>JAJJWW010000796.1:0-719781 GCA_023531295.1 Papaver armeniacum | reverse complement strand
GTCGGTGGATAAAAGGTGATCCAAGATGACGTGAGGAAGTTGATCGGTATACTTGTTAAGTGCATATTTTGCATATAGTTAGTGTTGAATCCATGCTAGTAATTGATTAGTTTCTTGCAAATTATTGTATATTACTCTTGTTTTCTCTTATTTATGTTTTGCTAGGTGAATCATCCAAAAGAAGTGAATTTGCACTTAATTGTGCAATAAAAAAAGTTAGCCGCAAGCTGAGAAGGGCCAAAGACCAAGTGGAACTCATCCAAATTGAGGAGTTCTTGCTATAATTTCGAAGAGGGCGAAAAGACGAAGCCAGCGGCGAAAGATTGGAGTCATTCTGACGTCGTATGAAGAAATTACAAGCATTCGAAGCTAGTCAAAGTTCACAATCTCTGAACCTACAGAATTGTTATAGGCACCCGAGTTTCGACCAGGGCAGCCACATAATAGGAATTATTAAGGACGCTTCAACTTCTTCTTATTATCACGACCGCAACACCGATTCGGGGAAGTTATCGTCCCCGTTATATTTATTCTCGACCGTTGGTAGTTCAACCGTTGATGGAGTTAGTCATTACAAATGATGGCATGGAACCGATGATCAAGATAAGATGAAGCCGGTGGTCCAGTAGTGCTGGTGGTGTTATTCAATGGTGAAGCTCGACAGTGATGCTCTGTTCATGGTTGAAGTTGGACTATAGGAAAACATGGAAGATATCAAGTCATAAGAGATTTGATGATCATCCCGCGTCTGTGATGGAGAAGATCAAAGTCTCTTTCAGCCATTACCGATGGAGTTGGCAGCGATTATGCTAGTTTTATCAGTGATGATGTTGACGATGGAATGGGATGGAGCTCGACAGTGATGTGGTTGAAGGAACGACGACAGAAAAGGTGGAGCTCGTGATGCTGCCGACTGGTGATGATGTTCGATTGCTGTCATTCATGGCAGACAAGAATGAAAGATGGAGATGCTATCAATGGATGAGGAGCTGGCTGTGGTTACGATGGAGTTCATCCCGCGATGAAAATACAGAGAAGAAGACAGAGTTGAGCGTTGGTCGTTGTAGCTGGCAGCGATGCAGAAAACGATGGAGAGTATGTTGTTGTTGGTGCTTGAGATGGTGACTGCCGGAGTAGGTAGGTTGGCTGGTAGTATGACGAGAAGTGAACTCTGCTGAGTATTTGTTGGTTTCCGAGTAACAGGAGTTCCTACGGATGAGTTTTCTCACCGTACTAAAACTCAGTTGCAGCTACGGTGTGATTTTCGCACCGGAGATATACACAGGGAGACCTACGGAGTGGTTTTCAATCCGTACTAAACCTCAGTCGAAGCTACGGTGGTAATTCCCAACCGTATGTAACAACAGGGGGACTTACGGTATAAACTTTCAAACCGAATGCAATCACAAGGAAGGTTACGGAAGGGAAATCAGTCCGTAAGCAAGCTCGAGAGATGGAAGAGAAGAATTTTGCCGTGAAAATTGATAAGGAAATGGGATGGGCTTACGTCGTCTAGTCGGCCCATTAGCTGCTTACACAACTTCTTTGCGCGACCATGACTTGGACGTGAGCTTGTTTTGGGAATATTGGCGAGTTTTGGAAACCATTCGACCGGGATTTTGGCGCACGGGTACGACAACAACTTGGATACCTATTTAAGAGAACTTCTAATATTTTTGGAGAGAGGATATAATCTTTTATCAAGTTTTGGAGAGGAGAACTCAAGAAAAGAAAAGCTAGGATTTTGGAGCGATTCATCACCGTAACTATTTCTTTACCATTTTATCATATGAAACTCATGGGTTTTGTTTATACCATGAGTAGCTAAACTTCTTAGTGATTGGGGATGAATTCTAAGTTCTAGACATGATTTGAGTTATTATATAAATCTATTTTGAAGTTCTTCACATGATTATTGTTTGTTTATACTAATTAGAATATTTATGATTGATTGATAGATTGTTTAGGTGGCCAACTGAATTAATTTGTTGATTCAATCAAATGCCAGTATTGAGTTAGGAGATAAGTAATAGTCGAATAATTCATACAAAAGTAGAGAACACAAGACCTTGCAGAGGGATTCTGTGTAGTGATTGTGTGTATAAACAACACTAGAAAGTGGACCTTGAGCTAAGAGTCTAACTATTAGGATCAATCTATAATTCACAAAATATAAAGCATTCGGAAAAATTACACCTTGAGTGAGCTACTACTAGGTGGTTTCGAAGAATAGAATCTGGTATTGGAGAGCTTCCAGCACCAAGTGATTTAAGGAATTTAGGGGATAGCACTGAGCTAATTGTTATTCCACGACTTGGTAATAATTTGTGATTAATTGTATTAATGGATGAATATAATAACTTGATGACGGTAGTAACGAAGAAGGATTCCCTAATCATATTTCTCTCCATTGCTTGCAAACTTAATTATTTTCAATTGCTTTGTTATTTACTTTGTTCTAAAATCAAAAACAAACCCCCATTGTGACACTTTTTGACAACTAAATCTCCCTGCTCTTCGTGGGAACGAACTTGACTTCCATTATATTATTTTTAATTGAGTGGAAATAAGATATTAATTTGATTGCACCTACGACACGCATCAATACTCTTTATAAAAAGTGTAAGCAACACGGTGTGGTCTTCCTTGGGAATCTCTAGGGGTGCGCGGATTACCTTTTATTCCTCTTATCGTCACCATTCCGCTCGTTTGGCTTTGCTGGGTACCGACCACATGGTCTACAACATCCATGTCTTCCTTTGGCGGACCCCTTGCCTTGGGTACGAAAGAGTTCTCATACTCCGTATATTCCGCCTGGACATACTGATGACGTGACAGGTCACTTTTGCAACTCTTTGCCGCTTTCACGGTTTATCTAAAAGACTTTTTTAGTTGTAGGTCTACCCGGTGGTTTTTTTTTTGATTGGCTCTTCTTCTACTCCCAAGCTCTTACGGGCAGATATTGTCAGAGCACACACCACTGTCACAAAGCACTCCGTTGAGGAAGCGAAATGGGTGGCCAGTAACGAAGACCCAACCAGAGGGCCTTACCTTGGGCATGATCAAAACACCAATGCTTGGTGAAAATATGTGTTTAAGGTTTTCAAAGCACTAAGCGGAAATCGTTCAAGGAGGACACTCACGCAGATAAGTGAAAGGTACGCTTATTTATACAATGAATGCGTACTGCTAAGAAACGAATTGAAAGCTCGTAAGGACGCTATGCCAAACGAAGACCGCATGAGTAGAGTAAGTTTGTGAATCAATAGGCCGTTCATTTAAATTTTTATTTATTTGGTTATGATTATTCAACAACGCTGACTTATTAAAATAATTGTTTTTCCAGTGTTCTTTGGGTCGGACTCAATACGAATTAAGGTACGGCCATGAGTTTCTGCATGAGGACTGCTACACTCTCTTGGAGGAAGTTGAATGGAAATTCTCCCAATATAATTAAACTCGTATAGATTTTCTAGCGCAATGTGTTGAACAATTTTATGTGTTTTCCTTCTATTTTATTTCAACTACATGTATGTTTTTAGGATTCAATAAAAATGAGTGACTTCAAATATTGGTTCAATAACTAGAGTTCATAAAGGGTCGTCATGATTTGTTAAAACACACGTAAAGACTCTAAAGATTGTTAGCAATTTTTGGCATGAGTCGTCATTTTTGGAGAAAAACATATTAACGACTCTAAAGGTCACTTAACACAGAGACTATTTCACGTTAGAGTCGTCATTCAGTAAACAAAACACATGGACAACTCTTTTGATCATCAAGAGTCGTCACTTGGTTAATATATATAATGACGATCCTTAAAGCAGTTCATGTGAATTTTGAATTCACCAAATGTGGTTGAGTCGGGCGACGGTTAAAAATTCAAAAAAGTGATTGTTGGGTCCTTAATCTCTATAAATAGAGACCCATATCTCACCCATTCTTCACCCAAACCATAATTCTCAACCTTCACATTCATTCTCATTCATTTATTATCCAAGAGGAAAAAGAAGAGGAAACACCATGACTAGTTTTTACACTTCAGAAGAGAATTACGCTATTATTGTGAGAGCTTGGAAAACAGTGAAAAACCACTTTGAAGATATAGGAAAAGACATTGATCAAACATCGGATGCTTGGTGGAACCGTGTATTCATCGTTTTTGTGGCATTAGACGGAAATTGCAAGTCAAGGTCTTTGAAACTCGCCAAGGAACGGTTCGAGGAGATATTCTTCGAGTGTGAAGTTTTCAAAAGAGAAATCAAGGCCGCAAGGGAAGCC
This sequence comes from Papaver armeniacum, assembly GCA_023531295.1. Taxonomy (NCBI): domain Eukaryota; kingdom Viridiplantae; phylum Streptophyta; class Magnoliopsida; order Ranunculales; family Papaveraceae; genus Papaver; species Papaver armeniacum. The sequence goes on along the minus strand of JAJJWW010000796.1, from coordinate 715,500 downwards.
ATGCCTAATATGTTGGGTGCTATAAGAGTAAGTATTTAAACAAGAGGTAAAACTTATCCAAAGCTTTCAACAATACTAACTGAGTATGTTTGCGTTTTCAGTTGAGGAAGGCGTATGGCTATTACGAGGAGCTTCGTGGGAAAAAGTTTGAGTTCGACGATTGCTACTTTATCTTGGAAGGCACTATGTATAATTACGCCATTTATGATTAAGTGTATAAGTGCACCGTTATTATCTATTGTATTTCATTTCCTTCAATGTATCGCTATGAAAGATATATGCCTTTTACGATTCAATGAAATGATTCTATGAAATCAAAAGTTATGATAATCCAGCACAAGGGTCGTTAGTATATTAAATAAAACACCCAACGACTCTACATAAAATTTGAAATGACGGGATAGGGTCGTCATCTTATACGAATACATATATGACGACTCTAAGTGTTTTAAGTACTGAGAGTTCTGGGTTTAGAGTCGTTTGTCTCTAAACAAAAAAAATTAACGACCCTTTTTGACCTAGCATAAAGAGTCGTCAGTGTTTTATCGACGCGCTAACGATTTTTCATAACCCGGAAAAGTTGCGGGGTTTGAGTCGTCATTAGTAGTTCCAATTCACTGACGACTTTGAAGAGTCGTTAATGAATCCAAGCCCCGACTATAACGACTCTCCCACTGACTAGTTCCATAGTAACCATCAATCGACCCCTTGGAGCACCATTCAGACAATTTCAAGAGTATATGAGGTTTACCTGATTGTTTTGAGGTGCGGGTTCTTCATTTTGAGTATCGGTTCCTTCATTTTGAGCAAGAGGGATCTTCATTTCCACCATTATTCATGGCTTCCTCCATTAACATCTCTTCATCAAACATCCAATCCATAGGATTATTAGAGACAATCTCACCATCAACACAATCATGGTTATTGGTTGAACCTTCGCCAACCTCATTGCCAAAAATTTCTTGTCCACTGTATGCATCATATTTCAAAGCGTGATGATTAACACCTAAAATAGATTAATGTCATAGGCCACATAAGCTGTCTAATGCAGTAGTGATGGTTGATGAGTCCAATCACTGCCTCTCTGCGCCCATCAAATCTTTTCAAATCATGCAAAATTGATTTTGATCCGTTTCCATTTCCCCACTCTTTCTCACAGATGGCATATTTTACTGACGTCAAAGACTTCAAAAGCCCCCAAAATTAATTTGAGAGAGAGAGAGAGATAAAATATGTGGCTCTCGTAAGTTGTAGCATGAAATGGACTTTATTTGGCACTCGACAATGAAACGGTGCACTTGAACCCATGCGTCAGTATTATATAAACTCTAAAAAAATCTCAAAGCACTACTTTTCTATTCATTTCCAACTTTTCATTCACCCACCACTACCCATGGCCAACAAAGGAAGAGCAGAAGATGAAGAGCATACACAGCCAGAAGAAGAGTTAACAAAACTTCTTGAATCATTTACTAAAGAGCAATTAATTGATATTATTCGTTCAGTCTTAACAGAGAATACAGAAATCATTGAAGAAATTCGTAAGCGAGCAGATCAAAATCCGTCTCATCCTAGAAAATCTACTATTAAAGCTTCAAAAGAGCCACTCAGAAAGATTGGAAATCGGATGACTGCTTCTTATTCAGCTTCTTCTGATCAAAAGCAAATGAATGTGAAGAAAAATGATGCAGAGAGGAAAATCTTTGTAGGCAATGTGAGTTCTCAATCTGAAATTACTGCTGAACAACTGCACAAGTTCTTTTCGAAGTTTGGGGAAATTGAACGAGGTCCATTAGGATTTGATAAAGACACTGGGAAACCTAAAGGGTATGCTTTGTTTATATATAAAACTCTTGAAGGAGCAAAAAAGGCTTTAGAAAAACCTACCAAGAATTTTAATGGACATACACTGCATTGTGCAATATCTACCGGTGGCAGTAGTAATAAGAAGAAATCTGTTTTTGGTCCAACTGAAAGTTTATCCTTGAAGAATGAAGGGTGTGATTCAGCTGCTAGGGCACCTATAAATATACAACCAAGAGCAGGAGCTTCAGAAATGAAGAAATCGGTTTGCGATAATCCACAAAGTTGTCACCTAAATACTTCGCAGAAGATTGGACCGTCTAGGAATGCTTCTGCTAGGAAACCTGCATTGGCGTGGCCAGGAGTATGTGTATGTGCTGCTTGTTTGGGTTTTTACCTTAAAATTTGTATGTTGCTTATCTTGTGTCTAGTAGGTGTGTTGTTTCTTTCATCCAAGGTTTTTTGATTGCATATAATTTGTGTTTAGTTTTAACCTCTTTGAGCAAGTTATTTTTTTGGTAGAACGTCTTTTTCTTGCCTTTTGGTGTTAGTCTTATCACTGTCTACGAATTTATATGTCCACCAAAATGATAGATTAAGCTGGTTATAGCTGCCAAAACAGTTTGGAAATACTAGAGATTTACATGATCAAAATAAATATGAAATTGGTTTACAAGAGAATGATTCAGATGATCTAATATATCAACTCTTAAATGACTTTAGGAGCACTTAGAAATAGGATCATAACACCGTACCACCAACAAACTCGATTTGTGGATCACAATTTTCGTAAACTTTACACCCAGTGCTTATAATTACAATACATTTGAGAACTTCACAACCAGTTTCCATTAACACGATTGCACCTGTTAGAAAGATATATTCAATGGTCGTAGAAAACCAAATGCGAAATAACCAAGTGAAAAAATTAGGACCATTTTAAAGATTTTTACTAGTGGTATTCTGTTGAAGATTGATATAGGTTGAATTCATATTTAGGCCAATCATAGGCCGCAGTGTGATAAACCTATTCCTATTAGGTTGGTTGGTTCATGCCCATATTGTGATTATGTTAATATAAAATCGGCAAATAGTAGTTGGTTCTTGATTCCATCGGAAATGTTTTGGTTAATTTTCGGAGGGAGTATTTTTACAGCAACAAGCTTTGAAAACATGGCACTTTTGCTGCCTCATAACACCAGTTATTATCAGCAGAATCCTTGGGTGTGAACTTCATTGTTGAAAATAACTCTTCACTTTTAAGTTTTCTCGTCTCTTGCTTTGAATCCTTACAAAATGGCGAGTAATTATGTTTGAGCTTCTTTAGCAGAATTCCTGCTTGGCTTCATAACACTTTTCTTCAATGGCTCATTTGCTGCTATTTTCTTCATTTTGTTGAAGGGATAAAATGAGCCATTTGGGAAAAGTGTTACGAAGAAGAGAAGCTTGGAGATATCGAGTTTGTAAGATTCGAAGTAAGAGATGAAAAAAATTAGAGGAGAAGAAACAAGAGAGGAGCTTCTGAAATGAGGAAATTAATCAGCTTGTGAGAATTCAGCAAATTGTCAACTAAATACTTCGCACCAGGATTGCACCATTTGGAACATGGTCATGCATTGGCATGGTATGTGTTGCTTGTTTCGTTTACTACATTAAATATTTTCGTGTTGTTTATCTTGTGCCTGGTATGTGCGTCGTTTCTTTTATCTGGAGTTTTCTGATCGTGTATACTTTGTTTTTAGTTTGAACCCCCATATGGGTAAATTCTTCTTTTTTTGGTAGAATGTCTTGATCCTGACTCCTGTCTTGTGGGAGTAAATTTTTGATGGGGGCAAAATCCGAAGGGGGCATGATGGACCAATAAGAAGCTAGTATATTTCTTTCCTTTTTTGTGATAGTTTCAACGAATTTAAGTTTTGATTTTTTACTCCATAATACCCTTCTCCAAATCAGAAACAAATCTTTTGTTATCTAAAAATAACAGCTAACCTAAATTAACGAGAACAAAAACTGACTATTAGATGGAGGAAAAAGATATGATCTGATCGTAATGATATTCAAAATCATTTCTTTTATCAAATATTTTAAACTTTTAAAACCAAGATTCCTTTTTCCTCTAATTTACCATGAGGTTAATGAAACTTTGATGATTAATCTAACAACTCAGCTTGCTCGATTTTGTAATAAGTGAAACTGTTAGCTATTCAATTTTGTTGCTTCACTGAAGCAATACTGCAGTAGAGTTGAGGGGACGTTCAGGTTCATGCAGAATCAAATATGGTTGAAAAGATAATAGGCTATTTTAAGAATAAACAAGGGAAAACCACATGATGAATTTTTCCTGCAAATCTCCGTGGAATTGGTGCAAGTGATATTCATTAGCAACCCTCCAAAAGGGTCTCAATGACCCGAGGATCTTCCGTCGTCGCTTAAGCAGTTGGACTATCTTCAGCACTCTTTGTACTTATTGATATCTCCATCTTTAAACAGAAATTCAGAAGGGAACCTTCGGGATGCAACTAGTAAATGCAACTTCATACGTAATGCGCACAAAAATTTAGAAGGGAACAGTTGAAGTATTTCGGCATAGGCTGATGATATAGGTAGCTTGGACTTTTAAGTATTTTTCACGCCAACTAATAAGTGTATGAACATTCATGTTATTATGCACAAAAAGATTTTTAGATAACTGTTATTTAATAGTCATTTTTTGATTTTTGTTCATTTTAATTTAGGTTAGCTGTTATTTTTGGATAACTAAAAGATTTGTTTCTGATTTGGAAAAGGGTATTAGGTTTTACCTATTCACCACCTATACTTTTCCTATTTACCACCTATCTTAATTACCACTCCTAATTATCCTATGTACCACTCATACAATTTTTCATATCTCCTAATTACACCCATTGACCATTTTATTTACACCCAACAACTGGCCTAAATAACCTTAGGTTAGAAAATCATAAATAGTTCTTATTCTTCCCCACACGCCGACCAACACCTCTTTTAGTTCGTTTCCACCAACCCGCCACCATCTTCAAACACCCCTTATTTTTTCTTTCTGGTTATTGATCTTGTTCAAAGAGATATAGCACGGTTTCTATTTATAAGATATATATCACGTGTTTATTTATTGATCTTTTTAGTTGAAAACTATGCGTGGCTTTTCTTGCTTTTCAATTTTCTTTAATCCGATAATTAGAAGCATCACAGGAGCCAGATTTCCGGAAAATTAAAGGTAATTTTTTTTGGTTAATTAGTATTGGATGATGTATGAATGAGGATTCTGGGATCGGTTAGAACTAATGAAATACCTTGTGCTGGTGCCAAAAACATCAATATATTAATCATGACATTAATCACGATCATGTAAAAGTTTCGTTGTTGTTGGTGTTAACACTTATCATAGATTCATATACGTAGATCAACAAAAATGATGTTTGCTGGTCGGTTATGAAGAATATCAAATCATCTCGAGACGGACGTGTACCGACTCTAAAAACAATGATAGATATGGGAAAGGTATCGTAATAGCTTACCACTTGCAGTAAAATTTCTCGGAAGCTTGATGGCCTCAAAACAGACAAACGCTACTGGTTGGAAATCAAAGACGATACTAATCTGTGGAACTAAAAGATTACTATCATTCACCAAATTAAGCTATGATAGGCTATCTTCCACGTCTAAACAATGTTTCAGTATTTCGTAATTAATGGTTTTTCCTAATCGATAATTTTCAGATAAAAAGAACCGCAATAGTTATAGTCAAGTTTAATTTGACTATTGCAGGCGGTAAATAGGAAAAACTAGAATTCAGAACTAGAGTTACTTTAGAAATTGTGAGGTAGGTAGTAAATAGGAAAAGAGTGGGTGGTGAATAGGTGAAACCGGGTATTATGGGAGGAGAAAATTAGAACTTAAATTCGTTGGGAACTATCAAAAAAAAAAAGGAAAGAAAAATGCTAGCTTCTTATTGGTTCCCCATGCCCCTTTCAGATTTTGCCCCCATCAAAAAATTTACTCGTCTTGTTTTTTTTTTTTTTTTTTTGAAGCATTTACTCGTCTTGTGGTGTTAGTCCTTTTCACTATCCCATCTTTCTATTGAACTGTCATTTAAGTTAATTATAGCAGCCAAGAACTAAACATTTTAATTTATACAATGGACATGGGAACAAATAACGTTGCTCATTTAGACCTTTCATCCATGCATGACTAGCAACAAACATTCAAATGCCTACAGCACTGAAATTAGGAAATACCACTAGCTGTTGTAGACTTCTAGGTGAATTTGATTTACATGATATTTAGGCTTTTAAAACTAAAGAAATAAGAACTTTGATTATACCAGAATCATTCAAGATGATCTAATATCTCTACCAAGTGGAAAACACTACCACAAAACAATGGTTTAGATCACATACTATAGATCACAATAATCGAACACCTGTTGTCATTTTATGTCTAAAATTTAAAGATTATTAATTTTATGGTGTTTGTGATCTTAGAGCAACTGCAATGGTGCGATCAAAACCAAAGATTAAAAACTAAAAGATAGGAACAAATTTGGTTGGGCACACTGTTTAAGGTTCGTTTGATGTGGTGCGTATGTATAAACACCGTTTGGTCGAGGCACAAAATTCTGATTGGGATGCACCTATTAATTAGGTCTGCCGCGTAGCGCAATTTATAACTACGCTTGGTGGATAGGTTTGTAATTTGCTTAATTAACTATAGCTATCAATCATCATATTATATATTTAATTAGGTTTGTAATTTGCTTAATTAAATATAGCTATCAATCATCATATTATATATTTAATTAGTTCCTCAAACAGAAACAAAAAAGCTAGATATTTGATTTGATTTGATTACTTGATCTCATATCATGAGGTAATTCTAAGGATAAACCTTGGATTGTTAATTTATTCGGAGAGATCATCTGAGTACTTTTCTTTTTTTATGAAAAAGATCAACCGAGTACTTGCTCACTCTTGATCGTTAAATTTAATTTAGTATGAATTAACATAATAAATAAATGAGTTTTTTCTTCTTCTTCTTGAGGCACAATTTAAATGCTCGCCCAATGACAGGTACAAATTATACTCACGCCCCACCAGGCGTAATTTATAACCTCGCCTCATTTGGACGCAACTTAAATTTACGCTTTATTGTCGAACGTAACTTGTATCTTCGTCCCCTTTCAAACGTAACTTATGGTTGCGCCTCACCTCAAGCGTAATTTAAACTTACGCTCGACCAAAACCAAACTAAAGACCAAATATAGTTTGGTTTTTGGTTTTAGTCTGGTGTTTGATCTTTACTCCGTTCGACTGTGTTTACTTTCTCGACCAAATATTTGGTTTTAATCGTCGATTGTGGTTGCTCTTAGATACAGATAAACCATACGTTCTGTAATAGTGTGATCTTAATTTCCACCATTAAATCACTTACCTTACTTAAATAGTGGTCATAAGTGGGAACCAAAAAAAAAAAGTCCAAATAATTTTTGACCGGGTCAACTAAATCAAATAGTCAATAGGATAATCAAAAAATTCGGTTCATTTAACTTCATTCTCTTTTTCCTTTATCTTTCCTCTCTTTTCTCTCAGCCGAAATTCCCGAAATTCCTGTGAGAGAAGTGAACGTTATTCTTTCGCAATTCTGATCCAAATCAAGAAAAGTTTCTCCCCAAACTTTGGATTTTGGTCTTCAATATTGTGATTCATCCGTTTTAACTATAGTAATTGTGTTTATGCACTGTAGCCAATACTATTAGTAGACATTTACTTCTGGTTGAAGTGGGTGTGGGATCAAATCATAACCACGTCTCTAGTATGCTAGAGTAGCTTGACATAATGCTGACTGCACAAGGTCAATATCAACAACATGATCTGTTGGCCATACAATTAGCGTTTTACTTTAACATGCATAATAATAGTCCAGTAATCAGTTTATATCTTCCTTATTTCTTAGAATTTCTTTTGTGAAAACATGTCTGAAAGATGTGATTATGTGCTCTTTAAATACAAGTGAGAACTCAACTCTAGTTGAGTTATATCAAGATGAGTGATTTGGAGTTTATTTTCCAAGGACCTTTTGTCAGCTGAGGCTGAGATGTTGGAGGAAACTTTAGCGAATTAATGGTAATCGATGTCTTCGTTATATCCAAAAAAAGTAAATCTGTCATCTTTCAGATGATAATGGGTATTCTTATTGGAGTCCGACTATGTGAAACCCCTGGTTAATCTGGGTACCTTTTCCATATATGAATATTGCCTGATTTTGATAAGAGTGCTAAGTTTTTATTATGCTTATTTCGGTAAAGAATATCATTCCAATTTAGAAATATCTCATAATTTTTTTTAGGATTCCCTTTCCTTCATTAACCATTTGGTTATTTTCTATGATACGGAGAAGTACTAGTATGAACTCTCTCCGGTCCACTTTACATGAGTGTGTAATGTTATTTTTTTGTTCCACATTACTTGATAGTTTTCATATTTTTCCCACAAAACTAACAATAATATCCTAACATTTTATCTTGGAACCACAAAATACACTAATTGCAATTATAAATTTATAATGTTTGAAGATTTTTATCAGGGGCACGGATAAATTTTTTTATATCTCTCTCTATTTCTTAATGGTTTCACCTATTTGCCATCCATAATTTTCCTATCTGCCACCCCTCTCAAAATGTTAAAGTTAATAGTACTTTTTAATTTTACATTCTTCTATTTACCACCTACAAAAGTCAAATTGAATTTGACTAGAACTATCCCCATTATTTTTCGGTCTTCTTCTCCATATTTTCAATAAAAACCCACTGAAAACAATCAACTCTGACATATATGGTCACTCTGTATTTCGACCTTCGATTGTATACGATCAGTTCAATCATGCATCTTCTTATATTTCATTTTTCCAACATAGACGTCCAGGTGGTATTATCAATTGAAAAGGAAATTTTTATACGGTAGAAATTCTAGTAGTTTAAAATGATTTAACCTTCTATCACTATTATCACCATTAAAATGGTCATAAGAACTTCTGAACATCTGAAACTTGGAAGTATGGGTTCCATTAGTTAATGGGACCAACAGGGTTTGATAGTAAATTTTGAATTAATTGTTTAATCATACCCATGTAGGATTTTCCCCGATTGATAAGACAATCCGGTTAATTAAGCTAAGTCATACAGACTAGTGGTCCATTAATGGCCGACTAATTCATCTGAAATATTCCTAGAAACAAGGGGACCCGAACTGCATGATTGGTTCCACATCATAATAATAAAAGAAAAATACAGTAAAAAAATGAATTTCCACAAAAAATCATACAATCAAAAATTTACGATTAGGTTTTGATATTGCTCGAATATTATTAAGTTTTTTCTGGAGGCATTCGTTGATACACAATATACAAATAAAGCTAAAAAAATCCATGAATGAAGGTGGTTGTCGGTGAGTAGAAGAAGGTGATTAGTGGTTGAGAATAAATTAGGTTTTTTTTTTTTTTTGGGTGGTTTTTATTGTTTGGTGTAAACGTAAAGTCGATAGGTAGTATTTAGGATATGTGAAGAAAATATGAGTGGCAAATAGGATAAATGGGGTGGCAAATAATATGCGTGAAAACTCCCAAACCATCATCTAAAATGGAAAGGAGGGAGTATAAAATGATTCAAAAAAAAAGGTTTCACCTATTTGCCACCCATGTTTTTCCTATTTGCCACCCTCTCAAAATTTCTAAAGTGATTCTATTTTACAATTCTATTTTTTCCTATCTACCACCTACAAAAGTCAAATTAACTATAATTATCTTCTTCTTCAACAAATCAACAACTCATCAAAAAGCTATTAACCCTAAATCAAAAATTTTCTATTCAATTATAGTACACAAAAAGATAAAATGATAATAATAATAATATCGTTTAATATTTCAGTCGAGACTGATTCACTTGTTAAGATCTGCCATTAATGGTGGTTATTTAGATTCACACCAAATTTGATTAGCCTCAAAAACTGTTTAACTCGCTTGACATATATCCCTATTTATGCCGCAAATCAAATGTAATTTTTGATTAGATCGTTTGGTAAATTAGGAAACTGTGTATTCAATTCCATGATTAAGATCCGTTACGAAAGAAAAAGGAAGAACTTTCATCGTCAATATAAAAACAAGCAGACCTTTAAACTTCCGTTAGTTTAAGTTTATTTTGTTTTTTTGATTGCAATAAAATCCAATCGAAGTTTTTGAGTATTTGTCACTATATGAATGATTTCATTCAGGAGGAGACTAGTAACTTACAAGGGAACAAAAATGGATTTATAAGTGGTGTCGATCATGGAAGAATGGGATGGTGACGGTGGTGGTGGCCCTGGTGGGTTGGGAAAGTGAATGTTTTTTAGATGGGGCGGAGAAAAAGAAAGATGCCAAAAATAAAGTCAAAGGCAGTATTTAGGATTTTTAATAGATGTTTGGGTGGCAAATAGGATAATTAGGGGTGGTAATTAATATGGGTGGCAAATAGGAAAAGCATGAGTGGCAAATAGGTGAAACCAAAAAAAATTCAATTAAATCTTGTAAAACAAAGAAGGATGAACTAAAAACCTTTCACCTAGTTTACCAAACTAAGTTACCAGACCAAGATTTGGTAAAAAATAAAAGTACGGAGGCATCAATACAACATACCATTAATCACCATTTGTGGATTTTCGAGTGTTAGTATTGAATGGTTTTCCCTATTTCCCATCCCTAGTTTCCCTATTTCCCATCCACATTAATTCCCATCCCCAATAATCCTAAGTACCATCCATATGAATTTTTCTAAATCCTAAATCCCATCTTTCGACATTTTATTTACACCAAGTAAAAATTACCCAACAACTAATCAGAGGAAAAAACACCCAAGTCACAAATCCCTTCTTCTCCATCTCCACCACCGACCACTAACTCTTCTACTCCATCTCCGCAGTCTACCGCTATCTTCAATCATCTTCCATTTAATCGTTTCTTTGGGCACCTTTAGTAATCTTTTATTTAATCGATGCTTCTAGTTGCTTTACATTTTGGATCGACTTGATTTACATTGATTAGGTCTATTTTGAACAATTACTGTAAAAAAAAAAAAAAAAAAAATCTCAAAGGAACTAGACGTTTGTCGACCAGCGACGGTTAACATTTGTAGTCGTTCATCATCCTTTGTTAATAGACTTCCAGGAGTCCAGTTTTGTCGGACTAGTGCTAGTCATCTAAAACTGGACGACTAGTGGTAGTTGCAGTGGTATAAAATTCAATGATGGCTCCAAGAGCTCATCAAATACTTTCTTGATAGTTGTATAGCATGATAAGTTCGTGACCAAAAAGATATAAGGGAAATATACGTATATTATAATAACTCTCCTCAACGAATTAGATAATAAAAGATGAAGAATAATAGAAATTTATTTTAAGGTTCCTAACTTGATAGCTTCTTATAATAACTGAATAGGAATTAATTTAGGGTTCATAACTTGATAACTTGATAACTTCTTAATGTTTCTTTTTAATGAAAATGGGAAGATTGAAAAAGGGAAGATTAAAGAAGGTTTAATGAAAATGAAAAGGCGAGATTAATGGAAGAAGAAGATAAATAGTTATAATAATAGTCATGGTCAAAACTAGTTTGACTTTTGTAGGTGGTACATAGGGAAATTTAGAATTAAAACCAGATTGATTTTAGAAATTGTGAAGGGGATGGGAAATAGGAAAAATGAGGATGGGAAATAGGGAAAACCTAATCTCATTAAATGTTTAACGTGTTGTTTGTTCATTTTCTTTTTGTCTCTCAAAAATTATAAATGATTGTTGATACATGAAAATAACTGCCCCTTAATAAGGCCTGGGAGTACCCAAAAAGAGGGTAAGCCCATTGGGGAGAATGGGACTTTGGGGACTAAGGCCATGTTCAATATGGTATGTCTATGAAATAGAAAGGATAGGGTAGGAATTAATGAGAAGCTAGGGGTTATATTCGGAAAAACGACAACAATGGTAAATAAGAAGGTTCAATGACATGTGGCATGATGTCATGTAAAGAATGAACTTTGGGGATACCTATAAAATGAGGAATATTGTACAATGGAAAGAAAACACTCTCTCTTACCATTCTAGGAAAACATGTAGTCATTGTGTTGGCTTGGACGTGTAGACCCAATATCATCTTTACCTTTACAAGAACCAATTATGAGGTTTGATAAATATATATTGGGTTGTCACATGCCTACGAATGATAAGAAAAGAATTGGTCCTACTGGAGTTGGCGGTTTTAGTCCATATGATGGTGTTGGAGCTGGTTTTAGTACTCAAAATGGTGTTGTGTGACCTTATGGTCAGAGATTTCTAGGTGATGTTGCACAATATAATGGTCAAGGGTTTATGATTAGGGGTTTCTCAGTGGTGCTGCGCAACCCTATGGTCAAGGGATTTTCAATTGTCCTACGCAACCTTACGGTTAGTGGATTCTCAGTGGTGCAACACAATCTTATGGTCAAGATGTGTTAGCTGCACTTGCTGCTGCTGGACTGCTTTAAGCGAGATGAACCCTTTTCTAGAAGGTTTTAGTCCAACTTCTATGTCACCTACAAATTTGCAACAAGGAGTGATGAACCAAATTCTTCATTCAATATTGAACCATCTAGCGATGGTCCTGCTAAGAGATGTGGTCTGGGTCATTATCTTAAGAAATTCGGTTTGTCTACCATGTTTGTTGTGGGTATAATTTTTCTTTTAACCATTGTTCTCTGATCATGTAGTTGTTTGTTATTCAAAGTGTTTACATTGTGCTTTTAGCTTTAGAATCCGGAGCGTAGTTACTCGTCTTGCTTTAGTTAAAACAATGAGGATGTGTATTACGGGTTATGAACGTGTTCTAACCCATTGTGTGTATTTTGAAACAAAAGATATTTTGTTTCACCTTCTCGTGTTTTTGTTATTTTAGCTTTTCCTTGTGATTTAGGCATGTAGACTCTCCCGATAACAATATTATGACAATTCATTGACTCAAATCTGGTGATACAAAAATTAGACAAGAGACAATTTAATAGATGCTAGGTAGGAAAAGGAGACGACTTTAGTTAATATCGGGGTGCCCGATGATTTTGACAGTTTGTAATTGTACGGATAACTTTCATTCAATCGCGTGTCCGACACTCAAAATTTATAGCCGGATGCCATTTCAAACTTTATTCTCACTTGGGTACATAAATTTACAATGAAACATATTTTTGTAGGTGTATTTTTGTTTTGACCTAAATAATTTTTATAGATAGAATAATGAGTACATCTTCCCATACAAGTACAAGAAGCCCAATAATAAAGATCCTAGCCTATTGTAAGAATACAAGAGTGTCCGCACGTGCGTACACACATGCTAGATCAATGGCGAAAAGATGATCCAGACATCCAGTAAATGAGAGTAAGTTAATTAACTCAACTTAGATGTATAAAATAAGACCATCAAAAATTTATTTCGCCTATTCTTCTCTTTGCTTCTTTTTCTTCCCTAAAATCTCTACTGCTTCCTCCCTCTCTCACTCTGTTCATATTTTTCTCTCAAACTTTTATGTCCCTGATACCCTAGAATGAAAAAGATTAATGGTTTTAATTGGAAATTGATCGATTGAATTTTATTTTACTGTGGAAAGTAAAATCTTGGGTTATCATCATTCTCTTCTTCTTTTCAACTTCTTGTTCAGCTGTTTTCTTGGTTTTCTATGTGGTTAAATCAATTGAAGCTTTGAATAGAGAAAAAATTGAAAGAGTAATTAAGAGAGGAGAAATTATTTTAGTTTGTTGATATATCAAATTGTTTTAGGGATTGGTTTTGATTTCTTTTAAACATTTAATGGAACCTGAATCTTTATCATAGAATGTTTGATTTCCATCATATATCAACAAATATTGATATCCAAATGACAGATCTGGTTGATTTCCATAGCCCATTTTTTTTTTCTTTTGGTAATGCCGATTACGATTATACCCTCACTGATTTATATGATTATTTGTCAGCTGTTTTCTTGGTTTTCTATGTAGTTAAATCAATTGAAGCTTTGAATAGAGAAAAAATTGAAAGAGTAATTAAGAGAGGAGAAATTATTTTAGTTTGTTGATATATCAAATTGTTTTAGGGATGGGTTTTGATTTCTTTTAAACATTTAATGGAACCTGAATCTTTATCATAGAATGTTTGATTTCCATCATATATCGAAAAATATTGGTATCCAAATGAAAGATCTGGTTGATTTCCAGAGCACTTTTTTTTTTCTTTTGGTAATGCTGATTACGATTATACCCTCACTGATTTATATGATTATTTTTCAAATGTACACAAATTTTTATGAGACCAGGGGTATAATCGGAAATCGCAATTTACAGCTTCAAGTACTGTTGCTAAGGGGAGTTCCCTTTATAGAATAGAATAGACAAGGCCTAAGAAATTCAAGCTCACAAACATAAATTACATGCATGATTGCACTTGGAACTTGGAAGGTATGATTAAACCAGTGACAGAGTGGAGAAAAAAAAATCAATGGCTTTACTATTTTCGGCATTCTTGCAAAGCAAATGAAATGGGTAAACACCAACATAAAAAGCGATAACACTACGAATTTAAAATGCTAGGCTATTGGCCCATAGCTTGCAAAGTCGCAATGAAATGGATAATAGACATTTACTTCCGGTGAAGTTGGTGGGTGTGTGATCAAATCATAACCAGGTCGCTGATATGCTAGGACATGCTAAGAGTAGCTTGGACATAACGCTGACTGCACAAGGTCAATACATATGATCTGAAGGGCATACAATTAGTGTTTTACTTTAGTGAATACATGTCTAAAGATGTGATTATGTTCTCTTTAAATATTTTTTAGAAGGAAAATGGGAACTCAACTAGTTGGGTTGTATCAAGATGAGTGATTTGGATTTTACTTTTCAGGGGACTTTTGCCAGCTGAGGCTGAGATATTGGAGGAAACTTTATCGAATTAAAGGTATTCGATGTCTTCGTCATATCGCAAAACAAGCAAAACAACCGATCTGTTTTGTAGATGATTATGAGTATTCCTATGGATTATTGACTTTAACATCAGTGATTTGGTTTTTGAAGACATAATCTTCCATGCCTGTTCAATACCAATACAAGGTCACTCTAGAAATTTTTGGTGGTTTTTATTTTAATGTGACTTAAACTTTTTATTAGACGAAAATGTATATTTTTCTACACAGATATTTTTTGGACAAATTTGGCAGAACCATTAGTTAGCTGTTGAAGCCAAGGGTTAAAGAGAAGATCACGAGAATTGTTGCTCCGTCGATCCGATCCATCTTGCAACGCAGAGCGGTGATCAATAGAACTAGAAACAGATTACATTCGCTCTTATAGCAGTACCTTTCTATGGAGGGCGGCCCCGTCCTATCCAAATTAAATGGCTTTGTCCGCCTTGTCTTGGTTTTTCTCACCACCTCAACTGCAGTCTGCATAGGATGGATAGTTCGAGCGGTTTTCCCCAAAATCTAATAACAAAACCAACATCACAACTTTAGGTTGGTACATAATTATCAACATTAGGCACAACTTTAAATGGTACAGAATTATCAACATTAGATGAAGAAGAATAAATGATTTTCGATGGTAAGAAAAATGACTATTTTTCCCGTTGAGGTAGTGAATGTTGGCTCATTATAACCTGAAAATTCAAAGGTATACACCCATCAGAATCCGCTGTTCGCGCAAGTTAACCCTAAATCCTAATTACAAAAACCTATCTCAATCCTCAATTCCATATAATCTTAGGGGGAAAATCAAAATTTACACAGAAATAAAGTAAAGTGTAAACCAATTTTTTTTTACCTTTTATCAAAGATTCAAAGAATAAATGAACTTAAATATGACAAAATTAGACAAGACATCCCTTACAACAAACTTATACAAGACGGCCCACTAGGCTGAAGGAAACACAAGCAAAAAAAAAATATGCTAACAAACTAAATAAGTCAGCAGACCCAAGACTAACCAAATAAGCCTTTCTAGAGTGGGATCTTTGGCCTCTCCCTGAACTTTCCTTGCCATAGACCTTCAAACTTTCACAATTTCGGTCTTTGTAAGCTCACATTGAGTTCTTTTGAGATCTTTTTCATTTAGAGAGGAAAATCTCCCAAATTACCAACATCACAGTCTACATCTTTTGAATCATCTTCAACTATAACCTTTTAAACTATGGTATTTGCCTTAGATATATCTCCTTTTTCCCTACCACCTAAAGGGATATTAAAATTAATACTCTTACTTGGATAAAACAACTTAGTTCTATTGATAAGAAACCAGCTTTCATCAGTAATTAGTTACTGTGAACCATAAAAGGACTTCTCTTAGGTGATCCCTTCTTGCAAATAGTGTTTTTCTTAGGTTTTACTTCAGTCCACTCTCTCTTTGAAGAATGTGAAGCTAAAGATGTTGCATCCGTATCGTAATATGATCTCCATCCTTGTCTCCGCTAATGCCTCTCGCTACAACACCACCACACTGTCCTTTGGGAGCACATTTTGCAGACACTTCATGAGCTTTACACACATTAATAATCTTTTTCCCCTTGATTAATAAGAAATTTGATCCACATAATTTAAATAATAGTATGTTATTCCTTATAGGAACTTTCATACCAAACAAGAGAAATCCTGACTTCTTCTAATAATAGTATGTTAAGCCTGACTTCCGTTGTTATTAGAAATAATGCAGAAATATAACGTGCTTAATATAAATGTCATCGAACCATGAAAGATAATTATAAATTGACAAACATAAATATTATCATTCAAGTGCTTATTATCGACAATTATCATTATAACCAGGACCTCCATAATAAAAAGCCATAACCGTTTGTATGTTTATCTTCAATTTGCAAATTATAACAATTT
The DNA here is from genome assembly GCA_023531295.1 of Papaver armeniacum. Taxonomy (NCBI): domain Eukaryota; kingdom Viridiplantae; phylum Streptophyta; class Magnoliopsida; order Ranunculales; family Papaveraceae; genus Papaver; species Papaver armeniacum. The sequence goes on along the minus strand of JAJJWW010000796.1, from coordinate 698,746 downwards.
GGATTTGTTACGTACGTCTTGACATCTGAGGGGTCCTTGGCTTCGTTGTTTTCATCAATTATTTGAATATGATCAAAATAACTGGATATTCCGAGACCTCCTTCTGAAGGGAAATGACCGCTACCCATCCGAGTCGTGGTATGTTGTTTAAATTTCATATTTGTGATTTCTCCACCAAAATCTATTCTTGTTGAAGTATTTGACAATCCGGTGAATAAAGAACTTGGATAATATCCCACGGGAATATTTTGTACTTGTACCCACCAATTCCCACTATTTTGGTCCTGCAAAATTATTGAATGTCAATTTTTGGAATAAATTTTCGGCAAAACAACACGAGACATTAATTACTTCTAGTTTCTTACTTTGTGTATACTGAAAGTGGCATCTTTTTGGTTGCCTTTGAAAGTGGATACTTCAGAAAAACTGCAACCAAGGGCGATTTCTGAGGATGTGTGCACAAAGCCATAACATTCGAGGTTTGAGCATTTATTTTTGTAGTTATCACTCTGAAAAATAAATTAAAAAATTAACTTATTTATTCATTCTTTCGTAAATAATACTGAACAAAAGCAGATTGGGCTTTGGAATTATCCTTCGATACAATAGATTCTTATTATTTCCCCCTCATGTAAGACACAATAACTTTTAATTAACATCCTTCTTATGCGGGAAGTAAAGAATATATTTGTAATAATAATTTAATATTAGAAAATAAAAAGGAAAAGAATTTTTGCGGAAAAATAATACTTACAGTCCATAGTATAAAAAATATGGTCTGGGAATCATGGTATCTGGTTTGATACACCTATTTAAAAATAAAAACATGATGATATAAAAAAGATACTCTAAGTTTGAGTTGAATTCTGAAAACTTAACCTTGGATGAATAACTTACCTCCCATCCAGCTTCAATGGTATTGAGATCATCTCCATTACCTGCTGCAACCCAGATTTGAGATACACTTAGTTCACTTGGTATTTCCGTGATCGGGTTCCAAAGATTTATTTTTGCTTGTGCTCCTAGAAAATTTCCGTGCATCGTAATTGTCGCGTACTATAATGTATTTAAGCACGTACAAAAACATGTTTTACAAAATTGTTACAACCATTATACAAATAAGAAACAAATTAATAAAAAAAATCACTAAAAAATAATAATAATTGCCTTGTGAATATACCTCATGGACTTCGTCTATAATGCCGATTGATTGAAATGTATTATGAGAAGCCTTAGAATGTGAAAGTTCTGGATGGCGATGTTTACGCAAAAGTGTTGAAGGGTAATCTTTTGTAATCCTACGTACAGGGATAGTTCCTTGTGGACACGTTCCATACTTATGCCAAGTTTGTGTAAGTTGAAGTGTCCCGAGGTTATCTAATTTTAATTTATTCGGATGCATACTTGGTCTCCTCTGTTTCATATGTATTAATAAAACAAAATAATTCTCTTATGAGTTTGATATAAAAACATATATATATAATACCGTATATATAATGAAGAATAAAACAAGCACTCAAACCTGTATCGTATGGTTACGAAGCAAAGGATGATTAAAAGAAGGTTGCTTGTTAATGTCATAACAATCAATGATCTCATCTTTGTCAACCTACACGATTTAAATAAATAAGTATATAAATACTTTAGTAAGTATAAAATCATTGTTTGTAATATAAACAAATATAAACTGCGCCTTAATTGATTTGATTATTCTTGTATTTGAAATCGTTCTTCCATCGATTATTCCTTCTTGAAATAAAAAGTATAAAATCATTGTTTATAGTATAAACAAATGTAAAATGCAACTTAATTGTTTTGATTATTCCTGTATTTGAAATCGTTCTTCCATCAATTAGTCTGTCTTGAAATAAAATTAGAAAAATAAATATTGTTAGGATGAGTAGCCAACGAGCAAAGTTGATGACTTTCGACATTATAATTTTGATTCTTCTTAGAAATCAATAATATTACACAAAACCTTTCACATAAGAGGCGGAAAACAAATCGATTTATAGGGTATTACACAAAATATACATGAGGATAAATATTTACCTACTTCCAAATATGGATTCTAGAATATCTATGGTAATTAATTGCAAGATTCTAGAATCTATATGGTAATTAATTATTATAACATCATTAATTCGAAAAATATAATTTTAAAAGAGGCATGTACCATGTTTACCAACCAATTAAGTCGCAGCACATGTCTTTACCATCTTTTGAGAAAAAATATTACAAACATAAAAAGTAAATACTTACAGGGGGATTCAAACCTTTTCTATGGATTTTCATAAATTTTTAATTTGAGGGACTCCCAGAGATTCTCTGAAAATCTAGAGATTTCTAGTGATTCTCTGAGAGTATTTTAGAGAGTCTTTGTGACTTGTAAAGATAAAAAATGAGATTGTAGGGACAAATATATGAGACTTATAGAAACTTTATGTGATTTTTAGAGACAAAATTGTATAATATCCACTGATTAATTCCAAACATTACCGATTTTTTATTATTAACGTTACAATAATAATAAAAGTACCATGACTACTCAATAAAATATGTGTCCATTGTCCCAGAAGATCTAGCAGAGACTTCAGCAACTCATAAATATTCCCTAGTTATCACTACCATCACAAGAAGAGAGTATGGGATTAATATCCTTTACAATATGTTACTTAGATCATGGAGACCATCAGGTAACATGGAGATTTCAAGTTTTGGGAAGGCAATATATTGGTTCATTTCAAACCAGGATGCGACTAAAACACAAGAATCACCGGATATCCATGGGCTCTAAAATGAAGATCTCCTTCTTATGGATATATGTGATCCCGAGAAATTACCAAGAATATGAGTTCAAGTTTGCATACTTCATAGTGAAAATTTATGGGTAGCCAATTAGTTCTCGACAATCAAAATGGTTGAGTTCATTGCAAGCAAAATAGGGACTCCTATCCTATAAGTTCATCCGATCGTGCAAAGTGGGAAGTTTTGCTAGAGTAAGAGTCGATTGGATGTCACGTAAAAGCTCGTGCAAGAACTAAATCTTACTCTACCATCCAAGAAAAAATGCAAGGCCATCTTTGAGGTATGAAATATTACCCAAAGTGTATGTTTCTTTTGCGGAAGATTTGGTCATATCCAAGGTAGTCAATATCGGTTGTACATGCCGATATTATAGGTTTTTATCGGCTATCGGAAAATACCTATACGATATTGAAAATATTGGCGATACAAAGATTGAACGATATTATCGTTTGTACAGGCCGGTACGGACCGATATATCGGTTTCAGCGAATAAATTTTCCATCAACATGCATCTAGTCTTTACAAACAAGTAAAACATCATTTAGAGAAGGTAAAAAGTCCTAATATATTTATGATATAAAATCAATGACCATATGGTAGGATATAAGATGGAAACCATTTTTCGATTGCAAGGAAGGGAAATGTAAAAGATAAAAGTGAAGGATAATAAGAAATATTTACCTGCATAATGGGACAACAATCACAATGATGGATAATAAATCACCTTGTATTTTGGAAATTTGAGATATATCCATGATTCTTATTATTATTTACTATCCTTTTATAAATATTTCAAATTCTAGTTCTAATGATGTATCACCGATAAAAATCGATATTTTCTTTTATATAGGTGTATCGGACCCGTCCGATACGAGACTGATACCCGATATTAACTACCTTGGTCATATCATGAAACAATGTCCAGATTTATCTAGGGAATTTGAGAAAATGGGATTTTTTTTTCCAGAAACTTTCATGGAAAAGATGCAGGATATTAAAGTAGCAAGGCTTGCAGAAGAGATCAATGCTAACTTCAAACCTAAACTCAATCAGAATGTGCCAACATCAAAAATTCTTCAAGTAACATCAAACCCTAACAATGGAGATGACGATAACGGGCATGCAAACCATACTTTCCTTTCTAGTCAAACACCAATATTACCTCATGTATTCTCTCCACGAAAAAGCCATGCAGCGGAAAATCCCAACAATACCATTTAAGTGTCAAATCCTCATGAAAATACGGAAACTACCAAAAATTATGTTGTTCCTAACAATAAGGAGAATCAGTCATCGAATACCCTAACATTTAATATTAAATCTCAGAAAAAAAACAGAGCTTTTCTACAACAAAAGTTCAACCATCGACCCACCAAAAGAAACCATCCAACACCCAAAAGAAACAACCAACAGTTCCGATTCCGCTAAACCCGCTCACCCTGCCGAAGTGAGTAAATCCACCCCACCAAATAAAAGCAACCTACCATCCCACCACCAAACCATTTTTCCAAAAACATCAAATCTTCATCCACAACCAAATAAGCCCACCCCAAAGATCCACCGTGCATGAGCGAGAGAAATCTCAAAAACATGAGACAATGAAAGAGAGTCGCAATAATCTCTATAGGATCGACTCTGCGAAAGATACTATCCATTGTGGCTGCAAAAGAACACCAACCGATGGACTGTGATCCCCACTCAAGCAACATTGTTGTACTATCTCATAGGATGTAGCGACTTGCCCCGAGAAAGTCGCAGCCGGATGTTAATAAAATCTTGAACCGCCGTGGTCTAGAGAATGAGACGCTAGCTTCGACATTAAACTCATTCCTCGCAAAACTGAAATCCTTCATTATTGTTTTTATCATAGACAAAACTAAATGAATCAAACAAGAAAGGATCTCGCATGCGCTTCTTCGAATTTTATGCACTTTGATTATGTTGTTGCTAATAGCGAAGTGGTGGACTTGCATTGCTTTGGAAATACACAAGGATTTAGCAGTTATATCCAAGTATCCAAATTGTATTCATTTTGTCATTGAATCAAAACTTTCAATACCAAGATGGGAGTTAATATGTGTTTATGGTTCCCCATTAAATCCTCAAAGAAATGGTTTTTGGAGACACATGAACAACACTCAAGAATTAATTGAAGACGCCGGCCTGGTGCATGATTGGTGACTTAAATGCATTAATTCATCAATTTGACAAGCAAGGTGGCTCCTTAAATACAAATATTAGCTGCAATGAATTCAAAGCTATGGTAAGGGAAAGAGATATTCTAGACCTTGGTTATCTTGGACCCGCATTCACTTAGTCAAACAATTCTACTCAAAATACCCCTGCTTTTGAGAGACTGGACAAAGCAATCTATAAACTATAATAGAGAGTGCTATTATTTGATGATGCAGTTCGACCTTTACCTAGAATTGAAAGTAATCACTCCACCATCATCCTCAACACTATGAGAAAACTACCAAAGAGAAAACCAAACTACAAGTTTGAGTTTTATTGGATCGACCATCCACAAGTTCAAAGAGGTAATGAAAAATAACCTGGATAATCGAACAGAGACACGATTTCAAGACTAACAACTTTGGGAAATGGTATATGGAAGTGGAGTTGGAAAACCTTTGGAGGCACAAAAAGGGAGATAAAAGTCGAGAAACAAAAGCCGATTGATCTCCAAACATCTTCACACTTGAGGGACACCGAGAGAAGATGATAAAGCCATCCGTGACAACATCATTAATCGGGAGAAAAGAGATTGAATACTTTGGTAACAAAAATACAAATCCAAATGGGTGTCATCCATTGATAAAAACACTCGGGTATTTAATGTTTCTACTATTCACGGAAGAATTAAAAATATGATATTTTCTTTGTAAAATCTCAATGATGAGTGGATCTATGATCCTGAGAAGATTAGAGATACCCTTATGAAACACTTCCATGATATGTTCATAAAAGATACAAATGAGTATATGGTTCCATGGCAATGGGTAATGCTAACAAATTGAGTCAAGATGGTTGCATGTACTTAAGCTTTATTCCTAGTGTTTGGGAAATTTTATAATGTAATAAAAAAGATGGGTTCCTTGAAATCTCCAGACTCCGCGGTTATCCATTTCTCTTTTACAAGAAATGCTTTGGGAAGCCAAATTGACAAGAAGTAGTTCATCTAATACAAGTCCGCTTCGGATATTCAACCATTCCTCTAGGTTTAGATCACACTTACCTGGCTTTGATCCCAAAGAAGAAGTATGTTGAAGTCGTAGTTGACTACATGACTATTTCTCTCTCGTAATGTCCTTTACAAGGTGGTTACTAAGATTATCACAAACAGATCACCGATTCCTTGATAACCCCATTGAAGAGAACCAATCGGCTTTTGTACGGAAGAAAATTTTTGGACAACATTATGGTGGCTAAAGAGCTTTTTCCATGCAACATTCAAACACTTCTCAAGGGTATTTTGCACTAAAATTGGATATAAGCAAATCTTATGATAGAGTTGGATCGGGATTTTTTGAGTCAAGATCTCATGAATATAGGTAATACTGAGACAGCTCATACTCTCATTGTGAGTTGTGTGAAATCATGATCTTTTTCTATACTTCTTAATGGCTATCCCGATGGTTTCTTTTAGGGTAAAGATGTATAAGGCAAGGATGCCCATTATCTCCATTTTTTTCATCATTTGAGCTCACTCATTGTCGCATCATCAACGAGAATGAAAGATGAGGGTTTATACAAAGGGTTACAAAATCAATGAGATGGGCTCCAAGTGTGTCGCATATTATGTTTGCAGATGATGTAATAGTATTACAACCTATCATGCCAATTGGTTAACTACTCGAAATACTTAATACACTTCAAAAAAATGTCCTAGATACTTGTATAGAAGAAATTGTTTAACAAAATTGTGGGTTAAGAGAATGCAAAAAGAAGAAAAGTACCTAGGAGTAAAAATTCTTCAACATGAAAACAGGGTGTCAAACTATAATTTTCTTGTAGACAAGTTTGATACAAAACTTGCAGTAAAAGAAAAACAACTTATCCCATGCAGGAAGGACAATAATCATTCAATTTGTTCTCATCTTTCATTCTAGTCTGTTACATGGCAACTACAATGATTCCAAAAACTTTTATCAACAAACTAACTCGAGATAATTAGAGATTTTTGGTGGGGTCATAATAGGGATAAGAGGAAAATGCACTTCTTAAAGTGGGAATTTGGTTTAATCTAGCAAAGGAAAAAGGAGGTTTGGGCTTAAGATAATTATCTCGAGTTAAACTCTTCTCTTGTAGACAAATTAGCATTGAGGTTTCTTCAAGAACAAGACACTTCTCGGCTCAAATTCCGTGTGCAAAATACTTAAGAGATATTTCTTCTCGGAAGGTCAAGAAAACAAGTAACCGCACTACTTGGGCTGCAATGCTTGACATCAAAGAAGAATCAAGAAACGATGTATTTGGTCTGGTGGGAAATGGTCAATCAATCAATATTTTTTCAGATCAATGGATCCCTACCATACCCGATCTTTACACGATAGGTTAGATGATGGAAATATGGAGTTTGTAAAGTGAGTGACTTGCTTGATAGCACAACATTCCAATGGAACATGCCTCCACTTCAACAAATTACGCACCAAAGACATCTCGCAACCAAAATAAATTAATCTCTCCAAATATTGGGTCTCGAAGATATGTTTGATATGAAAGTACACTACCCATGGTGATTTCACACCTCAAATCCTTTCAAGATGGTGCAACAAAATCAAGGAGAGACATCGGTTTCCTATGAGAATACTTTCCCATGGAAGCAGTTCTGGCCAGTAAAGAAAGTAGCTCCAAAGATTAAAACCTTCATGTGGAGAGCACTTCATAAAAGCCTTGATGTTTCACAGAGAATCGGTAGGTTCATAGAAGGAGTTTCGACAAGTTGCAACATTTGCAACACTGGTGAAAAATATGTAGATCACCTCCTTATTCACTGCAATTTCTCTCAAGATGTCAGGTTCGCCTCCCCTCTTGGATTTCGGCTTCAAGAAAATCATCAGAAGACTCTCACTAATCTTATGGAACTTCTTCTCATAAGAAATGATAATGAGTCTTCTCTTGCTTTAGGAATGGCTATTTGTTGGGCCATATGGAAATGCTAAAATGCAAAAGTCTTTGACCATAATACTATGAATGTTCAAGATGCAATGTCAATTTATCTTTACTTGGTATAATCTTTATTATAACTTGATGTGGAAGATGATCTTCTCGTGATGGAAAGTAATCATCAAGGTGCCGGCAGTGGTTACCAACATGACCTTGGACTCCTCCCAACCATCCCAAAGATTGCAATTATTGTAGACGTTTGCATGGAAAGATGGCACAACTTTAGGAAGATCAGATTCTCAGTGATTTATGCGAGAAATTGTTTCATTAGCTATTGGATTAGCTTTGTGGCTAAATCTAAACAACATCACCATTGAAGGAGATAGTTAAGTTGTTGTGAAGAGCTTAAAAGGAGATTTACGAAAGTTTCCTTGGAGAATCTAGAAGCCGAAAGTTGATGTCAGCGACATGATGGCTACTCTCAATAGTAGTGGTACTTACAACTTTGTCCCAAAGCCGGCCAATAAATTTGCTCATTCTCCTAAGAATTTATGCACTCACTCACAACGTCCAACATAAGTGGACCAGTTCGATCCTTCCGTCTAATATGCTAACCTCATTGTAAATAATATCTAGTCTTTCTTCTATTTTCTATTAAAAAAAAAAAAATCTTTAGGTTTTTTTATCAGTTTTTTTATCCGCTACGTGCATTATATTTCAAAGCCCCTTAGAAAATGATGATTAACACCTAAAATGGATTTATGTCAAAGGCTACACTGCAGTGATGTTTTTTTTTTCTTCGAAAAAGAGGCTGTTAGAGCATAGCTCGGTTGAACCCACCAAGCGTTGGTATGTCAAGTTTGGTTGTCATACTTTCGTGAACCAAAACTCATTTAAAGAGTCGCTTGATTATGTACTAGAGTCAACTTCGTATAGGTTAGCTTGAAAGTATTAGGATATGAGACTTTACAAGTATTGCGAAGACTTGAAGAAGTGAATAAGTAAGGAGCTACAACGACAAAATCATCCTTTCACTTGAGGTTAGTGATATTTGACTTGAACTGTTTCATTCCCTAACGTATCTTTCAAGTCGTGCATATTGAAAACATAATCTGCCAAGCATGAATGATTACACTCTAGTTAGACATAGTATTAAGGAAGTATAACTCTTATCTTTTGAAATTCGTATATAAGACATCGACATAATCGTTTGAATGCTATTGTGATTATGTATGGGTATGAGGTGAAGATTTCATCCTAGGAAACAATGTTTAACATTTGTTTAAAGGAAGTAAATTCATGAACTTGTTTCGTGAATCGAAAAGGTAATCGCTAGGCTTATTGGTATTGTTATTCATTGGATATCTTTTGAACTACTGATAGGGTGTAGAATACATCCTATTTACTATCTATTGTTTATGCTTTCTTTGCCATTTTTCTTGTAAATTATGTATTTTACGCTTGTTTGAGTTTTATAGCTATTTTGGAGTCGCACGAACGAAAAGAAGAAGAAATCACTCAATTTGAGCCAAAAGGGCAAAAAGGTCATTTTACAGGAGAACACTATCTGGAGCCCAGCCAAGGTTAAGGGGCCACTCTTTGGAGGAGTACTAAATCAGTGCCCGCAGAGGTTAAGGGGTTTCCAAGTAGGATAGCCCTTATCTAATAAGAAGGGTGGTCCTTATCACCGGGGTGCAAATATCCACCCAAATACTTATACCCTAAATCATTTATAGAAGATTATCTTCTCCTCTTTCCTCTCTTTCACCCGAAGAGTCGGGGTGCGCTCATGGCTCAGTTAATGCTTATGAGATCGAGAAAGTATTCGAGGATCGAGCGAAACTAAGATGAAGAAGAATTGATGGAGTTTCGATGTGGAATCAAGAATGGGTACCGCAGAAATGGATCTCGATTCTCATCCGTGTTGAAGTCATTATGTAAGCCACGGGATGAGGAGAATCGAAGGAGGAATCGAGCTCGTTTGAGCTGTTATTCAACACAGAGAGATGAATTGAAGAAGAAGAGAAGGAATTGAGGCTGTTATTGGGTTCGAATTGATGATTTAAGGTTTCACTGAATCGAGAGACAAGGAAGGAGTCGGTCTCTGATGTTGGAGAAGAAAGTATGCTGGTTGAAATCGAGAAGCAGTGAAGAAATCGAAACCAAGAACAGATGTGACTGAAATAGAAGAATGAAGTAATGGGTTGGTGGTTAATTCGAGATTCAATTGCAGGGGATGATGGGTTTCGATCTAAAGCAGCTGTTGCTGGTTCCCACCAGATAGAGAACAAGTCGATGAAAGAACAGGGAGAATTGATGAAGCTGAAATTGAGAGGGGTTGCTGCTGCCATGGGATTGTTGAATTAATGGGTTAGTGGCGCTGTCAAGAACCAGTTGCAGATGCTAATGGTGGTGCTGAGCTGATGGTGGCCGATTCTGGGTTCGATTTGTTGCTGTTGCAGTAGCAGAAATAAGGAAGATGAGTAAGACGCAGATGAGAAAATGGGTTGTCGAATTTAGTACCAGAAGTTGAGTTTGGATGGTGCTAATGGTGATCATTGTTATAACAGGCCAAGAGAGAAATGTTGGTGGTCCGATATAGAGAAGTAATTAGCGGATCGAGAGAATTGTGATGTCGCTAATCTAATGCGGTGTGACGGGTTTGTAATGGTGATGAATGAGCTAAAGAAATAGATGTATGTTAGGTTCTTAACAAGGGAAGAAAGGAAGGCCTGGAATAGGCCGGAATGTCTATAAACAAACGGAACTCGTCCGGATTTTCCTCAAAGTAGTCAACTCGGACCGTGGCGATGAACCGATCCACTCGGCGATCCAAATTGATCCAAATCAACAGTAAGACAAGTCACCACCCAGAGAGCGACTCATAGTCGACTCAAAGTGTCTAACTTCCTCCTTTTGACCCAGTTGACTAACGGTTGACCCATTTTGACCGTTAGTCCTAACGGTGGACTGACGGAATATTCCGTCGAATATACCAGTGGCGGCGAATAATTCAGAAGTGACCTGGCGACTATTCCTAGGATTAAGCCATAATACCGCTTTTCCTAGCGACCAAAATTCCGCAATTTTCTATGGACTTTTCTCATGGGTGTGAAGACTTGGGCTAGGAATTGGATGGAGAATTGGGCTCAAATTTGGAAAGAGAAGATGGAAGAAGAGAAAGACTTGAATTTGGAAATTCAATTGCTAAAGGAAAAGGATTCTATTCCTTGGAAGATTTGGAGAATATTGAAGCCTATAAATAGAGAAGTTTTCTACATCTTTTTACACACATCTCTACACACACAACACTTTTCTTTTCTTATTCTTTGTGTGAACTCTTTAGCATGAGTAGCTAATAATTTTATTGATTGAGGATGAATTCCTAGTTCTTAATATGATTTAAGTTTTTGTTTTCAATTCTATCTTGAAGTTTTTCACATAATTATCGTTTGTTTTTACTAATAGGGAATGATCTTAATGACATTCATGATTGATTGATAGATTGTTTGGGTGGCCAACTAAATTGATTTGTCGGTTTAATCTAAAGCTAGTGAAAATTAGGAGATAAGTAATCGTTTCTTGACTTTTTACATAAGTAGCAAACACGAGACCTTGCGGAGGGGATTCCGTGGAGCAATTGTGTGTGAAAACAACGTTAGCAATTAGACCTTGATCTAAGAGTCCAACTACTAATATTGACCTAATAAGTTCATAAATCTTAATGCGTTTATTTAAATTACATCTAGAGTGATCTACTACTAGGTGGTTTGGTAAATAGAATCCAGTAGTCGAGAACTTCCGTATCCGGTGATACAAGGGATTTAGGGGTTTAGCACTGATCTAGCAGCTTTACCTACGGTTGGTGATAATTTGTGACTAATAACAAGTAGAAAAGAACATAACTTGATTCATTGTTTCGTAACGAAGAAGGATTCCTTGATCTTGTCTCTCTTATTGCTTTCAACTTTATCTTTTAATTGTTTTGTTTATTTTCTTTTGCTTTTTACACCCCCCTTTCGTGACAATTTTTACAACTAGAATCTCTTGCTCCTCGTGGGAACGAACTTGACTTCCATTATATTATTTTTAATTGATTGGAAATATTAATTAATTTGATTGCACCTACGATACGCATCAAATTTTGCCGCCGTTGCCGGGGAGAAGCGGACGATTTTAGTTGTTTTTATTTTTCTTTTTGGTTTATTCTTGCTTTGTTGGATTCTATACCGTATCTAACTTAGTTTTTGAGAATCTTATTTCAGGTGCCGATTTTCCATGTATGGTGGACAAGAGCAAGCATATTACAACAATCTATACGGTTTTCAACCTCAACATTATGACAACTTCCAACCATCCTTAGGATACAATCAAAACCAATCTTTTTGGCTATGATCAAATTCCTACGTAACCTTATGGATATTCTCATACATATCAACAACCTTATGACGGGTATGTAAGTGGACAATCACAAGGATGGGAGGATAGTTTTGTTTATGATCGAAAATTCTCTAGTTTTGCGAGATAAGATGTCCGCCATGATTGGGGATCTTCAACAAAAGTTGCAAGAATCACATCGAGAAATTCAAAGGAATTCGGAGAAATTATACGAACAAATTAATCAACCTTTGGAGACTTTTGAAGAAGCTAGTGTAGCTTACTCGAGCCTTGATCTTAATAATGATCAATCACCTATTCAAAAGGAAGAGCTTGAGGAAGATGCATTTATTGCTTGGAAAAAATTTCTTAGGGAAAGATATGAGTCCGCGGAAGTGTATGAACGTTGCAACAATGAGGAAGTTATTCCAACTCCGGATCATAATAAAGATCCTTCACCTATTCAAAAGGAGGAGATTGAGTATGACTTACCTATTGTTATAAACGGTGTAACACCCGCACAAGAAGATCTTACAATTTATACCGATGAGAATCATTTTAGTGAATGGCCCGATTCCGATGATGAGAATGTTGAAGAGATGATGCTAGAGGATGAAACCAAATTAATTGATTTTGTGGAAGACCCAATTGAACTTGCCAATGATTATAATGATGCCAAAACTTTGGTTAAGGTAGAAAACGACGAAGAATGGTTGCAAGGTTTAATAGAGGACCACGATATACAAGAGGTAAGTAATTCACTTGAATTTTTTAAGGATGAAGAGGATTCTATAATACAAGAGATTGTGCAAGGTTTGTCTAACCCTTTGCATATTGATTCTTCTCCTTTACCTCTTATTGGTTTGAATGTTTGTGCTTTGAAAGTATTTTTGGATGATTTTGTTTCTAGATATCCACCATTGGAAACACTTGATGCTAACACCATGCAGGTTTGCCAAGAAGAATACATGGAAGTTCCCAAATTCTATGTTCTTTATACACTTCCGAGTGTGGACGGGAATAAGTGTGGGGGAAATTTCTATCGAGCGATAATTTCACTATTGTTTTCTTGTGCTAACATTTGTATGGAGTTATTGTTTGCAAAACAGGTATTATGGGTGGATCCTCAAATTTTCAGATTGTTAGTATATGGGGAATGAATCTTGCAAGAGCTAAGTCGGGTCGTCGACTTTAAAACAAGCGCTTAATGGGAGGCAACCCATAGGTTTTGTACTTCTTATCTTTTTGCTTTTTGTTGTTTCTTTTTCTTGTTCCTTATCATGTTAAAATTTCCCACCTTGACTTTACTAGGAGGATTCAATTACATTGAGGACAATGTAAGGTTTAAGTGTGGGGGAGTGGTTAAGCATGTTTTTAAAACAAAAATTTACAAAAAAAAAAAAAAAAAAAAAAAAAAAAAGTTTTACATAAAAACCTCCAACTTTTAAAGATTTTAGAGTCACTAGCATACATCTAGGTATGTTTACATAGAGATTTTGACCGACATAATTGAACTTGGAAATGTTAGAGAACTACATTCGGATTTCTTGCTTGTTTGAGTGTTAAATAATGGATTTAATCATGCCGGTGATGCGAATTTGGTGCGGGGAGAAATGCGTTATTAGAGTTGCTTTGATCAATCATTAGTGGAGACTACCCGTATTCATATCATGTGAGGCACCGAGCCGGAAATTTTCCATCTACTAAAGAGCTTTCTTTTGAGTGTGTGTCACCATACGATAATTCCGGTAGAATGGTGAGCTACCCAACCTCCCACCAATAGAAGCACTACTCTTTGATCTCTTGAGTGCTAATTTTGTCAATCATAAGGGTGACGTCTATAGATGAAAGCCGCCTTCTTGTAGTTCGATTTGCGGTTAGCACCATTCTCTCTCTCGACAACAACGGATCCATAGAAACACTCTCATCATCAACAAGGAGGCGACATCAAAATCTACAAGGAAAGTTGGAAAAGTTCAAGGTTTACAAGCAATCGGAACGAGAAAAAGAGCAAATTTCAAATTCAAGTAAAGCAACATACAAAGAGCAGATTTTTACATATATGTTGAAGACTTACAATACAATGAGGTAATTTTATATTCAAGTATGAAGACTTATTCACAAGAGCGAAGAAAATTAAAAGGTGAGAATTTTTGAAGTTTATGATTTCAAGACGATACAAGTTGTGAAGAATCGAGCGGTAAAATACTTCTCCCACGGCCATGGTTTATTTTTTGTATTTTATTTCTCTTGTTTTTAAAAAAAAAAAAAAAAAAAAATTGTTTTGTTTTTATTTATTTAATAAGCCGTGGGGAAGGAAAATCTATAAGGAAGTTTCAAGCGACAAGGATTTTTAAGGTAAAAGAGTTACAAATTGTTAAGGATTTATGAAATTCAAGAGTTTATCATCAATAGTTGAAACCGAAGACGAGGAGCGGAAGACGTTTCTATTTGATGCCGTGAGAGTGGTGTTATCATAATTGGCGATCGGATGTGAAGGTGAGTAAGTAATCTCATCCTCAATAATATATGGTTGATTTCCTTTCTTAGAGATCGTCAGAAAAATGGTTTTTCAAAATATAAAAGATGTGGGTTTTTCTAAATATTTCTGAAGTTGTCCTTCCCACCATTCAACGTGTCGCAGAATTTTCTCTTCATTCCTACCTCGCACACATGTGAGAACCATAAAAGCCGTCTTTTTGAGTGCAATTATCATAAAATCCTTTTTGGTGAGGCGTGTCGAGGCGAAATGCTTATTGATCGTTTCTCAAACACGCGTTCTCTCATTATGGTGTGGTTATTTCTCACTCAACATTTAAGAATGAGAATATGTTCTTTAGTATTTCTAACTTCTTATTACTAGCATGCGTAAACTCTATGTCCTCATAGCTCTTTGGATGCTTGGGACGCTTGAACGCTTTGAAGTTGTGAGTTTTTAGTTTGATTTGCTCGAGGACTAGCAAAGTCTAAGTGTGGGGGAATTTGATAGGGTGTAGAATACATCCTATTTACTATCTATTGTTTATGCTTTCTTTGCCATTTTTCTTGTAAATTATGTATTTTACGCTTGTTTGAGTTTTATAGCTATTTTGGAGTCGCACGAACGAAAAGAAGAAGAAATCACTCAATTTGAGCCAAAAGGGCAAAAAGGTCATTTTACAGGAGAACACTATCTGGAGCCCAGCCAAGGTTAAGGGGCCACTCTCTTTTGGAGGAGTACTAAAGCCAGGCCCGCAGAGGTTAAGGGGGTTTCCAAGTAGGATAGCCCTTATCTAATAAGAAGGGTGGTCCTTATCACCGGGGTGCAAATATCCACCCAAATACTTATACCTAAATCACGAGAAGATTATCTTCTCCTCTTTCCTCTCTTTCACCTCGGTGGCGCTAGTCATGGCTCAGTTAATGCTTATGAGATCGAGAAAGTATTCAGATCGAGCGAGAAACGGAAGATGAAGAAGAATTGATGGAGTTTCTGATGTGAACTGAAGAATGGGTACCGCAGAAATGGATCTGATTCTCATCTGTGTTGAAGTTGTTCTGTAAGCCACGGGATGAGGAGAATCGAAGAAGGAATCGAGCTCGTTTGAGCTGTTATTCAACACGAGAGATGAATTGAAGAAGAAGAGAAGGAATTGAGGTCATTTGGGTTCGAATTGATGATTTAAGGTTTCACCGAATCGAGACAAGGAAGGAGTTGGTCTCGATGTTGGAGAAGAAAGTATGCTTTGGTTGAAATTGAGAAAGCGGTGAAGAAATCGAAACCAAGAATGATGTGACCAAAATAGAAGAATGAAGTAATGGGTTGGTGGTTAATTCGAGATTCAATTGCAGGGGATGATGGGTTTCGATCTAAAGCAGCTGTTGCTGGTTCCCACCAGATAGAGAACAAGTCGATGAAAGAACAGGGAGAATTGATGAAGCTGAAATTGAGAGGGGTTGCTGCTGCCATGGGATTGTTGAATTAATGGGTTAGTGGCGCTGTCAAGAACCAGTTGCAGATGCTAATGGTGGTCTTGAGTGATGGTGGCCGATTCTGGTTCGATTTGTTCTTCATTGCAAAAGCGAGAAATAAGGAAGATGAGTAAGACGAGATGAGAAAATGGGTTATCGAATTTAGTACCGTAAGTTGAGTTTGGATGGTGCTAATGGTGATCATTTGTTATATGTGCAGCGAGAGAAATGTTGGTGGTCCGATATAGAGAAGTAATTAGCGGATCGAGAGAATTGTGATGCTGCTAATCTAATGCAGGTGACGGGTTTGTAATGGTGATGAATGAGCTAAAGAAATAGATGTATGTTAGGTTCTTAACAGGGGAAGAAAGGAAGGCCTGGAATAGGCCGGGAATGTCTATAAACAAACGGAACTCTGTCCGGATTTTCCCTCAGGCGAGTCAACTCAGACCGGCGATGAACCGATCCAGCTCAGCGATCCAGCCGATCCAGCTCAGCCGAGTAAGACAAGTCACCACCTAGAGCGACTCATAGCCGACTTCAAAGTGTCTAACTTCCCTCCTTTTGACCCGATTGACTAACGGTTGACCCATTTGACCGTTAGTCCTAACGGTGGACTGACGGAATATTCCGTCGAATATACCAGATGGCGGCGAATAATTCAAAGCGGCCGTGGCGATTATTCCTACGGATTCCGGCCATAATACTGATTTTCCTACGACCAAAATTCCAAATTTTCTATGGACTTTTCTCATGGGTGTGAAGACTTGGGCTAGGAATTGGATGGATAATTGGGCTCAAATTTGGAAAGAGAAGATGGAAGAAGAGAAAGACTTGAATTTGGAAATTAAATTGCTAAAGGAAAAGGATTATATTCCTTGGAAGATTTGGAGAATATTGAAGCATATAAATAGAGAAGTTTTCTACATCTTTTACACACATCTCTACACACACAACACTTTTCTTTTCTTATTCTTTGTGTGAACTCTTTAGCATGAGTAGCTAATAATTTTATTGATTGAGGATGAATTCCTAGTTCTTAATATGATTTAAGTTTTTGTTTTCAATTATATCTTGAAGTTTTTCACATAATTATCGTTTGTTTTTACTAATAGGAATGATCTTAATGACATTCATGATTGATTGATAGATTGTTTGGGTGGCCAACTAAATTGATTTGTCGGTTTAATCTAAAGCTAGTGAAAATTAGGAGATAAGTAATCGTTTCTTGACTTTTTACATAAGTAGCAAACACGAGACCTTGCGGAGGGATTCCGTGGAGCAATTGTGTGTGAAAACAACGTTAGCAAGTAGACCTTGATCTAAGAGTCCAACTACTAATATTGACCTAATAAGTTCATAAATCTTAATGCGTTTATTTAAATTACATCTAGAGTGATCTACTACTAGGTGGTTTGGTAAATAGAATCCGGTAGTCGAGAACTTCCGTATCCATTGATACAAGGGATTTAGGGTTTAGCACGATCTAGCTGCTTTACCTATGGTTGGTGATAATTTGTGACTAATAACAAGTAGAAAAGAACATAACTTGATTCATTGTTTCGTAACAAGAAGGATTCCTTGATCTTGTCTCTCTTATTGCTTTCAACTTTATCTTTTAATTGTTTTGTTTATTTTCTTTTGCTTTTTACACCCCCTTTAGTGACAATTTTTACAACTAGAATCTCTTGCTCTCGTGGGAAACGAACTTGACTTCCATTATATTATTTTTCATTGAGTGGAAATATTAATTAATTTGATTGCACCTACAATACGCATCAACTACCAATATGTGTGATTAGTATAACCTCTCATGACTTGTTTATGTTCATGGTAAAACTATTCACAAGGCGACTTTTGTATTGGTATGACTTTTATTAGTGAAAACCGATCTTAAGTAATCATCTGAGATGGTATGATCGATTTAGTGTTTTTGGTATGACCAACTCTTGGCAAAGGGGAACCGATCCTATGAAGAGGTGCAACCGATCACAAGAGGGAATCGATCCTTGTAAGAGGTGCAACATGTTTTTAGCAGATGGGGGAACCGATCCTATGAACATGTGCAACAAGTTTTTAGTGAAAGGGGAACCGATCCTATGGACATGTGCATCAAATACAAGTAGTTGCCATAAGTATGTGGGGGAACCGATCCTAGTACCTAGTCAACCAAATTTTTGGAAAGCTAGTGTGAATATGCAGTGCCCATGGAGGTATAACCGAAACTTGTTTTGGTAGAACCGTGAAACCCATGATTTGTGATTGAGTGTTCTTAATTGATCACATAGTTCTTGAAAGTCAGATGAACCAATTCTAAACTTGTTTGGAAGTGTGGAAAATCGGTTTCAAGATTGTAAGTATGAAAGAGGACTTACAGAGTAAAGATGTCGACATACTTTGAACATGTGCAATAACGCTTATCTTGTATTGTTCAAAGATATTCCTTAATAGCTAAAGAAAAATCCTGGATCGAAAAATAAGTTGAGAATATTTTAATTTAGGTTTTTAATTTTATTTTCGGTCAATGTTTGGACAAAGCATTTCCAGGAATTATGGAAACTGAATCTGGATTATATTGCATATCTTGAGAATATTTTTGGTTTTGGAAATTCCTTGGTGTCCAAACTTCCTTGGTCTATAAATACCAAAGTTTGATTTTCTAGCAGACTAATCCTCAGAGCCAACAAAACTACCTAGTTGTGTTGTTACTGGTGGAGTCGTCTATTCGGAGAGCAAAGTAACATAATTAGGATAAATCTCTTACGTCCGCTCATTTTAAAGACTTCTTTGAGATTTAGAAGCTCTATTAGTATCGTTGGTGGGAAACTAGATAATTGTGTTTTATTATTAGTTTTCGATTGATTTGATTGACTAACGGTTGTTGAACTTTGATTGCACCTAGTTTTTTTATGCTTGAGAATCTTCTCTTCTGATATAAGATTCACTCAAACTAGATCGAAGTTTCGGCCGGGGATCTTTAGACTGTTTGTAGTTCTAAAGAGGTCTTGTGATAATCCATTGTTAATAGAATCCGTTCTGTGCGTGATTGATCACAAGAGATTCAAGTTGATTGTGTACAAGTGTTTATTGAATATCTAAGAAGATTTGAAGACAAAGAAGACTTTGAAGATTTCTGATTTGGGTTCACAATCTTTGGTATGCACAATACTTGTTTCGGTTAAAGAGGATCCAACTATAATCAGTTTATCCTTGTGATAGATTGGATTGATTTGTTGAGTATATCGACATCAATACGTTTCTTTGTGATTCAAAGTATTGATTGCAAAATCTAGACGATTACTTCGGTAATTGTTAGTAGATAGATCTAAGGACCTGACAAAGGAGTTTATTGAGATAAACGAAAGAGCCTTTTGTCGAACTCACATCACTTGGTTGAAAATAGTTGATACCAAACATATTTGTTGTTCCTTTACTGTTTGGAATATGAACCAAAGGAATTGTTCCAAGTACATGACTTATTCATAAGTTGGAGGCGTGGGAATACAGACGGAACTATGTGAACTATAGGTTTAGTTGCTTGGTCTCAACTATACGAAGTTGGTTTGATTTTGTATAGCGGCTTAATCCTAAGAGTATTTAATTCTGGACAAGGTCCCTGGGTTTTTCTGCATTTGCAGTTTCCTCATTTACAAAATCTTGATGTATCTTTTACTTTTCTATTTCCGAAATTATAATTGTTTTTATTATATATTATTAGAAGTAAAATACACAAACGTTAATTCATATTTACTTGATAGTAATCCTATTTTGTTTGGTTAAGTCCGAACCTCTTATCAAGTAAACATACTTCGTTATTGTATTGTCTCGATCTCGTATCCATATACGATCACACGAAGTGTGAACCGATTAGTTGTATTGTCTCGACTCAGTCCATAGACAATCACTTTCGGAGAAAGGACTTATATGTGGAAAAGTTTTAGATTGAGGTATATTTGGGTACCCTCGTCTTTTCAATTGGTATCAGAGCAGGCAAACACGAAAAGATCTAACAATCTGTGTTTGGTGCGATCCAACCTATAAGAAATTGAATCTAATGAACGATTCGATTAACGTTTTAAAGATTTTAGGAGGTCTGAAAGAAGACTCTGAAGAATATTCCTCTGCTCTTGTTAAATTGTTAGATAAAGAGATTGGACAGAACCAGTCATATACTGATGAGATCAGTAATATCATGATTGATAGAAAACTGGTAAAAAATACAGAAGAGTCTAAATCAAGAGATTCTCAAAGATATTCAATTATTTCATCTAGAAATCTTAAAAAGTCTAATAAGAGTCAGACCAGGAACCGTTTTCAAAAGGGATGAAATTGTTTAATTCAGAAGATTTGTTTTACAGAATGTCTCGATTAATCGTGTTAAGAAACTTGTCAAGAACTTAATAAAGCATCCTAAATCTGGTGAACAATGTCTTGGAGCATTTTCACTTAAAACAACCTCACTATTCCAATGGTTTTTAAATAGTGGGTTTAGTAGACATATGACAGGTGATGTTGTTTTGAAAGTTGTAGAAAGTGGTAGTAAAAGTTCGTTCAACTCAGACTTGTAAAGGTTTGATTTAAGAATTAAAAAGAGAAAACACTAAAATAAAGAAAATATGTACACAAGTTTTGTCACAAATATCGAGAGGTACTGAGACTCAGGATTCCACCATTAATCACATTCAACTGGTTCGTATATTGATTCATAACAATTCTAGCTCTTTTGTAGACTCTATTTCTTTGCCAAAAGTAGATTTTGTAGAAGATTAATTGTAAATCATAAGCATAACGCATCAAAAGCTCTAAGTCTAAGCATACGTCATCAAACAAAATCACAACTAATTAATAAAAATCATAAAACAATTAAAACAAGTGCAAAAGTCATAAAGAATCAAATATAGTTACCAAACAATTGTGAATTAAGGCTTCCTCCGTCGTCCCAGTGATGGGGTTTAGCTCTTCATGGTGCAAACACGCTCAAAATATGAATTCATTGCTCAAAGGTGTATTAAAGTTGAAAATACAAAGAAAATCAATAAAAGCAGATCAACTGCAACGTTTATATGCGTTCTGGTTGGACCGTTACTAATGATACGTGAAGATATAAGACTGCTGGAAACTATACAACGTGTGTGTCGTGGATAAACCACACTTATCTTCGATGACTTGGGTCGTCCAATGTTCTTGGCCTTCGTCTTCTTCCTCCCGCTCTGCAACTTTCTGCAGCGTGATTTCTTCGTACGAGCTTCCCTAAACTACGTATAGACCCCCAAACTCGTCGACCCCCCACCTCTGTGACTCTCCCATCTTATTTATACACCACAAGACCGATTAGAACTTCCAAAAATCTCCCAAAATATCTCTCGGTTTCTTTCTTTTATTTTATTTTCTTCCCCTATTCAATCCTCAAGCTACGGGAATTGTTCCCTTTTATCTTTCTTTGCTTACGCATCTTGTGATTTCTTTCCAAACCTAGATGAACCAAATCTAGAAGAGTTTCACTCCTTCAAATCCCCACGAAACTTCCAAGTAAATAAAAAGAATCCCGAGAACTTCTTACTGCCATTCTGATTGAGAAATATATGGAAACTTTCTTTGTTTTCGCAAATAAACCAATTATCATCTTGTTGAACCAATACAGGCCCAAACCAAAGTGGTCCTAGGTGGAAATCTATGAGAGAATATCGTCCAAAACCAAAACGAAACTCACAGTGAGTAGTTATTCCTTCCCGCCAAATTCGTTGTTTGAATGATGAAGATGGGACGCCCCTTAACCAGAGTAGGGGTGTAAATAGCAGTTGGGCTAACCCTTATCCAAATGAGGGGTCTGAATAGTAATTTTCTCCCACGAGCGCAAATACCACTTTTCGGGCCAATTTTCCCGCAAAAGCTTATTTCTCCAAAAACACCTACAAAAACATAAAAAGCCATAATAAATACAAAATCGAGCACTAACAATATATACAATTGAGATTATATCAGACACAAAAATGTGGCTATCAACAGGTGATCTTTCTTGGTTTACAAAAACAGAAGACTACAAAGGAGGATCAGTAACCTTCGGAGATGGAAGCAGATGTCTTATTAGCAAAAAGGGTACTATCAAACTTCCAGGTATTCCCGGAATCCATGATGTTTTTTATGTTAAAGGAATGAAAGCTAATCTTCTATCTATTAGTCAAATTTGTGATAAAGGTCACAAACTTATCTTTAATATGAGAGGTTCTGATATTGAAGATAAGTCCGGAAAAGTAATTTTTCGAGGACGTAGAAGTATGAATAATTGTTATCTCCTTGATATATAATCCAATTTATACTGTAACTTGACTAAGGTTGAGTTAACTCATTTGTGGCATGAACGCTTTGGTCATATCAACTACCGAATACTAGGAAAACTCATTAACCGTGAACTTGTCAAAGGCGTTCCAAAAATTAACACTAAAGTAGAAGGTGATTGTGGTGCATGCCAAAAGGTTAAGCAAGGAAAAATTCCACACAAAATTTCTCGAGACATAGCCACTCGTGCTCATCTCGATCTTATTCATATGGATCTATTTGGTCCAATCCAACAAGCATCGGTTGGAGGAAATAAGTATGCTTTAGTAATGGTAGATGACTATACACGTTTCACATGGGTTTCTTTTCTGAATCACAAGAATAACACTCTTGAGGAGTTCAAAATTATTGTGAATAGAATTCAAAATGAACAAGGTCGCAAGCTTAAGAAGATAAGAAGCGATCGTGGTACAAAATTCAAGGATACGAAAGTATATGAATATTGTAATTCTTGGAATTTGTCATCAATTCTTTGCTCCTATTACACCTCAGGAAAATGGTGTAGCTGAGAGAAAGAATATAAATATTCAAGAAATGGCAAGAGTGATGCTTCACAACAAAAACCTACCATTAACCTTCTGGGGGGAAGCTGTATTTACAACATGTTATCTTATAAACAGAGTATACTTAAGATCTAAAACTCTAAATACCCCTTATGAATTATGGTATGGAAGAAAACCCAATCTAAGATATTTAAGGGTTTTCGGAAGCAAATGTTATATTCTCAAAGACAGAGAACATAGATGAAAATTTGATTCCAAAAGTGATGAAGGAATTTTTCTTGGCTATGCTTCTGACAGTCGTGCCTTCAGGGTATACAATCTCAGAACCAAAGTCATGATGGAATCAATTAATGTGGTTATTGATGACATTAGCGATTTTTTCCAAGACAATCACACTGCAGCAGAGCTTCCTTCCTCTGAAACTGTTATTAAAGAATAACAGACTGAAGTCGAACCATCAGTTGTTCCTTTAATTAGTGACACAGATGATAAAGACGATAATGAAAGTATTGTTGAACAACCCAATGATACCGAAAATATTGTCCAAAAACCTGTTAAATGGGTACATCAGAGACACTCTTCTGAAGACATCATTGGAGATGGCAATGCTAGAGTTATGACTCGAAGAGAACTTCAGAACATCTGTCACTATTCATGTTTTCTTTCTTCAATAAAACCGAAAAACATTGAGGAAGCACTCAGTGAACCTGCTTGGGTAAACTCAATGCACGAGGAACTCAATCAGTTTAAAAGACAAGAAGTGTGGGAATTTGTTCCTAAGCCGACAAGAGTAAACATTGTTGAAACAACGTGGATCTACAAGAACAAATCAGACGAATTCGGGACGATTGTCAGAAATAAAGCAAGGCTCGTTGCTCAAGGATATTTTCAAATTGAAGGTATTGATTTTGATGAAACTTTTGCTCATGTTGCTCGTTTAGAATCAATAAGATTGTTACTTGCCAATGCTTGCTTTCTTAAGATAAAATTTTTTCAAATGGATATCAAATCTGCATTTCTGAATGGGGATTTAAAAGAAGAGGTATTTTTTGCTCAACCTAAAGGATTTGAAGATCCATTATTCCCAGATTATGTCTTTAAACTTAAGAAAGCCTTGTATGGTCTAAAACAAGCTCCAAGAGCTTTGTATGATAAGCTGTCATCCTTCTTACTTAAGAAAGGATTCTCTAGAGGTGGCGCTGATAAGACACTTTTCACCAAATGGAGTGGAAAAATGTACTTGTAGCACAAATATATGTAGATGACATCATCTATGGTCCACCTCAAAATCTCTAGCAGATGAATTCATGAATCTTATGTGTGGAGAATTTGAAATGAGTAATGTTGGAGAATTATCATATTTTCTTGGGTTGCAAATACAACAACAAAAATACAATATTCTTCTTTCTCCAAAAAAATTTGCAAGGAATTTAGTTGAAAAATTCGAACTAAAAGGTGCAACACCTATGGCAACTACGATGCCAACTACTGGAAAACATCAATCGAACCCAGGAGAAAAATCAGTTGATCAGAAACTATACAGATCTATGATAGGAAGCTTGTTATATCTTACTGCAACAAGACCAGACATTGCCTTTAGTGTGGGATGTTGTGCTAGATTTCAAGCAGATCCTAGAGAATCACATCTCAAAGTTGTAAAACGAATCATTAGATACGTTAATGGTACATTAGATTATGGTCTATCATACTCTATGGATACGAACAACAGTCTTGTTGCCTATTCAGATGCTGATTGGGCAGGATGTGTAGAAGATCATAAATGCACCTCTCGGTGGTTGCTTCCATGTTGGTCAAAATCTTGTAGCTTGGCATATCAAGAAACAAAATTCACAGTCTTTGTCAAACTGTGAAGCAGAATATATTGTTGTTGGTCCATGTTGTACCCAACTATTGTGGATGAAACAAATGCTCATTGACTATGGAATAAATATTTCAACTATGAGCAGACTGTGATAACTTGATAGGGTGTAGAATACATCCTATTTACTATCTATTGTTTATGCTTTCTTTCCTATTTTTCTTGTAAATTATGTATTTTACGCTTGTTTTGAGTTTTATAGCTACTATGGAGTCACACGGAGGAAAAGGAGAAGAAATCACCATATTTTAGCAAAAGGGTAAAATTGTCATTTCACCAAGGAGGGAATACTATATGGAGCCCAGCCAAGGTTAAGGGGTGACTCAAATTACTGAAGGAAGGACAATAATAGTTAAGGGGAGGTCAAAGAGGTGTCCCTTATCCAAAAGAAGGGAGTGAGAATAGCACAATTGTGATGTACTTATGGTGGGTGTTGAATCCACCCACACCCTAAACTCTGATCCATACCCAAGCCCACATGTCCAGATCCACCCATACCTAACCTAAGCCCATCCATCCATACCCCTCGCTCCATACCCTAACCGAAACCGGATCCAAACCCACTTCACCCAAATTATTACCCAACCCTATATTCATGAGATATTATATCTCAATCATTCAGTTCTGAAATTGTGAAACAAACAGCGGCTGTGTCTGAAGACCGAGAGAGTGAGATCGATCGAGAGATGAGAAATTCAGAGAAAATGGAACCGATGAGAAATTGAATACAAGAAAGCTCAGATGCAGAAAAGAGTTATAACGAAGATGGTGGTGTTGTTACAGGGGATTGAATCGATTAGAGATAGTGATTTGGTGCTGCTGTTGAATTCAGAAATGGATTTGGGGGTTGTTGAATCTCTACAATGAAGCCGCTGGAAATATTCATGGGAGAAATTGAAATTGCTAATGATGAGTTCAGGGAAGAGGCGATCGAGTTGATGCCATTGTTGGTGGTGAGAAGAAGAAACGATAGAGCAAGTTTGAGTGAATCGAAGAGGAGATCGAGAACAAGAAGCTCGGGGAGAAGATGAAATCGAGATGGGTTCAAGATGAAGAATGGGTTGAGATCGAATCTGTGATGGGTTTAGCTCAAGAACCTAATTCAAGGGTTACAGCGAGATAGAGGTATTCTTGTGCTCGTTGATTGTCTTTATTGCGGTTTAGATGAGATTGCGAGTGAGATGGAGATGGTGGTGCTAAGGCTGGTGGAGTGGCTAGGTTGTGGAATTGATTGCAGCTTGATCAGAGAATGGCACCGGTGTTATTATTTGTGGGTTCATGGCTGGAGCAAGCGGAGTTAAAGTGGAGTCGTTATTGCAGGTGGTGTTGATGCTAGAGAGTATTGGCACTTTGAAATGGCAAACTGTTGCAGGTGCTGGTACTAGTTCTTAGCTGCAAGCAATGGAACTAAGCAGGTTTACAGGGAAGATGGAATGGAGTTTGTTGAAGGAAATGGCCTGACATCTGGTGTTAATGTTGTTCAATGGTGAAACTCAGGTGCAGGTGCAATATTGCGGAAGGAGACGACCTGGTGTAGTTCTGAAGTGTGAGCTAGTGAGAAGAAAGTGGCTCAAATATGGAATGGTGCTTATAGATGTGAGTTGGTGCTGTTGCCTGCAATGGGTATTGTGTAAGAAGATAGAAATGGAATTAAGGTTGGCTAGGCGAGTGGAATGGCTGTGGATGTTGATTGCAAGGCTAGACTAAGAGTTATGACCGAGGTGAACTGTGGCTGCTGATTGTGAGATGGAGTTGCAGTATGAAATACAGTTGCAGGTGTTGACAAGTTGATTCAATTGGCTGGGTTATGTGAAGGTGGTGATGCTTCTGTTACATGGTATGATGGAATGGTGCTTGAATTATTAGATGTATGCTAGGAATTCTTAACAGGTGAAGGAAATAATGGCCTGAAATTGGCCGGGAAATCCTGATAAACAAACGAAACTCTGCCTGAATTTCTTACAGGGCGAGTTAACCCGGCGATGAACCGATTATTTCGGTGATCCAGTAGGTCCATTCGGTGAGTAAGACTATTCAATAACTAAGCGGTGACTCGCTGCGACTCATTCCTTTCCCTTGACCGTTGGTGACGACCGACCGTTAGTTTGACCCGTTTGACCGTTAATCTTTGACGGTTGACCAACGGAATATTCGTCGACGAGGAGAGAATCTCAGGTGGCCGGCGGTGACGGATTCCGCCTATTTCCGACCATAATCCCAGTTTTCCGGCGAGCAAAAATTCCAGAATTTTCTATGGATTTATCTCATGGGTGTGAAGACTTGGACTAGGAATTGGATGGAGAATTGGACTAAAATTTGGAAAGAGAAGATGGAAGAAGAGAAAGACTTGAAATTGGAAATTGAATTGCTAAAGGAAAAGGATTCTATTCCTTGGAAGATTTGGAGAATATTGAAGCCTATAAATAGAGAAGTTTTCTACATCTTTTATACACCTCTCTACACACACATCACTTGTGTTTTTGCTTGCTTTTCTAAGATTCTTCTTTTTAATTATTTGTGTGAACTTGAAAATTCTCCTTTTAATAATTATTATTTGTGTGAATTTCAAAAGCATGAGTAGCTAATTTTCTTATTGATTGAGGATGAATTCCTAGTTCTTAACATATGATTTAAGTTTTTGTTTTCAATTCTATCTTGAGATTTTTCACATAATTATCGTTTGTTTTTACTAATAGGAATGATCTTAATGACATTCATGATTGATTGATAGATTGTTTAGAGTGCACGCTAAATTGATTTGTTAATTTGATCTAAAGCTAGTGAAAGTTAGGGGATAAGTAATCGTTTCTTGACTCTTTACATAAGTAGCAAACACGAGACCTTGCGAGGGATTCCGTGGAGCAATTGTGTGTGAAAACAACGTTAGCAAGTAGACCTTGATCTAAGAGTCTAACTACTAATATTGACCTAATAAGTTCATGAATCTTAATGCGTTTATTTAAATTACATCTAGAGTGATCTACTACTAGGTGGTTTGGTAAATAGAATCCGGTAGTCGAGAACTTCCGTGTCCTATGATATAAGGGATTTAGGGGTTTAGCACTGATCTAGTCGCTTTACCTACGGTTGGTGATAATTTGTGACTAATAACAAGTAGAAAAGAACATAACTTGATTCATTGTTTCGTAACGAAGAAGGATTCCTTGATCTTGTCTCTCTTATTGCTTTCAACTTTCGATTTTAATTGCTTTGTTTATTTTCTTTTGCTTTTTACACCCCCTTTTTGTGACAATTTTTACAACTAGAATCTCTTGCTCCTCGTGGGAACAAACTTGACTTCCATTATATTATTTTTAATTGAGTGGAAATATTAATTAATTTGATTGCACCTACGACACGCATCAAATTTTGGCGCCGCTGCCTTAGGGAGCAACTAAGCGATTTTTAGTTGTTTTTTCTTTTTTTTTTTGCTTTATTCTTGCTTTGTTAGATTCTATACCGTATCTAACTTAGTTTTTGAGAATCTTATTTCAGGTGCTATACCTTTGGTGAATGCTTAAAGAGGGCCACCGAGTCCAATACGTCTTCGATCCCAAGACTCAACTAAAGGATTTCATTCGAGCGGTTAACACTCCACTTCCTCCTTCTTCATCAAGTGAATTCACAGATTCGGACAAAGAGGAAGAACCAATGGCTGATCGTACACTCAAGGACCTAGCTTCTCACAAAGCTTGATACCCAACAATGGTGTATCCAAACTAACTCAACCTTCGAGATCAAGCCGGGTTGATTAGAGAGTTACCAAAGTTCCATGGCATGGTGAATGAGGACCCAAACAAACATCTTATGGACTTCTATACCATAGTTATGGCTATGCTTCCACCGGAGACTAATGCGGATGGAGCAATGTTGAAAGCTTTCCGTTTTCTTTGGCGGGCAATGCTAAGGAATGGTTATATTATTTGCCTTCCTAAGTATCACAACATGGAATGGGATGAAGAAACTTTTCCTCGAGAGATATTTTCCCGCATCCAAAGCTACTCAAATTCGCAAGGAGATTTGTGGATTGAAACAACATGTGGGAGAGTCATTGTATGAATGTTGGGAGCGATATAAGAGGTTGGTGGCAAGCTGTCCACACCATCAATTTAGTGAGGTTATGATACTCCAATACTTCTACGAAGCTCTCAACCCAAGCGATAGGTCTCTTCTTGACGCCGCGGTGGTGGTGCACTAGTGAACAAGACGGTGACCCAAGCTACCGAGTTGATTGAAAGTATGGCTGCGAACTCGCAACAATTCTACACAAGGGATGAACCAATGGTTAGGCGAGTGCATGAAGTTAGTGATTCATCATCACATCTTGATCAAAGGATGAGTAACATGGAGATAATGATGCAAAGGATGGCACGCGGTAATTATTCCGGATGGTGAGACCGAACAAGTGAATGCTTTATATCCAAATCAAAGGCCAAGGTACGATCCATACTCCAATACCTATAATCCCGGTTGGAAGGATCATCCCAACTTTAGTTATGCAAACAAGCAAGCGGCGGCTCCTAATCCATATGCGCAACAAGGTGGTTTCCAACAATCACGCTTTCAACCTCAACAACAAGGTGGTTCTCAACAATTCCAACCACAACAAGTCAAGGAGCGTGATTCTTTGAATGATGACAAGCTCAATGCGTTAATGCAAGGTGTGCAAGGTCTTACTTCTATGTTCCAACAAAGCCAACAAAAGACCGATTCGGCCATCAAGGATTTACAAACTCAAATGGGACAATTGGCGACCGATGTGAACCTATTAAAATCTCAAGCATCCACAAAACTTCCTTCACAACCATTTGTGAATCCAAGAGAGAATGTTAATGCGGTTACTTTAAGAAGTGGAAGACAAGTGGATAGTCCAAGTCATCATGAAGAAACTATTGAAGAGGTAGTCAAAGACAAGGAGGAAGTCGCACCAAAGGAGAATTCAACACCAACCGACCAATCCAAGGAACCGGTGCCTACTTTCACTACTCCACCTCCTTTTCCTAGTCGTTTTGCTAAATCCAAGAAAGAAGCTCAAGACAAGGCACTTATGGATATTTTCAAGAAGATTGAAATCAACATCCCATTCATTGAGGCCATTAAGACAATTCCACGGTATGCCAAGTTCATGAAGGAATTATGCACAAAGAAGGATAGGTTGCTTGATAATGAAATTACTAAAGTTGGTGAGAGTGCGTCGGCTATGCTATTGAAGAAGATGCCTACAAAGTGCACGGATCCCGGTGGTTTCACGGTGCCAATTACTATTGGTAAGCAAAGGTTTGAACATGCTTTACTTGACTTGGGTGCTTCCATTAGTGTGATGTCGGCCGAAATATATGACTCCTTGAATCTTGGACCTTTGAAAGAGACAAGAGTTATTATCCAATTAGCGAACAAGTCTAACATATATCCAAAGGGGCTTGTAGAAGACGTGCTAGTGCAAGTAAATGAGCTTATTTTTCCGGTGGATTTCTTTGTGGTGGATATGGACAACAATGAGAACCGAGCATCTACTTCTTTACTTCTTGGGAGGCCATTCATGAAGACCGCAAAGACGAAGATTGATGTTGATAAGGGTACACTCACTATGGAATTCGACAAGGAGATAATACACTTTAATATATTTGAAGCCATGCGCTACCCAAGTGATGTGCATTCCGTTTACTCCATTGATGTGGTTGATTCATTAGCGCAACAAATGGTGGAATTGAATCAAGAGGATGAACTTGATGTGGTGTTGCAAAAGAGCATTGAATTGGACGTCCATGGCTTGTCTAACTTGGATGTTGAAATCTCCAAGGAATTGGTGGAGATGTGTGGTGCCTTGGAGACATCACAAGAAGCTAAAAAGGGTAATGTTTCATATATTTCTTTACCCGTGAATGATGAAGTACTTGTACCATCTATTGTGAAGGCGCCCAAACTAGAATTGAAGCCGCTTCCTTACCATTTGAAGTATGCTTTCTTGGGAGATGGAGATGAGCTTCCGGTGATTATTTCTAAGAACCTCACACCTGGTACAAGAAGACCGTTTGCTTAGAGTCTTGAGAGAGCACAAAACGGCTATTGGGTGGACAATTGCGGATATCAAGGGCATTAGTCCATCCATGTGCATGCATCGGATTCTAATGGAAGAGAACGTGAAGCCGGTACGTGATGCTCAACGTCGGCTTAATCCTCCCATGATGGAGGTTGTGAAATAAGAGATACTCAAATTGCTAAGTGTGGGGGTAATCTACCCAATTTCCGATAGCAAGTGGGTTAGTCCGGTTCAAGTGGTACCAAAGAAATCCGGAGTCACGGTTGTTCGAAATCAAGACGATGAACTTGTTCCTACAAGAGTTCAAACCGGTTGGAGAGTGTGCATTGATTATAGAAAGCTTAATTCCGCAACCCGAAAGGATCACTTTCCTTTACCTTTCATTGATCAAATGTTGGAGCGGTTAGCGGGGCATTCTTATTATTGTTTCTTGGATGGTTATTCGGGATACAACCAAATTGTTATTGCACCGGAGGACCAAGAGAAGACCACTTTCACTTGTCCGTTTGGAACGTTTGCATATAGACGGATGCCGTTTGGCCTTTGCAATGCGCCGCTACTTTTCAAAGATGCATGGTGAGTATATTCTCGGATTATGTGGAGCGCATCATCGAGGTATTTATGGATGACTTTAGTGTTTATGGCAATTCTTTTGATGGTTGTTTAAACAACCTTGAACTAGTTCTTAAACGATGCATAGACACAAACCTTGTCCTTAATTGGGAGAAATGTCACTTTATGGTAAACCACGGCATAGTACTTGGTCACATTGTGTCCTCTCGAGGGCTCGAAGTGGACAAGTCAAAGATAGATTTAATAAGAAACTTACAATATCCCACTTCGGTGAGGGAGATCCGTTCTTTTCTTGGTCATGCAGGTTTCTATAGGCGGTTTATCAAGGATTTCTCCAAAATCTCCATGCCGATGTGCAAGTTATTACAAAAGGAGGTACCTTTCGACTTCAACAAGGAATGCAAGGATGCTTTTGACAAATTAAAGGATATGTTGACAAGTGCGCCGATTATCAAATCACCGGATTGGAATCTTCCATTTGAATTAATGTGTGATGCTAGTGATTATGCTATTGGAGCCGTTTTGGGTCAAAGAGTGGACAAGTTGTCCCACGTTATCTATTATGCATCTAGGACCCTTAATGATGCACAAATCAATTATTCTACCACGGAAAAGGAGTTATTGGCTATAGTTTTTGCGTTGGAAAAATTTCGATCATACTTGGTGGGTACAAAGGTTATTGTGTATTCCGATCATGCCGCACTAAGACACTTAATAAAGAAGAAAGAAGCTAAGCCAAGATTAATCCGTGGATCCTATTGTTACAAGAGTTCGACATAGAAATTCGTGATAAGAGGGGTGTGGAGAATACCGCTATGGATCATCTTAGTAGACTTGTTATGTCTAATGAAGAACTTCCATTACATGACCGCTTTCCGGACGAACAACTTTTCTCCATGGAAGAATCAACACCTTGGTATGCGGATATAGTGAATTACTTGGTGACAAGAAAAGTACCTAATACAATGTCCAACTTCCAAAAGATGAAACTTAAGAAGGTAGCTAAGCAATATGTGTGGGATGAACCATACTTATGGAAATATGGGGTTGATCAAATAATGCGAAGGTGCGTGCCTAATTCCGAATTTCAATCCATTCTCTCCTTTTGCCACACTTTTGCTTGTGGTGGCCACTTTGGTTCAAACGCACCTCTCAAAGTTCTCGAGAGTGGATTTTATTGGCCCACCTTGTTTGAAGATTCATATGTTTTTTGTAAATCGTGTGATAGATGTCAACGAACGGGCAATCTAGGTGCTCGAAATCAAATGCCACTCACACCAATTCTCGCCGTTGAGGTTTTTGATGTGTGGGGTATTGATTTTATGGGCCCTTTTGTCAATTCAAATGGAAACTTTTATATACTTCTTTGCCGTTGATTATGTTTCAAATGGGTGGAAGCTAGAGCCACCAAAACTAATGACTCTCAAGTTGTTTGTGATTTTGTAAGGGAAAACATATTCAATAGGCATGGTACACCAAGAGTGGTGATAAGCGATGGAGGCTCACATTTCAAGAAGGCTTTCCACGCTTTCCTCAAGAAGTACAACATAACACACAAAATTGGTACGCCTTATCATCCACAAACTAGTGGACAAGCGGAAATTTCAAATCGTGAGATCAAGTCCATTCTTGAGAAAACGGTGAATACCACAAGGAAAGATTGGAGCTTTAAGATCAATGATGCACTTTGGGCGTATAGAGAACGTATAAGACACCGATTGGTATGTCTCCATATAGGTTGGTTTATGGTAAGGCTTGTCATCTTCCGGTTGAACTTGAACATAAGGCTTATTGGGCGATAAAGAAATTCAACATGGAGTATGATGAAGCGGGAAACAAAGGAAGTTACAACTAAATGAGTTAGAGGAGATACGTAATGATGCTTACGAGAGTGCCCGTATTTACAAGGAAAAGACCAAGCTTTTTCATGACAAGATGATTTCTCGTAAAAAGCTTTATTGTGGGACAAAAAGTCCTTTTATATCATTCTCGCCTTAAACTATTTCTGGAAAGTTAAGGTCCCGTTGGATTGGACCATATGTTGTTACTAATGTTTTTCCTCATGGTGCAGCTTGAAATTACTAGTCTTAGAGACAATTCGGTTTCCAAAGTCAACGGCCATAGATTGAAGCCATACTATGAGAACATCGCTTATGTGAATTTTGATGAACTTTCATTTGGAGATGCACTATCCCTGGAGGAGTAATGTGCCGCAAGAGCTAAGTCGGGCCGTCGACTTTAAAACAAGCGCTTAATGGGAGGCAACCCATAGGTTTTGTATTTCTTATCCTTTTGCTTTTTATTTTTGTTATTTCTTTTTCTTGTTTCTTATCATGTTAAAATTTCCCACCTTGACTTTACTAGGAGGATTCAATTACATTGAGGACAATGTAAGGTTTAAGTGTGGGGGAGTGGTTAAGCATGTTTTTAAAAAAAAATTAAAAAAAAAATAAAAAAAAAAAAAAAAAAAGTTTTACATAAAAACTCCAACTTTTAAAGATTTTAGAGTCACTAGCATACTTCTAGGTATGTTTACATAGAGATTTTGACCGACATAATTGAACTTGGAAATGTTAGAGAACTACATTCGGATTTCTTGCTTGTTAGAGTGTTAAATAATGGATTTAATCATGCCGGTGATGCGAATTTGGTGCAGGGAGAAGTGCGTTATTAGAGTTGCTGATCAATCATTAGTGGAGACTACCCGTATTCATATCATGAGAGGCACCAACCAGAAATCTTCCATCTACTAAAGAGCTTCTTTTGAGTGTGTGTCACCATACGTTAATTCCGGGTAGAATGGTGAGCTACCCAACCTCCCACCAATAGAAGCACTACTCTTTGATCTCTTGAGTGCTAATTTTGTCAATCATAAGGGTGACGTCTATAGATGAAAGCCACCTTCTTGTAGTTCGAT
This sequence comes from Papaver armeniacum, assembly GCA_023531295.1. Classification (NCBI taxonomy): domain Eukaryota; kingdom Viridiplantae; phylum Streptophyta; class Magnoliopsida; order Ranunculales; family Papaveraceae; genus Papaver; species Papaver armeniacum. Next base: position 664,253 of record JAJJWW010000796.1, on the reverse strand, counting down.
TTGCAGTTAGCACCATTCTCTCTCTCGACAACAACGGATCCATAGAAACACCATCATCATCAACAAGGAGCGACATCAAAATCTACAAGGAAAGTTGGAAAAAGTTCAAGGTTTACAAGCAACGGAACGAGAAAAAGAGCAAATTTCAAATTCAAGTAAAGCAACATACAAAGAGCGGATTTTTACATATATGTTGAGGACTTACAATACAATGAGGTAATTTTATATCCAAGTATGAAGACTTATTCATGAAAGCGAAGAAAATTAAAAGGTGAGAATTTTTGAAGTTTATGATTTCAAGACGATACAAGTTGTGAAGAATCAAGCGTTAAAATACTTCTCCCACGGCCATGGTTTATTTTTTGTATTTTATTTCTCTTTTTTAAAAAAAAAAAAAAAAAAAAAAAAAAGAAAAACAAGAGAAATATTTGTTTTGTTAATAAGCCGTGGGGAAGGAAAATCTATAAGGAAGTTTCAAGCGACAAGGTTTTAAGGTAAAAGAGTTACAAATTGTCAAGGATTTATGAAATTCGAGGGTTTATCATCAATAGTTGAAACCGAGACGAAGACCAAGAAGATCAAGACGAGGAGCGGAAGATGTTTCTATTGGATGCCGTGAGAGTGGTGTTATCATAATTGGCGATCGGATGTGAAGGTGAGTAAGTAATCTCATCCTCGATAAAAATGGTTGATTTCCTTTCTTAGAGATCGTCAGAAAAATGGTTTTTCAAAATATTAAAAGATGTGGGTTTTTTTAAAAATATTTCGGAAGTTGTCCTTCCCACCATTCAACGTGTTGCAGAATTTCTCTCTTTCATTCCTACCTGCACACATGTGAGAACCATAAAAAAAGCCATCTTTTTGAGTGCAATTATCATAAAATCCTTTTTGGTGAGGCGTAAGTCGAGGCGAAATGCTTATTGATCGTTTCTCAAACACGCGTTCTCTCATTATGGTGTGGTTATTTCTCACTCAACATTTAAGAATGAGAATATGTTCTTTAGTATTTCTAACTTTTTATTACTAGCATGCGTAAACTCTATGTCCTCATAACTCTTTGGATGCTTGGGACGCTTGAACGCTTTGAAGTTGTGAGTTTTTAGTTTGATTTGCTCGAGGACTAGCAAAGTCTAAGTGTGGGGGAATTTGATAGGGTGTAGAATACATCCTATTTACTATCTATTGTTTATGCTTTCTTTGCTATTTTTCTTGTAAATTATGTATTTTACGCTTGTTTTGAGTTTTATAGCTACTATGGAGTCACACGGAGGAAAAGGAGAAGAAATCACCATATTTTAGCAAAAGGGTAAAATTGTCATTTCACCAAGGAGGGAATACTATATGGAGCCCAGCCAAGGTTAAGGGGTGACTCAAATTACTGAAGGAAGGACAATAATAGTTAAGGGGAGGTCAAAGAGGTGTCCCTTATCCAAAAGAAGGGAGTGAGAATAGCACAATTGTGATGTACTTATGGTGGGTGTTGAATCCACCCACACCCTAAACTCTGATCCATACCCAAGCCCACATGTCTGAATCCACCCATTCCCTAACCTAAGCCCATCCATCCATACCCTGCTCCATACCCTAACCGAAACCGGATCCAAACCCACTTCACCCAAATTATTACCCAACCCTATATTCATGAGATATTATATCTCAATCATCAGTTCTGAAATGGTGAAACAAACAGCGGCTGTGTCTGAAGACCGAGAGAGTGAGATCGATCGAGAGATGAGAAATTCAGAGAAAATGGAACCGATGAGAAATTGAATACAAGAAAGCTCAGATGCAGAAAAGAGTTATAACGAAGATGGTGGTGTTGTTACAGGGGATTGAATCGATTAGAGATAGTGATTTGGTGCTGCTGTTGAATTCAGAAATGGATCTGGGATTGTTGAATCTCTATAATGAAGCTATTGGAAATATTCATGGGAGAAATTGAAATTGCTAATGATGAGTTCAGGGAAGAGCTGATCGAGTTGATGCCGCTGTTGGTGGTGAGAAGAAGAAACTGATAGAGCAAGTTTGAGTGAATCGGTGAGAGGAGATCGAGAACTAAAGAAGCTCAGGGAGAAGATGAAATCAGAGATGGGTTCAAGATGAAGAATGGGTTGAGATCGAATCTTGGATGGGTTTAGCTCAAGAACCTAATTCAAGGGTTACGGCGAGATAGAGGGTATTCTTGTGCATTGATTGTCTTTATTGCGGTTTAGATGAGATTGCAGGTGAGATGGAGATGGTGGTGCTAAGGTTGGTGGAGTGGCTAGGTTGTGGAATTGATTGCAGCTTCTGGCAATTATTTGTTATCAGGGTTCATGGCTGGAGCAGCAGGTTAAAGTGGAGCTGTTATTGCAGCTGGTGTTGATGCTAGAGAGTATTGGCACTGGAAATGGCAGCTGTTGCAGGTGCTGGTACTAGTTCTTAGCTGCAAGCAATGGAACTAAGCAGGTTTACAGGGAAGCTGGAATGGAGTTTGTTGAAGGAAATGGCCTGACATCTGGTGTTAATGCTGTTCAATGGTGAAACTCAGGTGCAGGTGCAATATTGCGGAAGGAGACGACCTGGTGTAGTTCTGAAGTGTGAGCTAGTGAGAAGAAAGTGGCTCAAATATGGAATGGTGCTTATAGATGTGAGTTGGTCTTTGTTGCAGAATGGGTATTGTGTAAGAAGATAGAAATGGAATTAAGGTTGGCTAGGCGAGTGGAATGGCTGGTCTTCTGGTTGATTGCAAGGCTAGACTAAGAGTTATGACTGAGGTGAACTGTGGCTCACTGATTGTGAGATGGAGTTGCAGTGAAATACAGCTGCAGGTGTTGACAAGTTGATTCAATTGGCTGGGTTATGTGAAGGTGGTGATGCTTCTGTTACAGGGTATGATGGAATGGTGCTTGAATTATTAGATGTATGCTAGGAATTCTTAACAGTGAAGGAAATAATAGCTTTGAAATTGGCCGGGAAATCCTGATAAACAAACGAAACTCTGCCTGAATTTCTTACAGGCGAGTTAACCCGGCGATGAACCGATTCAGCTCAGTGATCCAGCCGGTCCAGCTCAGCTGAGTAAGACTATTCAGCTAACTAAGCAGCTGACTCGCTGCTGACTCATTCCTTTCCCTTGACCGTTGGTGACGATCGACCGTTAGTTTGACCCGTTTGACCGTTAATCTTTGACGGTTGACCAACGGAATATTCGTCGACGGAGGAGAATCTCGAGGTGGTCAGCGGTGATTATTCCGACCTATTTCCGGCCATAATCCCGATTTCGTGAGCAAAAATTCGCAAATTTTCTATGGATTTCTCTCATGGGTGTGAAGACTTGGACTAGGAATTGGATGGAGAATTGGACTAAAATTTGGAAAGAGAAGATGGAAGAAGAAAGACTTGAAATTGAAATTGAATTGCTAACGGAAAAGGATTTTATTCCTTGGAAGATTTGGAGAATATTGAAGCCTATAAATAGAGAAGTTTTCTACATCTTTTATACACCTCTCTACACACACATCACTTGTGTTTTTGCTTGCTTTTCTAAGATTCTTCTTTTTAATTATTTGTGTGAACTTGAAAATTCTCCTTTTAATAATTATTATTTGTGTGAATTTCAAAAGCATGAGTAGCTAATTTTCTTATTGATTGAGGATGAATTCCTAGTTCTTAACATATGATTTAAGATTTTGTTTTCAATTCTATCTTGAGATTTTTCACATAATTATCGTTTTGTTTTTACTTATAGGAATGATCTTAATGACATTCATGATTGATTGATAGATTGTTTAGAGTGCACGCTAAATTGATTTGTTAATTTGATCTAAAGCTAGTGAAAGTTAGGGGATAAGTAATCGTTTCTTGACTCTTTACATAAGTAGCAAACACGAGACCTTGCGGAGGGATTCCGTGGAGCAATTGTGTGTGAAAACAACGTTAGCAAGTAGACCTTGATCTAAGAGTCTAACTACTAATATTGACCTAATAAGTTCATGAATCTTAATGCGTTTATTTAAATTACATCTAGAGTGATCTACTACTAGGTGGTTTGGTAAATAGAATCCGTGAATGTCGAGAACTTCCGTGTCCGGTGATATAAGGGATTTAGGGGTTTAGCACCGATCTAGTCGCTTTACCTACGGTTGGTGATAATTTGTGACTAATAACAAGTAGAAAAGAACATAACTTGATTCATTGTTTCGTAACGAAGAAGGATTCCTTGATCTTGTCTCTCTTATTGCTTTCAACTTTCGATTTTAATTGCTTTGTTTATTTTCTTTTGCTTTTTACACCCCCCCTTTTTGTGACAATTTTTACAACTAGAATCTCTTACTCCTAGCGTGGGAACGAACTTGACTTCCATTATATTATTTTTAATTGAGTGGAAATATTGATTAATTTGATTGCACCTACGACACGCATCATAACTCAAGTGCTATTCGATTGACTAAAAATCCAGTTGAACATTCTCGTACTAAACACATAGATATCAGATATCACTTTATTAGAGAATTATATGAGAATGATGTTATAAAATTAGAGTATGTTCCATCCGAGCGTCAACTAGCTTATATTCTCACTAAACCCTCAGATAGAGCAACTTTCGAAAATCTAAGGAAATACATAGGGATTGTCAAGGTACATTAGTACCTTGCGTCTAAGATTTTCAACTTTTGCTTGCAATAGTTAAACCTTTTCAACCCTTCTCTCGGTAAAGGTTGGTTGTTGTTATTCTTTTGTTTTGCATAAGGATGACAACATAATGATATTTCGATATCAATTCTCCCTGGAAGAAGATGCAGACATATTGGAGAAGAGGATGTGAAATTTGAGGTAACGACTTTGTTAGTTAATCGTTTTCCTGTTTAAGAAAAGCCTGAGTTTATTGTGTATATTTATTTCTTTTGCTTAACAAAATTTCGGTACAATTAATGATTTATTCCATTGTTTGTGTATGGATGTGTGTGTGATTCAATTGTTTAGGTTAAGAAAAACTATTTTTATCTTGCTTTATTGTTTGGTATCAATCGTTTAGGCTTACAAAATTTCGGTGCAATTGCGGTGCTTTAATGTCTATGTTGTTTCAATTACTTCCGGTTGAGGTGAATAATTATGCAAGTTGATTTATTTGGTTTGTATGAATTGTTTATGGCTTCACGAAAGAAAAGGTTTACCATGAATTGTTTAGTCAATTCGATTCGGATAAGAGAAACTAAGTTAATCCCAATCTTAGTTAGACTTATCAAAGTGGAGGTTTCGGTTATTCAAGTCTAATCGAATGCCTTAATAACGAATGATAGTAATTAACTAACCTAGTGCTTGTATTGTTTAAAAGTTAAAGGTCTAAGTTATATGGATAATTAGAACCTGATGAGAAAATAGGAGTTATATTTATTTTGGTCTTATCGAACAAGCGATTATATTTGTGTACAATCGGTATAGCAAAGGAACTAAGGTGCTTAGTCGATTTTTGGTTTGCTAAACAATTAGGGAAAATTTCTTCTGCAATTGTTTCCTTGGTAAAATATCAAAACAAAATTACTTTGTAGTTTCGGTTTTGATATTGGTTATCAAAAATGGTGTGTGGAACCCTCGTTCTTAACTCTTATAGGTTTGCAAGTCTATTTTGAGATTTGTAAGATCCTTTCGGTTTGTCTTTTATTTGCTCGTACCTTTGTCATTTTATGACAAAAAGGGAGAGAAATATATGGAGTAAACAAGTGATACTGGTATTGATTTATATTGATTGGTATCACTAAGGGAAAGGACATAGGTGCTTAAACGTTTATCTAACGAAAGAGTAAAGCATAGACTAAGGGGGAGTAACATATCATATGATACTTGTAGTTATATGGACTACAAAGGAATAACAAAGACGTGTGGATTGATAAGATCTACCTATCTTACCTTTAGGGGGAGTATTATCTTTGTTATTATAATGTCAACAACGACATTTATGGATTGAATGTAAACAGGTTATTGTGTTGTTGAATTTGGGAATAAAGCGTATGTGTAATGAATTCTTTTAATTTGTTTATCCATATGATGTAAGAGTTTTGTCACTAAAATTGACAAAGGGGCAGATTGTTAGAGCATAGCTCGGTTGAACCCACCAAGAGTTGGTATGTCAAGTTTGGTTGTCATATTTTAGTGAACCAAAACTCATTTAAAGAGCCGCTTGATTATGTACTAGAGTCAACTTCGTATATGTTAGCTTGAAAGTATTAGGATATGAGACTTTACAAGTATTGCGAAGACTTGAAGAAGTGAAGAAGTAAGGAGATACAAAGACAACATCATCCTTCCACTTGAGGTTAGTGATATTTGACTTGAAATGTTTCATTCCCTAATGTATCTTTCAAGTCGTGCATATTGAAAACATAACTTAGAAGCATGAATGATTGCACTCTAGTTAGACGTAGTATTAAGGAATACAATACGAATATAACTCTTATCTTTGAACTTCGTATATAAAGACATAGACATAATCGTTTGAATGCTATTGTGATTATGTATGGGTATGAGGTGAAGATTTCATCCTAGGAAACAATGTTTTACATTCGTTTAAAAGAAGTAAATTCAAGAACTTGTTTCGTGAATCGAAAGGGAAATCTCTAGGCTTATTGGTATTGTTATTCATTGGATATCTTTTGAACTACCAATATGTGTGATTATTATAACCGCTCATGATTTGTTTATGTTCTTGGTAAAACTATTCACAAGGCCTGACTTTTGTATTGGTATGACTTTTATTAATGAAACCGATCTTAAGTAATCACCTGAGATGGTATGATCGATTTAGTGTTTTTGGTATGACCAACTCTTGTCAAAGGGGAACCGATCCTATGAAGAGGTGCAACCGATCACAAGAGGGAATCGATCCTTGTAAGAGGTGCAACAAATTTTTAGTAGATGGGGGAACCGATCATATGAACATGTGCAACAAGTTTTTAGTGAAAGGGGAACCGATCCTACGGACATGTGCAACAAATACAAGTAGTTACCATAAGTATGTGGGGATCCGATCCTACTCCCTAGTCAACCGAATTTTCGGAAAGCTAGTGTGACTATGCTCAGTACTCACATGGAGGTAGAACCGAAACTTGTTTTGGTAGAACCGTGAAACCCATAATTTGTGATTGAGTGTTCTTAATAAATCACATAGTTCTTGAAAGTCATATGAACCAATTCTAAACTTGTTTGGAAGTGTGGCAAATCGGTTTCAAGATTGTAAGTATGAAAGAGGACTTACATAGTAAAGATGTCGATATAATTTGAACATGTGCAGTAACGCTTATCTTTTATTGTTCAATGATATTCCTTAATAGCTAAAGGTAAATCCCGGATCGAAAAATAAGTTGAGAATCTTTTAATTAAGGTTTTTAATTTTATTTTTGGAAAATGAAAATTGTTAATGTGCATTTACTAGTTGGAGATTTTCTAAGAGATTTTGGGTCAATTTTTGGACAAAAAATTTCCAGGAATTATGGAAACCGAATCTGGAATATATTGCATATCTTGAAAATATTTTCGGTTTTGGAAATTCCTTGGTGTTCGAACTTCCTTGGTCTATATATACCAAAGTTTGCATTTCTAGCAAACTAATCCTCAGAGCCAGCAAAACTACCTAGTTGTGTTGTTACTGGTGGAGCCGCCTATTCGGAGAGGAAAGTAACCTAATTAGGCGAAATCTCTTACGGCCGCTCAGTTTAAAGACTTATCTGGGATTGATAAGCTCTATTAGTACCGTTGGTGGTAAACTAGATAATTGCGATTTATTATTAGTTTTCGATTGATTTGATTGACTAACGGTTGTTGAACTTTGATTGCACTTAGTTTGTTTATGCTTGAGAATCTTTTCTTCGATATAACATTCACTCAAACTAGATCAAAGTTTCGACGGGATCTTTACTGTTTGTAGTTCTAAAGACGTTTTGTGATAATCCATTGTTAACGAATCCGTTCTGTGCGTGATTGATCACAAGAGATTAAAGTTTATTGTGTATAAGTGTTTATTGAAGATCTAAGAATATTTCAAGACAAAGAAGACTTTGAAGATTTTTGATTTGGGTTCATAATCTTTGGTGTGCACAATACTTGTTTCGGTTAAAGAGGATCCAACTATAATCAGTTTATCCTTGTGATAGATTGGATTGATTAGTTGAGTAGATCGGTATCAATACGTTTCTTTGTGATTCAAAGTATTGATTGCAAAATATAGACGATTACTTCGGTAATTGTTAGTAGATAGATCTAAGGACCTGACAAAGGAGTTTATTGATATAAACAGAAGAGCCTTTTTGTAGAGCCCCCAGAGCTAGCAGCTGACTAATCCAAGAGATTAACGAATAAAGAGGCACTAAGAATCTAAAACATTTACTTCAACATTTAATTAAGAAGTCCTGCTACAAAACTTAACCCGAAACTAGCCCCGCTCACGAAATATATATATACAAGAACTCCTCTCAAATGATACATATATAAAAGTCATTTGGTTTACAAAACAGAATGTACAACGTATTGAACATAGCAGAAGTTAACCACTAAGGACTTAACTCCTCGAAGCTTTCGCTTTAGCAAATCTGTCTGTCTGGAACCGACGGTGGGAATGGGTGAGAACATCATCCTTAGAAAGGGTGCCCAGTAGGAATAACATTTAACTTTAAAAAAATCATGAGCAAGATTTGGAAAACAATACATGTTTTCCCAAACATCAAAGTGACTAAGCCACTGGAAATGCACAAACAATGTATATAGACAAACTCCTTCTTCAGACAAAATATATTAGTGATGCCGGGTTTTTCCACACCTACATAGCTATATTGATGCCGGGTTGTTCCAAACCTAATAAGCATAAAAGCTGAATTCATGTAGATATAAATGAAGGAGCGTATCCTATATACCACACGTGGAAATTCTCATTTCCCATAACAATTCATATTGACAACAAAACATTACAGGTCCTTTCCAATTCATGGAAAGATTCAAAGAATCAACAGAACAATCATAATACAAACTAAACAATGCATGAAATGCACAAATTGACAATGCATGAGTTTGTTAAACATAAAATTTTGTAAAAGAAACAACAATGGTTTCAAAAGTGTTAAAAGTATTCCCACCTGTTTTGATGACAATCCACGCCTACCTCGAGATACACGATCCACTGGTTCGTCCTTTGAATTGATCGTTGTTAATAAAGACTAACTGTTAATCATACAAGAAGTCTAAGAGTTTAGCCAAAACGCTCATCCAAGGCTCATAACATATTCTCATACAATTCTCTAGTTTTAAGTTTAGTGAACTATCTAGTGGTTTTAAGCCCATTATGTTTCTACACCTTTTAATTCTCTTACTTTAGTATGTCTATATTTACTAATTCACTTAGGTTGGTTCTATAGTGTGTTATCTACGTGTTATGAATATGTACAACTTTGTAGAAGGAACCGAAAGCTAATTCGGACCATAGGGGTCCAAAACATCAAACTAAGAATACATAATACTAAGCCCAAGTCCACTAAACAATTCCAGTAATATAAGGCCTGGTCTAACTGGTCAACTAACGGTCTCTAACGGTCATATAAGTCAACTAACGGTAAACGCCAGTCAAAGGTCAGAGTCCTTGTCAACATGGTCAACTGAGTCAAATCGGATCAAGGGTCTAAGTCATGTCAAGTCAGGGAAAATCGGTGAGTCGACTCGGTCCACAATACCGATTCGGTTATACAAATCAAGGACCTTGCACAAAGCCAAACTCTCTCACGCATAATCATGGTGCAACGAAACAAAAACAGACCGCTACACCTATACTAAGCTGCAAAACACTACAAACTCTAATTCTTACATTCTCAACTTCTTGTTTAACATTTCAAAATCAATTCATTCAACTTAAACATACATCATTCTAATATAATTATGTAAATTTAATACAATTGTAAATTAATCTTTACCTTGAACCGCACTTGCAGGCATCCACTAAGATCACTGTCATTACAGCATTACAACCTATTTCAGCTTATACATCCAATCAATAATTCCATAACCAACAACATTCTAAATCAACATAACTCCATCTTCTCTTGTTGTCAATCTCAGTCACACAATGGCTCATTTCAACCCTGAACAACTCCATGTAATTCATCACATCCACAATTAAGCCACCAATACAGCTTCTCTCCATTTCATCACTCTACCAACAATACCTCTAACTTCACATACAATTCTCCTTACATAGTTCACTCAATGGTTGTAATACTCACTCAGCATTCACCAATTCCTAATACATACATCTAACTCCCCTGCAAGTCTGAGCAGACTCAGTTATAATTCACTAAAAAAACCACCAACACACTCAATTACAACTACCTGCAAGAGTAACTCATGAATCAGCAACATACATAACAATCACTCTCAACATCTTCTTCAGATTCACTACCACCTGTTACTCACCGTAACTCAATTATAGTATAGATTTTCCCCACAACTTCTTTCTGGACTCATCCCAATCTTAGTTTCATTCATAATCAGACAAACTCAACCACAGAATTTGCATAACTTAACTAAAATCATAGGGAATAAAAATTACCTCAAATCTGAATTACTCAAGCGATTAGACTTCAATTTCTTCTTTACTTTGATCTGATTCAACCCCTCATCTTCAACCAGCATCCATTAAATTCTCATCACCTTAACTATTTCTCAGAACCCTAAAGTAACTTCCAGAACCCTAATTCATTGATTCTTCATAGAACAACTCCATATGCCCAATTTAACTTCAACCATAACTCTAATTCGTTTAATACCTCAATACCCATCTCCAATCACCTTCCTAAAATATCAAATTCATCTTCAAAAGCTTCGCTGAGTTCATCATGTAAACCCTAATTTCTCCAACCCTTTACTGTGAATCTAAAATTGACTAACAAATCTTATTCTTTGCTAGTAACAGTGAACACCCATCCTTAATTGATCAATTTCATACTCAATTCCACGAAATTCTTTAATCAACCTTATCTTCCCGAAACCCTAACTTCTGATTTCTTATTTTATGTCGAGTTGAATCAACTACAGAAAACCACACAATCACCATCAACTAACCCATAGTATTCTCCACCTTATACTGATCATTAAACCTTCGTTTAATCTACCACACGCTCGCAAAAGAGAAAGAACAGGGGAAGAGAAGAAACAGAATGAAGAAAGAAAGAACAAGAAGGATGAAGAATAAAAAGGAAGAAGAAAGAATATACGAGTTTATCTTCCCATCATGGGATAAGACCAACGAGTGACACGTTCAGCTGGATAAGGGCAGCCACGAGGCTAATCTGAAAAGACTAATTTTCCCATCAAACAAAGCTGATGATATCTTCTTCTTCCGATATCCGACCCGACACGTTCGAGTAGTCCATCCCGCATAAATTCTCGAGTTCTATCTAATGGTACTAGTTAGATATCTAGATCGTTGTTAGATTAATTCCTATTAATTAATTTTCGTGTTAAACTAATCGAGTTATTATCAGCTTAATAGTCTCTTGACTAGTCTAATAGCGTTGACGAGATTGAGGGTCCTTATACTTTTATCGAACTCACATCACTTGGTTGAAAACAGTTGATACCAAAAATATTTGTTGTTCCTTTACTGTATGGAATACGAACCAAAGGAATTGTTCCAAGTACGTGACTTATTCATAAGTTGGAGGCGTGGGAATACAAACGGAACTAGGTGAACTATAGGTTTAGTTGCTTGGTCTCAACTATACAAAGTTGGTTTGATTTTGTATAGCGGCTTAATCCTGAGAGTATTCAATTCTGGACAAGGTCCCGGGGTTTTTCTGCATTTGCGGCTTTCTCGTTAACAAAATATTGCTGTGTCTTTTACTTTCCTATTTCCGCAATTATAATTGTTTTTATTATAATTAGAAGTAAAATACACAAACGTTAACTCCTATTTACTTGATAGTAATCCTATTGTGTTTGGTTAAGTCTGAACGTCTTATCAAGTAAACATACTTCGTTGTTGTATTGTCTCGATCTCGTATCCATAGACAATCACACGAAGTGTGAACCGATTAGTTGTATTTTCTCGAATCAGTCCATAGACAATCACTTTCGGAGAAAGGACTTATAGGTGGAAAGTTTTAGATTGAGGTATATTTGGGTACCCTCGTATTTTTAGAGGCTTACCACATATATAAATAATAGCCGATTCAAATCGGATTTGTTACATCTTGCATGACATAGAATCTTACAACAAAGTTTAAGTTACATCCATCCATACAATGACATACATACCACAGAGACCTTCCATTACAACCAATACAACCGTTTTTTCATGACAATAACCAAGACAAAGAACTAAGTTAAATGGCCATGGATGGATTGTTAGAAACAAAACCAAACAATTTAACAAAACTACACAAGGTAGAAGTGTTAGGATCAGCAAATAATGTTGAGATTATTAGTCCCATATTGTCTTGGCAATCGAAGATCCTGCGGTTTATAATTCCTTAGGGCCTCCCACACATTGGCGCCAATTGGTTTTGAGTTGGATGCCCATATTCTAACATGGTATTAGATCAAGCTATTTGTGTCGAGTCATTTGACCGCACCTTTACTCATATGTGTCATCCGATTTAATTGTCCACGTGTTAGACCCAACGAGGCTACACGTGAGGGGGCGTGTTGAGATTATTAGTCCCACATTTTCTGGGCAATCTAAGATCCCGCGGTTGATACTCTATGGGCCACTCCACTCATTTCCAATTGGTTTCGAGTTGGATGCTCGTATTCTAACAAATAATCCATCCATTTCTCAAGGTTTTTCATATTCCACGAACAAATACAGGGAACTAGGTTAAATGGCCATGTATGGAGTGTTAAAACAAACCAAACAATTTAACAAAACTACATAAAGTAGAAGTGTTAGGATCAACAATGATCCATCCATTTCTTAGGGTTGTTCATAATCACAAAATTTAAAGCACTAAATAAACTAAGATTGCAGAGATTAACTGGATCGGTTGGAAACGGGTTGAATCGGTCTGGATCGGTGTCTAGAATGGAGTATGAAACTGTGTCTTTGGGGTAACTTATGTTGATGTTTTTGCCATTGTAGCTGCTGCTGGTGTTGTTGGGTGAGATGTTGTTGTTGTAGATGGTGTTGATGGTGAATATGAAGATGAGGTTCTTTCACAGAGAACCAAAATCTTAGCCTTTAGTTGTGTTAGAGCACCGCTCGGTCGAACTTGCAAGCATTTCTATGTTAAACTTGTTTGTCAAGTTTAGTTTCCAAAACTATAAGGCTTGATTTCTAATCTATTTATAGATAAGTCTCAGATTAGGATATAAAGTGTAGTTGAGATTTAGACTTCACGTCGTTCATCGATTGAAGATAAAAAACTAGGGGAGCTTGTGGAAATTCATCAACAAAAGGTATGTGGAGACTTGAACTCATCTATCACTTAAAAGTCTATATACTCTATCTCCTATTTGAGACAAATGTCGTATAGCTATATAGACTTCGATTATACACATTTGATATCTCAAACTAAGTTTAACTCGCTTACATATTTCTCGAAATATGTGTTGGTAAGCTTTCTTCATCTTATATTCTTGACGACGGTCAAAAGATGATCATGTGAAAATTGCCTGGTAATATCTTACATGATTTGTGTGACACAATCATTTGATGCAGACTCGGAATGTTTCGTATTGATCATTCGATCACTTTAAAATTGCTTTGAAGCTAGTTTGTGTGAGACAACTATTCCCGTCTTCTAAGAATGTTTCAATGATTGAACTGAGAGTTTATAACAAATAACCATGATTAGATATAGCACAGTATGCGTACTTGTAAGCTAACTGTTGCAAGTTATTCCAAGTCTGGGAACCATAGTATGCATACCCGTATGCATACTAGTTGGTTTAATGGAAGTCCGAGAACTTAGTATGCATACCTGTATGCGTACTGGCGTAAGCTCAAAGTTCCGAGATTTAACTGAGTTTGGAAGGTACGCGTACCCGTTCGCATACTGGCGAACCCAAACTTAGTCCGACCACTTAGGTATGCGTATGCATTCTCATACTTGAGTATGTTATGTTCTAAAATTGGTTTGTTCATGAACTAATACATTTATATAATAAGGACTGCAATCTTTTGAAACCGTGGCTATAATGTTCATGCATTGATTCAAGTGAATCAAAATCGATTTTACTTCAATTGTGTCTTGCATAATTCTATGAGAATATAAACAATTGAACAACTCTAGAACTAGTTTCATTTGAGTCATTTGAACTAGTTATGATTGAGATGAACAAGGTTAATATGAAAGTGTTCATATGACTAACTTCGGTTAACTATTTTTGAGCCAACAAGGTGTACATGTTTAGGTACAGTTACTCATGGTTGAAAGATATTAGCTTGAGTGTTTTCATCTAACAGTGAATATTGAATACTTTGTTACCAAGGTATCATTGATTGCAAACCCTGATTTGAAGACTATATAAGGGAGAACTCTAGCAACTGGGAAACCTAATCCCCACACCTCCTGTGTGATACTAGTTGCGACTAGAGTCGATTCTCCTTTAACCTAGGTTTTTCTAAAACCATTATAAGTTAACGACTTGATGACTTCATTGAGATTGTGAATCCAGATCCTACTATTTTCTTTGTAGTTGCGTGTTCTGATCTTGCTGTTTTCTATCGTATTGAGTACTATCTTCTATAAGATTTGCTCGAGATTTATTCTCCGATAGACAAGATAAAAAGTAGTCACAAATATCTTCGTCTCATCGTTTGTGATTCCACAGTATCTTGTTTCGCTACCATACAATTAAGATTATTGTGAGGTGACTGATATTACTAGGCTATTCTTCGGGAATATAGTCCGGTGTAACAATTGGTTCCTGTTCACCTTGATTTATCAAAGACGAAACAAAACTCATAGGTATTTCTGTGGGAGACATATTTATCTATTCGATAGAATTTTCTGTGTGAGACAAATTGGTTTATCCAGTCTTCGACTTTGGGTCGTGGCAACTCTTAGTTGTGGGTGAGATCAGCTAAGGTAATCTAGTGCGTAGAGTCCTGCTGGAATTCAGAGAGGTAAGGAGCGCAAATGTACCTTGATCAGTGTGAGATTGGTTAGGGCTCAACTACATTCTAGTCCGAGGTTAACTTGTAGTAGGCTAGAGTCTTTAGCGGCTTAATACAGTGTGGTGTTCAAATCTGGACAAGGTCCCGGATTTTTTTCTCTATTTTCGGTTTCCTCGTTAACAAAATTTATGGTGTCTGTGTTATTTCTTTTCCGCATTATATTTTTTTTATATAATTGAAATATCACAGGTTGTGCGTAGTTCAATCAATTAGATAATCCAACATTTGGTTGTTGATATAAATTGATTGACACTTGAACATTGGTCTTTGGTACCGTTCAAGTTGTTTCACATAATAATCAGGCTCGCGGATTTCATTTGTTTGATTTTCAGATTACATTGTGAAACAGATATACAACTCTTAGATATATTTCCATTGATTGAGTCTGACTGTCTAGTTGATTCTCTTGGGATTATATTGGACTTTATCCACACATATTGCCTAAACGAAATATTGGGTGAGGTTGTTAGACCTCCATTTTTTCAAGTTGCATCAGCATTAAAAAGATAAAACCACTACAAAACCTAGAAATATTCAATTAAAAAAGAACAGAACTTGAAGAAAAGAAAATAAATATCTACTGAATCAAGATTTAAAACTATAACAAAGAAAAGAAAGGATCAAGATGTCTATGCTCTGCTCAGATAAAGATTTAAAACAATAAAAAAGAGAAGAAAGAAGGGGCAGGAAAAAAAAGGTAAGGCGGCCAAGGTTTGAGGGATAATAGTTTTGGAAAGGAAAGAGGCATGATTTATATGAGCTAATACCAGCTCTAGTAGGGGATGATACCAGTCCACCGATCCAATGGTGAGGATCGCCAAATTTGTTTATCCTATTGTTTGTGGGTGAAAATGGTTTCTGTTGATTTCGGTAATTTTGGGTGTGTGGTTGAGAAACGAATTTAAGCCCTAAACAATGTACTGCAAAGGAGTACTTTAGATTCGAGAGATCAATCTGTACACGTCCGGCCTAAACCAAGAAATGTCCGTTCCAGACTTGCTTTGGTCACAAAGTGGAGGAGAATGGGTTGGTTTTGGGGAGGGAAGCAAAGAAAGTGATGAGACCAGAATAGTTGATTCTGGGAGAGTAGTTGTGTTACGACTTGTATCATAAAGTGGGAAGCTAACGTATGAAAATATAGCAAACGTTTTCTGAGTGGTGTATGCTTCTGACTGAACTTGTTGTTCGGTGGAAATAGGTAAGACCTATTTATACAAGTCGAAGTGAAGTGTACTCCGGTCTCATTAAGGAATGGAAAAATGGGTGAGTAAATGGGAGGAGGTGGTAACGTTCACGCATGGAATTGATATTCCATAAAACTGTTAACGCATGGAATTGATGTTCCATAAAACCGTTAACGTGTAGTTGCAGGAAATCCTACACTACACCCCTCACAAGAATCTATTTAATCAAATCATTTTTGGATGAACAATTGTAATTTTTATTGATTAAATTCTTAAAATGCTTACAAGATGAAATGGAAATTAGTTAAAGAATTACAATCACTCTAAACTTTCTCTCTCTTAATGACTTGCCCAACACTCGGAAAAAAATTCCCTTCAACAGACTTGTTCATCTCTTTATATAGGGTAGTACATAGTGGATGACAGCTAAGCTGTCCTTTATTTTCGGGAATGATTTGCGAAATATCGCAAGTGTATAAATATATAATCTCGCAGCTCTCCTAGATCTCGCTAGGTCTTCATATCTTTCTCGTGTTTTGGCTGTCGTCATTCATTGCGTCATTTATATTACTCGTCTGCGACACCTTCGCAACGCTGTCGTTTATTGATCTCGCGAGGTATTGATGTCGCGATATTCTGATCCTACATCTTGCCTCTTCTCATGTCTTCTCTGCGAAGAAGAGAATGTCATGAGAACTAGTATTTTCGAAATGCCGCAACTGTTCACTTTTATCTGTCTACTGATATGACCTCGTACTTTTATACAGAATTTATTACACGTGTTTCTTCTTCCACTCTTTTCTTGACACGTCTCTTTCAACCGTTTATTCTTGACCATTCACGTCTCTTATCGCATTAAATGCATTTATCTTCTCGAGAACTCCTCTCTATATATAGTTTTCTCTCCTTCCTCTTCTTCTTTTTAATTTTCTCTATGCAATTTTTCTTCCATTCTCCTCCTCCGCAATTTACGTTTCTGCTACTGTAAATCTTTCCATTCCTCTTTCTCTTGATCTTCAATTCTACATTCATTCCCATATTTTAAGAATGGCTCCACCTGGTCGCAGATATGAAGTCCTTTTGGGTGAGACTCAAGAGAATTTAAAAGAGAAAGGTTTCACCTTATCCACCATTCCCCATCAAGAAGCATCATCTGTTCTTTCTGCAAAACTATTTTCTGATCATCATTGTGATGATCATCAGATCATAATCTCGCTATAATCCTGAATCGCCCTTGTTCTATGAAATTCTTGCTCATGAGAAGTTCTCACGAGCTGTCTATCAATTAAGTGGAGATTGTATCCGCTTAATGCTTGAATTTGCCAATCGTGGCGCTGGTAAGGGATCTCTTTACCCCGCCACGGTCAAAGATCCTAAATTCGCGGACTTAGAAATAGTTACTGAAAAGTATTCAGTAGAAAACTTCTTTGAAAATTATGAAGTGATAAATATGAAGAACGATAGGTCTCGCTGGGGTACTCGGTTGAAAAGAAAAGAGAATATTCCCAGTGACAAGCTACTTATGCAAGATATTGATTGGCACTCAGGCAAGAACAATGTTCCTCGCTACTCCAAAGAAGACAAGTGGTGTGTATTTCCACTACTTTTGAATGGACCTTACGTTTCAGGTTCAAATATTCTCCCTGCGAATCTCGTCAATTATCTGCCTTGGGTATTTAATTGGCCCGGGAAAGCAAAAGAGGTATATTTCCTAATTTTCATTCGCTTTACGATGTTTCCTTCCTTTTATATCTACTAAACTTGCTCAATTTTCAGATCACTAAATTGAGAAAAAGTTATGAAAGAAATCCAAAGCCAAGTACTTTGGCGATACTTCGCTCAATCACGGATGAAGTAAGAAATATTTTCTCTTGTTATCCACAATATTGTTGCCTCTGTTTCTTATCTTCATTCGTGTATGTAGGTTGGTGCTGAAATTGCCAGAGAGGAAGAAGCTGCAAAAGCTGCGAGGATCAAAAGAAAGGATAAAGACTCTCTTTGCAAGAAAAAATCTGCTGCTCCACCTTCTAAAAAACAAAAAACCCAATCCTCTTCTCGCTCAAGCCCTCAATCTAGTGAGAGTTCTGATCAAGAAGACGATGATGTAGACATTTCTCAAGGAGGATCATCCAACATCGAATCTCCTATGACATTATTGTCTAATCTTTTCGGACTCCATGACTTGAGATGACCGCCTGTATATGAAGCATTTCTAAGTATTTGTGATGCTTCTTTCTTTGAGGGTAATGAGTCTCTTCGGAGGGATCTCCATCATTGACTCTCGAATGCACTCGGTGCCTTGGTATGTCTATATTTCTTTATTCCTTCATAATTTTAATTTTAAATCATATATTAATAGTTTCTTTATCTTTCTTTATCCATCCGAAGAGCTTCCTTTGCTGTTGCCTCAGATCTTGAGAAGATGCGCAACAACTTTGAAAAGAAAAATCTTCAGCTTCACAAAAAGAACGAAGAACTAGAAGTTGAAGTTGCGACATCTCGCAAGAAGAGTGAAAATGAGACTGCCGCTCTTCGCGAAAGAATTCAACAACTAGAAGTTGAATCTTCTACCCATAAGAATAAAATATCTACCCTTCAAAGTGCTAATCAGCAACTTTATGGTATAAAACTCTTCTCTTTTCCTCGTTTTTACTTTGTCATTTATTTTTCTTTGCCTGACTTATCATTTTCGCAGACATTTATAATCTTTCTGAAGAAGCCATCCTTCTCCATTTATTTCCTGAGCCTATGGATAATGATGCTCTCTCACTCATCTTAACGAATCTTTAAGTAGTTCGTCAAACAAAATTAACTCTCTTTCATTAAATGAACTTCAAACCAAATTTCATCTCTTAGAAATTGAGCATAGATCTAGTTTAGGTTTAGCCAACCGATTTAAACGTCTATATCTTAGCTCCCACGAGAAAAATAATATTCTAAGGAAGAAAATTAGTAGCCTTATAGATGACAAGGATCGCATTGCTAATCAAGGTGCACGGGCATTAGCGAAATTCCAAAAGACTCTTCTTGAAGTCCAAATTGAACGAGATGAATCTTTTCGCCAAAATGCCATACTTAATGAGAGAGAAAATCAAATTCGTTCACTTCTTGTCATAAATAGTGACGATGAATTCGCTTGGGCTGCGAAAGTTCTAGATAATGCCAGAAATAACTTAGGTATTAACGTCAGCCTTCATGCTGAGCATACTGCCTTGGTTAAAGATATGATTTCTGACAGAGAAGGTTGTTAACTGTTCTTCTTTACTTTACCACTTATTTTTTGTGAAACTACAATTAAATTACTGACTCGTTGTCATTTGTTCGCAGAATCTGAGAAGAGGTTTCAAACTAGAATTAAAGAACTTGAATATGAGAAAGCACAACTTGCAAAGGATTTCTCTCTTCGCAATGAAAAATATTCTAAGTTGAAGAAGCAACTACAAACTTCTCTAGCGAATTTCCAGAATGATGATGTCCGTTTTCGCAATCAAACTATTAGGACAGTCTGTGATGACCACAATATTCCTCTTTCATTATATCCTTGTCTTCTTGATGAGATTCCTGAAAACATACCTTCCTTGGATGTCTCTAATAGTGATGCTAGTGAAGAAGAGGAGTTTGATGAAGAGTTTGATGAAGAGTCTGATGAGAAAAAAGAATGAACTAAGAAATAGCTCCATTTTCTTCTTTCTTTTCTTGTAATATCTGTGCATCTATCCTTTTAGTCTTCCATTTTTGTAACTTCTTCTCAGAAATCTCTCGGATCTTCAAATACAAGTTCTATTTTATTGTCTTTTTCCGCACATGTTAAAAGAACAATTCTTTCTTGCAGTACAGTTAATCAACATTATGAGCGCATAGATCTATCATATGAAAATAAATAACAAGTTTATATCTTATTCATTCCCATATTTGCCTCTGTTATTTGTTTTCAGATGAGAGATTTAGTCGAGAATTTGCCTCAGTTTAAGTAATAATATGCCTCAGTTTCGCAACTGTTGTTGCTAAGTCTTCGCAAGAAAATTTTTCTTGGTTGTTTCCATGTATATACTCGCAAACTTATTTGTTTTCATATAATCATTTTTGCAAGCTTATTTGCTTACTCATTTTCTTGTGTGGTCTTATTTTGCCTTCCTAGTTAAAGGTCTTATTGCGCCACCCCTCGTCATTGCGACAAAATTGCAGGACGTCTTTACATTTTCATGTAATGACCCATTGATCTTGCCTTATCATTTCTTTAGTATTGTTGCCTCTGTAGGATAATTTATTTGCGACAATATGACAGGCCTAATCTTTCTTGCGAAAATAAATCCCCATGACATTGCCGTCTTGCGACGAAATCGCAGGACGTCTTTACACTTTCCTGTAAAGACCCATTGATCTCGTCTTATCCTCGCGTTAGTATTATTGCATCTTCAGGATCATTGCACAAATATGACAAGTTTAAATTTTCTTGCGAAAATTGAGCCTCATGACATTTGCGTCTTAAGACACTTGTCAGCTCCCTAATGGAGGGTGCCACCCTTATCATCTCCCTGATTGCCCCTTCAAGGAGGCGTACATCGGCCGTACAAGACTAGCTCCTCCCATCCGATCTTAACAACAACCAGTTGTTTTCGCAGCCTCTTATCCCTTATACCTATAGGGCTTATGGTTACGAGACTGCACCCTAAGTGGAGTTTACTTTGGGCCGAGTGCAGCATGTGCCAAGACTTTCCAAGAATGGCCGAGACACTTCAAATTCCCCAGGCACTCTTGGCTCAACCGTGTACCTCGGCGCCTTGGTCATACACTGACTCCTTGGAAGAGACCCTCGGTCGTCCAACCAGGGTATAACCTTATATAGTTAGAAATCCAAGGTATCTCTCACGGATGGGCTTTATTGACCCCAAATCTCCATGACTCAGGTTCCAGGGGAGGTGTAACTTTTCCCTGAGCCATGTCAAGAGATACCTCCTTATATGACGCACTTTAGGTCTTACATTTGCCTCTTACGAAATATCATTTGCGAACTAGGGTGTACGCCATAAAGGTTCGTCCCATTCGTATCTATCATTGATTTTTGATTATTTCTTCTCATTATCTTTGCGAAATTATCGCATAGTCTTGCTTTGTTTGCTGTGATCTCGCTTTAATAACTAGATTTTCATATATTCTGTCTCGCGAGACTTTCGCGTATTCCTTCTTCGATCGTCATATTCTTTGTACTTTCAACATGTCTTTTTCACTCAAACAATTTTTTTTTACACACATCTAAAATCAATTATTCATTTTTTACACTTTTTACTTCTGTTGCTCTCTGCCTCTTCATTTAAATTTCCTGATATTTCCTTCCCTTTTGCGAAACCATCGCAATTTCCAACTGTCTTCAGGCATTGGTTTTGTAATGTATCTTCATCTCTCACTTCTATTGCGTCCACCATCAGTCTTTCCCTTCTTTGTTCTTCTTTGATGTTCTGTTTCCAGTTCTTCTTTTGAGCAGCCCTTTCCTCGCAAGATTCCACATCAACTTCATAGCACTTTTGTCCCTCAGCCCAATCTCCTTTTATAACTCCAACACCACTGGGATGAGGAAATTTTATGCACTGGTGGTAAGTCGATGCTACACCCAAGATATCATGTAACCAAGGTCGCCCAATTAATGCATTATAGGGGGACTCCACATCAACTACGCAAAACAAAATTTCAAATTGATAATCCTTTCGGTGGTATTCGCATATGAGATTCTCCTTTAGGTTTATTGGCAACCATTAAAACCATAAATCTTATAAGTTGAAGGTATCAGATCTTCGTCTTTACCTCCCATAGTCTTGTAAGTATGGTAAAAAGGATGTTTACAGAGCTTCCGGTATCAATTAAGATTCTATTGATTGCCCATGAATTTTCTGCCTCATCATCTCCATCATCAACAGGTTTTGGGTTCATCTCCAATCTTACCACTAATGGACTGTCATGCATCTCGCCACCCTCAGGTACCTCTTCTTCGGTAAAAGAGATAATCTGTGTTTGCCATTATTTTAGTGGCGATGTCTTCGCAATGTTCATTACTTCTCTATTGTCAGCATCTCTTGCGAAAACTCTACTGAGAACACTATCATGAAAATCTTCAATTGTCCTGTACGAATGTACGATAGAGTTGCGAAGAAGTTTTGGCCTTCGCTCCAACTTCTACTACAAATGTTTCTTTTCCTTTTGTTGTGTTTACTCTGTGGATTTATGGTGGTGGTGGCAATGGTGGAGTCTTTTCTTCACATTTTAAGAAATGATTTAGCTTCCATTGGTCTATCATTCTGAGGATGATTTTTTTTTATGTTTCTGCAATCATTTGTTAGGTGTCCATGAAAATGGTGATAGGAACAGAATTCATGACTTCTATCACCCGGAGGCGGTTCATTCCCCATGTTCCATGGTGCAGTTATATTTTCCATCAAGATTATAGCTTCCCATATCTTCTCCACACTAGCATTCAGTGGGGGCATTTTGATTTCCTCCCATACTACCTTATGACCTCGCTGCCCTCTATGATAATTCTGCCTATGGCCTCCGTAAGTCTCTTGCGGCTGATCGAGTCTTTGAATTTTGTTATTTCCACCACGATTATAGAAGTTCCTTTCTCTTTCAAATTCTTCCTGATCGCGACTTCCCATGGCTACTAATTTTTGCTGACCATCATTCGTTATCATTTCTTATTGACCCTGCGAGGTGCTCGCCACTGTGTTTATCAATTTAGGTAACAGACTTGCATTCACAGCTCTTGAACTTGTATTCGTAACAGGGTATGATTCCATCTCATTTTGCTTTTCCTCTCCTCCTGAAGTTCTCTCAACTCAGTCATTGTGATTGTATTCTTGATTATAAAAACCTGAATGTATAACAGATTGGTTGCGAACATAGCGTAAATGAATGATAAAATGAGATATCTCTCATCCACACGACCAGTCATATATCACTACACATTGTTTTCCACCTCACGGTCAGATGTTTCAAACTTTCGCCAACCCTTTGTTTTAACCCAAATACATCTTCAATACCCGTTCGCGAGGAATTATTACTTATGTACGCCCCTAAAAATATAGCTTGTAAATGATTGAATGATGTGACTGTGTTTCTTGGTAAATCTCCAAACCACTTCAACGCTTCTCCTGTCAAACTTGCAAAATACTTGCACAATATAGCATCATGATTCTCCCATTGTAACATACATCTCACATAAGCTTTGATGTGTTGTATCGCACAAGTTGTTCCATCAAAAATGCTAGTTAACGCAGGTAAATTACACTTTGGGGGTATTCCTCCTAGTTGTACTTCTTGTGTAAATGGAGTTTTCGCAGCTTCCTCGATGGCCTCATCCAGTTGTCTCTTTCCTCCTCCCTTTTTACTGTTCAGCATTCCTCTCATTTCTGCTAATTCTCTCAAGATTTGTTCATTTACATCAGAATTTGAATCCACTGGTCTCTTTAGTTCCGCCTCTCTTCTCCTGCGTTCATGTCTATCTTGACTTTCTTGTTCATCATTCTCTTCTCGTCTTTCTCTGCGATCTTCTCCTTCATTTCTTTCACGAATTCGCACACCGTTATATCTATCACTTTCTATTCTTTGCTGCCTATCGGTTCTCCTTTGTACTCTTTCATATTCTTCATTGATATTACCATTGTTACGATTTTGTTCTCGCCTTCTTTCTCGATTATCATGATTATTCTGGCGAATTGCTTCTTCTAATTCCTGTTCTTCTATTTCTGTTCTTAATCTTTCCCTCTCGCAGGCTAGACGTGCTTGTTCAAAGATAGTGTCTTTCAATTTCATCTTCAATCTCTTTTTGCTTCCTCCGTGCTTCTCTCCTATGCAATATTCTTCTTCCTTCTTCCTGATTTTCTTCATCAACTGGATTATTCTGCCCCTAACACTGCCTATTTCCTTGATTTCCATCATTTTGCCCATTTTGAAGAGTCTCAGGATGTGGGATATAACGATCTTCCATCATTTCTCTTCTCTCGCAATGTTCTATGCCTGGATTTTGCGCTTCTTCTTGATTTTATTCGTCAAAGTTTTCTGTAGGTAAAATTCTTCTCCTTTCCTCTCTAATTGATCTTGAGCTTGACCTGGTAGTGCTTCTCGACCTTCTATTTTGTAATCTCATGTTTTCCATCCTCAACTGATGATTTTGTCTTGTCAAATTTGCACGCTCCTCTGCCTCTAATCGTCTTTCTTCATGTATTGTTTGTCTCAACGCCTCTAAAGCTGCGATTTCTTCATTTCCATGAATTATTTATCCAATCCCTTCTCGGTCTCTCTCCTCTTGTCCATTGTTTACCAATTGTTGTTCTTCTCCCCTTTCGTCCATAGAGTCTGATCTCCAAGTATGCACGCTTACTCTATCATAATCCACAGTTCTATCCGTTACTGGTTGAATTGGTGACTGAATTTTATTTTCTTCATTATTTCTTGTGTTCATTCTTGAGGATTCCCCATTTCATTCCTCCTTTCTCCAAATAAGTCTCCTACTCCTTCTAACAGTTGTTGGTTGTTCTAATGCATATCTTCTTCTAGCCATTTCTCAATTTTAGTAAGTTGTTGAAAATTATATGAAATTCCTTCCCTATTACTCCAAATTCTTTCAAATCACAGGTTCATTCCCTGTTTCTTGGCGCCAAATGTAGTTGCAGGAAATCCTACACTACACCCCTCACAAGAATCTATATAATAAAATCATTTTTGGATGAATAATTGTAATTTTTATTGATTAAATTCTTAAAATGCTTACAAGATGAAATGGAAATTAGTTAAAGAATTACAATCACTCTAAACTTTCTCTCTCTTAATGACTTGCCCAACACTCGAAAAAAGATCCCCTTCAACAGACTTGTTCATCTCTTTATATAGGGTAGTACATAGTGGATGGCAGCTAAGTTGTCCTTTATTTTCGGGAATGATTTGCGAAATATCGCAAGTGTATAAATATATAATCTCGCAGCTCTCCTAGATCTCGCTAGGTCTTCATATATTTCTCGTGTTTTGGCTGTCGTCATTCATTGAGTCATTTATATTACTCGTCTGCGACACCTTCGCAACGCTGTCGTTTATTGATCTCGCGAGGTATTGATGTCGCGATATTCTGATCCTATAAAACGCATGGAATTGATGTTCCATAAAAATAACGTTTCACCATTAACTCCCTGTATTTACTAACCGCCTCATCCTTATGACACTTCCTTATGACGGGCGTAATGTACGCCGCACGCTGTAAACCGCCAAACCAATACCCAAAGAGGATCCCCCCAGTTTGTGATATATGTTGATGTCTCAAATTCTTTTGTGGAAAACATGTAGCATATTTTTTTTGCCTGGCAAGTCATGCTTGGAGACTTGCTAGCTTGGTGACCTCCGACGGTCGAGATTTTGCATCTTAAGACGAGAGGTAGCCATTGATCGTTGCACGCTTTCGTTTTAGTGGCCGTATAGGGAAGGCCAGCATGTGGCGCGGCAAGGTTGGCATTCCAACTAGGGTTTTGGGTCAAAGGTTACCATGTGTTGTCTGGTAACCTTGGACGGCTAGGATTTTCTCCTGGGATTGAAAGGCGACCGTTGATTGTCGCACGCCTTCGTTTTGGTAGCCGTGTAGGAAAGGCCATTATGGTGGCGCGACTAGGTTGGCATGACGTTGGCATGGCATGGTTTGGTGTGGCCAAACTTAAGTTTTCGGGCCAAAGGTTACCATGCGTTGTCTGGTAACCTTGGATAGCTATGATTTTCTCATGGGATTGAAGGGCGACCATTGATTATCGCACGCCTTCGTTTTGGTAGCCCTGTACAGAAGGCCATCATGGTGGCGCGGCTAGGTTGGCATGCCATTGGCATGGCATGGTTTGGTGTGGCCAAACTTAGGTTTTCGTGCCAAAGGTTACCATGCGTTGTCTGGTAACCTTGGATGGCTAGGATTTGCTCCTAGGATTGAAGGGCGACCGTTGATTGTCGCACGCCTTCGTTTTGGTAGCCATGTAGGGAAGGCCATCATGGTGGCGCGGCTAGGTTGGCATGGCATGGTTTGGAGTGGCCAAACTTAGGTTTTCAGGCCAAGGTTACCTTGCGTTGTCTGGTAACCTTGGATGGATAGGATTTGCTCCTGGGATTGAAGGGGACCGTTGATTGTCGAACGCCTTCGTTTTGGTAGCCGTGTAGGGAAGGCCATCATGGTGGCGCGGCTAGGTTGGCATGGCATGGTTTGGAGTGGCCAAACTTAGGTTTTCGGGCCAAAGGTTACCTTGCGTTGTCTGGTAACCTTGGATGGATAGGATTTGCTCCTGGGATTGAAGGGGACCGTTGATTGTCGAACGCCTTCGTTTTGGTAGCCGTGTAGGGAAGGCCATCATGGTGGCGCGGCTAGGTTGGCATGCCGTTGGCATGGCATGGTTTGGTGTGGCCAAACTTAGGTTTTCGGGCCAAAGGTTACCATGCGTTGTCTGGTAACCTTGGATGTCTAGGATTTGCTCATGGGATTGAAGGGCGACCGTTGATTGTAGCACGCCTTCGTTTTGGTAGCCGTGTAGGGAAGGCCATCATGGTGGCGCGACTAGGTTGGCATGCCGTTGGCATGGCATGGTTTGGTGTGGCCAAACTTAGGTTTTCGGGCCAAACGTTACCATGCGTTGTCTGGTAACCTTGGATGGCTAGGATTTGCTCCTGGGATTGAAGGGGGACCGTTGATTGTCACACTCCTTCGTTTTGGCAGCCATATAGGGAAGGCTAGCATGGTGGCGTGGCTAGGTGCGTTTGGCATGGTGGGGCCAGGGGCTTAGCATGCCGTTGGCACATGGTGCGGCTAGCATGGATAGGGCCAAGGCAAGGTGCGGTTTGGCTTGGCATGGTGGGGCCAAGGGTTTGGCATGTCGTTGGCACATGGCGCGGCTAGCATGGCTAGGGCCAAGGCAAGGTGCGGTTTGGCTTGGCATGGTGGGGCTAAGGGTTTGGCGTGAATGGCTTGGCATGGCGGGGCCAAGGGCTTGGCATGCCATGGTCGCATGGTCCGGCTAGCATGGATAGGGCCAAGGCAAGGTGCGGTTTGGCTTGGCATGGTGGGGCCAAGGGTTTGGCATGCCGTTGGCACATAGCGCGGCTAGCATGGCTAGGGCCAAGGGCTTGGCATTCCATGGGCGCATGGTGCGGCTAGCATGGCTAGGGCCAAGGCAAGGTGAGGTTTGGCTTGGCATGGTGGGGCCAAGGGTTTGGCGTGAAAGGCTTGGCATGGTGGGGCCAAGGGCTTGGCATGCCATGGGCGCATGGTGCGACTAGCATAGCTAGGGCCAAGGCAAGGCGCGTTTTGGCTTGGCAAGGTGGGGCCAAGGGTTTGGCGTGAATGGCTTGAAATGGCGGGGCCAAGGGCTTGGCATGCCATGGGCGCATGGTGCGGCTAGCATGGCTAGGTCCAAGGCAAGGTGCGGTTTGGCTTGGCATGGTGGGGCCAAGGGTTTGGCATGCCGTTGGCACATGGCGCGGCTAGCATGGTTAGGGCCAAGGCAAGGTGCGGTTTGGCTTGGCATGTGAGGCCAAGGGTTTGGTAGGTGCGGCTAGCATGGCTAGGGCAAAGGCAAGGTGCGATTTGGCTTGGCATGGTGGGGCCAAGGGTTTGGCATGCCATTAGCACATGGCGCGGCTAGCATGGTTGGCACGCCTTGGCGTGGTGGGTGTGGCTGGCTTGGTTTTCCATTGGCACAAGGGTGCGGCTAGCATGGATGGCATGCCTTGGCGCGGTGGGTGTGGCTGGCATGGTTTGCCATTGGCACAAGGGTGCGGCTAGCATGGTTGGCATGCCATGGCGCGGTAGGATGTGGCTGGCATGATGAGCCATTGGCACGTGCGGTGTGAGAATTAGGGTTTTAACTTGTCGAAACCCTAATTAGCATTAAAAAAAAAAGGTACCCTGGTAATTTTCTCGCAGACAAATTAAAGGGTTCAATAAATGTGCTTGGTTTAGACATTATTACTCAAGTTATGTGACGTCACTGTCTGACTAGGGTTTTACGACTTTACCCCTAAGTTAAAAAGCCACCATCAACACCTATATAGACTGGTATCAGCCCTTAGTGCGTCCACAATGGTACGACTATACTAAAACCAAAAACCAGATCAAAAACTAAAAACATTTGGTTATGGGGATGTTTGAACACAACGATGGTGGAGCAAATTATAGTCGGCCATAATTTTAATATCCGTGAGAAATTGAGTGAATGATGGGGAGCATCTTTAAGTTACGCCTGATGATGGGGAGGATCTTTAAGTTACGCCTGATGGGGCGCATCTTTAAGTTACACATGATGGGATTATGGAGCGGACATTAAACTTACGTCTCGTATGGAGCGGATTTTTAATGAACGCCTGATCATGGGACGGACATTAAACTTACATTCAACTTACGCCCCGCTTCAAACGTAGATAGTATTTACGTCTGTCATCAGACGCACTTTGAATGTCCGCCCCACTATATTTGGTTTTACTCCAGCTTCCGGAACAAATATACCCCGTAACCCAGAAAAATCTGACCAAATTTAGTTTTACTCCAGTTTACTGTGATCGAAATTTTAACCAAATACAGTTTTAATCCACTTTTTACTCGTCCACGGTGGAGGTTCTTAGTAGAGCTGGTATTAGCACTTATTAAACATGGAAAAAAGAGAGGAAAGAGAAACGGGAGCATATTCAGTGATGGTTGATGAGTCCAATCACCGTCCCCATCAAATCTCTAATCAATTCATGCTTTTACGTGTAAAGCATTTTAAGTCCATTTCCCCACTCTTTCTCACAGATGGCCCAAGTTGACTGACATGAAAGACCTCAAAAGCCCCTAAAATTCTACCAGAGTAGTTAAACATGCTGAGGCTAATATATTATTTTGATATTTTTTTTGAGAGATATATATATATGTTCCCTCGTAAGGCCGTAGCATGAAATAGACTTCATTTGGCACTGGAACGGTGCGCTGCAACAGTGCAACCCATTACCCATTCACATTCACTTGCATATAAAAATGTCAAAGCACCAATTCTTTACTCATTTCTTATTTTCCACCTTTTCATTTACCCACAACAATCCATGGCCAAAAAAGGAAGAGCAAAAGATGAAGAAGATACAGAGCCAAAAGAAGAAGCAGAAGAGTTGACAAAACTTCTTAAATCATTTACTAAAGAGCAATTGATCGATATTATTCGTTCAGTCTCAACAGAGAACACAAAAATCATTGAAAAAATTCGTAAACGTGCATTTCAAAGTACATCTCATCCTAGAAAATCTGCTCCAAAAAAGATTGGAAATCGGATGCATGTTTCTGATTCAACTTCTTCTGATCAACAGCAAATGAATGTAAAGAAAAATTTCGCACAGAGGAAAATCTTTGTAGGTAATGTCAGTTCTAATTCTGAAATCACTGCTGAAAAACTACACAAGTTTTTTTCACAGTTTGGGGAGATTGAGCGGGGTCCATTAGGATTTGATAAAGACACCGGGAAACCAAAAGGGTATGCTTTGTTTATATATAAAAGTGTTGAAGGAGCAAGAAAGGCATTAGAAAAAACAACCAAGAACTTTAATGGGCATACACTGCATTGTGCAATATCTACTGGTGGCAGTAGTAATGGTAGTAATAAGCAAAAATCTAGTTCTAGTACTCCTACTGAAAGTTTAACCTTGAAGAACGACGGGTGTGATTCAGCTGCAATGGCAACTACAATTATACAACCAAGAGCAGGAGCTTTAGAAGTGAAGAAATCAGTTTGTGAGAATTCGCGAAGTTGTCAAGCAAATACTTCGCACCAGATTGGACCATCTGGGCATGGCTCTACTTTGGCGCTGCCAAGAGTATGTGGTGCTTGTTTCCGTTATTACCTTCGAATTTTCATGCTGTTTATCTTGTGTCTGGTAGGTGTGCTGTTTCTTTTATCCAAAGTTTTTTGATTGCAAATACTTTGTGTTTAGTTTTAATCCTTGTGAGTAAGTTTTTTTTTTTTGGGTAGAATGTCTTGGTCTTACTGGTCTTGGCTACTATTGGCTTCTGGTGTTAGCCAAAATGATATTTATCCACCAAAATGATAGCTTTTCATTTGATTAATTAAGTTGGTTATAGCCGCCAAGACAGTTTGGAAATACTAGATATTTAGCCTTTGTAAAAATCGATTTGGATATTCAAAAAACTTGGATGACTAGCACAATGCCATTACACAATCTTTGCTTCTTCATTTTTCCCGTTATCAAATTCAAACGCGAGTTGCAGCTGAGCGATAAGTGGCAAGATATGTATGATTTGTATGAGTGTGACAACATAGTGTTTCGCTAAATAAAGTGAATTTGGTTTACAAGAGAATGATTCGAGATGATTTAATAGCTCAACTGTTAAATGACTTTACGAGCACTCAGAAGTAGGATCGTCACACCATCTGAAAACACGATTTGTATAGGTCGCAGTTTTGGTAATCACGATTCATTTTTTTTTCTTTTCTTACCAAGTCTAAGTGGTTAGAAGACGTGAAAAGGGGAGCCCTCTCTCATCATGCCAAACCTACTCCTATGAGGTTGGTTGGTTCATGCCTCTGTTGTGATTTTGTGCTACTAAATAAAATCAGCGAAGAGTAGTTGGTTCTTGATTCCATTAGAAATGTTTTGGCTAATACTTTGTCCGTCTGACGGAGAGATCGAAGGGAATAAATTCATGTCAACAACAGATGAACAAGCGCAAAAACATGGAACTTTTGCTGCCTCATAACACTGGTTTTTAATCAGCATGCATAATCCTTACAAATGGTGAGTAATTATGTACGTCCGAGCTTCTTTAACAGAATTCGTGCATGTCTTCATAGTACTTTTCTTCAATGGCTCATTTGCTATTTTCTTCATTTTGTCGAAGGGAAAATAATATGAAGAAACAAATGAGCCATTTGGGAAAAGTGTTACGAAGAAGAGAAGCTCGATCTGTCATTCTGATACACCATTTTGTAATATTCAAAGTAGGAAATGAAAAAAATTTTAGAGGAGATTAATCATTTTCAAAACAGGAGGAGAGATTGAAGTTCAGATTTCAGACCCTAAGAAATATGCTTACTTAAGAGTGGAGTTACAAGGCACTGATGTGCAGCAAAAGTTCCATGTTTTTTGGGTTTTATCTTCTGTAGTTGGTAGTCACTCCAGATGAAACTCCTTTTGCTTCGAAGAAACTGCGGCATAAGGGATCGAACTTGGTAAACACAATCCGAGAGAATTCCTTACATTTTCATTTCCTATAAAAAGAATTACAATGAACCGTTGAAAATCAACAGATTTCTGGCCATCGAAATTAAGACCGGTAGATTGTGAGGCTTCATATTTCGGAATGTGCTCATTTTTGGTAGGCATGTAAAACTTGGTAAGACGAACATATCCCCAAAATATTAGCTTCAAATCCATTATTGTTTGATTTTTATTCGCAAAATGACGCCGAACGTGTGAGATAGTGTGATGATAAAAGTGTGAGGGATCCTCCCTCTTTTCAATATCCATCTATCTATCGATATGTTATTTAAGTAGATAATTGCAATACTAAACATTTTAGGACAAGTGAAACTGCATCCTCATTTTCTATTTGTGGAAATTTCTAAGGAACCCAAGTTTGAACTCTCTCTCTTTAAAAAACCCATCATTAAGATAATTTATATGTGTAGTCCAAAAGATAAGATCAACGATGGAGATTAATAGTTTTAAATTAAATTTATGTTTTTATATTTTTAACAAGACTAAACTGACCTTTATCCAAACCATATTATCAAAAAAAAAAAAAAAAAGTTCCGTGTATAATCGGTTCGGTCAAAGGCGTTTTTTCTGGGGCGTTTTTGTAGGCGGAACTTATTCTTAAACTTTATCATCGCTCATTGTTAGGTTAATTCTGGTTATTCTCGATCTTCTTTCTTTCTTTCCTGTTTATCTTCTCACTATAAACACGGTAATATATGGTATGGGATCATCATTAATAAGTTTTCAGCAAATACAATTTTTATCAATAGGAAAAGGCTCGATCACAAGAGAAAAGAGGGACCGTAGTTTTCCTTTTCTGTATTGTGAGCGTGAATGCCGTAGATTGTGGTGATTTATGAGAGAATGACTATAGTTGCTTATTGGCCAGTGGGTTGCATGTGCTCTCTTTGTATGAGATCTCCGGAGTCTAATGATGTTCCTCGTACTTCTTGTCAACATCCTCGTGAATGAGACACCTTTGATCATTAGGTTTTAAGTGTTTGCTTCCTCCATGTGATCCCTATTTTTAATTTTTATTTTTAGTTTAAGGGTTTGCCTTGGTAGTACAGAGCTGTTGATAACTCTGATTTCCACAAAATAAAGCCCGTGAAAGTTGAGATTATCATTAGGTTTGATACCGATATCCCTGATTTATGAAACCTAAGTGAAATTTTGACTACACTAAACTGTGAACACTAGAATATTCAGTTAGATGTGAAAACTGTTTTTTTTTTCTTCTTTTTTTAACAATAAGATTTCAAAATTGTTGTGAAAATTGAAATTATCACGACTATGGAAAATTACGATTTTCACTTGGGTTTGAGTGAAAAAATCAATTCCCAAAAATTGCAATTGTTATTAATTGTGAAAATTGAAATTATAAGAATCGACTTTCTCACTTGAGTTCTGGAAAGAGAGATGAAAAAGTTTAAAAGAGGAGGTGAGAGATCGTGGGAAAGAAAGATAGGAAAAGTAATAATTAGGAAATGAGTTAATTTAGGGAGATAACTTGAAAAATAGTTAATGAAAGAGATATTTATGGAGATAATTTTGGGATTAGCATTTCCAATAAAAACAACTCACCTTTTTTACAGTGAAAAAAAAAAACAATTAGAATTAAATTTTAGGTTTAGGTCCAAGGTTATTAGTGTAATTAAACTCTCGAGATAATTAATTATGGATTCTTTATATATACAATCAAATTGATGGGTTTACGATATACAAAAAAATACAAAATGGGCTAGAGATAATTTCCCCCTTTTCTATTTATGCAATGGACGTATAAACAAGTAACATTACCCATTTATGCCTTTCATCCATGCATGACTAGCAACCTAACAGTCAAATGCCTAAATCACTTGGATTCGGAAATACTATTAGCTGTTATAGTCATCATATATAGCACTGCGACATATAATCATTGCTGAGATTAAAGACTAAATGAATGCCTGAGAGGAATTAACCGTGAGTGCTACTTAAGAACTGTGAAAGAAAAGATTCGTTTCGATGATACCGCGTTTCCACAATTGTATAGTTTTGGTCGATTAGCAGATGGATAATTGGATTGTGACATGTTATAAAGTTGCAAGGAACCAAACAACCACTGTATTTACTAGTCTTACTTTTACAAAGCATTTTTCATTTATTCTCGTCTGTTTCATTTTCTTTCCGGTAAAACTAAATATGGACCGTGAAACTGTTTGCCTTAAAAGACAATTGAGTGTAAATCACAAGTTCCACTGAAAATTTCCATTCCAAGACAACAAAATAACAACTGAACCAACAGCGACTTAAAGTAAATACTGTACCGCGTAACTCAGAAGTTTCCTTGTGTTCCTTACAGCGTTGTAGTAGAGATTGCTTAATTAAACCGACTTACATGTTTGCCATTTCCACTAAGATGGATAACTTTGATGACATACCTTTTATTAATGTGAAATCATTTCATATAAAAATGATTTTGCTAGTTTTTTCCACTATAAAAATTTCATTTCAAATCTATAGAACACCAAAATCAGCTCATACCCACTACCCAGATTGTCAATATTATCATTTTTCATTTCTTTTCCCACAACTCCAAACTTCTGCTTTAACTTCATCAATCAATGGCCATGAAACAAAGGGTTGAGGATGAAGTAGATACAGAACCAGAAATGGATTCAGAACTAAATGATGCACTAGTACCAGAAGAAGCGTTTGAAGAAACAGAGGAGGAAGAGGAGCAAACAGAGGAGGAGGAGGAGGAAGAAGAAGACATAACAAAACTTCTTGAACCATTTAGTAAAAAACAACTAATTGATATAATCCGTTCAGTATCAACAGAAAACAGAGAAATCATTCAAGAAATTCGCAAACGAGCTGATCAAGATCCGTCTCATTGTACCTTATTTGTTCATGGATTAGACTGGGAAACAACATCAGATCAACTCAATGGGATTTTCTCAACCTATGGTGATATTATACAATGTAAAGTTGTTGTTGACAGAAACACAGGTAAATCGAAAGGGTACGGTTTCATACTGTACAAACATCGAAAATCTGTTTCCAAAGCTTTGAAAGAACCTCTAAAACAGATCGGCAATCGAATGGCGAGTTGTCGTTTAGCTTCAAATCAACAACAGCAGAGGAAAATATTTGTAGGTAATGTGGACTCTGAGATTTCGAGCATGAGATTACACTCGTTTTTTTCCAAGTACGGGGAAATCGAAGAAGGTCCATTGGGGTCTGATATCAACACTGGGAGATTTAAAGGGTTTGCGTTGTTTATATATAAAACTGTTGGAGGAGCAAGAAGGGCTGTAGAAGAACCAATTAAGAGGTTTGATGGATATATGCTGTATTGTCATTTGGCTACTGATCAAAGGCAAAATTTTAGTCATGGAGTTGGTGGTTTCAGTCCTTGTGTTGGTGTTAGTGCTGGTTTTAACACTCAAAATGGTGCTGCGCAACCTTACGTTCAGGGGATTTTCAGTGGTGCCGCGCAACCTTATGGTCAAGGAACGCAACATGTTCAAGCTCTGTTTGCTGCTGGTGGACAGAATCCATCTGCTATAATGAACCCTGCTTTCACAGGTTTTAGTCCAGCTTCTGTGTCACCTACAACTTCGCAACAAGGAATACTGGGAGCGTTTGGAATAGGGAACCCAGTTTTTCAGAATCCTCAAAGTTACGAACCAAATTCTTCATACAAGATTGAATCCTCTGGGGATGGTCCTGCTGAGAGACGTGGTTTGGGTTATTATCTAAAGAAACTCGGTTTGTTTATCATGTTTGTTGTGGGGATGTTTTTTCTTTTAGCCATTGTTCTCTGAAAACCATGTAGTTGTTTGCTATTCAGTGTTTAGGTTTTGGTTTTAGATTTAGAATCCACAGCGTAGTTGCTCATACATGTCGCTTTAGACAATTAGCTAGGATAGAATGTTAGGTGGTTATCAACATGTTCTAACACATTGTTATCTTCCCATATTGTTGTTATTGGACCTTTTACTATTTTTGTTCCTTCTTGCAACTGAATCGAGCTGCTGGCTACGTTTCAAGCGAGCTTCCAAATTCGCCATACTAAATACAATATGAACTAGAGGAAGCCTGATGGACGGTGTCAATTGTTCAATTGTTGCTCAAGATGATTAGACCCCTAGTCTAACTAAAAATTTAATCTCCAATAATGGCGGGTGTGATATCAGTTGCAACGGCACCTACGACTATGCCAGCAACAGCAGGGAGCATTTGGAACGAGGAAATCAGTTTGTGAGAATTCATATTCCTAATTAAGTTTAGTGTCTGGTGTGGTTTTGATATTTTGGCATTTTTCATTTATCTTCTTCTAAGGTAAAAGTAAATATGGACCACGAAGTTGATATTCCCTTGAAGACTATTGATGATGCAAATCAGAAATTTCAGTAAAAATGTCAGTTCCAAGACGAAAATAACAACTGAAACCAATAGCGACTTAAACCTACTTGCTGCTGCATGTCTTTAATGTACCGCGTAACTCAGAGGCTTATTTCTGTTCCGTCATGTCAATTTTACCGCGTGCATTGCCATTTCCGTGAAATGGTTCACTTAATTAATTAGATGCCTTTTATAACCCAGCGCTTTTCGACAGACCGAGAATTCCCTTTTTGTCTCACAGATTTTTGTGATGGGTCCCGGTGGGCCCCGCAGAAGACAGCAGGGGGTCCGTTAAATGCCTCTGTGTCTAGCGGTTTTTTCACGCGATTCTTTTTGTGGTTCGTTGAGAATTTTTGTTTATAACCATAGTACTGCATGCAATTACCATTTGTGGACTACAGTTTTCTTAAGCGTAGATTAGTGTGAAAACTTTACACCCGGTAGGAAGGGTAATAAGTACTTGAGATGAACCACTTATAACGCGTTTGGATAACCATCTAGAAGTCAAAAAACAAAAGACTAGTTTGGATGGGCAATAGTACTAGTGCGCTTGAATACACACTCAAAAATGACTTTTCGACCTATAGAAGTCTAACAGAAAAAAGTTAGTTTTGATGTAAAATTTCGCAACTACTTCTAGAAGCAAAATAGTTGATTTTTTGTGAATCAAAATATTTTTACTTTTGATTTCTGCTATCCAAACGCGTTATATATTTTGAAAATGATTTCCGGAAGCAAAACTATTTTGCTTCACAAAAAGCTGATTTTTCTGCTTCTATAAGTCGTTCTGAAATATTATTGCCAAACTGACTTCTGACTTTTTGACTTCCAGAAGTTGAAAAACAACTTTTGAATGTGTATCCAAACGCGCGCGTCGAGTAGGCGAGTAAAAAAAAATATCCGATATGAAATGTTTGAGAAATTGAACTTGAATTTCAATTATGAACATGTTTTCCAAGGTTTTAAAACATTTTTTGTCAGAACCGGATATTATCGGATAAATATCCGATAGCTTAGCCTATCGTAATTGAGTCTGATTTTTGATATCCTATAGGATATTATCGAATATCCGAAAGCGCTTAACCTATCGGATATGAATTTCCAAATATCCAACGGATATTTATCTATTGACACTCCTATACTCGAGATGAAATCTAGAAGTTACTATTGGACTTATAAAAGTCAAAAAGCAAGTAACGAGCAATAGCGCGTTTGGATACACATCCAGAAGTGATTTTTTGACCTATAGAAGTCAAAAAACAAGAAATTAGTTTCAACGTAAAATTTCATAAATACTTTTAGAAGAAAAAGAAATTGACTTTTTGTGAAACAATATATATTTATTTCTGATTTCTCTTTCTAATATCCAAACGCGATATATAATTTCAAACCAAATTCCAAAAGAAGGCTATTATTGGGGCGTCACATTCTATTAGAGGGGCTTCACTTGGATTTTTAGTGTCCAAAAAAGTGGTTATGGGATATCCTAACACCAAATCAAAATGTCTAGATTACCCTTGAACTAAATAAAAACTTAAAAACCTAATATTTTCTATTCTAATAATTCAAGAAAAAAACTGCTCCTCTTCATCTTTCTTCTCTTCCTCACCTCGTAACTTTAATTTCAATTGAACTTTAGTTACGTTTTTCGGGTGTTACGTGCAGGTTCGGGTTTAATTTCTAAACGTAAAATTTGATTATGAAGAACTTACGTCTGGGTTCGGGTTAAATTCAACCGTAAAATAGGATTTGCATGTAGTCTTACGTCTAGGTTTTGTTTTAATCAAACCGTAAAATGTAGTCAGAAAATGTATAATGTAGGCCTTACGTCTAGGTTAGTTTGTCTTCCGTCTAGGTTAGTATGTTACGTCTAGGTTAGTAGGTTAGTTGTCTTACTAGGTTAGTAGGTTACGTCTAGGTTAGTAAGTTACGTCTAGGTTAGTTTGTCTTACGTCTAGGTTAGTATGTTACGTCTAGGTTAGTAGGTTACTTTTAGCCTTATTAGGTTAGTCTTACGTCTAGGTTAGTAAGTTACGTCTAGGTTAGTCTTACGTCTAGGTTTCTCTTAATCAAACCGTAAAATATAGATTTCTTGTCCTATTCATAACCGATTACGGTTTTGGAGTTCATCCAAACCTAACCGTAAGTAGGGCTTACGGTTGGGAACAGTTTCAACCCAACCGTAACAGGACCGATGAATGAGACCCATTAAGTCGAAAAATCCAATTATTTTTACGTACTTTAGCTAATTTTCTCTATCATACAAAGATTCACTTGCCTCAAATTGGTAACTTGTTTTATTCATTTTGGTAGAGTGAATCAAAATCTAGGGTTTGAAAGAAATTTTCAAAAAAATCTTTTTTTTTTTTTTCTTCTTTCTAATTTTCTTCCCACAAAAAAAGCTGTCCCGAATTCATCAAGTATATAACAAAATTTATTAATTTAATTATTATCTAATTAAAATGAAATTAAAATTAACTAAATAAGGGTTGTTTAGTCATTACAAATTTATTTGAGATAAGGGGTTTTTGAAATTACTTATGAGTGACCCGTTTTTGTCCTATTAGGTGACGCCCCTCTAATAGAATGTGACGCCCCAATAATAGCCTTCTTCCAAAAACAAGAAAGTTAATAAAGCAAAATATCATTGCTTCTAATTTTTCCTTCTCAACAAGCAAGAAGATTTCGATTTCTAGTATCCAACCGTGTCAATTGGTAAGGGAAAAAAAAAATGCAATACACGAAGTCACAGACCCTACAGTATGGCTTGTTCGGGATCCTAGCCAGATGAATAAGTGTCTAGGGATAATAATTACTGACGGAGATTCAACTATAGACTTTGACTAGATGACCGCTTGGAAGGTTTGGGCACCAACCTTTGAGTTTCCATGTGACCTCACCAAAGACCAGTCTTTGTTCCATATGAGCGTAAATCTCCATGAATAAAACCCTAGAATCTCGTAGGGTACCCCTAAAATTCTCATTTTCATTATCCCCAAATATTCCTTCACTTCCAAAATTTTAATTCCTCTGTAAAACTCCAAGATTTTCCCCAAACTTCATCCATGGCGAAGAAACGAAGAACAGCAGAATACTATGAAGAAGAAGACACAAAAGCAGAAATAGATTCACAGGAAGAAACAGAAGCAAAAGCAAAATCAGAAGAAGATTTGGTAAAACTTCTTGAACAAATTAGTAAACAACAATTAATCGAAATCATTCGTTCAGTATCATCACAAAACAAGAAATTTACAGAAGAAATTCATAAACTAGCTGCTGAAGCCTTAAAGGAACAAGTAAAAATGTTGGGAAATCAAATGACTGCTTGTATTTTAGCCTCTCCTCCTGAAGAACCTCAGCAGCAAATGATGATTGTGAAGAGAAATTCATCTCGAGAAGAC
Source organism: Papaver armeniacum (assembly GCA_023531295.1). NCBI lineage: Eukaryota > Viridiplantae > Streptophyta > Magnoliopsida > Ranunculales > Papaveraceae > Papaver > Papaver armeniacum. The sequence continues at coordinate 624,894 of JAJJWW010000796.1, read as the reverse complement.
AAACTCCAGAGGAAAATCTTTGTAGGTAATGTGATTGATCATCCTGAAATTACTAGTGTAAAATTATTCAAGTTTTTTTCAAAGTATGGAGAAATTGCAGAAGGTCCACATGGATTTGATAAAAAGACCGGGGAACCAAAAGGATTTGCGATATTTATGTTTAAAACTGTTGAAGGAGCAAGGAAAGCTTTAGAAAACCCAATTAAGAATTTTTATGGGCATCCTCTCTATTGCGAAAGGGCTAATGGTGCTAGTAATGGACAAAAATCTGGTTTTAATGGTCTTACTAGAAATTTACCTCTGAAGAATGATGACTGTAATAGTGTAGGTAGTAGTCCTAGAGGTGGTGATGCTCAAATTGGGGTGATTGGTCGTCGGGGTTTTGTGGATCAGGGGGATATTAATGGTGGTAGTGGTATTACTAAGCTGAAATCTGGTTCTGATGGTCTTAGTAGAAATTTACCCCTGAAGAATGCTGAGTGTAATGGTGTAGGTTGTAGTGGTGCTGGTGCTAGGTTTGATGCTCAAAATGGGGTTATGGGTCATCGGATTTTTCTGGATCAGAGGGATGTTAATGGTGGTAGTAGTAGTAATAAGATAAAATCTGGTTCCAATGATCCAATTAGAAATTTACCCCTGATGAATGAGGAGTGTAATGGTCTAGGTAGTAGTCGACGAACTGGTGCTAGGTTTGATGCTCGAAATGGGGTTATTGGCCGTCGGGGTTTCCCGGATCAGGGGGATATTAATGGTGGTAGTGGTAGTACTAAGCTAAAATCTGGTTCTAAGTGGGATATTCATGGTGGTAGTGGTAGTGGTAGTAATAAGCTGAAATCTGGTTCTAATGGTTCTACTAGAAATTTATCCCTGGAGAATGATGCGCGTAATCATGGTGGTAATAGTCCACAGGCTGATATTGGTGCTGGGTTTAGTGCTCAAAATGGGGTTATGGGTCGTCAGGTTTTGCAGCATCAGTGGGGTAGTAATAGTTTTTTTGATCGGCAATGGGATAGTAATAGTGGTGCACAACTGTATGGTCGAGGGAAGGAACCAATTCAGCGTCGTCAATTAGATACTTCACGCCAGATTGGACCATCTGGGCATGATCAGGCTAGGCGACCTGCAGTGGCACGAGCAGGAGCATCTGTTGTATGCATTGGTTATTATCTTGAAAAAGTCATATTGTGTATCTTGTGTCTTCTAGGTGTGTTGTTTCTTTTGTCTGGACTTATATAGATCTTGATTTTTGCTAATTAGTCTTTACATGGTTTTACTTGTCTGGAATTCGGAAATTTAGTGGTACATTTTACTATAACAAAGTAGGATTTTAAGCCATGAGAGCTTGGGGAATTGGGGGTCTTCAAATGCTTTCTTTATATTCTAGAAAAGTTATTTCCTGTTTTCTTAGGTTTATTCCTTTCTGATGATTTTGGATTTTATCCTTGTTCTATATTCTATGAAGTCCTTAACGGGTTTTCCCTGTACCTGAACTACACTAATCGCATCTTTTCTAATAATTGATTAGGTTTTTGAGACATTAAGCAATGGACTTCTGTGTTGCACCCTTGATGCTTTAGTATTTAGTAAATGGCAATATTGTTTTTCTCTGCTGGATTATTGGAAATGACTTTTAACTTTAGTTGTTTGGTTTCTGGACACCTCTTTGTGTTATCCGACCCCATTTTCTATTTTCCCAGTCATACAAATAATGTTACTGATTGTTAAATTCCATGCGCTTGGTTAAGTTCGTTTTATTGTCCTAGTTCTCCATGCTGCCAACCTTTTTGGGTAAATTGTCATAGGATATGCCCTTCTCCTCTACTCGCTCTACTTGTGTTTGAATTTTTTAGCACATAATGCATTTGGTATCAAGGTTCCGAATTCTCAGAAGTATCAAGGTTCCAAATTCTCCTTCTGAAATTTCTGCAAGAATTCTCCATCTGAAAATTCTGCAAGAAGAGAAGCCTGAAATACTGTATCAAGTTGGATAGTGGTGGTCTTGGTATCATTAATATCTTAGGTAAGGTAAGTAGTTGTAGTTTGTTTTCTTTGATACTTTCTTGAAATTTTCCTGCACTAATTACAGTTGTTATGTATATCAATATCTTATGTATTTCTTTTGCAATTTACACTCATAATCAGTATACACCCTTTTTTATTATCAATGTCTTATCCTTTTGCTGGTAGATATTGGAAGACTGGAAAGATTATGCCATTGTTATGTCGGCGCTATATATTTGAGTGTCTTTTTTTTTACACTGGTTATGTTTTTGATCTATATAATCATATACACCATACTAAACGGTATCGCAGTGGTCCTTTTCCCCTCCTGTTGATGTTGTTTTTACTGTTCTATGTTCTGTGAAGTCATTTACGGGGTTTTCCTGCAGCTGAACTACACTAATCGCACCTCTTTTAGTGATGGATTAAAGTTTTTGAGACATTAAGCAATGGAACTGTGTCTTGCACTCTAGCTGCCTGCTTTAGTATTTAGTAATTGATGATAGAGGACACTCCACCATATCTGAGAGACTAGGACTCTATGAAAATCAAGGGCACTAGAAGTAATCTCAGGGGAGGGGTGTTTTAGTGATATAGATTTATGTAGGAGTACTATATATGCACATGCACATGACATAGGTGAAAGTTGAATGAAGGGAATGGAACCATATCTGGGAGATTGGTACCATATACGTATTTTGATTTTGATTTTGATTTTGATTTCAAGGAATATTTTTGAACTCAGTTTGATACTTTTGTCTAAGACCTCGTCTTGCTTTTGTTTCTTGTGTCCGTCCTCAAAACTAGTTTCTGAGTTAAATTTGAAGCTTCTTGTTGGGCTGTGTGTTGCCCGAGATGGGCTTCAGATGGGATTTGAGTAGACATGCCTCCGGATTAGGTGCCATGAAGGAATAAAGTCTAATTGCAAAGTCTTTGAAATAGAACTGAACAGCACAAGACTTTATTTAATCAATAAATTGTAATCACATATAGACATTGTACTAAAGACTTGGAACTAAGTGAGCATAAAGAACACCTCATTTCAAAAGATTTGTCAACCTCTCTGGAGCTTCTAAAATTGGATTCCTGTGACCAAAAGCACTAACCCTTATGTCCTCTTCAGCATTTAGACCAAATCCTGTACCTGGAATTGTGATTATATGGGTCTTCTCAAGAATCTTGGCAAAAACATCCCAACCAGGAAATGTATGGAGCATTTCCCCACCATATACCTTCAAACCAAGTGATTGAAATGTCTCGAGCAACATTTTCATGTTCTCTTTGTAGAATCAATAACACCTTGGATTCCCTGAATTCACAGGAATTAATGGAAGAAACCAAATGTCTACCAAACCGAACACAACTGTATAATTTTGGTTGATTAGCAGATGGATAATTAGAGTGTGACATTTTAGTAACCTCTGGTGTTGTTGATATTTTGGTTGTGTTCTTGCAACTTTTATAAAGCTGAAAATGAAGGATATATATAACTCCAAGGAAGCAATCTATTTCCTACTTCTTAGTCTTACATTTACAAAGCATTTTTCATTTATTTTCTTCTGTTTTTCATTTTCTCTATATGGTTAAAAGACTATTGAGAGTAAATCACAAGTTCAACTAAAAATGTCAATTCCAAGACTAAAATAACAACTGAACTGAAACTGAACCAATAGCGACTTAAAGTAAATAATGTATCGCGTTACTGATAGGAAACGTCCTCAGTGCCTAGGACTAATCCTATGGTAAGGTCGGGTTTGTCTATAGATTGGGTCATAACTTTTAAGGTTAAGTTAGGAAAGTTCCTTGTGTTGTAAGTTATTTAGTGCAATTTCCCTTTATAAGTTAGATTTATTATTAGAATTGGAGTCTATATAAATACCAGGAGAATGTCGATCCAAGGCAGAGAAGAATTTTGATATACTCTATTCTATAAACTTATTTTACGACTTGCTTCTGTCTATCCTCTTGATAAGAATCTTCTAGGTTCTTATCAATTGGTATCAGAGGTGGTTTGTCCAGTTTATGATCAAACAACATTACACACGAACACAAAAGAGGAAGATGGAGAAACAACTCAAGGAATTACAAGATAAATTGAATGCTTTAGAGGTTCAAATTTCTGAATCGAAGAAGGAATATCGACCGTCCGTTACGCTGGTGTTGCAACAGTTTGAAGGACATGAACCAGAAACTTGGTTGAGTAAGGATGAAACCTATTTTGAGTATTATAAGATTCCTGACAATGAAAAGGTAACATTGGCAAGCTTTCATCTTGACGGAAGGGCAACACAATGGTACCAATGGGTACAGGATTACATGGTGGATATGTCGTGGAAAAAATTTCACGCAGGATTATTAAAAAGATTTGGGAGTACCGGCCTTGAAGATTATGCAGCTAAACTTTCAAAGTTTAGGCAAAGCAGTTGCGGAAACTTTGTAGATTTTCGTGAGGAGTTTGAACGATTATCTATTCAGGTAAAGGGATTACCTGAAAGTTATCTTATAAGCTATTTTATTAGTGGACTTAAGGAAGAAGTTGGTATGGAAACACTTTCATTCAAGCCAACTACATTACTACAAGCTATTAAAACTACGCGATTACAAGATGCAAAAGTTTCCTTGAAACGTCAAATTGCTAGAAATAGTAATCGACCAATGGTAACAGCTAATGTTAATACTCAAACTAAGGTATCACCAAGTTTCCCTCCTGCTAGAAGATTGTCTCAAGTTGAAACTGATGAAAGAAGAAAACAACAATTGTGTTATTACTACAATGAAAAGTGACTTAGAGGACATAAATGCAACCTAAAACTAGTTTCTTAATTGAAGGAGAAGAAGAGCAATTCTGTGAGGAAGAGATAGGTGAGATATTTGTTCATGCATTAGTAGGGTCTCGAACACCTCAAACAATGAGAGTAACGGGAGCTATAAAGAAGGAAAAAGTAACAATTTTGATTGATTCTGGCAGCACCCATAATTTTATTGATCCCATAATTTCAAAGAAATTAGGAATGGGAATATTAAGTGACGAGAGCTTTGAAGTGATGGTTGCAAATGGAACACGAGTACCATGTTTAGGTAGATGTCCAAGTTTGGGATTTGAATTACATAATTATAAATTTGTGTGTGATTTCCATGTACTATCGTTGGGAGGATGTGACGTTGTTTTGGATGCACAATGGTCGGAAACTTTGGGTCCAATTAGTTGGGACTTTAAGAAGCTCACAATGGAATTTACTGTGGATGATAGAGTCATTCGATTAGTGGGTGAGATAAATCATAATCCAAGGATAGCTACAAGTCATGCAATGCAGCGTCTGGTAAGAAGTGGAGCTCTTAGCTATGTCTGTTACATACGGAAAGCACAACAACCACAAACCAAAGGGTCTGAAATTTCACCTGGTAAGAAAGCAAAATTATAGAAGACTTCAAGGAAGTATTTTCAACCCCAACTGTTTTACCACCTTCAAGAACACATGATCATCGAAAACCATTATTGCCAAATAGCTCTCATGTCAATGTGCGACCATACAGGTATTCTCCCTATCATAAAAATGAAATTGAAAAATTGTGTCAAAGAATTATTGGATACTGGGTTAATATGCCCAAGTACCAGTCCTTTCTCTTCACCTGTACTGTTGGTGAAAAAGAAAGATGTATCATGGCGGATGTGTATAGACTATAAAGCATTAAATCTTGTTACCGTGAAGGATAAATTTCCTATACCGGTAATTGATGAGTTGCTGGATGAACTACATGGATCTTATTTTTTCTCAAAGTTGGATTTACGTGCAGGTTATCATCAAATTCGAATACATGAAGATGACATCCCCAAGATGGCGTTCATAACCCATGACGGGAACTACGAGTTCCTCGTGATGCCGTTTGGACTTACTAATGCTCCTTCTACGTTCCAACATTCAATGAATGACATGTTCTGAAACCAGCTCCGTAAGTGTGTTTTAGTATTTTTTTGATGATATATTAATTTACAGTAAAACATGGGATGATCACTTGTTACACCTACGAGTTGTTTTTGAGACATTACAATCCCAAAAGATGGTGGTGAAATTGAGCAAGTATTCTTTTGGAAAAGAAGAAGTTGAATATCTTGGGCATGTAATAAACCATGAAGGAGTAGTTGCTGATCCGTCAAAGATACAATGCATGAAAGAATGGTCAACACCTACAACTGTCAAAGCACTAAGGGGTTTTATGGGTTTGACAGGTTATTACAGAAAATTCATAAGAGATTATGGAAAAATTGCTTCGCCACTAACAAAATTACTTTAAAAAGATGGTTTTAAGTGGTCCAACGAAGCCAATGAAGCATTTATCTCCCTCAAGGAAGCCATGACTTCAGCTCCTGTATTAGCACTGCCTAATTTCTCTAAAAATTTCGTAATTGAAAGTGATGCTAGTGGGAGAGGTTTTGGATCCTTTTTAATGCAAGAAAAGCATCCAATTGCGTTCATTATCAAGGCACTTGTTCCTAAACACTTGGGTCTGTCAACGAATGAAAAAGAACTACTTGCAATCATTCATGTAGTTACCAAATGGAGGCCATATTTGGTTGGACGTAGGTTTTTGGTTCGAACAGATCAGCAAAGTTTGAGATATTTCTTGGAAGCCAAGGCCACTACACCCTCTCAGCAAAAGTGGCTGAACAAACTGCTCGGATATGACTATGAAATTGTTTACAAAAAGGGCATCAAAAATCAAGCAGCTGATGCATTATCTCGAATGTATGATGATACGAGCACATTACAAGCTATATCTTATGTACAGTGTTCATGGATGGATCAACTCAAATGGGATCTTAAGACTGATCCTTGGATAATTGAGAAGATACAAAAGTTGGATCAAAGTAGTTTCAGTATCAAGATTTTTTTCTGAAGATAATGGTTTACTGAAATATCGTCAGAACCAATTAGTTGTCAGTCCATTGTCTAAGTGGAAAGATATTCTTATGAAAGAATTTCATTCATCACCAGTTTCTGGTCATTCAGGTTACTTGAAGACTATTCAGAGGTTAAATAAGTTGTTTTATTGGCCTGGAATGAGACAAGATGTGAAGGATTTTATTGCTGGGTGTGATATATGTCAGATGAATAAGTATATCACATTGTCACCATCTGGATTGTTAGAGCCCCTTCAAACACCCACTACAGTTTGTCTGACATATCCATGGACTTCATCGACGGGTTGCCAAATTCTCATGGTAAGACTGTCATATTAGTAGTGGTTGACAGATTCACCAAATACACTCACTGCATAGCCTTAAAGCATCCTTACACAGCTGCTACTATGGCTCACCAATTTATGGATTTTTTGGTTAAACTCCATGGTTTTCCAAAAACCATTGTAGCAGATAGAGATGTTGTATTCATAAGTCGATTTTGGCAAGAGTTTTTCAAATTCCAAGGCACTCAACTCAAGCTCAATTCTTCATATCATCCTCAAACCGATGGGAAAACTAAAGTGGTTAATCGGTGTTTAGAGGCCTATTTGAGATGTTATCATGGGCTGAATATTGGTATAACACGACTTATCATACTTCTACAAAAGTTACACCATTTGAAGCACCCTATGGGATACCACCTCCTGCTCTTAACAACTATGTTCCTGGAGAAGCAAGCAACACCAATTTGGATGAAGCTCTTATACAACGAAATCAAATATTAGCTTATTTGAAGGAGAATTTGCAGGTGGCAAGAGAACGAATGAAACAATATGCTGACAGAAAGCGCATTGAAATCGAGTTTCAAGAAGAAGAATTTGTGTATTTAAAACTTCAACCATATCGCCAATCTTCAACTATCCGTAGGCATTCTCAGAAGCTGTCAGCACGTTTCTTTGGTCCATACAAGATTCTTGAGCGCATTTGAAAGGTGGCTTATAGGTTGGAACTACCGGAAGGATCAAAAATACATCTTGTTTTTCATGTATCAAACTTAAAGAAGGCTGTACCAAACAGCGATGAAGTGTCCAAGGAGCTCCCTGTTGAAGTTGATGAAGAACCATTATCATCCATGTTAATGTTATCCATAAGTCTTGAGGACAAGAATGCTCTTTAGGGGGTAGGATTGATAGGAAACGTCCTCAATGCCTAGGACTAATCGTATGTTAAGGTCGGGTTTGTCTATAGTTTGGGTCATAACCTTTAAGGTTAAGTTAGGAAAGTTCCCTGTGTCGTAAGTGTTTGTGGCTAAAAACCGTTTCTGCTGATTTTGGTAATTTCGGGTGTGTGGATGAGAAACGAATTTAAATCATAAACAATGTACTGCACGGGAGTACTTTTGATTAGAGAGATCAATCTGTACAATCCTGGCCTAAACCAAGAAATGGCCGTTCCATGCTTGCTTCGGTCACAAAGTGAAGGACAAGGGTTGGTCTTAGGGAGGGAAGCGAAGAGAGTGTTGAGACCAGAATCGTTGATTGTGATGGTGTGGTTGTTTATGACTTGTATCTGAAAGTAGAACTGGCTAGCAGAATGGAAAGCTACTAGGTGATTTCTAGATACCTTGTTGTTGCTGACCAAAACTTGTTGTTTCGTGGTAAATATGTGAAACCTATTTATACAAGTCATATTGAAACGTACCATGGTCTCGTAGGAAATGAAAACGATTGAGTGGTGGAAGAATAGAGTAACGTGTAACCGTCAGGCATTATGCTTGCATGATGAAGTAAGTAAATTAGTTTACACCGTTACTTTCATCACCACTAATTGTCCCACTTCATGACACTTTCTTATAACGGGCGTATTGCACGCCGCACGCTGTAAACCGCCAGATAAATACCATGATGAGTATCCCCCAGTTTGTGACATGTTTGATGTCTCAAGTGTTTTCATGGAAAACGTGTAGCAGGTTGCTATGTGTGGCAAGTCAAAGTCAAGATACTTGCCATAGGAAAATAACATGTGATGCTATTAGGCTTGCCTTGGACGGACTCCTAAAACTTTCCACAAGTCCGCCAGTTTGGTGTCGAACTTGAATGGCTGAGATTGTATCTCATGAAAAAGGGTAGCCGTTGATTATGGCTACCTTCAGTTGGCGCCTGGTAATGTCACAATGGCGTTTTTGGTGTACGCCAGTGGCATTGCAGCATAACTGGCATATTTCGTGCATGCCAGTGGCACGGTGGTGTAAGTGGCGCCTAGCATAGCCATGACCACTAGCTGGTTGCCTGGAACTTGCCGCAAGTCCGTCAATTCTGTGGCAAACTTGGATGGCTGAGATTGCATCTCATGAGGAAATGTAACCGTTGATTATGGCCATATCTTTTTTGTGTAGCAAAGTGGCGCCTGGCATAGACGTGGCATAGCGGCATGCTAGTGGCGTATCCAAGGCATAGCGGCATGCCAGTGGCGTAGCCGTGGCAGCTGTTTTGGCATATTGGTGTTAGACCTAAATATGGATCTGGCAACATTGGCCTGGTTGCCACATCGATCCCAACGTTCTGGGAAACGTTATTTTGCTTGGTTGGCGTAGAAATTTTGCCCACATTATGGTTTGGCATGTCGAAACCCTAATTAGTTCGTGTGGCATGGTGGCGTTGTGGCATGGCCACACCTGTGGCTAGGCGGTGTGGCCAAGGCTAGGATTTGGCGCCGTGGCCAAAGTTAGGGCGTGGCGGCGTGTCCAAGGCTAGGATTTGGCGCCATGGCCAAAGTTAGGGCTTGGCGGCGTGGCCAAGGATAGGATTGGCGTCGTGGCCAAAGTTAGGGCTTGGCGGCGTGGCCAAGGCTAGGATTTGGCGACGGGGCCAAGGTTAGGGCTTGGCGGCATGGCCAAGGATAGGATTTGCCGCCGTGGCCAAAGTTAGGGCTTGGCGGCATGACCAAGGCTAAAGTGGCTCTTGGTATGTTACTGCGGCGGAGTGGCATGTTGGCATGCCGATTAATATGTTGTTGTGGCAGGACACGTTTGGATTTCCAGTTAGTATGGTGGCACGGCATGGTGCGTTTGGCCTTTAATGTATGGTGGCGAGTTTAGAGCGACTTGATTGGTCAAGAAAAGGGGTCGGCCAAACGTAAGGCGCGGCCACACCTCTAGTGCTCGTGGCGCATTTAAAATGACCTAATTGGTCGGTAGGAAGGAGAGGGGCCGTCCAAGCATGGGCGTGTCTACACTTCTGGTGTGAGTGTGGCGGATTTAGAGCAACCTGATTGGTCGATGGAAAGGGGGGTCGACAAGAAACATGGGGCCGACCTCATTCTAAATTTGTGTGTCGCATTTAGAGCGACCTGATTGGTCAATGGAAAGAGGGACGGAAAGCTAGAGCGTGGCCACACTTCCAGTGCGTCGTGGCGGATTTAAAGCGACCTGATTGGTCGATGGAAAGGGGGGGCGGCAAGCAACATGGGGCCGACCTCATCCTAAATTTGTGTGGCGCATTTAGAGCGACCTGATTGGTGGATGGAAAGTGGGCCGACAAGCTAGGGCGTGGCCACACTTCCAGTGCGCCGTGGCGGATTTAAAGCGACCTGGTTGGTCGATAGGGAATATGGCCGTCAAGTATGGGCCCATCGACAACTCATGGGAGTGTGGAAGGTTTAACGCGACCTGATTGGTCGACAAATGAGTAAGGGCCGGTTAAGTAGCATGGGGCGTGGCCAAGTGGCGCCGGTTAGCCTATGGCATGGCCACGCTTCCCTCATTGTTGCTGCTACTCTGCGACTCTGTTTATTCTTTGCTTTCTGACTGAGTATTTTGTGTAAGGGCCTTAACCTTGGTACTTGGAGATCTTTTCTACTCTGTTGTGAGTGAACACAAATCCGTCACGCCATACCAATATTAAGGGTTCTGCCAGGGAACATAAGCACAAGAAAAGTACTCAGCAGGCTCCGGCATTTGTGAGTAATGCAGTTAGGAGCTTATACACTCATTAGGCTCCATACTAGTGAACAATTCATTCAGGATCTTGAGTTTAGATATAATATGAAGAGAGATATAGGTACTCGTCGGATTTTGATATATTCTCCAAATTCCCCACGGAATATAGACATATCAATGTTTACTACATCTGATGTCGGGTCAGGTAGATAGACTTTTACAAATTTAGCCCTGAGTTAAAAACCACCATCAACATTAAGTCCCCTTCTTAGCTCGTAACAATGGCATTGTTGCGGGGTAAGCATAAGATGGTGACAGACAAGGATAAAAATGAAAGGTGTAAGTCATGAAGAGATTGTCAGGGAAAAATTGGCTAACCTTTGGCAGGAGGCATGTGGAATCCGTGATCCTTGTATTGGAGACTTTGCGTAACTCCGGCTTGGCCATATGGTGCTGGGCAGAGATGGCGCTGCAACTTGGTCTGCGGATCGGTGGATGGCGCTAGCTGGCTAGGTCACGGAACGTATGGAGATGTCGCTTGGATTCAGTCCGGGGAATGGTGGAAACTGGCTTCAGTCCGTGGAATGGTGGAAAATGGCTTCCGTCTGTGGAATGGTGAAACTGGCTTCAGTCCGTGGAATGGCGAAAATATGGCGCTGGAACTTTGGCTACCAAACGGTGATGAAGGCGCTAGAACTTCGGCTACCAAATGATGATGGTGGCGCTGGAACTTTGGCTACCAAATGGTGATGGTGGCGCCGGAACTTCGGCTACCAAATGGTGATGGTGGCGCTGGATCTTTGGCTACCAAATGGTGATGGTGGCGCTGGAGCTTTGGATACCAAACGGTGATGATGGAGCGTTGGCGCTAACTTAACCATAGAGTGTTGGAGCCATGGAGAATTGGCTTGACGACGGAGTGCTGGAGCCATGGAGAGTTGGCTTGTGTTAGATCATTGCTCGATTGAACTCGCATGCGTTGCTATCTCAAGCATGTTTGTCAATATTAGTGAACAAAACTATAAGTCTTGATTTATATCCTATGTAGCTAAAGGTCTCTGTGACGGACCGGAAAATTTCTCCTTTGGAGCGTTGCCCCGCAGGCCGTAACTCCCCCGGTGCGCCATGATGAAGCTACGATCCGGGCCTCAAAGCTAGGCAAATGAACATCCATTTGCCTTTGCAAGCATGATCGTGGAGCATGACGCAGCTAACTTAGCTTCCACATCGTTCCAACTTACCCTTGTCCCGCAAAAGGGTTTAAGGCCATACGGCCAATGCCAATGCATTTTTCATGCATCTCTGGATTTGCCTTTACGTAGGGAATTCGTCACTGAATTTCCTAGCTAGCTGAGCAACCGTCATATTGTCGTGTCTTTTCCAGGCATAAGCCTTGGACATTGGCGTAGGCCGCACCAAGCCCTTGCCATTTCCTACGTTACTTTGCTTACCAACTCTTTATAACTTGATAGGAAGTATGAGCATCCACTTGCCGGCATGCAACTAAGCCTCATCAAGTCTCGGCCACAATCATCTCTTGCGTCGAGCTACCGAGCTTAGATGATATGAGGGGCCAACGTCTTTGACCGGCAATCTTTGCTGCAACTCATTGCGGCTGCCTACGTACCCTTCCCTACTCTAAAGGGATCAAGCACAGATCGTAGTTCATCCTCGAAGGTACAAGTAACTCATTCCAACTCGTTTGATAGGCCGTGGCAAAGCAATAGTGGTGATGGCCTAGTCCGTATAGGCCGTTCCGTGAAATACATCCAAGGGATGCATCATCGAGTCCTTAGAATGGCATAATGATGTATCAGCATCATATGCTCCATTCGTAAGGCTACGCGACTAAGAATGAGGCCTGAGCATCATTCATACCATTCCGGTCAAGCTATAAAGCTTACTTGGTACATAGTCCGCATATGCACCTTCAACCAACTACCCCTCCCTATATATGTTAATTTGACATTTTTACAACTCTGATTAGGGGACCGAAAATCTTTCATCAACTCCCCGTTTACTATTCATGGTCGTTGCCATGTATTTTCCTGAATAACCGACCAAGATGGATGTACATTCAGTCCTGGCTCACATGCCAGTTCCACTGTCCGGCCAGGATGGCTGAACATTTCCCGAGCCAAACCCGATGAAGGGCCGTGATGGTTGTATTTCCGACTTTGGCCCATATGCCACACCAATGTCTAGCCGTGATGGCTGTACATTACCAACCCAATCTCCAGCCATGTTGGTTGGCCACTGCCAACCCGATGTCCAACCATGTTGGCTGTCCACTACCAACCCGATGTCCAGCCATGTTGGCTGTACATATCCAACTCGATGTCCAGCCATGTTGGTTGTACATTTCAAGGTCATCTACCCAACTGACCTAATGCATCATTTGATGCAAGATTGGCTCTGGGCCAATGTAGCTTCCAACCAATGCCATATTGGCCTTAGCCAATGTAACACCCCAAATTTTTGGGCCCGGATTCCAACCCAAATCCAAACCCAAAATCCAGAATGCTACATTTAATATCAGGCCCAGACTTACAAACTTGGCCCAAGTCCAAACAACTACTTCTTTGTCTAATCTTTATTTATGTTTAATTCAGAAATTCTGTCGCAGCGGATATATAAAAATTACTCTAGAAAGATCTAACCGTTACTTTGACATGATTTTCAATCCAGATGAACCCTAAAGAACTATAGTTTACCATAAAAATTAATTTCACCATTAAAGGTTCCAGATTTAATCCAAAAGAGTTACATGTTTAAGAAAGAATCATAAAACAGAAACAGACATCAGTTCACTCCAAGAATTTTACTGAACTCAATTCAAATCCAAAAATTATTATTATTATACATTAAGAATCCTAACTGAGAATAGTTCTATTCATAAATTTTCTATAATTTTTAGTTTAGCTTAAAGACCTTTTGACCACAGTCAAACTCGTAGTTGACCAGAACTGCAGAAAAGAAGAACAGAGATAGTTCATTTTATAAAAATCGTATAAAATCGCTCACAACTCCAAATCAGGTTTAGTTTACAAATTTAAAACGTAAAAAGAAATATCTTCAAGTTTACAGAAGACACCAAAACCTAAAACATGCCATAGAATAGTTTGAAAGTAGTAAACCTTCTATATAGTTGGATCTGTCAGAAAATTCCTGAATTTCGCACAGTGACAAAGAATTGTTTTAAAAATACTTCTGGGACTCAGAAAATTCTAATATTTTAACCACTTCATTTAACGTGAGTTTTAAGCATACTATAAAATATTCAGGCACATATCTATTATATAATAATTATCATTAATAGTCAAACTGACATGACTCAGAAATTCTCATTATCTAATCAAATAGAATTTTCCTTAACAAAGCATTGTTTCATTGGTTAAACATTAACCCAATAATCTCCAAAGTATTACTAATCAATAAATACTCAATAAATCATATAAAGGAGTTTGATGATATTTTATTACAATTTTCAACCATAAATCCTATGCAAACTACTAATTAAAGCACCAAAACCGATCTCTATGCTTTTCCGCCATTAGCTCCTTGTGGTGCCATAAAATCTGGAATTTTTGTCATGAAACGACGTGAGTTGTGACACCCAGTAGGAGAAGAAGCAACAAAACATTTTAAGCAACATTTTCAATTTCTTTTAAAAACAACTAGCATGATTAACAACATCATAATCACATGGAAACACCACATCCATAAAAAAATCAAATCAATCAATCCATTCCCCGGGGAGCCCCACGTGGGTTTAGGGAAACAAAACCGTTCCCAAGGATATCTCGTATCCCATCAAAGTTGTTTTTAAGAATCACAATCTATGGACCGCAGCCCAACATTCATAATCATACTCACAACATCGATTATCATTCATATATTAATGAAAACTTGCAAAATAAATTTAATTAAAACAAACTTAAATAAAAAGAAGGTTTTTGATTGTGTTGCGCCTACCTCAAACGCTAGCAATAATCCTAAGGGAAAAAAAATCAGATGCAAAACACCGATGCCAAGAATCCCAAGTTCCACCCGTCAACTAAAGTTCTTTCTCTTCCTCTTATAAGCTGATAAGTATGTGACAGTGAGGTTTTAACACTGCTCACCACCGCAAGCGAAAACAGTTTCTCTGCTGGTGACCTATTCTATTTCTTTTTCTATTTTTCAATGTCTCGTCTCGCAAGGTGCGTCAAGAAGAGGACAAACCCTAACAACGAATGTCTTATATAAGATTTCTAGTCAACCATAATTTTCCAAACATCCGCATGCAGTATATATGGCTTGAGCAAATTTTATCTCTGACCGAGTTATTATGGGAAGCTGTCAATCCAATTTACTTAAATCTAGTCAACGGTCCAATGAGAGCTCAACACGTAGCAAGGTGACATGTACTAACCAATAATAGCGTGACATGTATATACTGACATAAGAAAATGCTAACTAATGGAAATATATCCCACCACGTTTTAGCTTCAAAGTTGATCCTAACAGTGAGGCCTCCAACGTGACCTACTTCCGTGGATAGCTAAAATTATTTTCTTCCCTTCCCATACTAAGAACATTCCTAGTCTAGTCTAACACCCAGTAAAACATCACCGAGTAACAATTAGATTTTAATTAATTCTCGTAACCAAGTCCACTGGCTCCCTTTGTTTCATTCATAATGTATACTATATAGTCAACCCAAAAGCACTTGTGACAAGCATATTATGTTTACCTAATTAACTCAAAATTACATGTGCCCAACACTAACCACCACTAATTCAAGACTAGACATGAATTAAATAATATTAATTTAGGAATATTATCAAGCATGATATAACTTAGAGGAAGGGTCATTTCCCTATATTAATAAATTGCTAGTCTAAGCACCTAGGCTACCAAGATTTTCTTTCAATATAAAATGACTAATTTACCCCTACTAGTTAAAATGACACAAATATCCTTGAATTTGGGACGAGCCTTACAACCCTATCCACTTTAAATGAAATTTCGTCACGAAATTTTGAGGTTACCTTAGAAAAGCTCAGGGTATTTGCTCCGCATCTCGGACTCTAACTCCCACGTCGCTTCCTCGACCTGGCGACGCTGCCACTGCACCTTAACCATAAGGATGGTCTTAGTGCGAAGTACATGCTCCTTAAAGTCCAAAATTCGAACCGGTCTCTCCACGTACGTAGCATCCTCTTGGATCTCCAAATCTTCCCAAGCAATAATATGTGAAGGGTCGATAGCATAAGATGGATCCCTCTCGTACTTCCGCAACATTGACACATGGAACGTGTCATGGACATGCCCAATCCGCTGGGGTAACTCCAACTGATAAGCTGCTGCACCAACACGTCTAATAATCTGGAAAGGCCCAATGTATCGTGGTGATAACTTTCCTTTCTTTCCAAAACGCTTAACACCTCTCTTCGGGCTAACTTTGAGTAACACCAAGTCACCCGCAGAGAATTCCAAAGGTCGACGTCTCTTGTCTGCATAACTCTTCTGACGACTCTGAGCTGTCATTAACCTCTGCCGGATTAATTGAACCTTGTCAGTCGTCTCTCGTACCAAATCAGGTCCAAAAATGCTTCTTTCGCCGATCTCGGTCCAACACACTGGAGATCTACAAGGTCGTCCATATAATGCTTCAAAAGGTGCCATACCGATACTAGCCTGATGGCTATTGTTATAAGCAAACTCTACTAATGGCAAGTGCTCACTCCAACTTCCCTTGAAATCCAAGGCACAAGCTCGTAGCATATCCTCTCCAATCCGAATTACCTGTTCGGTCGCCGTCGGTGCAGGGATGAAAGAAAAGTACTAAGCGAAACACGTGTACCTAACGCCTTCGTAGACTCTGCCCGGCGAGAGGTAAAACGAGGATCTCCATCGGATATAATTGACATCACAGCGTGCCGTGTAACCTTATTATCTCATGGATATACATCTCGGCTTAATGTGGCTAACGTATCGGTCTTCTTGATTGCTAAGAAGTGTGCCGACTTGGTAAGTCTATCAACGATAACCCATATAGTATCTTTGCCATGTGCAGTCCTAGGTAATCCCATGACAAAATCCATAGTGATGTGTTCCCATTTCCATTACGAGATGGGCAATGGTTGAAGTAACCCTCCCGGTTTCCGATGATCAATCTTCACTTGCTGGCAAGTGAGACATCTCGACACATACAAGGCAACATCTTTCTTCATCCCTTTCCACCAATATTGTCTTTTCATGTCATGGTACATCTTCGATCCTCCCGGATGAACGGTAAACTTAGAATTGTGGGCATGTTCTAGTACCTCCATCCTTAATTTCACTGGCACAAAGAGTTTCCCCATAAAGCGAAGTCCACCATTAGATTGAGTCCAACCCTCTGGTGTTTGACCTTTCGTTATTTGAGCACGAATCGAAATCATCTCTCTATCAGTCTGTTGAGCTTCTAAAATCCGTTGTTGTAACTCTGGGACAACTATAATATTGTAAATCATCTCGTCAGGGCCCAAGTCACATTCCTCCATAAGTCTGCACAAATCCCAAGTATGAAGAGTCATACTTGCTACACTGGCCCTCGATTTTCGGCTAAGAGCATCTGCTACAACATTCGCCTTTCCTGGATGGTAATGGAAAGTATACGTGTAATCCTTAAGAAATTCCACCCAACGCCTCTGTCTCAGGTTCAAATCTCGTTGGGTAAAAATATACTGCAAGCTCTTATGGTCACAACATATGTCTATCTTCTCACCATACAGATAATGTCTCCACAACTTCAGAGCGAACACAATAGCTGCCAACTCGAGGTCATGAGTTGCGTAATTCAACTCATGTGTCTTTAATTGTTTTGAGGCATAAGCTACTACTTTTCCTTCTTGCATAAGAACACATCCTAAACCCTTTAATGACGCATCAGAAAAGATCACATAACTAATTCCACTTACTGGTGTTGTCAAAACTGGTGCAGTAGTTAATTTCTCCTTGAGAATGGAGAAAGATTTCTCACAATCATTATTCCACTCGAACTTGGAATCCTTTCGAGTCAATCTTGTCAATGGTGAAGCAAGCCTTGAGAAATCTTGAATAAATCGTCTATAGTAACCCGCTAAGCCCAGAAAGCTACGAACCTCAAACACGTTCTTTGGCCTTTCCCATTTGGTAACTGCTTCAACCTTAGCTGGGTCCACTTTGATTCCTTCTCTACAGACTACGTGTCCCAAAAACTGAACTTCAGAAAGCCAGAAATCACATTTACTCAACTTAGCATACAACTGGTGAGATCTCAACAACTGCAATGCTAATCTCAGGTGCTCCTCGTGCTCTTCTCGTGACCGTGAATAGATAAGAATGTCATCTACAAATACCACTACAAATTTATCTAGGTACGGTCGGAAAATTCGGTGCATAAGATCCATGAATGCTGCTGGAGCATTTGTGAGTCCAAATGGCATCACCACAAACTCGAAGTGTCCAAATCGAGTTCGAAAAGCAGTCTTCGGAATATCCTCTTCCTTGATTCGGAGTTGATGATAAGCTGATCGCATATCAATCTTCGAGAAAAACTGAGAATCCTTCAACTGATCAAACAAATCCTCGATCCTAGGTAAGGGATACTTATTTTTCACTGTAACTTCGTTGAGTTTTCTATAATCGATGCACAATCTTAACGATTTATCCTTCTTCTTCACAAAAAGTACTGGTGCACCCCAAGGTGATGTACTACCTCGAATAAAACCCTTAGCTTCCAACTCGAGTAGTTGTTTGTCTAGTTCTTTCAACTCCGTTGGTGCCATTCGATAAGGAGCCATCGAAATTGGCGAAGTACCAGGTTGAACTTCAATGGTGAAGTCCATTTCTCTTTTAGGGGGCAAACCTGGTAATTCTTCAGGGAAAACATCTTCAAACTCTTCTACCACTGGAATACCCATAGTAGAGACAGAACCTTGCTTCCCGTCTTCTATCATCTCTAAGTGATAAATAAAACCTCTAGAATGAGTCTGTCGAAAATGTCTTTCCGATAAAATAAGGGGAGCCGCAAAACTAAGAGTTCCGGTAAAGTGGACAACTGAACCTTCACCCGAGTGCAGAGTCACACGTTTTTGAAAACAATCAAAAACAGACGATGAAGCGAGATAACCAATCCATACCCAGGATTACATCATAACCAGACATATTCATCACAAAAAGGTCAATCAAAAACTCATGCTTAGCTATACGCACAACACACATTCGTGCCACGCGGTCAACACGTGCACTACCTCCTACAGCACTAGCTACGCCTAGGTACCCATCAAGTAATTCAGTTTTCAAACCCAATGATAAAACAAACGAAGAAGCAATAAACGAATGAGTAGCACCAGTATCAAACAATATCTTAGCCCAAGAATTGTAAACTAAGAATGTACCTTCAACAACTGAGTTATCCGGATCCTGTCCAACATGAGCAATATTGAAGGCCTTGGGTTGCTGAGGGGGCTGTCGAGCTTGGTACTGTGGTGGATTGTTCTGAGGACGGTTCTGTTGATAACCTTGACGCTGGTTCTGAGGTGCAAAAGGTTGTTGGTTCCTTTGAGAAACAAGTACAGGACAGTTCCTCTTAAAATGTCCAGGTTGCTTGCAGTGATAACATGTAGGTGAAGGAAGCTCCATATTCGGTCCATTTCCTTTCTTCTGGTATGGATGGTTGTTATTTTTGTTCTTATTGCTCTTGTCACCAGTGTGACGTTCTCGGATTCGAGCTATCTCCTCAAAATCTCTCTCAGCAATCATCGCTCTTTCCACTATATCATTATAAGAGGTAATCTTCAGAATAGACAACTTACTCTTAATTGAAGGCCTAAGTCCCTCCTGAAACTTGAAAGCCTTCAGTTCTTCATTCTCAACCAGATGAGTAGCAAAACGAGAAAGTTCTTCAAACTTGGCTTGATACTGCGCTACAGTCATATTTCTCTGGGTCAACTGCATAAACTCGATCATGCGTTGGTTTCGTGCAGTTTGTGGAAAGTACTTATTTAGGAAGGCGAGTCGAAATTCCACCCAGGTAAACAGACCGTCATTCCTAGAACGACGAGTCAACTCCCACCAGCGAGTGGCTTCACCCTCAAGCTTATAAACTGCAAGATTGAGCTTATCCTCATCATTCACGTCTAATAGAGTGAATATTTTCTCAATCTTATCTATCCAATCTTCAGCAACTAGTGGATCAGGACTACCCTTGAAGGAATCAGGCTTTTGTTCAATAAACCTTCTAACTAACAAAGCACGTTGATTAGGTGGTGGAGGAGGAGGAGGTGCATTCTGATTAAGATTCGCTTGTTGTTGCATCGCTTGAGCAACAGCATTCAAAGCACGGACAACGTCACCGAAACCCTCATCTTGTGGGCCGGTTGAACCATTAGTACGACGAGACATGTCCTGAATGAAGGACATTAAAACATAAGTATCACAGAGAAAATTTCTCTATGAAAAAGAAGGACAACCTATTACGCATTCTATAAAAAAACACAATCAACAATTGCTGCAAGCAATTCACATACAAGCACATACACGCATTGAATTATTCAGAAACTAGCCTGCCCAAAGGATCAGACTAGCTCTGATACCAAACTGTAACACCCCAAATTTTTGGGCCCGGATTCCAACCCAAATCCAAACCCAAAATCCAGAATGCTACATTTAATATCAGGCCCAGACTTACAAACTTGGCCCAAGTCCAAACAACTACTTCTTTGTCTAATCTTTATTTATGTTTAATTCGAAATTCTGTCGCATAAATGATATATAAAAAATTACTCTAGAAAGATCTAACCGTTACTTTGACATGATTTTCAATCCAGATGAACCCTAAAGAACTATAGTTTACCATAAAAATTAATTTCACCATTAAAGGTTCCAGATTTAATCCAAAAGAGTTACATGTTTAAGAAAGAATCATAAAACAGAAACAGACATCAGTTCACTCCAAGAATTTTACTGAACTCAATTCAAATCCAAAAATTATTATTATTATACATTAAGAATCCTAACTGAGAATAGTTCTATTCATAAATTTTCTATAATTTTTAGTTTAGCTTAAAGACCTTTTGACCACAGTCAAACTCGTAGTTGACCAGAACTGCAGAAAAGAAGAACAGAGATAGTTCATTTTATAAAAATCGTATAAAATCGCTCACAACTCCAAATCAGGTTTAGTTTACCAATTTAAAACGTAAAAAGAAATATCTTCAAGTTTACAGAAGACACCAAAACCTAAAACATACAATAAAATAGTTTGAAAGTAGTAAAACTTCTATATAGTTGGATCTGTCAGAAAATTCCTGAATTTCGCACAGTGACAAAGAATTGTTTTAAAAATACTTCTGGGACTCAGAAAATTCTAATATTTTAACCACTTCATTTAACGTGAGTTTTAAGCATACTATAAAATATTCAGGCACATATCTATTATATAATAATTATCATTAATAGTCAAACTGACATGACTCAGAAATTCTCATTATCTAATCAAATAGAATTTTCCTTAACAAAGCATTGTTTCATTGGTTAAACATTAACCCAATAATCTCCAAAGTATTACTAATCAATAAATACTCAATAAATCATATAAAGGAGTTTGATGATATTTTATTACAATTTTCAACCATAAATCCTATGCAAACTACTAATTAAAGCACCAAAACCGATCTCTATGCTTTTCCCGCCATTAGCTCCTTGTGGTGCCATAAAATCTGGAATTTTGTCATGAAACGACGTGAGTTGTGACACCCAGTAGGAGAAGAAGCAACAAAACATTTTAAGCAACATTTTCAATTTCTTTTAAAAACAACTAGCATGATTAACAACATCATGATCACATGGAAACACCACATCCATAAAAAAATCAAATCAATCAATCCGCTCGCCCCAGGGAGCCCCACGTGGGTTTAGGGAAACAAAACCGTTCCCAAGGATATCTCGTATCCCATCAAAGTTGTTTTTAAGAATCACAATCTATGGACCGCAGCCCAACATTCATAATCATACTCACAACATCGATTATCATTCATATATTAATGAAAACTTGCAAAATAAATTTAATTAAAACAAACTTAAATAAAAAGAAGGTTTTTGATTGTGTTGCGCCTACCTCAAACGCTAGCAATAATCCTAAGGGGAAAAGAAACAGATGCAAAACACCGATGCCAAGAATCCCAAGTTCCACCCGTCAACTAAAGTTCTTTCTCTTCCTCTTATAAGCTGATAAGTATGTGACAGTGAGGTTTTAACACTGCTCACCACCGCAAGCGAAAACAGTTTCTCTGCTGGTGACCTATTCTATTTCTTTTTCTATTTTTCAATGTCTCGTCTCGCAAGGTGCGTCAAGAAGAGGACAAACCCTAACAACGAATGTCTTATATAAGATTTCTAGTCAACCATAATTTTCCAAACATCCCGCATGCAGTATATATGGCTTGAGCAAATTTTATCTCTGACCGAGTTATTATGGGAAGCTGTCAATCCAATTTACTTAAATCTAGTCAACGGTCCAATGAGAGCTCAACACGTAGCAAGGTGACATGTACTAACCAATAATAGCGTGACATGTATATACTGACATAAGAAAATGCTAACTAATGGAAATATATCCCACCACGTTTTAGCTTCAAAGTTGATCCTAACAGTGAGGCCTCCAACGTGACCTACTTCCGTGGATAGCTAAAATTATTTTCTTCCCTTCCCATACTAAGAACATTCCTAGTCTAGTCTAACACCCAGTAAAACATCACCGAGTAACAATTAGCTTTTAGTTAATTCTCGTAACCAAGTCCACTGGCTCCCTTTGTTTCATTCATAATGTATACTATATAGTCAACCCAAAAGCAATTGTGACAAGCATATTATGTTTACCTAATTAACTCAAAATTACATGTGCCCAACACTAACCACCACTAATTCAAGACTAGACATGAATTAAATAATATTAATTTAGGAATATTATCAAGCATGATATAACTTAGAGGAAGGGTCATTTCCCTATATTAATAAATTGCTAGTCTAAGCACCTAGGCTACCAAGATTTTCTTTCAATATAAAATGACTAATTTACCCCTACTAGTTAAAATGACACAAATATCCTTGAATTTGGGACCGAGCCTTACAGCCAATATGCATATGCGATGTGCCTTACTTGGCACCAGATATGGCCCAGGGCCAAATGCATCTCACCATGCAAATGAAGCTTTGGATGAAGCTTCATCACAAGCAAATTGCGCATATTTTAGCATGCGCCATGCTAAAAACACGGGGTGTTACAGTCTCGGACTATGATAGAAAGTGTAGTTGAGCTCAAGAACTCTATGGCAATCATCATACAAGACGAAGGACTACCCGAGAAACCGGTGGAACTTTATCGACTAGAAGGTATATGGAGACTTGAACTTATCTGTCACTCAAAAGTCTATTTACTCTATCGCCTACTCTTGAGACAAAAGTCGTTTTGACGTATAGACTTTCATTATACACATTTGCTATTTCGAGTCGAGTTTAACTCGCCTATCTATTTCTTGAAATATGTGTTGTAAGCTTTCGCTTTAGCCAAATTCATCTTTACCTAATGACGAAAGTCATGTTATGTTTCAATCACTTTGGAAATTTCTCTGACGAAAAATGGTCTGTGAATAACGGCTATATAACGTTCTTTGAGAATGTTTTAATGATTGAAATGAGAGTTTAGATTACATAACCATTGGTAAGATATAATCATTGTTGTGGAAACACATATATGTATAAGTCCTTATTCCTTGAACCAAAGTTTGCGAACTTTGTTGATCAAGAGAAATGGAAGTGGCGTGTGCCAAGTCCGCGAACTGGCGAAAGTTCTCGACCCGAGAATTTTTGCTGGAGTTTGTGTACTCCTTCCATGAGCTTAAATCCGCGAACCCAGTCCGCGAACTTGAGTAGGTTATATCTAAAACCGGTTGTTCTTGAACTAATGTTTATTTAAACTAAGGAATACTTTTGCAAACCGTGGCTATAAAGTTCATGAACCGATTCGAGTGAATCTGTAATACCAAACCCAATTTTAAAGGGTATTTGTGTCATTTTATTGATAGGGATAAATTAGTCATTTTACATTAGAATGGAGATCTTGGTAGCATAGGTGCTTAGACTAGTCAATTTATTAATTTAGGGAAATGACCCCTCCTCTGAGTTATATGACATACTTAATTATCATTCTTTTCTTTTTTTAATTTTAATATCATTTTATTATGCCTTCATCTTTAGTTTAATGGTAATATATTGGGCACATGCCAGTTTTGGCTTAAGTAGATAGTTAGAGAACGTTAGCCTTGTTAACTTTGCAAGGTTAGAAATCAAAACCTCTCTCCCAAACAGGATGAACAGTGATTATGCAATCTATCTTGCAAGTTTATTCCACTTACCAAAAACAATTCCCTGTTATTCTTAAGTCCACTGTAAATCAACTGGAACATATTTAAAGAGACTTTGTTGGTCCTAATAAGGCCGATAGGTTGGGTTAGCGTTACAAAGCAAAGCAGACAAAGAAACCAAGAAAATTTGATAATCTCAGGAATTAGGGTTAAGATCCAAAAAGTTTGCTCGTGAGAAAAAAATAATTTGATACCATACAAGTATCGTTTTTAAAATCATGTTTTCTTCCTTCTTCCTTCTTCATTCTTGATAGATTTAGATGCTTTTAATACTTTTGATGATTGTTACTGATTATTTTCTATTTAGATTTCTTTTCTTAGTATTAGGTTTATCTGAATAACAGTTTGCATAGCTTTACCCTTTCTTTTCTTTTATTTCATGTTATTAGTTTTGTAATTTTTGCTTTGCAGTTACTTGATTCTCAAAATTTCTAGTGTATTTTGATTTATCTATCTTCTGATATGGACTTATAATTGTGCAGATTCCTGTGATTGTGCAAATGGATTCCTTCCTATATTGGATTTTTGGTTTCAACACATACTCAAGACAGTTTTGTCAAATTCGGCTGTATTGCCTACTTCAGCTCTATCCCAAACTGCATTTTTTCAAACAACAAAGGTTTCAACTTTCAGTTCTTCTCAATATGAGATTCATCACCCTACCCTGATTAAAGTTTTTGAAACCATGATTCATCAGATTTCAAATCCGAGTCACATCCCGATCCAAGATTCCAAAATTCAAATTAATTCTTTTCCCCCTAATTTTGTCTGTGATTGTAGAGAATGTCATTATTTTGCGGATCCCATGCAGTTTACTGCCGATAAAGGATTTATTATCATCAACCAAAATTATTCTAAGCTTTTCTTTAGGAAACATAATCTCTGGAGTCAGCTATCTTTAGTAACAATACTCGTTATAAACATAAAAGATTTTTTCTTCATAGAAACCATCTCAAACCCTAATAGAGTTTTTCCATGTTATGCAATGGAGTCTACTGGTAATCAGACAAATATTTCCGGTGTCAAAAACATTACCAAGAAAATGAAAATCACTTCAATCAGAGGAAAAAGAGGTGGTATTGGTTCTGAAAAGAGTCTAAAAGAAGCAGCAGATGCATGGTCTAACAGTTTGATTGGGTTGGTTATCACAACCGATGACAAAATCGAAACTTCTGCTATCAAGGAGGAGCTGAATATTCTTTGGAAACAATACAAAAAGAGAGAAACCAAGATTGTTGGGAAATATTTATTCGTATTCAAGTTCAACTCTGATAAGGATATGAAGGATGTGCTAAAAAAGACTCCATGGAATGTTCAGAGAAGCCTTTTGGCTCTACAAGAATACACAACCGGAGTACCATACAATGAGTATGTTTTCAGGAAACAAGAGTGGAGTGTCCAGTTTAAAGGCTTACTCCTAGAGCACCATCACGAAGCTATAATTACTGAAGCAATTGAAGACTTGGGGAAAAAAATCTCCATAGAACCAAAGAATTGCAGGCCAAGAGGAGGAAATATGATGACTGCTCGTATTGAAATTGATCTCACTGAACCTCTTAAAAGAGGAGAATGGTGGAATTCTAATCATGGAGAACCTGTTTGGATTCGTTACCATTGGTTGAAACAACCACATAGCTTATGCCCTAAATGCTACATAATAGACCATGATGACACTATTTGTGAGGAGATTGCTGAACTTCTGCGTGAAAGAGCAATGACTGTTGAGGAATATGAAGAACATCGTCAGAGAAAGCAAGATGTTGGAACTGAAAATACTGTGGCTGAGAAAGTCCTGACAGATGCTGAACAACATGGTGAAGAAATAGATGATGCTGAGGAGGAAAGGTCTGTCAAAAGAGCTAGAAACCAACCTATGATGACTAATGGATCAAACCCTTCTAACCAAGGACCTATCATTTCTGTTCATGGTGGGGAAATGGGTGATGTTATTATGAACCACAATGTTGTGACAATGAATGGGATGGATACTGGAGGAAATGATAAGCATGGTGTTGAGCCAGGGAAGAACCAGATGTGCAATCAAGGGGAATATGCTTTTGAGGTAAAATCTTGTTTTTATTCAAACTTGGTTTCGCTATATTTGGTTCCCTACTCACAAACAAATAACTCTTATTTGAATTCTTTCCAATACACCCATTTAAGTAGTAATAATTTTGTTTACATTAGCAATATGAGGATTATAGCTTGGAATTGTCAAGGTTTTGTTAGTAAGAAAACTAGGACCATCTAAAGGACCTAACTTCTAAATATGACCCTGATATAGTCTTCATTTCAGAAGCAAAAATAGGAGCGGATAAAATGTTAAAATTGGGCAGACGGTATAATTATCCAAATCACAAATTAATCTCTTCTAGAGGTTTAGCTGGTGGTCTCATATTACTTTGGAAGGATGGCTTCCACTTAAATATTATCAATTGGGATGCATGGATTGTTAATTGTTCTGTGCAGGATGATCCTTCTAAACCAATGTGGCTTGTAACTTGTATCTATGGATCGTCATATCCAAACAATAAAGAAAAGCAGTGGAACTACATCAAAAATCTCAGTGCTACAATTCACCAGCCGTGGGTTATTATTGGTGACTTGAATCTGGTTTTTCCTAATGAATCAAGAGCACCCTCAAACAGTATGGGAAGGCTTTCATCTAATGCTTCTTCTTCAAGTACTTCTGTTACCAGGGATTCTCCTTATATCAGCTTAATACAAGAAGCAGGTTTAGAAGATATGAATTATTCTGGAAAATCTTTCAATTGGTCATCTAATTCTCATGGTACTGGAGTTCGCCGTTCAAGACTTGATCGAGCACTTACAAATTCAGAATGGATTATTCACTTTCCAGATGCTAAACTTATTCATCTACCCCAATTAGGATCAGATCATTTCCCAATTATGCTTGACTCTTCTTTTTGTGATGGTGATAGAAAGCGTAATTGGAAATACTTCCAATGTTACGAAAGGGATGAGTCATTAAAAAAAGAAGTTGAAACAGCCTGGAATCATCAAATAAATGGCTCTCATGCTTTCAGATTATCCAAGAGATTGATTATAACCCGGAAGTATGTCTCAAAATGGAACAGGGAGAAGTTTGGGAATATACAGAGCAACATCTTTCTCTCGCATCAGAAAATTGAAGCTATCCAGAATGATGGTCAAAATACGGAGGCTACTTATCAAGTGCAGCAGTTGGAAGATCAAGTAGAGCACTGGCACCATATAGAAAATGAATATTGGGGACAAAAATCCAGAGATGATTATTATCTGGAGATGGATAGAAATACGAAGCACCATCACACTATTGCAAATAAAAGAAGATCAAAAAATAACATCACAGCTCTAAAGGATGAAAATGGGATCTGGTGCACTAAGAGATTAGAGTTGGAGGAATTGCTCACGAAGTATTATGGCAACTTTCATACCAGCATGAATCCAGAGAGAGACGAACAAATTTTACAGTGCATCCCCAAAACAATCTCAGCTGAAGATAATATGGAGCTCATAAGAGTACCAGATGAAATGGAAGTTTTCAAAGAACTAAAGGGAATGAAATCCTGGAAAGCACCTGGTCCGGATGGCTTCCCACCAGGTTTTTTCAAAAGTCATTGGAATCTTGTTGGAAAAGATGTTGTGGATATGGTACAACAATTTTTCCGTACAGGCTTCTTGTTAAAGAGTTTAAACTCCACCAACGTGTCTCTAATCCCAAAGATGAAAAACAAGCAATTTCCGTCTGATTTAAGACCAATAGCGTTGTGCAATACATCATACAAAATAATCTCGAAGATTATGTCTTCAAGAATGAAGAAGCTAATGTGCAAGATCATATCTCCGCTTCAAGCAGAATATGTTCCGGGAAGACAAATCTCGGACAACATCTTACTGGCACAAGAAATAATCCATACTATGAAGGGTAAAAAAGAAGACATGAAGTTCTTGGCTTTAAAGCTAGATATGGATAAAGCCTTTGATAGGCTGGAATGGTCGTTTCTAAATGATGTGATGCTTCAAATGGGTTTCTCTCATGAATGGTGTAATCTCATCTCGCAATGTATCACCACTACAAGGATTCATATTCTTCTCAATGGTGCCCCTTGCACTGCATATCATCCAACACGAGGAGTACGACAAGGTGATCCTTTATCACCGTACTTATTCATAATTGCCATGGAAGCTTTCTCAAGGCAACTTTATCATGCAGAATCTCAAGGTCTTATAGAAGGTATCAAAATTGCTCCAAATGCACCTGCTATCTCACACTTATTCTTCGCGGATGATTGTTTAATGTTCTTGAAAGCTGATCTACATAATGTGAACAATGTCTTGAAGATTATTGAAGATTTTTGGAAAGCATCAGGTCAAATGGTGAATTTTGCTAAATCTAGTGTGCATTATAGTGCACAGGTTCCTTGTAGATTTCGCAGAATACTAACGAGAAGATTAAAGGTGCCAATGATGTTTCCAACTGAAAAATACCTCGGCATACCCCTCATTATTGGAAAAAAGAAAAAAGAGTCCTTTTCTCATATATGTGACAGAGTTAAGAACAGACTCTCTTCATGGGATGGTAAAACCATGTCTCAATGTGGTAAATCACTGATGGTGAAAACAGTAACTAATACCATCCCTGCCTACTCAATGAGTTGTTTTCAGATTCCTGCAGAAATTATCAACAAAATTGAAGCTGCACAGAGGGATTATTGGTGGGGTTTTGATGAAAAAAGGGGCACGTATATTACTTCAATAAAAAACCTGAAGATACATAAAGATTGTGGTGGTCAGGGTTTTAGAGACTTGAAAATTCTGAACCAGGCTTTACTAGTAAGAGCAGCATGAAAATTCTGAACCAGGCTTTCTGCACCAATACTGACACACGGTGGGGGACGGCTGTCCAAGCTAAATATTTTTCAGGCACAAGTTTTCTTCATGCAACTGTCAGAACCAATTGCTCATGGGCATGGAATGGTTTTCAAAAACAAATTGGGTTCATCAAACAGAATAGACAATGGAGGTTGGGAAAAGGTGATAAAATTAAAATTTGGCTTGATATTTGGGTGATAGGGCTTGATGTACCACCAGTTCCAAGGATTGGTATCACAGACAGCGAGTCTTATATTTGGGTTCAGGATTTAATACTTCAAGATTGCCAAAGTTGGAACACTCAGCTAATTCAACACCTCTTTGAGGATCACACAACAGATTTAATTTTGAGAATGAGAATTCCTTCTGCTGCTGAAGATAAACTGGTTTGGAAGCTCACTAATAATGGAGTCTTTACGTTGAAATCAGCGTACAAAAAGATGTATGAAAGAAGCTTGGAAAATCTGCAGATTTCGCCGTTAATACAGTATACGGGGATTGAGTGGAAGAGTTTCTGGAAGATACAAACTTGGCCGAGAATTAAACACTTTTTTTGGAAGTGCTTTACTGATATATTGCCGACAAAAGAGAGACTATCTAGGTCAGGTCATCATACTGATAAACAGTGTCCCCTATGCAACCAATTTGAAGAAAGTGTAATGCATGTTCTCTTCTCTTGCCCTTTATCAAGGGCAGTATATATGGATGTTAATCCCTGGTGGATCTTCAGTTCTTTCTGGTACGCACAATACAGTAGCAGAAATATTTGAGAGTTGGATGCAAAATGGTCTACAACAAAATTCTCCGAGTGACTGGATGAATACAGCAATGGTGGTATCTTGGACACTATGGAATACAAGATGCGATGTGCTTTTCCAGAAACTGAAGATTGTACCACAAATAGTGGCAAAGAAAGCTATAAATTTCTCTAGTTATCTAGGGAAGCTGTATAGTAAACAAATATGTGATGCGTGTCGTAGGTGCAATCAAATTAATCAATGTTTCCACTCAATTAAAAATAATATAATGGAAGTCAAGTTCGTTCCCACGAGGAGCAAGAGATCTTAGTTGTAAAAGTTGTCACGAAAGGGGGTGTAAAAAGCAAAGAAAATAAACAAAGCAATTAAAATCGAAAGTTGAAAACAATAAGAGAGACAAGACCAAGGAATCCTTCTTCGTTACGAAACAATGAATCAAGATATGTTCTATTCTACTTGTTATTAGTCACTAATTATCACCAACCGTAGGTAAAGCAGCTAGATCAGTGCTAAACCTCTAAATCCCTTGTATCACCGGATACGGAAGTTCTCGACTACCGGATTCTATTTACCAAACCACCTAGTAGTAGATCACTCTAGATGTAATTTAAAATAAACGCATTAAGATTTATGAACTTATTAGGTTAACATTAGTAGTTAGACTCTTAGATCAAGGTCTACTTGCTAACGTTGTTTTCACACACAATTGCTCCACGGAATCCTTCCGCAAGGTCTCGTGTTTGCTACTTATGTAAAGAGTCAAGAAACGATTACTTATCCCCTAACTTTCACTAGCTTTAGATCAAATTAACAAATCAATTTAGCGTGCACTCCAAACAATCTATCAATCAATCATGAATGTCTTTAAGATCATTCCTATTAGTAAAAACAAACGATAATTATGTGAAAAACCTCAAGATAGAATTGAAAACAAAAACTTAAATCATATTAAGAACTAGGAATTCATCCTCAATCAATAAAATTATTAGCTACTCATGCTAAAGAGTTCACACAAAGAATAAGAAAAGAAAAAGTGTTGTGTAGAGAGGTGTGTAAAGATGCAGAAAACTTCTCTATTTATAGGCTTCAATATTCTCCAAATCTTCCAAGGAATAGAATCCTTTTTCTTTTGCAATTCAATTTCCAAATCCAAGCTTTTCTCAACTCTTACACCTTCTCTTTCCAAGTTTGAGTCCAATTCTCCATCCAATTCCTAGCCAAAGTCTTCACACCCATGAGAGAAGTCCATAGAAAATTCTGGAATTTTTTTTTCTCGCCGGAAAAGCGGGATTGTGGCGAATCCGCCGGAATTGTCGCCGTAGGCCGCCTAAAAGTCGTCGCCATGATGGAATATTCCGTCCAAGATTCTCATATCAGTAGGTCAAACTAACAGTCAACCGTTAGTCAATGGTCAAAGGGGAAGGAGAGTCAGCTACTGAGTCAGGACGAGTCAGCTGCCTGGTTGGTCTTAATCGAGTCTTACTCGGATGAGTCTAGTAATGGATCGGTCATCGTACTCGTCCGGATCGGTCATCGAACTCGTTTGGATCGGCTCCGAGTCGACTCGCCAGAGCAGAGAAATGGGCAGAGTTTCCTCTGTTTTTACGACATTCTCAGGCCAATTTCCGGCCGTTCTCAGCTCCATTCCTGCATCATTCCTAGCACATACATCTAATTCATTCATGTTTGAAGCACAACACCACTTTTATCTTCCCTTTTTCAGTGTTCTTCTCGTGCAGTCTCCACAGTCTCGGCAACCCACTGTCGACAGCCATATTAGCAATCCAACAGTCCTGTCCTTCGAACTCATGAGCAGCACCATTCAGCTTCCCAGGCTAATCTGCAGCTGCACCTGCAAAACCCGCAAATCACCAATTTCACTCTGGTCCAGTTCATCATCTCAAGCACAAGATGCACCTGCCATTCTTACTCAGTGCTAGCCATCTCTGCCTTGTAAGCCATTCACAGCAGCACTTCAACCCTGCAATGCCATCATTCCAGCATCATCTACATCTGATTGCCTTATGTCACCACCGATGCAAGAGCACCACCATTTCAGCTGTACCACTGACATTACTTATGCAATTTCAGCTTATTCTAGCCTTGCTCAGTCCAATTCCCTGTAACTTCAATGCCAACAACACCTGCAGTTATCAACCTAGCCATCAATAGCAGCTGCAACCTCAACTGCATACACTCACCACCAAATTGCTCATACCCATCATCTCCCATACCACCTGAACCACCAACTCATAACATAACAACACCACCTTCTTCCCTGTCTTCCATCTCTGTATTCAACAGCAGCAACTCGTTCTCTTTCTCTCTCTCGATCGATTAACAGCATCGAACCCTAATTTCTACTCTTTCATCTGTTGTTTGAAATCGCCACCATCATCTGCATCTTCCACAGATCGAGCCCAATTTGCAGATATCGAATCACCATCAGAACCCATTTCTATGTTCGTCTCGATCTGGCTCATCTCTTCTTCACTCCCTATTCCTCTCAATCCCATGGACATTTCCAGGCGAAACCCATCTCAGATATCACCATCACTGATTTCCTCCATTTGTTCTTCGGTTTGCAAATTCAACAACGACCGCACTTAATCTTCTATTCTTCATTAAATCCCATCATCAACAAACCCTTATTTCATTTCAATCTTCATCAATTCAGCCACCAGATCCCCTTTTCGATTTCTCAACTCTTGACTGCATCTCAATCGAATTTCAGATGACAGCTTTAACATTCAATGTCTGATTTCTTCTCTCTTTTCGTCGTTCATCTCTTTCAATTTCTCTGAATTTTAGCTCTCGGCTACTTAGGGTCAGTATCTCGAGTTTCAAAGACCAAATTCAATTCGTGAAAAAACTGATTGAAATGAATTTCTCGAGTTTAGGTTTGGGTTATGAAAGCTGGGGCGGATTCGGTTTCGGGTTTGGATCCGGGTATGGTTAGGGTATGGAGCAGGGTGTGGATGGATGGGCTTAGGTTAGGGTATGGGTGGATTCAGACATGTGGGCTTGGGTATGGGTCAGAATTCACTCCTTCTTTTGGATAAGGGACACCTCTCCGACCTCCCTTAACTATTATTGTCCTTCCTTGATGGTTTGAGTCACCCCTTAACCTTGGCTGGGCTCCATATAGTATTCCCTCCTTGGTGAAATGACCTTTTTGCCCTTTTTGCTCAAATTGGGTGATTTCTTCTTCTTTTCCTCCGTGCGACTCCATAGTAGCTATAAAACTCAAAACAAGCATAAAATACATAATTCACAAGAAAAATAGTAAAGAAAGCATAAACAATAGATAGTAAATAGGATGTATTCTACACCCTATCAAATTCCCCCACACTTAGACTTTGCTAGTCCTCGAGCAAATCAAACTAAAAACTCACAACTTCAAAGCGTTCAAGCGTCCCAAGCATCCAAAAAGCTATGAGGACATAGAATTTCTGCATGCTAGTAATAAGAAGTTAGAAATACTAAAGAACATATTCTCATTCTTAAATATTGAGTGAGAAATAACCACACCATAATGAGAGAACGCATGTTTGAGAAACGATCAATAAGCATTTCGCCTCGACTTCTGCCTCACCAAATGATAATTGCACTCAAAAAGACGGCTTTTTTATAGGTCTCACATGTGTGCAGGTAGGAATGAAGAGAGAATTCCTGCGACACGTTGAATGGTGGGAAGGATAACTTCCGAAATATTTTTAAAAACCCACATCTTTTAATATTTTGAAAAAAACATTTTTCTGACGATCTCTACGAAAGGAAATCAACCATTTTTATCGAGGATGAGATTACTTACTCACCTTCACATCCGATCGCCAATTATGATAACACCACTCTCACGGCATCCAATAGAAACGTCTTCCGCTCCTCGTCTTGATCTTCATGGTTTTCGTCTTCGGTTTCAACTATTGATGATAAACCCTCGAATTTCATAAATCCTTGAAAATTTTTAACTCTTGTACCTTAAAAATCCTTGTCGCTTGAAACTTTCTTATAAATTTTCCTTCCCCACGGCTCATTAAATAAAAATAAGAACAAATATTTCTCTTGTTTTTCTCTCTTTTTTTTTTCTTTCCTTTTCTTTTCTTTTTTTTTTAATTTTTTTAATTTTTTTTTTTTTTTGAAAACAAGAGAAATTAAATACAAAATAAACCATGGCCGTGGGAGAAGTATTTTACCGCTTGATTCTTCACAACTTGTATCGTCTTGAAATCATAAACTTCAAAAATTCTCACCTTTTGATTTTCTTTGCTTTCATGAATAAGTCTTCATACTTGGATAAAATTACCTTATTGTATTGTAAGTCCTCAACATATATGTGAATTCCGCTCATTGTATGTTGCTTTACTTGAATTTGAAATTTGCTCTTTTTCTCGTTCCGTTGCTTGTAAACCTTAAACTTTTCCCAACTTTCCTTGTAGATTTTGATATCGCTCATTGTTGATGATGATGGTGTTTCTATGGATCCGTTGTTGTCGAGAGAGAAAATGGTGCTAACTGCAAATCGAACTACAAGAAGGAAGCTTTCATCCATGGACGTCACCCTCATGCTTGAAAAAATTAGCACTCAAGAGATCAAGAGTAGTGCTTCTATTGGTGGGAGGTTGGGTAGCTCACCATTCTACCCGGAATTGACGTATGGTGACACACACTCAAAAGAAGCTCTTTAGTAGATGGAAGAATTCTGTTCGGTGCCTCTCATGATATGAATACGGGTAGTCTCCACTAATGATTGATCAGCAACTCTAATAACGCATTTCTCCCTGCACCAAATTCGCATCACCGGCATGATTAAATCCATTATTTAACACTCTAACAAGCAAGAAATCCGAATGTAGTTCTCTAACATTTCCAAGTTCAATTATGTCGGTCAAAATCTCTATGTAAACATACCTAGAAGTATGCTAGTGACTCTAAAATCTTTAAAAGTTGGAGTTTTTATGTAAAACTTTTTTTTTTCTTTTTTAAATTTTTAAATTTTTTTTTTTGTAATTTTTGTTTTAAAAACATGCTTAACCACTCCCCCACACTTAAACTTTACATTGTCCTCAATGTAATTGAATCCTCCTAGTAAAGTCAAGGTGGGAAATTTTAACATGATAAGAAACAAGAAAAAGAAATAACAAAAAGCAAAAGGATAAGAAATACAAAACCGATGGGTTGCCTCCCATTAAGCGCTTGTTTTAAAGTCGACGGCCCGACTTAGCTTTTGCAAGATTCATTAGCCCGGATCAATCTCTTTCACGGGAAAACATGATGTCACATCACTAGGGTATCGCGTTGTCTCAAAGATATTAAAGTGGATGAGTGTACCATCAAACTCCATAGTCAAGGTGCCATTTTGGACATCAATCTTTGTTCCGGCGGTGCTTAAGAATGGTCTACCCAGAAGCAAAGGTGTAGACTTGGAAGAATTCTCATCATTCATGTCTAAGACATAGAAATCGGTCGGAAATACAAGCTCATTAACCTGCACCAAAACATTCTCAACAATCCCTTTCGGGTAAACATTAGATCGGTTAGCAAGTTCAAGAACTACCTCGGTCTCTTTAAGAGGACCAAGATTCAAAGAATCATAAATCGAGGAAGGCATAACATTAACCGATGCTCCCAAATCTAGCAAAGCTCGAGTAAACCTTGTTTTACCAATTGTGCAAGGTATATTGAAACTACCGGGGTCCTTTAATTTTGGTGGGAGTTTCTTGAGAATAAACGCCAAGCATTCTCCCCACACTCATGACTTCATTCTCTTTCAACCTTTTCTTCTTCATGCACAACTCCTTTAAGAACTTTGCACAACGAGGAATTTGACGAATAGCTTCTATGAGTGGAATATTGACTTGTACTTTCTTAAATATCTCCCAAATATCCATGTATTCCAAGTCTTTCTTTGATTTAGCAAATCGGCTAGGGAACGGGGGGTGGAGTTGTGAAAGTAGGAACCCGTCTCCTCGGATTGGTTGGTTGGAGATGTTTTCTCCTTTGGTGCGGATTCAATTTCCTCTTTCTCATCATACACCTTATCTTGTTGAGTTGGTTGCTCCACTTGTTTCCCACTCCTCAAAGTAATCGCATTAACGCTCTCTCTTGGATTAACAAATGGTTGTGAAGGAAGTTTTGTGGACGCTTGCGCTTGCAATAAGTTCACATCGGTCGCTAATTGCCCCACTTGAATTTGTAACTCCTTGATTGCCGAATCGGTCTTTTGTTGGTGTTGTTGAACCATAGTGGTGAGACCTTGCACACCTTGCATTAACGCATTGAGCTTGTCATCATTCAAAGAATCACGCTCCTTAACTTGTTGTGGTTGAAATTGTTGTTGAGGTTGGAAACGTGATTGTTGGAAACCACCTTGTTGCTCATACGGATTGGGAACCGCCGCTTGCTTATTTGCATAACTAAAGTTGGGATGATCCTTCCAACCGGGATTGTAGGTATTGGAGTATGGATCGTACCTTGGCCTTTGATTTGGATATAAAGCATTCACTTGTTCGGTCTCACCATCCGGAATAATTACCGCGGCCATCCTTTGCATCATTATCTCCATGTTACTCATCCTTTGATCAAGATGTGATGAATCACTTACTTCATGCACTCGCCTAACCATTGGTTCATCCCTTGTGTAGAATTGTTGCGAGTTCGCAGCCATACTTTCAATCAACTCGGTAGCTTGGGCCACCGTCTTGTTCATTAATGCACCACCACCCGCGGCGTCAAGAAGATACCTATCACTTGGGTGGAGAGCTTCATAGAAGTATTGGAGTATCATAACATCACTAAATTGATGGTGTTGACAGCTTGCCACCAACCTCTTGTA
The DNA here is from genome assembly GCA_023531295.1 of Papaver armeniacum. Lineage (NCBI taxonomy): Eukaryota > Viridiplantae > Streptophyta > Magnoliopsida > Ranunculales > Papaveraceae > Papaver > Papaver armeniacum. Next base: position 588,155 of record JAJJWW010000796.1, on the reverse strand, counting down.
TCGCTCCCAACATTCATACAATGATTCTCCCACTTGTTGTTTCAATCCACAAATCTCCTTGCGAATTTGAGTAGCTTTGGATGCGGGAAAATATCTCTCGAGGAAAAGTTTCTTCATCCCATTCCATGTTGTGATACTTCCGGAAGGCAAATAATATAACCATTCCTTAGCATTACCCGCCAAACAAAACGGGAAAGCTTTCAACATTGCTCCATCCGCATTAGTCTCCGGTGGAAGCATAGCCATAACTATGGTGTAGAAGTCCATAAGATGTTTGTTTGGGTCCTCATTCACCATGCCATGGAACTTTGGTAACTCTCTAATCAACCCCGGCTTGATCTCGAAGGTTGAGTTAGTTTGGATACACCATTGTTGTGTATCGAGCTTGTGAGAAGCTAGGTCCTTGAGTGTACGTTCAGCCATTGTTTCTTCCTCTTTGTCCGAATCACTTGATGAAGAGGGAGGAAGTGGAGTGTTAATCGCACGAATGAAATCCTTTAGTTGAGTGCCGGATCGAAGACGTATTGGACTCGGTCTGCCCTCTTTAAGCATTCACCAAAGGTATAACACCTGAAACAAGATTCTCAAAAACTAAGTTAGATACGGTAAAGAATCTAACAAAGCAAGAATAAAGCAAAAAGAAAAATAAAAACAACTAAAAATCGCCCGTTGCTCCCTAACCAGCGCCAAAATTTGATGCGTGTCGTAGGTGCAATCAAATTAATCAATGTTTCCACTCAATTAAAAATAATATAATGGAAGTCAAGTTCGTTCCCACGAGGAGCAAGAGATCTTAGTTGTAAAAGTTGTCACGAAAGGGGGGTGTAAAAAGCAAAAGAAAATAAACAAAGCAATTAAAATCGAAAGTTGAAAACAATAAGAGAGACAAGACCAAGGAATCCTTCTTCGTTACGAAACAATGAATCAAGTTATGTTCTATTCTACTTGTTATTAGTCACTAATTATCACCAACCGTAGGTAAAGCAACTAGATCGTGCTAAACCCCTAAATCCTTGTATCACCGGATACGGAAGTTCTCGACTACCGGATTCTATTTACCAAACCACCTAGTAGTAGATCACTCTAGATGTAATTTAAAATAAACGCATTAAGATTTATGAACTTATTAGGTTAATATTAGTAGTTAGACTCTTAGATCAAGGTCTACTTGCTAATGTTGTTTTCACACACAATTGCTCCACGGAATCCCTCCGCAAGGTCTCGTGTTTGCTACTTATGTAAAGAGTCAAGAAACGATTACTTATCCCCTAACTTTCACTAGCTTTAGATCAAATTAACAAATCAATTTAGCGTGCACTCCAAACAATCTATCAATCAATCATGAATGTCTTTAAGATCATTCCTATTAGTAAAAACAAACGATAATTATGTGAAAAACATCAAGATAGAATTGAAAAAAAAAACTTAAATCATATTAAGAACTAGGAATTCATCCTCGATCAATAAAATTATTAGCTACTCATGCTAAAGAGTTCACACAAAGAATAAGAAAAGAAAAGTGTTGTGTAGAGAGGTGTGTAAAAGATGCAGAAAACTTCTCTATTTATAGGCTTCAATATTCTCCAAATCTTCCAAGGAATAGAATCCTTTTTCTTTTGCAATTCAATTTCCAAATCCAAGCTTTTCTCAACTCTTCCACCTTCTCTTTCCAAGTTTGAGTCCAATTCTCCATCCAATTCCTAGCCAAAGTCTTCACACCCATGAGAGAAGTCCATAGAAAATTCTGGAATTTTTTTGCTCGCCGGAAAACTGGGATTGTGGCCGGAATCCGGCCGGAATTGTCGCCGTCGGCCGCCTGAAAGTCGTCGCCAGTGATGGAATATTCCGTCCAAGATTCTGTTACCGTTAGGTCAAACTAACAGTCAACCGTTAGTCAATGGTCAAAGGGGAAGGAGAGTCAGCTGCTGAGTCAGGACGAGTCAGCTGCCTGGTTGGTCTTACTGAGTCTTACTCGGATGAGTCTAGAAATGGATCGGTCATCGTACTCGTCCGGATCGGTCATCGAACTCGTTCGGATCGGCTCCGAGTCGACTCGCCAGAGCAGAGAAATGGGCAGAGTTTCCTCTGTTTTTACGACATTCTCAGGCCAATTTCCGGCCGTTCTCAGCTCCATTCCTGCATCATTCCTAGCACATACATCTAATTCATTCATGTTTGAAGCACAACACCACTTTTATCTTCCCTTTTTCAGTGTTCTTCTCGTGCAGTCTCCACAGTCTCGGCAACCCACTGTCGACATGACCCATATTAGCAATCCAACAAGTCCTGTCCTTCGAACTCATGAGCAAGACCATTCGGCTTCCCAGGCTAATCTGGCAACCGCACTCGCAAAACCCGCAAATCACCAATTTCACTCACGGTCCAGTTCATCATCTCAAGCACAAGATGCACCTGCCATTCTTACTCAGTGCTAGCCATCTCTGCCTTGTAAGCCATTCACAGCAGCACTTCAACCCTGCAATGCCATCATTCCAGCATCATCTACATATGATTGCCTTATGTCACCACCAGTAAGAGCACCACCATTTCAGCTGTACCACTGACATTACTTGTGCAATTTCAAACATTCTTGCCTTGCTCACCCAATTCCCCGTAATCTTCAATGCCAACAACACTGCGATTATCAACCTAGCCATCAATAGCAGCTGCAACCTCAACTGCATACACTCACCACCAAATTGCTCATACCCAGCATCTCCCATACCACCTGAACCACCAACTCATAACATAACAACACCACCTTCTTCCCTCGTCTTCCATCTTCCATCAGTATTCAACAAAGAAGAACTCGTTCTCTTTCTCTCTCTCGATCGATTAACAGCATCGAACCCTAATTTCTACTCTTTCATCTGTTGTTTGAAATCGCCACCATCATCTGCATCTTCCACAGATCGAGCCCAATTTGCAGATATCGAATCACCATCAGAACCCATTTCTGTGTTCGTCTCGATCTGGCTCATCTCTTCTTCACTCCCTATTCCTCTCAATCCCATGGACATTTCCAGGCGAAACCCATCTCAGATATCACCATCACTGATTTCCTCCATTTGTTCTTCGGTTGCAAATTCAACAACGACCAGACTTAATCTTCTATTCTTCATTAAATCCCATCATCAACAAACCCTTATTTCATTTCGATCTTCATCAATTCAGCCACCAGATCCCCTTTTCGATTTCTCAAGTCTTGACTGCATCTCAATCGAATTTCAGATGACAGCTTTAACATTCAATGTCTGATTTCTTCTCTCTTTTCGTCGTTCATCTCTCTCAATTTCTCTGAATTTTAGCTCTCGGCTACTTAGGGCTGTATCTCGAGTTTCAGCAGCCAAATTCAATTCAGGTGAAAAACTGATTGAAATGAATTTCTCGAGTTTAGGTTTGGGTTATGAAAGCTGGGGCGGATTCGGTTTCGGGTTTGGATCCGGGTATGGTTAGGGTATGGAGCAGGGTGTGGATGAATGGGCTTAGGTTAGGGTATGGGTGGATTCAGACATGTGGGCTTGGGTATGGGTCAGAATTCACTCCCTTCTTTTGGATAAGGGACACCTCTCTGACCTCCCCTTAACTATTATTGTCCTTCCTTCAGTAATTTGAGTCACCCCTTAACCTTGGCTGGGCTCCATATAGTATTCCCTCCTTGGTGAAATGACCTTTTTGCCCTTTTTGCTCAAATTGGGTGATTTCTTCTTCTTTTCCTCCGTGCGACTCCATAGTAGCTATAAAACTCAAAACAAGCATAAAATACATAATTCACAAGAAAAATAGTAAAGAAAGCATAAACAATAGATAGTAAATAGGATGTATTCTACACCCTATCAATATGTCACAGCCTGCCAAAACAACCAACCATGCATATAGATTCATGGAAACCACCATCTTTTCCTTTTGTGAAAATCAACTGTGATGCATCTTATGATTTAAATACTGGTCTAACCGGAATTGCTCTAATTCTTCGTGATGATGCAGGGAAATGGAGAGGAGGGATCTCAAAGTGCTATGCAGGAATAAGAAGTTCCGAACAAGCGGAGTGCCTAGATTTCTTGGATGCTGTAAACTGGTGCGTGGAATTACAAATCTCTGAAGTTGTGGTGGAAACTGATCTTAAAGGAATAGCAAGTTATATTAATAACGCTGCTCCAGTTATTTCATGGGAAAGTGAAGCTATCTTGCTTGACGCGATGAATAAACTTAAGTACTTTATTAGATGGTCTTGTTCTTTCGTTCCTAGGAATTGTAATAAAACGGCTGATAAACTTGCAAAGTACTGCAGGCAGATTTCAAGCTAATCCAATGGAGTCTCATCTTGCAGCTGCAAAGACGATCATGCGATATATCCAACACACTGCTAGGTATGGTCTATCCTATACTTTTGATACTAACACTGATGTTACCGCCTATTCAGATGCAGATTGGGCAGGATGTGTGGAAAACAGAAAAAGTACTTTAGGGGGATTTTTCTATGTTGAGTTGAATCTTGTGGCTTAACATCGCAAGAAACAAAACTCACAATCCCTGTCTACATGCAAAGCAAAATACATTGCTGCAGTTTAATGTTGAACTCAACTTCTATGGATGAAACAAATGCTTGCTGATTTTGGAATTGACACTGGTATAATGAAGATCTCTTATGATAACTCAAGTGAGATTCGATCACTGAGAATCTTGTGGAGCACTCAAGAACTAAGCACGACATAAGGTATCATTTTATTAGAGATATCTATGAAAATGGAATTATCAATATGGAATTTGTGCCTTTCGAACAACAATTGGCTGATATTCTCACCAAACCTTTAGATACTACTATATTTCAACACTTACGACAGTCTGTTGGTGTTGTTTTCGTTCATTAATCCTCTAGTTTAATTTTCCCCTGGACTCATTCATATCTTTTGGGAAATCAAGGCTTAGAGCGCCAAGATAGTGTTTCAATTTCGCATTTGTTTCTTTATAGAAAACATTTCTGTTAAGTATCAAAGTATTCTTTTAAATCCGTCTTTTCGTGTGAAAGTAAGGTCGCTATTGTTGTTCTTTCGGGAATTACATTTTATGGGGGAGAGTTCTTAATTTAACTTGTGCTTAACTGCCAAATCGTTGTGGGGAGTGCGGCTATGGAATATTGTAGGAGTTATCTTGTATCTTTATAAACTCCTTGATGAATGCATTTAGCTTCAGCTTTATGATTGCATCTAAACAAAGTTGATATGTGATTCTCTTTTGGTCATGAAGTATCTCTATGGAAATTTCATTAGGATCCCACTAGTTTTCGTACCTTTGCCAATTTATATTGACAAAAAAAGGGGGGATTAATGTGTAGTTCACACTACAAATACATATGGTTTACGGATCAGTATATAAGCGGGAGTGATTTTTATGTGAGATGAAGTATTGACTAAGGGGGAGTGATACATATCACCATAGTATTTTTGTCAAAGTTTTGATACAATTGAACTTTGATGTTGTTTAATAATACTATGACACTATATAACAATGATTGAGAGCAGTTGTTTTCTCATTGTTATATCTACGGATCTTCAACAACGATGATGCTGAGCTGAACATTTATAGAATCATTGGAGTACTTGGAAGTGACGAAGATTTCGAGTAAGGTTGAAGAACCAAGGAGATCAAGCATTTGGATGAGAGGCTACAAATTTTATATATTTTGTAATCCATATGTATTGATAGTTTTGTCACTAAAATTGACAAAGGGGGAGATTGTTAGAGCATTGCTCGATCGAACTCGCAAGCGTTGCTATCTCAAGCTTCTTTGTCAAGTTTAGTTGCCAAAACTATAAGTCTTTATTTCTAGTCTACTAATAGATAAGTCTCGGACGAGGATAGTAAGTGTAGTTGAGCTTTAGACTCCACGGCGTTCATCGAATGAAGACGAAGAACTACTCAAGGGAACTTGTGGAACTTCATCAACAAAAGGTATGTGGAGACTTGAACTCATCTATCACTCAAAAGTCTATCTACCCTATCTCCTATTTTGAGACAAAAGTCGTATTGCTATATAGACTTCAATTATACACATTTGATATTTCGAGCCGAGTTTATCTCGCTTATCATTTTCTCGAAATATGTGTTGGTAAGCTTTCGCTTTAACCAAGTTCATCTTATATTCTTTACGCAATTCAAAAGATGATCATGTGAAAATCGACTTGTAACATTTTACATGATTTATGTGAGAAAATCATTTGGTGTAGACTCGGAATATTTCGTATTGATCATTCGATCACTTGAAAATTGCTTCGAAGCTAATAGTTTGTGTGAGTCAGCTATTTTCGTCTTCAAAGAATGTTTCAATGATTGAAATGAGGGTTTAGAACATTTAACCATGATTGGATGTAAACATAGTGTGTGAATTCACATTCGTGTAAAGTACAAATCCATGAACCATGGTATGCGTACACGTATATATACTGTCTGGTTATGGAAGTCCGGAAACTAAGTATGTGTACCCGTACGCGTACTGGCGGAAGTTCAGGTTCCGTGAATTTTTACTGGAGTTTGGAATAGTACTAGTATGCGTACCCGTTCACGTACTGGCGAAACCAAAACTCGGTCCGGCTACTTAAGTATTCGTACCTATTTGTATACTTGAGTAGGTTATGTTCTAAAATCGGTTTGATCGTGAACAAATACATTTATAAATTAAGGAATGCAATATTTTGCAAACGGTGTCTATAATAGTCATGAAATGATTCAAGTGAATCAAAATCGATTTTGCTTCAATTGTATCTTGTATACTACTATGAGAATATAAACAATTGAACAACTCTCTAACTAGTTTCATTTGAGTCATTTGAAATAGTTATGATAAAGATGAATTAGGTTGATATGAAAGTGCTCATATGGCTAACCTCGGTTAACTATTGTTGAACCAACTAAGTGTACACGTTTAGGTACAGTTACCTTTATCTAAATATTGGTACATTTCATTTGTGTATAACAAGCTAAGTTCGATCTAACAGTTGGAAGATATTAGCTTGAATCTAATCAGGTTTTCATCTGACGGTGAATATTGAATGCTTTGTTACTAAGCTAACATTGTTTGAAAACCCTGATTTGAAGACTATATACTCTAGCAACTGGGAAACCTAATCCCCACACCTCCTATGTGATACTAGTTGCGACTAGAGTCGATTCTCCTTTAACCTTACGTTTTTCACGAAACCCTGTAGGTTAACGACTTAAAGACTTTATTGGGATTGTGAAGCCATACCCAACTATTTTCTTTGTAGTTGCATGTACTGATCTTGTTGTTTTCTATTGTGATTGAGCACTATATTCTTTAAAATTTGCTCGAGATTTATCTCCGCTAGGCAAGATTGAAAACTAGTCACAAACATCTTCGTCCCATCGTTTGTGATTCCACAATATCTTGTTTCGTTAATCAGTTAAGAGTATTGTGAGGTGATTGATAATACTAGGATGTTCTTCGAGAATATAAGTCCGGTTATCAATTGGTTCATGTTCACCTTGATTTATCAAAAGACGGAACAAAACTCATAGGCATATATGTGGGAGACATATTTATTTATTTAATAGAATTTTCTGTGTGATACAGATTTGTTTATCAAGTCTTCGACTTTGGGTCGTAGCAACTCTTAGTTGTGGGTGAGATCAGCTAAAGAAACAAGTGCGCAAAATCCGGCGTGGTTCAAGAGTCGTAAGGAATGGGGTTGTACCTTGATCAGTGTGAGATTGGTAAGGGCTCAACTACATTCCAGTTCGAAGTTAACTTGGAGTAGGCTAGTGTCTGTGGCGGCTTAATACATTGTGGTGTTCAAATCTGGACTATGTCACGAGGTTTTTCTTCATTTGCGGTTTCCTCGTAAACAATTTTTTTAGTGTTTATGTTATTTCTTTTCCACATTATATTTGTTTATTTATATAATATAAATATCACAGGTTATGCATTGGATCAATCAATTAGATAATCCAATCTTTGGTTGTTGATATAAATTGATTGACACTTGAACATTGGTCTTTGGTACCATTCAAGTTATTTCTCATTGTTCAATAGGGCTCGCAAATTCATATTTGTTTGATTGCTGATTGATTTGAGAAATTGAGATATAAACTCTTTGATATACTTTTCTTAAGATTGAGTCTAACTATCTAGTTGATTCTGAAAGTATATTGGAGTTTGTCCATACAGATTGCTAAGCAAAATATTGGGTGTGGTTGTTAGACCCCAACTTTTTCAATAAATACTAACCCAAACTAGACTACAATCTATAAGAGAAACTAGATCGGTTAAGCTTCTTAGAGCATGAAGATTAAATAAACATAGAATAGTAAGTATTAAAACGAAATCATCACCCAAATCGGAGAAAAACTCAGATATGCTTGTTAGGATTGGTTTAAAATGCCGTTGTTTCGTGATCTTCATAAATCAAGACTAGAGACAATGATATGAACTGATTTCTTCTCAAATCACTAACCATAGCTTCTGCAATAACTACATATCTAGAGGAAAAACACTTAAGAAACAGAAAAAACAACACAAAAAAGACTTAAAACGAAGGTAAACTAGATTACAAGTAGCAAGAGGGCTTGGGTGTTGGTTGATCTGCTCAGATCAGCTCTAAGGAGCCGGTCTGAGCATGAGATGTTTAGGCAGGTGGAGTGTTCGTCGATTTTCTTCTTCATGATCTATTCACAACACTATATTACTGCGCTAACAACTTTTGACTTTACTCCCCAGCAATCTGATCAAAGAAAAATAAAAATAAAATAAAATACTGGTTATAAATTTACGAGATACTTTTGTCTAACTTGTTGTAAAATAGAGAAAGAGGAGAAGGAGACACAAAATAAAGGGGAAAACAGAGAGAGATTTTCTATTAATGTGTGTAGAATACAAGTGATTAGGCCTCTATTTATATAGATAGAAGAAACCCTAATCTTAGCCACAGGGGCATCTTAGTAAATAAACAATGGTTTATAACACTCCGCCTGATGACCACAGTGGCTAAATCAATACAAACATATCAGGAAAACTCAAAAGAGAAAAACCTAAAATTGTACAAGCACGTAAAAACTTGAAACAGTGTTGGACACACAAATGTTGCCTCATTAAAACCTTGACAAGGAAAAACCCAGTGGGACAAAACCTCGACAAAGGAAAAAGAGTACAACGCGATAAGTCCGGTAAATGCACCTTTGATGATTGTGCTGCCCCTGATAAGTACTTCAGTTAAATCTTGGCTTGCAAATCTTTGAGTTGACACTTCCCAATTTCGATAAACGAATTTCTCGAATGTATGAGATAGCAATGCTTTCGTGCGAAATCTTCTAGTTGTTGAAGTCTTCTTTTGTGTTAGTCTTCCAATTGTAATGTTCTCGAGTCTTCATGTTTCTTTCAATACATTAAGTGTGTGTGTCTTGGATATTGCTAATTTCTTGGAGATGATTTGCAGAAATAGTTGATGTAGTTTCTTCAACAAAGTGCCAAGATATGAATACCTTATCATATGTGAACAAAAATTGTATTTGTGAGAAGGAAATCCAAATTCTTAGGAGATGATTAAGTTGATTTGGTTAAATCAAATGTGGGCATCCACTAAACAACCAAAATTGATATAACTCCCCCTTGGATGACCATCATGTTGAATTAAATTGCCTCACTAAAACCTTGCCAATAAACCCAATGGGAAAAAATTTGGCCGAAGGAAAAAGAGCACAAATATCAACATTATAAATAAAATAAAATAATTAAATGTCAACAAGATGTTGCCTCGTTAAAACCTTGTCAGGAAAACCACGTGGGACAAAACCTGAAACGAAGGAAAAAGAGTACAACTTTTGACGATTTATGGATGCTAACTCAACTATATGAGTATTATAGAAAATGAGCATCAAAATCATAACTCTAGTCTATCTCAAAGACGAGTTTAAGCTAGCATAATTCTAACTGCAGATTTAATAAAGAAAATAGAATATATGCTGCTAAAGCGTGGATTTTGGTGTTTTTAAAGGACTCCTCAAGAGACCTGCAAAGTTGATATGATCAACTCATTTATCCGTATTTTCAGTTTTGTACCAAATTTTTAAAAAAACAAAGGATTGTTAAATCTGACGTAAGCGAGTCGGTTTGGTCTGCTCAATATAACTTGAATCCTCCAAGGATTACAAATTTAATATGTTCTCCGACCACATTTCTTGTGTGAATGCTATATGAGTCCTTCAAAGACTACCACGCCAAAAGCATCATAAATGGAGAACAAAAATATTTATTGAATCAATCCTAGGGTCCGAGAAAAATGGAACCCTTAAATCGTTTTTACAACGAAAAATTTCTCGTTTAACGCATTATGACTACACTAGCCTGTAATTGATAGGCTCGGCATTTATAGTGTTAAGTTTTGGATCCAAAATTGCGTTAACTGAGAAATTAATCCAACCTAATTGGATTGTATGCCAACCAATCACATATGTCGATATTCCTCTGCAGAGGGGTTAACAACCACTATCTTTGTTATTCGACAACCAAATTAGCTTATCACGATCTCACATAATTTCCAGTGTACGCATACTTTGAAAAAATCTAAATTTACTCGTACCAGTGCCCACGGGCGTGATAATCTCATACTATTCAAATGAGTAGATATGAATTTTTGAGATTGTGAGTCGTATTATGATAGACTCTGTTAGAGCTATCTGTAGCATACATACAAATGCTACATGCTTGCTAGATGTGATTGAATCTGCCACTTTAAACGACATAAGCTATATGAGATATTTTCACACCAATTATTAGTTGCAGCCTTTTTCGATTTGATCATATTGGGAGAGAAATAGATATAACTTTTAAGTTAATTAACACATTATTTTGATAGTGTATGTCTCCCCCTGATCATGGTAAAAAAATAAATTATCATCTCATATACGAAAACTAGTTTCATAGAGTATTATCCGATTAAATCAAGGACATATACTCAGAATAATTTCTGGATTTTAATAACACCAGTTGGACTGTAGATAATGACTTCTAGAGCCATACGAAATTGTCCAAAAAAATAAATAATTTGTAGTCTACTTGACATACAACTTTAACATCAACCATGAATTTTGTTTTATTATAGCCAAAATATACAAATAAAACTCCAAAATAATTGCATGACCTCAAAGATCAACGAGATAATGAACTAGAATTAAATGATGGCCACTTCTTTATCAAAAGAAAATCATATCAAGATCGATATAGTCACAAAAATGACTAATGATATAGCTAACAAGCTGGGTGCGCACCCTTTGATCTTTAGTGTCCAATTCCAACTACAAGTGGAACAACATCAAATTTTGACGAATAATACATGGAAGAGAACTATAAATTGCTAAATATCCCTCAGGAATGCGGCAATTCTCCGTTACGTTGATGTTTGCAATTGTGAATACACAATAACGACATCTCATCCTTCTAGGATTTACAGAGAAACCAATTTCAATTGGATTATGATTCTTTTTAAGAAAATAAAGAAATCATTGTCATTATCGAATTTGCAAGAACAAAATCCATTATGTGGTCAAAAATTTCACTCCTTTTTGGCAAAAACTTAGAAAATATGCCAATTTTATGGAAACGATGGAGAAAATTAGCATCAATTAGTTTATACGATTTATCAAATTATCGTATCGACAAAATAAAAAGATATTTTCGTTATAGCGATCGCAAAGAGAAAATCCTCATTGTGGTTGATTAATGGTTTCTTGTAATAAATATTGAAACCGTATGGATAAATCACATGATCCTTGTATAGAGAACAAGGATACCAAATTTAATTGGCCGTAGGTTTTTCAACCATGCATGTGATTAAATACCGTAAAGGTAGCTAAATCGCGATAACACCAATTTTCTTGGTGATTATAGTTTCATTAAAGGAATAGAAACTATAAACCATCTTTCGATGGATTTTATTTTATTTTTATTTTTCTTCTCGATGAAAAAATTAGAGGGAAAAGGGAAATCAAATTTATTCAGTAATATTGATCACACGTATAAGAAGAGAAAATCTTCTTTATTCCATAAATTTAATCACCCACAATACATTACAATGGAAAGAAAGAAAAATACCGATCAAATAATATGTAAAACATTATAACAGTTGAATATAAGTCATTAAAGTGATACCGATTAAACTTTTCTGTCACCCACTTATAGAAAGTGTCGCCAATCCATGATTCTTGCACAGTGGATGGTTTGAGGGTGTAAGACTTTAATCAAAGTTCGGCACCCGTGCAATCACCTACTCGTTTGATCATATTTTTGTATATCCTGGCCACATTAACAAGAAGTTAATTAGTTAAAACCAAATAATCAAAGTTGTATACATGTTATTATTGAACATGTTAGATACGAATGAATGAAGACAAAATAAATAAGCAAATATAAAATAATTTATATAGCTAGTGTTGGGTTAGAAGAAAATTCTTCTCATCCTGTTTAAGCTGACGACTTCCTATGATTGCTTCGTAATTCCATCTCCAAAATCGTTTATAGCCGGTGGAAAGAGTTACGTGCTAATGACGTGTTGTAAAATAGAGAAAGAGGAGAAGGAGACACAAAATAAAGGGGAAAACAGAGAGAGATTTTCTATTAATGTGTGTAGAATACAAGTGATTAGGCCTCTATTTATATAGATAGAAGAAACCTTAATCTTAGCCACAGGGGCATCTTAGTAAATAAACAATGGTTTATAACATAACTCTTGGGTTTTCTACTTATTTCTATAAAATTAAAATACTTGTTATAAATCTCACATCTTTGACACATCAAAAGCACTTTTTGTTTCGCAAGTGGTAGTCAACGTTAGTCTGCCACGTGTGAAACTCTAACTAAAGCCACTAAACCCTAAACCACAAAATGGTTAATTTCTGCTACAAAACAATACGATCAGCTTTGGTACGCGGCTTAAGTAAAATGTTACTCCTTCCATTTCAAAAAAAGAAGCCAAATAGATAGGCAGATTTTATGTGTAATTTAAAATGGAAAGAATAGAATTCTTGGGTAAAAGTGGCGCATAGTGGATAGGGTCAAAGACAAATCTCTTTATATGGGACTTTAATGGATACTAGTACTACTATGTTTCAGAGTTCAGACCCATAACTATTTCAGCTTGTTGCTTGAGGTAACTCTCTAGGCTTTCCAGTGATACACTTTTATTTTCTTCTTTAATCAATTTATTATTATTGTTTACCCATAATTTTTTTTAATAATAATTAATATCCAATCTCAATAACAATGAGTTCAACGTGTAATTTCATGCACGAACTAGAATTTACCATGTCAATTTGGCCTACCAGCACAGACTTGTTATCCGGAAATCTTATGACAAAAGAAAACAGGTTGACTCGATGAGACAAATAATTGATACAAAAAAGTGAAAAAGAATGATATAGTATAGGCAATGCACCATTTTAGCTTGTTCAAAGCATACATTTACTCGGACAACATGGTGTTCTCAAACAATGAAATTACAAAAAAGTGAAAGCTCAAGCTTTCTTCTGGTGGAAACAAGGATAAACTAAATGGCCTTTTTCAAAAATGATAGATTCTTCTGGATAGATTGAAGTTTGGGAACCGGCCACCGGGCAACATGCTAATGAAATATATTACCAAACTTCAATTTTTCCAGCATCTATGAATTTGTTTATCTTATCGTGCACATGTAAAAATACTAGCATAACGAATCAATTCCTCACTCTTATAGAGTACATAGGGAGAAGAGAACTCGTTTTGCATCGTACAAACAAAAAGTGTGAACTTTGACGCATTTTAAATCAGAAGACTTGCATGACGCTACTTCACCCATTTATTGCAAAACAACACATCCAAAAACGATGTTAGGACATGTGGATTTCAACGTCACTAGTGGGATGCCAAATCAGAAAGAGTATCAAAATTCATATAAAACAAAAATTTCTTAGCTTGTTTTATATGGATTTTAGTAAATTAATATCTCCATTAGTAGCCTTACTAGGTGGTATAGACGTGACATTTTGAGACTTAGAGTTGAAGTCACCTCGATTTTATTTTTAGAATTCCTACCTGTAAATATTAAAGTACTCTATATGTATGTCGCCGTTCAATTTGGTTGCAAAAAGAATTTTAATAAACCAAAATTGTGATGGAGTTTTTTTGAGAATTTTAATAAACCAAATTTGTGATGGAGTTTTTTTGAGGTTTATTTCTTCTTAGATATTTCTTTTATCCACGTCCATGACCATGACTCGTGGAATTGTGCAAAATGACAGTCTAAAAATACAACTTTGCTTTATTCCTTTGTCAAATGTGAAAATTCATTTGCTCTTGGTTTTGAAAAATATAAGCAAAAAGAAAAGAAAAATCGTGAAACATGAAAAATGAATTCTTGACTCCAAATGAACTTAAAAAATCATCTTAAGAAAATAATCATTTGCTCTTGTGGATAAGAACATTTGATTCTTAGACTCCGGTTACAGTAATTATATATATGCGGCAATAAGGAGTTGTTTTCCCACCTTAATGAATCTGTTCGTGGAGTAGTGAACTTCAGAAACAAAGTCAAGGTTCCTATTTTGCGTAAAGTGCTTCCCAACTGTCTGATTAAAGAAAAATAAAAATAAAATAAAATACTGGTTATTAATCTACGAGATACTTTGAGTCGTGCTATCACGCGAATGCGTGCGTGATAGCAATAATAAGGTCGCACCATACTACCGTCGGATTTAAATTTTTCTGAGATGCATCTATCTCGGTGCCAGTTGTGTAAAGTTAGAATTTTAATTTGTTTTCAAGCCCTCGTTTAGAATGTTATATGTATAAAAGTCCACTGGTTTTGTAATGCTTTCTAGTTTTTCTCTCCTTCTCGATTAAGCATCTGAAGATATTTGAAGACGTTAGAAATAGCCTACCATGATAAGAGAGCTACTGGAAAACATTTGAATTATTTTGTTTAATCAGATTTTTATGAAACATTCTTTGCTAATATGATTAAATACTTAAGATTCATTTTAAAAAAAATTAACTTGAAAGTTCCATGATCTACTTAAATCATGCTGATGAATTTAGGTTACCCACTTCAAAAGCCAATATCAATTTAATAATTTCTATGTGATTCCTACATGCATTCTAACTTTTTTTTGCACCTTAAAACAAAACCAATCTTTAAATTGGTGAACAACCTAAGTCCCTAACTCAATCTTTATCTTCGTACTAACAATATTTTAATTCGCGCTAGGAAGCTTACTGCAACAACTTGAAACCCCACTATTCAAGGAAAATGAATTCTGATAATTTTTTGGCCATGAGTTTTCGTTTTTATTTTTCTGATCATTGCGTAGGTGTTTAGATCAGTAAATACTAGAGGACTACGTAACAATTAATTCATAAATTACAAGGGACTTGAAAGGTAAATAAAACATCGATAATAATGATATAACATCAAATCCGGATCTGTATTCGAGAATCACAGAGATGGCGCATCCAATGGCCATAAGGTGCGTGTTCATTTTCGCGGTCACGCGCGCATCCGCGTGAGAGCACGACTCAGATACTTTTGTCTTACTCTTGGGTTTTTCACGTATTTGTATAAAATTAAAATACTGGTTATACTCTTTTTTTTTATTTTTATTTTCTTTTTTGGACAACCAATTTCTTTTAGTTTTCTTATAAAAGAAATGTTTAATTTTCTTTCCTATCCAAAAAGGTGTTGGAGCCCAGCTTGTTGCTAGGTTACCAGCCAAAAGCTTTGTTTGATGATTATTATTAAACATATATTTATTTTTTTTCTTCATCAAAAAATTACATTTCTTTTCTTTTTTAAATTTTTTTTTGGACAACCAAATACCAATAAAGAAAAAAGAAAATTATTTTTTGGGAAGGGCTATATAAGCCTAAAAAAAGAGTTCCAGTCTGTTCGATACCAAGAAAAACCCTTGATTTGAAAAACTCGCCCATTTCTGAACACAATTTCGCTTTCTTTCTTTCTTCTTCTGAACAATCAAAACCACTATTTTTCTACTTCATCAAGATGAAATCAATTACCTCACCACATCTTTATTATTTGAGATTCACCACTTCTTCTCTCTTCTCCTCCTCCTCCTCCTCCGCCTGTAGGGTTCTACTTACTTCTAGCAGTTTTGAATTTAAGGATTTTTTTGGGCAAAAATGTCGGATAACGAGAAGATGCTCGACCTTAATGTACCACCTGAAGAATTGCCAGTGGGAAGGTACGTTCTTCTGCTTGGTTTGATTTTTTAGGGTAAAATTAGGTATACAATTTAGCATTTTCTGGATTTGTAGGCTTTGTATGTATGATTCATAGGTTGTTTGACAATATGCCTGTTGTCCAAATTCTTCAATTTTTCGGAGTCGGTTGCAGATCTACTATATTTTAGGAATGATTGAACATCAAGATATGCAGAATTGTAGATTTCAGTAGCTTTTTTTGATTGATTATATCTGTAAAGTTTGTTTCGTGAGTTTGTTCTCTTTCATAATCACTTTTGGTGTTTGATACTCTAATGCAATTGGTTTTTGATAGAGCAAAAAACAAAAAGCGGGATATTTTATTTGTTAGCATAAAACAGTTCTGGATTTCTAAGTTTTATAATTTTGATACACTTTACTTTACATCCTGAAAAACCACCTGTTCTTTCTGCTCTAAGTGATAGTTTTTCCTTTTTTTCAGAATGGAGCAGCCAGTAAGGATAGAGGTTAACGTCTCGGAGGCTCGTGTTCTTGAATTAGCCTACAGAAGTAAGTTGTTTCTTTTTTTTCTTTCCTGAATGGTTCTTCCTGCTTCCTGCTTCTTCTGAAATTCTTTTTTTCTGATTTCTGATTTCCTATCTGTACAGAAAATCCAGATTTATCTGTTCAAATGGAGCACTTAAAGACCAACCTCCACGGACTGAGTGCCCAACCACTAAGTGAAAACGAAATAACGTTCTTCTGGAATAAAAGAAAGGCTCTTAGTGAAAAGCAAATAACCTCCTTGTTGAGTGAAAAAAGAAAGGCTCTGGATAAGGGAAAACAGATGGCTTCTGGTTCTGGATCTGTTTCATGGCCGCATACCCCTTCACATAACCACACAGGAAGACCATTTCATCAATTGCCAAACATGCCAATTCCGAGAATCAGTCCAAAAACATCCAACACTGATGACACTCTACTAAGCCTTATTGAATATCAGTTAGGCTACGCTGAGGAGAAATGGCACAAGGTTGGTTCCTTTTTCACTCAAAGTGATGTTTTGGGCAAGTTTGTTTTATGACTAGCTATAAAATATTGGGTTTGTCATAATTCTGCCATTAAATTGAACAGGACTGTTTTTTTTTTTTGATAGGTTGCAGAGGCCGCAGCAGGAAAGTTCCCATTCAAGATTGAAGATAATGTAGGGGATAACTATGTAACACTTTCTAGAGAGTATGAGGATGAGGAGATTATAGTCAAAATTCACCAGGAGAAAGAAGAAGAGAAAGACCAAGAAGATGAGAAGCAGCATATCTACTTGGATGTAAGTGTTTCTAAGAAAAGCGGACGAGTTTTGAAGTTCTTTGTTAAGGCTGAACGGGAAGATGGAATTAGAATTCAGTACTTCGGTTTCAAGAATCAATCTGATGATGATTATAAGATTGCAGAACCTAATTTCTCGTAAGTAGAATTGATTGCTAGCTTTGGTTTTTATATTTTCATTATCAGTTGTGGGTTTACTGTGTTCTGTAAAATTGATTTTCACTTCTTTTTAGGGATTTGGATCGGACATTGAAAATAGCTTTCCACAAATATTTGGAGGTCAGAGGGTTCGAACTCAGCAACACCAAATTTTTATGTGACTACATGGGTCAAAGAAAGTATATGAAATCCTGTACGTTGTTGAAGGCCTTGAAGAATTTTATTGGCAAGTAGATTTTATTCAAGTTGAAACGCTTCTACAGGTTAAACTCTTTGCAGACAGGGTTACTAGGAGTGTTTGGAAACATATGGCTTACATACTTTTCGCTGATACTTATTGCTTTGGAGCTTGAAAATATTGGAGTCCATACTATGAATAATTGTTGTAAACAGAAATAACTAGTTATTTTATACTGAGCAAACAAGTCAAAATTTAGAGTTGAAATTTGGAAACAAGATTGTGCTCCTTTTATTCTTTGACACTTTGTGGTTCAATTAGGTCGAGTTCACAGATTGTATGATGTTTTAAGTTATTTTATACTGGTCCTTTTGGACTTGGATGTCAGGTTCTGAGAATTGCTGAAATGATCTCTGCTTTCTGTTAAACTACCTTTGTTCTTGTGATGGAATGTGTCAATATATATCATGTGTATTCAGTAATGACATGCGCTGTATGTAGCACTAAGCATGTGTATGCGTTATATGGCTCTGCAAACATGTTGGAGTTTAAGCTCATACCAATAGACAAGTGTTTCTGCTCTCTTTCAGGTTGAATAATTCAGTAGCTTAGTCTTCAGCTATTCCGAATAATTAGGAACTTCTTAGCAGTATTATTTGTTTACTGGCCAGCTTTTCTCTGTCATGGGTACTGGCTAGTTTTCTTTGTAAACACCTATGTATAGCTCTTGTGATTGCAGGTGGACTACAGTAGTTAGATCCTACATTTGTCATCAAGAGCTAGTGCCGATGCTTGAGTTTCCGCTGTTAACAGTTTGCAGATTATGTGTTTGACAAAAGGTTCCAATGGAGGAATCAGTTCAGCCTCAAGTTCCACAGTTCAGTGGAAATAATTATGATTGATGGAGCATCCAGATGAAAGTCTTGTTTGGATTTCAGGAGCTGATGGAGATCGTTGAGCCTGTTTTGTCGATGTAGTAGACCTGGCAGGTGGTGCAGCTCTTTCTCAAGTTCTAAGGGACAGATTGTGAGAGAACAGGAAGATGGACAAGAAAGCCTTGTACTTCATGCACCAGGTTTGTACAGCTACGCAAGCGTGGGACATCTTGCAGAAAGCTTTCAAAGGCGATGACAAGGTGAAAAGTGTAAATTTGCAAACCTTACAAGGTGAATTAGAATCTTTATCCATGAATGAATCTGAATCCATTACTGAATATTTTTATTGAGTTCAAGTTGTTGTGAATCAGTTAAGGAGGGTCAATGGTGAGCAGTTAGCTGATTCTCGTAGTGTTGAAAAGATTCACTAACAGAAAGTTTTGGTTACGTTGTTGCTGCAATAGAAGAAGGAAAAGATTCGTCTACTCTAAACCATTGAAGGCTTAGAAGGTTCATTGTGTGCTTATGAGTACAGGATGAAGCAGAGAATGACAAGTTCTTTAGAACATGCCTTGAAAACCAAAGACGTTATAACCAACAGGAGAAGCTCCAACAAAGGAACATCATCAAGTCCAGAATAAAACGACTCCCACGCAAGAAAGATAAGTACAAAGTTGAATGTTATCACTCTAGAAAACATGGACATTATAGCTAGAATGTTGTGGTTTAAAAGGACGAATAAGAAGATAGAGCAGGCAAACTTTGTGGAGATTGAGGAACCAGAAAAGTTGTTCTTTGTAGTATTTCACAAGAAGATGATGACAGCAGGCAAACTTTGTGGAGATTGAGGAACCAGAAAAGTTGTTCTTTGTAGTATTTCACAAGAAGATGATGACAGCAAGAACACTTGGTTCTTGGACTCCAGTAGAAGCATGGAGAGGTTTTAAGCATGATGTTGCAGCTCTTCGTGTGTTTGGTAGTATTGCATATGCTCATGTACCGGTTGAAAAACGACAAAAGCTTGATGTGGAAGGTGAGAAGTGTATCTATCTTTGTTACAATGATACTTGTAAATAACGATCACGGGTTATCAACCCAATCACGGGTGCTGTTATTATCAGTAGGGATGTTAAGTTTTGTGAAGACAAATCATGGCAGTGGACAAGAACTAAAAAGGTAAAGTTGGGAGTTGAGTTAGACATCATCGACAATGAAGAGCCACATTACGAGGCAGAAGTACAAGAACGGAATACACCTTTCATTCCGGACAATGCTAAAACACCAAATAGTGCTTCAGAATCCGAGTTTTCACCTCCCCATCCACCCCATGTCCCAGCAACTCGTACCTCTACATGAACTCGCTGTACGCCTACACGTTTCTAGGATTATATTGTAGCAAATGATAATGAATCTGATGAAGAAATTTATAGTTTTGCATCGTTTGCAGATTGTGATCCTATGACTTATGTAGAGGCAGTACAAGGTGATGGTTGGGTTTGTGCAATGAATGATGAAATTGGTGCTGTCAAGAAGAAAGTTACTTGGGAGCCTACTTCGGTTCCTTCAAAGTAAGTTTGAGATGACAGATATTGGTTTTCTTGGTCTTGAATTGATGCAGGCAAGTGGTGGTATTTTTATTCATCAAAAGGAATTTGCTGAAGGCATTTTAAAGAAATTCTAGATGGAATCTTGCAATTCAATTAAGATGCCAGTGGAAGGAAAGATGGATTTGAATATAAGTGGTAATTCTGAACTTTTTAATCCTACTTATTTTCGAAGTTCAGATGGTAATTTGCATTACTTAACTTGAACTTGTCCTGATATTGTGTACGCGTCTGGACTCGTCATTAAGTTTATAAGTAAATTAAGTCAAGTTCATTGGCAAGCTGCCAAGAGAATTCCAAGATATTCAGAGATACCCAGAATCATGGAATTCTTTACAAGTCGGATCGATAAAGAAGCAAGAAGTAGTCGTATTATCAACTGCCGAAGCAGAATACATTGCAGCTGCATGATCCACTGTTTGTCGAGTTGTTTGGTTGCGATGCCTACTTGAAATACGAATCCGAAACAAATACTTGCGACTAGAAGCTACTGTGACAACAGCTCCGCTATAGCATTAGCTGAGAACCCAGTGTTTCATGGAAGATGAAAGCACATTGAAATCAGATTTCATAAAATATGTAAAGATGAAAAATTTAGAACTGGAATTCTGCAAGTCACAAGATCAAGTTGCAGATATCTCCACTAAATCATTGAAGGCTGAAGCATTTGATAAGTTGAAAGAGTTGATGGGTGTCTGCAGTGTTGAATGCTCAAGTTGAAGCTCATACCAACAAATAAGTGTTTTCTCGTTTCTGTTCCTTTTCAGGTTGAATATATAATTCAGTAGCTTGTTTCTGTTCCTTTTCAGGTTGAATATATAATTCAGTAGCTTAGTCTTTACAAAAAGACTCTTTAGGTTGAATTATTAGGAACTTGTTTGCAGTGCATTTCGATTAGTTTTGTTTACTGGCTAGTTTTCTTTGTAAACACCTATAGGTGGCGTCCTCAGTCATTCGGTGATCAGATAACTGAAGATAAGTGATCGATAAAAAGATCTTATTCTTCATATCCTCTTCTTCTATATTGTGTTGTGATTGCAGGGGCACTAACAGTAGTAGTTAGATCCTACAAAATATGAGTCATGAGAAACATTATAGAACTGGGTACACTACAGGGGCTTATAAATGGCGTTCCGACGTGCAGCAAATATAAACTAAACAGTAGTCGGAGGAAAGCTGTGCGTGACTCGAACTTGATCTCCCAATGTAACTTAGGCTATTAATTTGTTAATTAGGGTCAGTTTTGGTACTGTATTCTTGCCTTTTTTCTTGAGGTTTATTCGAAGAAGAATACGCAAGGAAATCTCCTTAGTTTTGTTTTGTGCCTGCACTGTACTGTTGTTGATGTTCGCGTTTGGTACTTTTGTCTAGGATCTCTTCTTGATTTTGTTTGAACTATAATTTTAGGCATACAGAAATCTTTTAGGGCATACCAAGTAAAGACAAAAAAGGAGTGTAAATAGTAAAATCAGAAGCCCCTTAACCAATTTTTTTTGGTAATGGCAAATCCGCCCTTTTAGGATTAGTGTTAATGCTAATGATTAGTTAAAATAATTCTGATTAGTGATTAGTTTTAGGATTATTTAGTTATTAATTTGTGTAGATAAAAAATTTTGAGTAAGAAAAAAAAAGTTAGGTTTTTTTAGAAGGAGAAGGGGAAAGTGAGAAAAAAATTTGTGTAGATTATTTAGTTACCCTTGAATTGTAGTCATTTAGGCTGTTCGCGGGGAAATTTTCCAACATATCTTATGTTTAATCTCACTTTTGTAGGTTAAAATCATCAAAAGTCTGTGTTTTTTCACTAAGGTTCGGCGAGTTTGGATGGACAGTTCGGCTAGCTGAAAGTGTTGATTAAGAGGCGAACCTACCTTGTAGACCAGAGTTCGGTTTGGTTCGAATTGTCCTAACAAGCCGAACCCTACACTGAACTGTCAGGAAGAAAAAATGTTTAGGGTTCGGCTTATATTTAGAAATTCGTAAGCGCCGAAACTGTTGGAAACACATTGTTCGGCTATTTGAATAAGTAGAATATAAGCCGAACCTGATCATGTACATTTCTGGGTTAATAATTTTGTATTGGTTCGGCACATATTGTGAATATTAGTAATAGCCGAACCTCGTAAATGTGCTAGGTTCGGCACATATTATGAGAACCCCTGTGCATCTCTTTCTGTGACTAGGTTCGGCTTGAAATTTCATGAAATTTCAAGCCGAACTGTTCATATACACTTACAGGAAGCTTTTGTGAAGAACAGTTCGGCTAAAAACGCAACTTAATTTTGAGCCGAACCCAACACCGTAACCGTCATTTAATCGATGAAAAACAACAAATAGGAGATTGGGTTTGTAAAACTTACTTTCTTATCCTCGTTTCCGGAGTTGGAGATACAGTTGGTTCAATTTATGGTTCAATTTATGGTTCAATTGGTGGTTGATTTTCAGTTTCTACACCTTCATCTTCAATTGGTTCTTCTTCTTCAATTGATGGATTAGAAGACGATTTGGTTTGCCTAGTCCCTGCTTTTGTTTGTACGAGTCATTATGTAGTTCAGTTTAATCGACAATCAATTTTTTTACGAATCGACAATTAATCACAGTGATGAATTTTTTTTTTTTTCGCGGGAGGGGAAGAGTTCGGCTATAGGAGGAAGAAGAAGAGATGTTAAGGGAAGCTGATTTTGATTTTTAAAAAACGATTTTAGATTTTTGTATTAAGGGTATATAGGTAATTGAGCTACCCATAGGTTACCCCTTATAAGGTCACCCAAGATGGGACTATCATTTTGTATGCCCGGAAAGTTTTATGTATGCCTAAAATCATAGTTCTTTTGTTTCGTGTGTCGGCTCAAAGCTAGTTTAGAGTTAAATTTTGAGTTTTGGTTATTGGGGCTTCTTGTTGGGCTATTGTCGTTCGATATGGGCTTCAGATGGGATTTGAGTAACATGCCTACGGATCATATTATAGGTGCATTTCATTCGAAACCGGTTTTGAGGCATACTTATTCATTAGTATCCCATCTAAGATAGGTTTATAAGGGGTGTCTAAATGTCTAAAGGGTAATGCAATTACCTATATATCCTTAAACGATTTAAACTACTAACGTGCCCTTATCCTTAACCTAAAATCAAAATCACCTTAAACTTAAACATATTCTCTTCTTCTCTAGCTTTAAAATCAAAAATCAAAATCAACATTTTTTTAATTGCCACAATTAATCATCGATTCATGAAAATTTGATCATCTATTAAAAATAAATATAAAATGACTCGCACAAAGAAACAAGCAATGGTAGGCGTTTAAATTCTTCTCTTAATCCGTCAATTGGATAACAAGAAGAAGTTGAGGTGTTCAAACTTAAATTCAATTAGAAATTCAACCGAGTGAAGAACCGACTCTTCAAATGAGTATTAGAAGATACTTTATATAAACCCATTTCTTATTTTGTTGTTTTTGATTGATAGAATAGGTTTAATCATAAAAAAAAACCTAGCTTTTTGCGATTACATAGTGAAGTTCGGCTTATAATTGAGACAAATTAGCAGTCGAACTTCACTCAGACCGTCACCCTGAAGGTGCTTACGAACAATTCGACTTATATGTTTATCTCAATTATCAGCCCAACCTAGTTTAATATATTTAGCAAACTGCAAGTTCGGCTGATTAGATAATATGAAAATACAATCGAACCATACAACAAGGTAAAGGATGTATTTTTTCCAGGTTTGGATATATGATTCGAAAACTTGATTTATTAGCCGAACCTTATGACTAATTTCCCAGGGTGTCTATGTACGTAAGATTCGGCTGGTTATTTAATTTATAAGCTAAATTTGTTATTTAAAAATGATTCGGATGATTCGTTATTTATTTTATATGTAGAACCTTTAACTTGTGTTTTTCTCAAGATAAAAGTTTTGCCAACAAGTATTCTTTTTCGAATGAGTCGAACTGTCAATCTATGTATCATATTAGTTACCAGCCGAACCTTTCCCTGGTTCGCCGAATTTGCATGTGAAAAATAAGTTTTTTGAGGAATCGTACTATAAAAATGACATTAAACATACATATGTATTATATTATGTTCATGAGATAAAGATTCTCCTTCGTCGTTTTAATCACCATCTTGAATTGCAATAATCTCAAAAATCTAAGTTTTTTCTCTTCTTATTCCTTTCAAAAACTCAACTCTCTCACAAAGATTTAACTTCTTACTAATATAACACTAACAACTTAACCTTAATCTATCATTAAAGTTATTAGCTAATCATTATCATTAAATCTAATGATAATCATTAATTTTTATTAAGTAATAGTAGTTACGCCATCATTAGAAAGGGGTGGATAAGGGGTGCTGGTGTTTTATATCTAGTGAGACTATTTTGGCATCATTAGGTATGCCTCAAAACATGTTTTTTCATTCCAATTCTACCGACTTTCCTTCCTCGTATGAATCTGGGGACGTTTGCTTCCGTTGCTGATTCTTCGATGGAGATAGTAACAGACTTCAAATCAGTAGCATGGTGGATGAACGTTGCAGTGAGTTTCGTAGATTTTCATTGTAGCTGAAGGAACTGAGCAGGAGAATACATTCATCTTTTAAAATATTAATATTTCCCGTTTCTAAAGTACTAATACTTTTCACTATTCTTGTGCTAAGTTCCAAGGTATCTTCTTCCTATCCATGATTGTTGTGCTTGCCTGTTGGTGGAAAATGCTCAAGCTCTATCTGGTTCGACTTGTAGATAAAGATCTCGAGATAGACATGGATACTTGCTACTCATAGTGAAGAGTTGTAACTGCCATACTTCTAATATTGCAAGATGCAAATTCAAGATTATACTATCAACATAAACATTATAGCGAATTAAGATTCTAATATTCAAGATGAAAATGCAAGATTCAAGATGCAAATGTCTCAATTAACCTTATTTTCTTTTAATTTTAGGGGTTCGTCATTCAAAAAATTGAACCCGAAAGTCTTAAGGATATATATATATGGGAACATTATCTATATACCCTTAGTATGAGGCATATTAGAAAATACCCTTTCGAACTTAATATATATCCCTAAGCTTAATATATTACTAAAATATCCTCTTCAAAACCATTACCACTAACCATTATTCAAAAAATAAAATAAAAAACCGCTGCCTAATGTCCACCACCACCACTATCCACCACCGCCAACAAATCACCACCACTATCCACCACCACCGCCTTCGTCCACCACCATCGCTGTCCGTCGCCAACCACCACTGTCGTAACCACCACAGCCAACCACCACCTTGTCCACCACCACTACCACTGTCCACCACCACCACTGTCCACTGCCTCCCCAACCACTTCCGCCGTCCACCACTACAGCCAACCACCACCACTTTCCTCATATCCAGCACCACCACTTTCCTCCACCGTCGTCGTCATCGTCACCACCATGTGGAGTCAACTTGCTGAAGTTGTCTCAAAATCTGAGGCAACTAGTTCAAGTTGTTTCGAAAGTGGAGGCAACTAGTTCAAGTTTTCTTGAAAAAGTGAAGGCAACTAGCACAAAGTTGTCTTCAAAAGTGAAGGCAACTAAAAAAAATTGTCTTCAAAAGTGAAAGCAACTAGCCCAAGGTGTCTCCGAATCCGAGGAAACTAGCTTAAGTTATCTCCAAAAAGAGTAACATAGCAGATTATAAATACACAAATGTGAGTCGAACACACATCTTGTAACATATAGTCAGTTGTGCTACTATTGCACCACAGATTCGTCAATACAAAATAACATATCAAAATCACATACCAGCATCTCCCGCTTCATATCTCTTTTCTGCATTATCACATCTTCAATTGCAAACCCAGTAAGCAGACTCACATATTCACCACACCATCAGTGCTCAACCAACAATTTAAACCACCACCAGACAGTATTACATCCTCCATCTCTGCAACTCTACCTGCAACAACTTCATGACCACAACCATGTACGCATACTTACACCATGAGCCAACAACTGCAGTCACTTCCATGCCCTTACTCAATCACCATCAACAACACACAAGCAGCAACAAATCTTTCTTATGCTCTTCACTGCCTGGGATACATATTCAGTTCCTTCTCAAACTTCCTTCTCATAAATAAACTACAAAAAAAAAACATCTTAATTCTTACCCTGATTTCTTCATTTTCATACTCAATTTCTTCCATTTTCAAACCCTAACTTTGATTTCAACTGTACTAATGTCGACTCCATTCTGCAAATTCAACTGCAACATCCACAAGGACTGTATATCAACAACATGTGTAGCTTCACTTCCCCATTCTCAGTGTTAAAGCATAGCTCGTTTGAACCCACCACGCGTTGGTATGTCAAGTTTGGTTGTCATATTTTAGTGAATCAAAACTCTTCTAAGAGTCGCTTGATTATGTATTAGAGTCAACTTCGTATAGGTTAGACTAGAAAGTCTAGGAATATGAGACATACAAGTATTACTCGAAGACCCGAAGAACGTGAAGAAGAAACTAGCTACAACGACGACATCATCCTTCCTCTTGAGGTTAGTAATATTGACTTGAAAACATATCTGCGAAGCTGTGAATGATATTTTACTCTAGTAGTGATACATGATCATATGATCATAGTATTAAGTAATTAGACTATGCAGTATAACACTTATCTTTTGAAATTCGTAGATATGACATCGACATAATATTTTGAATGCTATTGTGATTATGTGTATGGGTAAAGGTGAAGATTTCATCCTAAGAAACAATGTTTACATTTGTTTAAAGGAAGTACGTTCATGAACTTGTTTTATGAATCGAAAGGGAAATCGCTAGGCGTATTGGTATTGTTGTTCATTATATATATATGGATTACCAATATGTGTGAGTTCGTAGTTACAATCATAACTTGTTATGTATCTTGGTATAACAAATTACAATGCCTGACATATGATTTGGTATGACTAGTTTTTAGCGTAACCAATCCTAAGTAATCAACTGCGATCATATGATCGATATTTATAATTAGTGTGACCGATCCAAGTAATTAGTGTAACCGATCCTAGTGACTAGTGTGACCAATCACAAGCAATACCATGAGTATATGGTAACTGGTCCTGGTAATTGATGTAACCGATCCTGGTAACTCATGTAACCGTGCCTGGTAACTTGTGTGACCTATCACAAGTAGACCATATTAAAGGTATAACCGATCCTGTGATTGGTAGAACCGATTGAACCCATAATCGTTATTTGATATTTGATTAATCACATAGTTGTCTTGGAATACAGATGAACCAATTCTAAACTTGTTTGGAAGTGTGGTATAATCGATTCTAAGATTGTAAATATGAAAGAGGATTTACAAAAAAAAAGATGTCAACATACTTTGAACATGATCAGTAAATCTAATCTTTTATTGTTCAAAGATGTTCCTTAATTACTCAAGGGGATCCCGGTCCGAAATAAATTAAGAATCTTTTAATTAAGGTTGTTAGTTTTATATGCTTTAATTTCCATCAATTAAATGCACATCTCTAGAGAATAAAAATTAGTAATGTGCATTTACTAATTGGAGATATTCTATTGAGGATTTCGGAATTTTCGGACAAAGTATTTCCAAGAATTATGAAAACCTAATTTTGATATTTATTGCATATCTTGAGAATATTTTCGGCTTTGGAAATTCCTTGGTGTCCAAACATCATTGCTCTATAAATACCTATGTTTGTATCTCTTGCAAACTATCCTAAGAGCCAGGCAAACTTCATCTTCTTGTTATTTCTGGTGGTGTCATCTATCCAGAGAGGAAAGTAACCTAATTAGGCGAAATCTCTTACGACCGCTCGTTTAAAGAATCCTGTGGTATCAAGAAGCTCTACGAGTACTGTTGGTGAGAAACTAGATAATTGTAGAGTTATTAGTTTCCGATTTTGATTTGATTGACTAACGGTTGTTGAACTTTGATTGCACCTAGTTTGTTTATTCTTGAGAATCTTCTCTTCTGATATAAGATTCACTCAAACTAGATCTAAGTGTCGACGAGATCTTTAGAACTGGTTGTATATCTAAAGACATCTTGTGATAATCCATTGTTAACAGACTTCGTTCTGTGTGTGATTGATCACAAGAGATTCAAGTGGTGTTGTGAATGTTTTTATTGGAGATTAAAGAAGATTTGAATACGAAGAAGATTTCTTATTGGTTCTCATATCTTTGGTGTGCACAAACCTTGATCGGCTTGGATCCAACTAATATAGGATTTATTCGATTGATTAGTTGCGTAAGATCAGCATTATTTTATAGTTTCTTGGTGGCTTCTATATTGATTGATTGCAAGTCTAAACTCTGCTACTTCGGTAGTTATTGGATAGATAGATCTTAAACCCGACAAAGGAGTTTATTAGATTAAACGGAAGAGCCTTTGTCTAAATCATATCACTGAGATTGAATAGAGTTGTTTCCAAACATATTTGTTGTTCCTTTACTGTTTGGAATACGATCTAAAGGAATTTTTCCAGTGCGTGCACTTATCGAATGTCGGAAGCGCAGGTATACTGAAGAAACTAAGTGAACTAGGGTCAGTTGCTTGGTCTTAACTATACTAAGTTGGTTTAGATTTTGTATAGCGACTTAATTCCGAGAGTATTCAATTCTGGAGTAGGTCCCGTTTTTTTTTTTTTTTTTTGCGTTTGCGGTTTCCGCGTTAACAAAATCTTGATGTGTCTTTTACTTTTCTATTTCCGCAATTATAATTGTTTATTATAATTAGAAATAAAATACACAAATGTTAGCTCCTTATTAAATGATAATGATCCTATAGAGTTTGGTTGAGTCTGAACCTATTATCAAGTAATCACACTTTGGTTGTTGTATTGTCTCGATCTCGTATCCATAGACGATCACACAAAGTGTGAATACCGATTTGTCGTATTGTCTCGACATTGTCCATCGACAATCCCTTTCTGTAAGATGACTAATAGGTGGATATTTTAAAAGATTGTGGTGTATTTGGGTACCCACGTATTATGAATTGGTATCA
This sequence comes from Papaver armeniacum, assembly GCA_023531295.1. Lineage (NCBI taxonomy): Eukaryota > Viridiplantae > Streptophyta > Magnoliopsida > Ranunculales > Papaveraceae > Papaver > Papaver armeniacum. The sequence continues at coordinate 558,786 of JAJJWW010000796.1, read as the reverse complement.
GAGCAGGCAAACACAAAAAGATCTAACAATCTGTATTTGGTGCGATCCAACCTATAAGATATGAGTCAAATTAGAGTTAAGCGAGAGCGAAAAATAAAGAAAGACTCAGTTAATGTATCACAAGACTTTGTAAGTTTTGATTTTAAAAAATTCTTAGAAGGGACTTCCTCATCGAGCTCTACCGGCTCAGTTGAAAATACTTCTGAATTTTCTCAAGATGAGATTAAGCTAAGTTTTGTACTGATGATCAAGGACCTCGATTCTAAAAAACCTTCTATATGAGATGAAAATATTATTGATCATATGAGTATAAAAACTTCCAAGGTAGAAGAGTTAGAATAAAGTTTTACATCTTGTGCAACTGAACTCACTCTTGGACTAAAAAGAGAAGGAAAACTTATAGAATATTTAAGTTGTTTGCAAGATGAATATGATTGTGATCTTTCCTCCTTGACACCGGAATTAGATTCTCTCAAGAATACATCTTCCTTGGAGATTCAATCCTTGGAAGAAAAACTTGTTGAATTTGAAGCAAGGTTTAACTCTCAACAAAAGAGTTTTGAAGAGAAGGAAGTTACATATCTCTTACGAGAAAAATGCCATGAGTCTAAGCTAGCTATTTCTCTTGATAAAATCAAGATGTTGGAAGAAGAAAATTTGAACCTGAAAAAGTTCAATGATAGCTCAAACAATTTAACCTCAATGATGGAAGCAAGTAGAAATCATCGTGATACATGAGGATTGGGCTATAAGGGAATAAATACTTCAAATATTATCAAAGAGATAAAATTTGTCAAATCTACAAATTCTTTTAAACCAGAGGCTTCCACTGATGTTAAAGATGCTCATATTTCTTGTAAAGAAGAAAATCCTCTCAAGCCTAAGAATTGTGTTCAACCAGCAGAAATCAAAGCAAACACTTCTACTAATGTCAAGAAAGCAACAAAGTTGAACAAAGAGAAGAAGAAGAAGAAGAAGAAGAAGAAGAAGAAAACTCGTCGAACTCCAATGCAAGAGGATCCACAAAAAGGTAATATTTTAAAACTCACACTTCGTATGTTACTAAGCATTGTCGTAAGATTAAAGATACACTTTCATTTATAAACGAATTGGATAAGATTGCTTCCCAAAGCAACTCAGATCGACATTGTCCAAAGTTTAGGCAAAAGAATTATTATAATGATAAATCATTTTTTCCCATCGCTCGACAAGGACATGTCATAAAATACTCTATTGTAGAAAAAAAGATTATTTTTCAAATGCAAAGACAAGATCTGATGTTCCAAATTGGAGAAAGGTTGTTTCACAAAATATCCAAAAGGAAATGGTCCTAATGGTAAGAATGAGAAAGCTGCTCCTGCGAAACCCAACTCTAAATGGGTCCCAAAGTCTTCCATAGCCAAGAAGGGACCAAAAGTTAGTCGCAAGAATGACTCTCATCTGTTAAATGTTGTTAACAATAATTACAAGAGCTTTCTTAAAATACTAAAGAAAGACATCATGTATGAAATTTCTTGTACCAGTGAATGTTGTGATAATGACTCTCTTCATCACAAGTAAAATAAGAAAAACAAGAGATGGAACAAGAGTAAGAAAACCAAGCAAGAGGTCAAGACTAATTTCATCTTAGTCACTTGTGACAAAGATGACAATGCTCAAATGAACACAACCTAGTTGTGTTAGAATGTGCACGCTCACCTTTGTGCTCAATCTTATGAAGGGTGAGGAAGCACATGAAACTGAGCACATGACCTCTCGGTTATTATATGACCAATTAAAATCTTTTGGGAGATTTCTTTCTTCTATACTCATACTTTCTCTATCTATATTTGAGCTTTTGATAGAAACGGTAATTTTGAGTTTATTATGTTGATATGTACTGATCATATATGTGTAGCTCTTGTTTTTACGGTTAAAACGAGTCAAAAATCATTGAATTCGGACATTGTATGCTAAAGTTATGTCTAAAATAGTTTCGTGTACGAATTCAACCGGTCCTAGTGATTGGTATTTGTTGATGGGTGAAAACTACTCCTGCAGAATTTGGTAATTTGGGGTGTGGATGAGGAATGAATCTAAACCTTCAACAAATGCACTGCGCGGTGAGTGCTTGTAGATTCGAGAGATCAATGTGCAAGTCCTACCTAAACCAAGAAATGGCCGTTCCAGACTTGTTTCGGTCACAAAGTGAAGGAGATGGGGTTGATCTTAGGGAGGGAAGCGAAGAAGGTGTTGAGATTGTGAAGGTGTTGGCTTGCTTATGACTTGTAACAGAAAGATGAGCAAGCTTACGGTAGATGCAAGCGAGGCTCTGGGTGTTTGAATACGGTTTTGTATTAACACTTGGTTTTACGTAAATCCGAACTTGTGTTGTTCTCCGTTATTCCTTCTTTGAAATAGGGCGGAGAACCTATTTATACAAGTCATTGAGCCTCATTCACGTTTCTCGTGGGAAGTGGAGGTAGTGGAATGATGGAGTAGTGGAGTTGTGTGTCGGTGATACACGACCAGTCTTGCCCACTTCTCCCGTTCATCTCTAACCGCCCATGACTTCCTAACACGTTCTTGTGATGGCGCGTTGCACGCCGCACGCCGTAAACCGCCAGACCAATACCCCAATATGTATCCCCGGTTTGTGACATGATTGATGTCTCCGGAATGTGGATCGTGGATCCACGAAAGATAGCATGTAATGCTGAATTGAATAACCTGCGTTATTCGGAAAGTCGATACTTGTGAAGTATCGTGTGTATTTCATGCGGAGTGCGCATTGTGGTGTGGTAAGGTGATGGGTAATGACGCCTTCGACCAATTGACTCTCGACCGGGTTGTATAACCAAGCTGGTGAAGTTGGACGGATGAGATGAGCCTTGAGACACTCATCTGCGACCGTTAATGAATATTAGGGTTTTTTGAAGAGGTGCGCAAGCATCACTCTCCAGCTTGGTCGAAACCAAGCATGGGAAGGATTTTGGAGAGGACCGACCACACATGCGTGTTGACGACATGATGGTGTAGGTGCCTATATTCCGTTCCCTCATGAAAGCGCGATCTGGGCCACTCAATTTGACCGTCAAAGAGGAGTGGTCGAGATTGATTTTGCGATAGAAGTTTGATACCGCAAGAAGCCGCGCGCCACACTCTCTTTCCGTCCGCGTTTTCCAAGACGACCTAACTTGGTCGGTCTTGGCCGCCTGGTTTGACGTGAAGATGGTAGGCTAGTGTTCACACCTATACCTGATTATCCCATGAAAACGTGATCTAAGCCGTTCAAATCATCCGGTGAAGTTGAGCGGTCGAGATCAGTTTGCAATTTGGGAAGTGTAACCACGCATGTTTGGGCGGGCGTTTTGGATTAGCCGGGCATGATATGCCTTGGCCGATTGCATGAGGGGGTAGATGGACCCACGGTGGTCATCTTTGGTATGACCGGACTGCTCGATCTGATCGTGACCCTCCATTCGTGCGGAGAAGATGGACGCGCGTGATGGCTTGAACCCTAATTTTGGCTTGCAAAGCCGTGCGACCATGCTCTTTCAGGCGGACGAATGTGTTGTAACCAATCATGGTTGGTTTTGACCGATTGGTCAAGTGTGTAGGCGGTCACATGGTGATTGTGTCGACATGCTCCTGGCCCTTTGAGTCTACATCTACACCCTCCATCTATACCTGCGAAGATGGATGGTTGAGACCGTTTTGCGGCACATGTAATATGCCGCAAACCCTAATTTAGGGTTTTCCGTCCATAATGCTTGGTATGGACGGTTTCTTGGCAAGCAAAGGCCAATAGTCGACCATGCGGGGTCGGCCGTGTGTATTCCATACCGCTTGGGGGTGATGGAATTGATCCGGGGTCATCCAATCATGCTTGTGGAGTTGGATGATCTGCGATCGAATCATATCCGGGCCGATATGGTCGGTCTTGGGATGCTCAATCGGGCTAGTATAACACACCGAGAGGGGCTCAATCGGGCTAGTATAACACACCGAGAGGGCTCGGGCTAGTATAACACACCGAGAATCACACATCACGGGTATTTCGTACATGGTTTCATTATAGTGCTTGGAGGTTCGTGTTACTCTGTAAGAGTAACACTCGGTCGTCATGACACACCGATAATGATTCATTATAGTGCTTGGAGGTTCGTGTTACTCGTAAGAGTAACACTCGATCGTCATGCCACACCGATAATGAGTACTTGGAAATACAAGGCTGATATGAAATTCACAGGAAGGGATTGTTGCTACATGCTCCAACCTGGAGGATTTTCATGTATTCACAGAATGTGATTGTTGCTACATGCTCCATTCTTGGTGAATTAAATGAGGAGTATCCGTCACTTATAAACGGCTTTATCTTTTACAAGATGTCAGCGCATGATTTTTCAGGTTTTTTTTTACAAATTTAACCTTAAACGAAAATCCACCATCAACATTAATTCCCCTGCCTAGCACATAATGGTTACACTATTGTGTGGTAGGCATGAGATGGTGACATACTGTTGATGGGTGAAAACTACTCCTGCAGAATTTGGTAATTTGGGGTGTGGATGAGGAATGAGTCTAAACCTTCAACAAATGCACTGCGCGGTGAGTGCTTGTAGATTCGAGAGATCAATCTGTGCAAGTCCGGCCTAAACCAAGAAATGGCCGTTCCAGACTTGTTTCGGTCACAAAGTGAAGGAGATGGGGTTGATCTTAGGGAGGGAAGCGAAGAAGGTGTTGAGATTGTGAAGGTGTTGGCTTGCTATGACTTGTGACAAGATGGTTGAATATGACGGTATCAACACTTGGTTTCGTCGACTGAACTTGTGTTGTTCTGTCTCCGTATATTCCTTGTTGTTGGAAAATAGGGCGGAGAACCTATTTATACAAGTCATTGAGCCTCATTCACGTTTCTCGTGGGAAGTGGAGGTAGTGGAATGATGGAGTAGTGGAGTTGTGTGTCGGTAACACACGATCAGTCTTGCCCACTTTTCCTGTTCATCTCTAACCGTCCATGACTCCCTAACACGTTCTTGTGATGGCGCGTTGCACGCTGCACGCTGTAAACCGCCAGACCAATACCCCAAATAAGTATCCCCGATTTGTGACATGATTGATGTCTGAATGTGGATCGTGGATCCACGAAAGATAGCATGTAATCTTTGAATTGAATAACTGCGTTATTCGTAAAGTCGATACTTGTGCGGTATCGTGTGTATTTTATGCAGAGTCTTGCATTACGGTGTGGTAAAGTGATGTGTAATGACTGCTCACTAACCAAATAACTCCCGACCGTGGTTGTATAACCAAGTCTGGTGAGGTCGGACGGATGAGATGATGTTTAAGACACTCATCTCGCGACCGTTGATGAAATTAGGGTTTTTAAAGAGGTGCGCAAGCATCACTCTTGACTTGGTCGAAACCAAGCATGGGAAGGATTTTGTAGAGGACCGACCATACATGCGTGTTGACGGCATGATGGTGTACACGTCCATGTCTCACCGTCTCGTGAATATGCAATCTAGGCCACTCAATTTGACCGTCAAAGAGGAGTGGTTGAGATCGGTTGCGGCAGAAATCCCTTGCCGCAAAGGAGTTGGAAACCGCATGACATCCCAAGTTTGGGCGTGCGTTCCAAGACGACCCATCTTGGCTCGGTCTTGGTCGATCATACCAGCGTGTAGGTGGTAGGCTAGTGTTCACACCTATACCGATTATCCCATGAAAACGTGATCTAAGCCACTCAAATCATCCGGTGAAGTTGAGCGGTCGAGATCGGTTTTAGGATTTGGGAGATGTAACCGCGTGAGTTTGGTCGGGCGTTTTGGATTAGCCGGGCATGGTATGCCTTGGCCGACCGCAAGAGGAGGTAGATGGGCCCACGGTGGTCATGCTGGTATGACCGGCCTTGGTTAATCCAATCTGTGACCCTCCGTTCGTGCCGAGAAGAGATGGACGCGCGTGATGACTTGAAGCCCTAATTTTGGCTTTCAAAGCCGCGCGACCATGCTCTTTTAGGCGGACAAATTTGTTGTAACCAACCATGGTTGGCTTTGACCGATTGGTCAAGTGTGTGGCGGCCACACGGTGATTGTGTCGACATGATCCGGCCCTTTGAGTCTACATCTACACCCTCCATCTATGCCTGCGAAGATGGACGGTTGAGACCGTTTTGCGACACATGTAATATGCCGCAAACCCTAATTTAGGGTTTTCCGTCCATAATGCTTGGTATGGACGGTTTCTTGGCAAGCAAAGGCCAATGGTCGACCATGCGGGTCGGCCGTGTGTATTCCATACCTGCTTGGGGTGATGGAATTGATCTGTGGTCATCCAATCATGCTTGTGGAGTTGGATGACTGCGATCAGATCATATTTGGCAAGCTAAGGCCGTGTGTATTCCATACCTGCTTGGGGTGATGGAATTGATCTATGGTCATCCAATCATGCTTGTGGAGTTGGATGACTGCGATCGAATCATATCTGGCAAGCTAAGGCCGTGTGTATTCCATACCCGCTGGGGGTGATGGAATTGATCTCGTGGTCATCCAATCATGCTTGCGGAGTTGGATGACTGCGATCGAATCATATCCGGAGACCGATACAGTCAAGTCCTGGATGCTCAATCGGGCTAGTATAACACACCGAGAGGGGCTCAATCGGGCTAGTATAACACACCGAGAGGGCTCGGGCTAGTATAACACACCGAGAATCACCGTGCGGGTATTTCGTACATGGATTCATTATAGTGCTTGGAGGTTCGTGTTACTCTGTAAGAGTAACACTCGACCGTCATGCCACACCGATAATGGGTACAGGAAATACAAGGCCGATATGAAATTCACAGAAGGGATTGTTGCCGCATGCTCCAACTCCTGGAGGAATTTCATGTATTCACGAATGGGATTGTTGCTACATGCTCCATTCTTGGTGAATTAAGTGAGGAGTATCCGTCACTTATAAACGGCTTTATCTTTTATAAGATGTCGGCGCATGATTTTCTGGGTTTTTACAAATTTAACCTTAAACGAAAATCCACCATCAACATTAAGTCCCCCGCCTAGCACATAATGGTTACACTATTGTGTGGTAGGCATGAGATGGTGACATACGAAAATGACCAAGCTAGAGTGAATACATATTTACCTGGATAGTTTCACATTGTCGGGCGTTTCCACAGGCTGGTTGGTCTTGATTAAGGATGCGAAGGAAGCGGGACTTGATCCGGTGAGTCGCTTTGGTTCCTCTTGTACATGTATGAGCTCGGCCGCTCCTTCCGGTGTACTTCTTTCATCACATACGGCTTTCCTCAGGTATATCCGATAAGCCTCGTCGATTGTTATCCCGAATTAGCAGCCTTCATAGGTGGTAAGTAAAGACTTCTTTTCCTTCTGGGATTCTGTCGACTTGTAGGATTATAAAGGATCATCTCTCGTGGTCGTTTATTCCATATCTCAGGTACTGCTCTGATTTTCTGATTAACTGATCGAGTTTTGATGATTCTCTTTTTTTTTTGTGTGCTCATAACCTCTTCTTCTCTGCAGATTATCATGGAAGCGGTAGACGCTCATTCTGTTGCTTCCCCAGAAAGAAGTTTTGAAGTTGACAAGCCTGAAAACCATGCGCATGGAGAAGTAATGGCTAAGATCGATCTTCCTCTTCGCGAAGTCGGCCGTGTTATCCAGGGGATGTCTATCCCACACCTTCGTATTGCCGTGAGGACGTATCCGTGCACTTTCGGCTGCCATTGACATGGAGGAGCGGCGGAGGCGCGAGGAAACGCTTCAGACACTAGTAAGCGCAAGGGCGAGAGAGATTTGCGGCGCGGTTGAAGAGGCGGAGAGTCGAGCATAAACGACCTCCAAATGAAGACAAGTGTGATTACCCGATCCAGGACGGCGTGATAATTCTTGATTCTGATACAGAGGAGTCTGAACATGTGAAAGAAATTTGCGCGGCCCCTGGTGTTGCTATGCCCTTTGATGCTCCGAGCGATGTTGGGGTGGAGTGCGGCTAGCTGCTGCGGAGATGTCGACGCGAGAGATTGAGGGAGATTCGAAGGAGGCGCATCAACAGGTGATGGAGCAGAATGCGCGGTGATGCGGCGAGGCCGACTCTCTCGGCGATTAGAATTTCATTCTTTCTTTTCCAAGCATGTTCCGTACCTTTGAATGTCTTCCTTGTACTCAGTGGCAGCTGAGTTCAAGTTTTCCTTTCGTTTTATGGTTTGAACAAAAGTTTTTTTTTTTTTTTTTTTTTTTTATAATCCTTTGCCAAAATTGCAACGAATCTTCTCAGGAATAAGGGTGTTCCTCCACACGTGATTCTTTGTGATAAAAGAAGTAATTATCATGATGGAATATTTACGGACCTGTGATGCGAGATCTTCCTGGCTTTGCTGGGGCAGATAGCAATCGTTTTCCTTTCTGTGCACACGTTCTGTTTCCTTCTTCCCATGAGATGCTTGCTTAGGGTTTCCTTTCTTGCTCTGCTCTAGTGTGTTGATTTAGGCCGACTCAGGGCTTTGTGTTTTTAGAAGTAGAGAGGTTCTCAGATGGGAATAATACTTCAATTAAATTGAGGATTGAAAATTGGAACCCTAACTATGAATGCAAGCATTGCGATCATTTTTTGGAGGAATTACAAGCATGACATGAAATCGCAAAAGGAAACACGCTGGAAAGAAAATAGCACAACGTTTTAAAGTGTGGAGAATGTTGGAAAGCGGTAGCAAAGTATCTTAGGTTCGGTAAGGTTTGAGCCACCGTGAGTGAATTGTTATGCCCTCCAGGGTTATCAACGTTGATGAGCTTGCGGTAGCCACCTAGGATAACATCCGCTGCAGTGCGGTTCATCTTCTCTTTTGGTGGGTGAGTCAGGTAGAGTGGTCATCTTCACCGTCATGTTTCCAACATTGAATGTAGTCGCCTTCGTCACTAGGTCTCCAATTCCGAATGGGTTTGAGCGTGCAGACACTTGGACCTTGGCCTTGTTGTCTTTGACCAAGACAGCTTCTATGCTCCTGATAAAACGTTTGAAAGGGCCGGCTTCCCATTCACATCTCCTAGCCGGGGTTGGTTTGTCGGTTGGAGCCAGTCCCCAGGACTTGTCAGAATGAGGGGCGGTAGTTTGCAAGGAGGGTTGTGTGATGAGACTTACTTGAGACCGAACCTTTCGGTGTATTCCGGCTGGCTCTCTCCTGAAGTCGTGTCATATTGGCAAGTTCTTTGGTGCGGCGATGGACGATTATCGGTAGTCCAGCGGGCGTGTTGGAGACTCTTTCGGTATCGAAACCCAGAAAGGACAGACTTCCAGTATGGCTTTGTTGTCATGCATCCAAGAGCGCCCTAGGATCATGTCGTAATTGGGATGTTCTTTGACTATGTAGAACTTTGCTTGTGTTGAGGCATCTCCCAATTTGACTTCAAGGTCGATGTATCCATATGAATCTCTGAGTTCTCCTCCTGAATCCCTGACCATAGTTGGATGACGAGTAGCCTCCTGCTTCGAAATCTTTGCCGCTCTCAAGGTCTTGACAGTAATGATGTTAAATTCTCGAAGTCGTATCGATCAACGCGTTATCAAACTCAACGTTTCTCAAACGAGTGACGGTTAGAGTCCCCGCTTTCGTTGCTCATGTCTTTCGGAAAGACGGGGTTCTGTCTTTGCTATTTGGATGCAAACGTCTCCCGACACAACGTGGTTGAGGGCCGTGAATATGTCTTGACGCTGTCCTTTGGAGAAATATAAGATTTCACACATGTGCTCCATCATAGATTGCACGGTCTTGCGAACGAGTCCCCGAAATCATGCGGTTCCCGATAGGTAGGGGATCTCTATGAACACCTTCGTTTCCAAGCTGGAGTTCCCCTGTCTCTACCTTTTCCCCGAATATTTGTTTCAACCTTGTTGCAATCTTTGGTTGGATGATGGACGAACCAATGGTAGCAACAGATTCTGGGATCTGCTATTTCTTCCTCGGTCGGAGGACGCCCGATAGGGGTAGTTTTACGGCATCATCTTGGATCCACGCTTCCAAGAGCTCTATCACTTCATTCATGGGAAAAGGAAAACCCGTGTCTTTGGCGTTTTGTGCGGGAGTTTTGTCTGCCTTTTCGAGACGAAGTCTTGTGTCTTGAGGATGTTCGCTTGGTTTGTTGTTCCGTTATCGAAGCTTTCCTCTTTTCTCCTCCGCTTACCACACTCACGGAAGGGCCGGTGTTGTATTGTTTGTTGGTGAGACGCCTTTGCTTCCTCGACTTTCACGCAAATCTTCACTTCGAACAACTCGGTTCTTTCTAGTAGTCTTTGATGCAGTTGTTCTTTGAACGTTTTGCAGCTTCGTGGAGTTCGTAGAATGTTTGAAAGCCCGATTCTCTAACAGAGCGCGGTATATGGGTATCATCCCGTTGATGCATGATTCCACCAATTGCCGTTCGGTAACATTCGGGTCGTGACAGATCCGGTGCTTGGGTTACGAATCTTTTAACGAAGTCGTTGGGATGTTCATTGTTCCGTGGGAGAATTCTTCCCAGTGTCCGAAAACGTGATTTGTTCGGACACGAAGAAATACTTCTGTAGAAAGCACCACCATCTCGCTCCAATTGGATATGCCGTTAGGCGCAATGTTGTTGTACTGTGTATGCCCTCCCGTGAGTGATTTTGAGAATTCTTTTAGGCGTAAAACATGATTGTATTCATGTTCCCCCAAGGCTTCAAGAATCGAGAAATGTGTTCACGAGCATTACCAAGACGTCGTAGAGGGAGAACTGGGGAGAGGTGTAACCTCTTGGTAAAGGAATCCGTTGCACATCCTGAGGGTACGGCGGCTGATGTTGGTGTACGTCCGTTCGGTCCCCTTTCCCTCGATTTTGGAGAAGTCGCTCTAGATCTTCATGCGTAATGAAGTTGGAAGGCTGGTCTCTCTCCCTTTGGCGCTCGGGAGCAACACGAGTTTCTTCATTCATGTGAGTCGAGGGAAACGCCTCGCTCCGGGTGTATTGAATGTATCTCTCTCCGACTCCAAGGGTTGCCGTGAATCTTGCGGCAATCGTTCGATCAAAGTTTTAAGGAAAGTGAGTACCTCTTTCGAGTTGCGGCCATATCTGTTTGAGTTTTAGCAAGAATTTCCTGTTTCTCCATCAAGTCTCGCAATGGTACTATACGGCGGTCTTCCTCTTGTGTCTCCTACCTCGTCCCGATGGAGGAGTGAAAGTTGTTGCTCTCTGGTAACCACCGGAGGCGTTACGCTCGAAGAGATGCCGGGATTTGCGGCTGCTCTGGCTCTCGTGATGGGAGGCGTTACACCTGCTGGGATGTCTCTCGCTCCGCTAGTGTTGGTGACAGAGGTAACGGATCCTCGAGATGTGTCGGCTACGGTAGCTCCACCGACAGCACGTCAACACCGGAGTGTTATCCACGCTAGCTCCGTCCGAATTGATTGCTTGATCCGGACACTGAGTTCCACCATCTTGAAATGAATTGCTTGATTGAATTGGTTCTAAGATCTACCCTTTTTGAAATTGATGAAATTGAATCGGATTTCAAAGAAATTGTTTTACGGACCGAGAGATTAATCTCCCACTGTGGTCGCCAATTGTTGATGGGTGAAAACTACTCCTGCAGAATTTGGTAATTTGGGGTGTGGATGAGGAATGAGTCTAAACCTTCAACAAATGCACTGCGCGGTGAGTGCTTGTAGATTCGAGAGATCAATCTGTGCAAGTCCGGCCTAAACCAAGAAATGGCCGTTCCAGACTTGTTTCGGTCACAAAGTGAAGGAGATGGGGTTGATCTTAGGGAGGGAAGCGAAGAAGGTGTTGAGATTGTGAAGGTGTTGGCTTGCTATGACTTGTGACAGAAGATGGTTGAATATGACGGTATCAACACTTGGTTTTCTGTCGACTGAACTTGTGTTGTTCTGTATCCGTATATTCCTTGTTGTTGGAAAATAGGGCGGAGAACCTATTTATACAAGTCATTGAGCCTCATTTACGTTTCTCGTGGGAAGTGGAGGTAGTGGAATGATGGAGTAGTGGAGTTGTGTGTCGGTAACACACGATCAGTCTTGCCCACTTTTCCTGTTCATCTCTAACCGTCCATGACTCCCTAACACGTTCTTGTGATGGCGCGTTGCACGCACGCCGCACGCCGTAAACCGCCGACCAATACCCCGATAAGTATCCCCGCCAGTGACATGATTGATGTCTGGAATGTGGATCGTGGATCCACGAAAGATAGCATGTAATCTTTGAATTGAATAATGCGTTATTCGAAAGTCGATACTTGTGCAAAGAGTATCGTGTGTATTTTATGCAGTGCTGCATTACGGTGTAGTAAAGTGATGTGTAATGACTGCTCACTAACCAAATAACTCTGACCAGGGTTGTATAACCAAGTCGGGTGAGGTCGGACGGATGAGATGATGTTTAAGACACTCATCTGCGACCGATTGATGAAATTAGGGTTTTTAAAGAGGTGCGCAAGCATCACTCTTCGACTTGGTCGAAACCAAGCATGGGAAGGATTTTGTAGAGGACCGACCATACATGCGTGTTGACGGCATGATGGTGTACACGTCCATGTCTCACCGTCTCGTGAATATGCAATCTAGGCCACTCAATTTGACCGTCAAAGAGGAGTGGTTGAGATCGGTTTGCGGCGAAATCCCTTGCCGCAAAGGAGTTGGAAACCGCATGACATCCCAAGTTTGGGCGTGCGTTCCAAGACGACCCATCTTGGTCGGTCTTGGTCGATCATACCAGCGTGTAGGTGGTAGGCTAGTGTTCACACCTATACCGATTATCCCATGAAAACGTGATCTAAGCCACTCAAATCATCCGGTGAAGTTGAGCGGTCGAGATCGATTTAGGATTTGGGAGATGTAACCGCGTGAGTTTGGTCGGGCGTTTTGGATTAGCCGGGCATGGTATGCCTTGGCCGACCACAAGAGGAGGTAGATGGGCCCACGGTGGTCATGCTTTGGTATGACCGGCCTTGGTTAATCCAATCAGACCCTCCGTTCGTGCGGAGAAGATGGACGCGCGTGATGACTTGAAGCCCTAATTTTGGCTTTCAAAGCCGCGCGACCATGCTCTTTTGGGCGGACGAATTTGTTGTAACCAACCATGGTTGGCTTTGACCGATTGGTCAAGTGTGTAGGCGGCCACACGGTGATTGTGTCGACATGCTCCGGGCCCTTTGAGTCTACATCTACACCCTCCATCTATGCCTGCGAAGATGGACGGTTGAGACCGTTTTGCGACACATGTAATATGCCGCAAACCCTAATTTAGGGTTTTCCGTCCATAATGCTTGGTATGGACGGTTTCTTGGCAAGCAAAGGCCAATGGTCGACCATGCGGGTCGGCCGTGTGTATTCCATACCTCGCTTGGGGGTGATGGAATTGATCTGTGGTCATCCAATCATGCTTGTGGAGTTGGATAATCTGCGATCGATCATATTTGGCAAGCTAAGGCCGTGTGTATTCCATACCGCTTGGGGGTGATGGAATTGATCTGTGGTCATCCAATCATGCTTGTGGAGTTGGATGACCGCGATCGAATCATATTTGGCAAGCTAAGGCCGTGTGTATTCCATACCCTTGGGGGTGATGGAATTGATCTGTGGTCATCCAATCATGCTTGCGGAGTTGGATGATCTGCGATCGAATCATATCCGAGACCGATACGATCAAGTCCGGGATGCTCAATCGGGCTAGTATAACACACCGAGAGGGGCTCAATCGGGCTAGTATAACACACCGAGAGGGCTCGGGCTAGTATAACACACCGAGAATCGGCTGTACGGGTATTTCGTACATGGATTCATTATAGTGCTTGGAGGTTCGTGTTACTCAGAAGAGTAACACTCGGTCGTCATGCCACACCGATAATGGGTACAGAAATACAAGGCTGATATGAAATTCACAGGAGGGATTGTTGCTGCATGCTCCAACCTGGAGGAATTTCATGTATTCACAGAATGGGATTGTTGCTACATGCTCCATTCTTGGTGAATTAAGTGAGGAGTATCCGTCACTTATAAACGGCTTTATCTTTTATAAGATGTCAGCGCATGATTTTCTGGTTTTTACAAATTTAACCTTAAACGAAAATCCACCATCAACACATACATACGTGAGGAAGATAGGATAAAAGGAGTTTACCCGGAAGAGTGTTGTCCGACCGCTAGTTTTCCACGCCGTCACGCTTGTATGGAATCCCCCGTGGGGCGGTTTCTTTCTTTGGGTATTTGAATCAAAAGAGGAAACCAAACAAAAGAGGAATCCTTGTTTTATTGGGATTCTTCTAATTTTTGTCTATAAAAGAGACCGAGACTCCTTTCTTCCCCTCACGAAAATTTTCTCTTGGTGTTGAGCAGCTCCGTTCGAGTCTTCACTGTGTAGTCACCAACCACCGCCACTCGCCGGAGCTTGTTGCCGTCACCGTTGCCGGAGTTGCCGCGTCCAAGGTAAGTTTCGCACTTTATTTTTTTATTTTTTATTTTTTTTTCAAAGGTGAAACCCTAGTTTGTTTAGGTAAAAACCTTTTGTAAGACATGCGCACCATTTGGCTTGAATCCCGTAGACACGATTCCCATGAATAAAGAAAATCGTGTTATAATGCATGCGGATGAATGAATGCGGGCCCGCCGTGTATGCCGGAACGTGGGTCTTATTCACATATGCTTGACTGAAATTTATACCGAACTTGAAACTTGTACTGACTTGAAATCAATACCAGACTGAAATTTGTACCAGACTTGACATTTATCCCAGACTTGAAAACTTGAGTTATACCGAAGCTTGATCAATACCAGACTTGAATGATGCTTGGACCGACCATTGTATGCTCCGATGCGAGTTGTGTCTTTGCTGTGTGTGACTACATTTCTCATGCGCTTTCATATGAGTTCTAACTCCTGTGTTTTATTTCATTGCGGTAGAAAGAAAAGAACTCTTGTCGATATGTCTTCTGGAGATAATGCTGGTGCCAAGTCAGGAAGTGTTGACAACTTTAAAGATATGCCGAACATCGATGATGAGTTGTTCACCTCGCCTTTTCCAAACATTAGGAGACATCCTTCTCATAAGATAGTCTTGCTTTCCGATTCGAGAAAACATGGATGCTTGACCCATTCTGTTCTTCAAAGACTTGTGATGAGGTTTTGTCTCCGAGAGAAATGAATATCCGCCTTCTCCTATTGACTTCAAGATTTGCCATACTCCACTGGGCTCTTATGAAGGATGGATGAGACGTATGTTGAGTAATAAGGGCATTAAGGAGAATTTGACCAAAGCGCAAATTCTCAATGCGGTCATGGCATCTGCCACTCTTGAAATTAAGAAAGACATGGCGAGTTTGATTACCTTCATTTCTCGGTGGCGCATTTCTACTCACACAACCATAGCTAGATGGGGAGAAATGACTATTACCCTGGAGAGTGTAGCTGCATTAATGAACCCGATTATTCTGGAAGTCTTTCTTACGAGCTCTCGATGCGGAACAAAGTAACTATGATGCTATACTTCAAAAGGCGGAGGGATTCGAGGGTCTGGACAAGGAGGAGAAAAAAAGATGCGAGATGCTTTTATACTTGGTGGGTGTCGGAGTGGTCTCCTGCACCCGCAGCTGAATCAAGAGTTGGAAAATGAGCTCGGCGTGATTGCGTTCTGTCTTTATGGCTATCCGAGGATATATTTGATGATGGTTCGGGGAAGAAGACCATAAGAGGTGAGCTTGTTAAGATTGCTATAAGGTGGCGAAGGGTGAAGTTCTTCCTCTAGGTGCATTGTTCCTTGGATCACCGTATTCTCATCTCGGACGCTTTAGCAATGGACATGCATGTTTCTAACGGGTACAAGAAAGTGGAGTCGCACGTTCACTTCGCTTTTCTTCAAGCGCTCTTATGGGAACACTTCAGAAGTTATGCTCCTACTCCTGCACATTCACTCGTTAACTTGTACGGCGGCTCGAGAATACTCCGATAGAATAAGAAGCGTCCTAAAGCTTCTGCGAAAACTTGTGGATGTATTTGACAACGTTTCTTCCGTAGATTTTCGTCCATGGGGGCCGATTCACTCTTCCATCGTTCGACCAAAGACCTTTGCCGACGATTCTCGGCGTTGTGTTGCGTACCGATGTTAAGACCATGAGATCCGGGGAAATTATTTACCCGCACAGTGCATTCCAGGGTATGTCCCGTCTCTATTTAGCGAAGAACTTGTTGTGACTCCGTACAATATTGACAGTGGCTGCTCGTCAAATGGGATTTGATCGGGGTGTTCCATTCATCCGTCCACCGGAAGTTTCAAAGGAATTTCTCTGAATAGTCTTAATGCCGACGTGTTCTTAGAGCGGGTGAGCCTTCCCTTCGGCCTATTGGGAGAAAACCGGTGGTGACCGATAAGTACAAGGAATTTTGGAGGAGGCAACCGTTGGTTTTTCGGGGATTCTCGGAGAGTGTTGTGACAGATCCCCGTGGTGAACCATCTTCGACGCCTTGACGAAGCATTTCCGGTTGAAGCTACTTCCCGCCAAACGGACCCGAGCCGAGTTGCGGTCCCCAAGTAGGAGAGAGACTCAAGAGGCAAGCATGTGGTCCCAGTAATCCTCAATTCTTGCAATATGCGGTATTTAAATTTCTTCCGTCGGTTCTTTCATTTCTCCGGTGTAAATTCTTAAAACGATCCTTGCTTGAAATCGGGAATTTCGAAAGATAATGCCTTCACAAGGTTGGCGCGTATTCAAAACGAGAAGGTTGGCGGTGCTTGGTCTTTATCTTTGAGAAGTCTGACGGTGCACCGATCTTCATGCTTTGAGAAGTCCGGCGGTACGGATCTTCGGGGAGCCTCGGTAACACCGATCTTCATGCCGAGAAGTCCGACGATCTGCGATCTTCATGCCGAGAAGTCCGGCGGTACGGACCTTCGAGAGCCCGGTAACACCGATCTTCATGCTGAGAAGTCTGGCGAAACCGCTCCCTTTTCCGACCATGACATGGATGACGCGAGTTCGGTTGAACAAGGTACTTTCCTTAGTGATCTTGTTGACGGGGTTGTGATGGAAATCAGCACCCCGGAGCGAAATAGACGCGGAAGGAATGTAAGAGAGGCGTGCTCGCCGTGGTTGAGACGACTCCCCTTGAAATCCATCCCGAACGGGTTCGGACAATATGGCTATTGTGGTGACTCCTTCCCCAAAGGCCTCTTGCAACCGCGAGGCTCCCGCGGTTGGTGAATTTCCATTGATGCGGCACAGGGCTTTGTTCGATCCTCCTTTTACTGTCCCTTATCCGAGGCCATGTGTTGGTTGGTGGATTCAAATACGTCTGCGGTTCGAGTTCAAAGAGTTGTACACAGCGATATGGGAGAAGCACGGTCACATTGCTACCACCACGAAGCTCAAAAGTCGCCTTGCATTGGTCAACCGCGTCCAAGAAGCTTTATCTACTATCCAAGGGATGAGCGTCATGACCGGTCGAACAGTTTCTGAGGAGATGGTTGAAGACTGGAAGTGCCATCGAGACGGGTTTGCGCAATCTGGTTTCAATGCTCCTTGGTTCTTCGAAGGGTTCTCCAAGATTCGGGAGTTTCGAAATTACGGGATGAAGTCCCCTCTGCGGATCTGCGTTGCTCGCCCGGGAAGAAGAGGTCGAAAAGTCAGTCGAGGAGTTGAAGGCCGAAGCGGCCGTGCTCCAAAGGATGAAGGTCGCTCTCGCCCGGGACGGACGAGTTGTTCTTTGAAGGACTTTCCTTGATTTGCACCATATACTTGTCTCTTCTTTTTTTGGATGTTTCTTCTTTTTGAGTGATAGTGAGGATTTTTTTTCGTAATTTGGCTTCCGGTTTTGAATAGGTAATTGAATTGGCTTATTTTGAGATAGTTTTGTGAACAAACTTTTTCGAAAGAGATTATGTTAAATGAAATTTGCATCTTGGTCATGAATGATTGCACATACCACATGGAATTGCAAATGTTATGTAAAAGGGAGGTACGAATGGAAACAAACATGGCGTTTGATCACTGAGCCTCTTTTTCCACATGCGGGATGCTAAGTCCCCAGTGAATTCTAAACTATCTCTCTTATAAAGTTGTTGAGTAAAACTTACTTGCTTTTGAAGCCTCACTATATCAAACCGGAGTAGCCTCTCTAAGAAAATCCTCCGCAAGCTATCTTTCTGAACCGAGCTTCTCCTGAACAATGCGCTTCAAAGCGTTGCATTCACTGGTGGGGTGATGAAGGAACCGGTGGTAATAATAAGATTACCTCGGGTCCATTACTTCTTGATCGATGGCGGACGCCATCCGGGGTAGCTCCACCTCTTCATTTCGCACCCATGTCTCCCGTAGCTCTGAATCTTCTTCATTGGGAATGGGAAATGTAAGTACCTTGAGTCCGGCTTTCCACTGCGTTAGTGGGCGTTGTAACGTCTCTCCGCGGCTTCGACGTGGAACATGAGATGAAGTTGGGAGATTTTTGAGTGCCATCATATCTGCGGATCGCTTGGCTAGGTAGAGGGATGTGGAAGGTGTTGTAATGTCACTGCTGAGTGACCGGATTGAACGCTCCCATCCTCTGTATGCAGGCATTTCCTGATTGATTTCTCCTTCCTCAAGCGTTCCTTCAGTTAGTTGGAAGGCCGACGCGGATTGGACAGTCTTCCGTGCTTCAATAAGAGTTTTGAAATACAAATCTTCTAGCGAGGCTCCATAGGCTGCAGCTCCCTTTCTTTATCCGGCAGACATTGTAGTACTCCGGACAAGTCTTTTCTCCCGTGGAGTTGCCTCGGATCTTCATTGTCGACTGGACCATGCTTGTTTATCTTTCCCGAGTCTCCTGCGATTACGCGCTCTTTTGCCTCTCCACCGGTAAAGGTGTGACTCTGGCTAATGATTCAACATTTCTTGTCTTTGCTGAGTAGATGCTCGTCGACCCTTTTTGTAATTGTGCCGCTTATATCATTCAAAAGGCGAAATGTCTCGCTCGCCTCCCGGTGATACCGGCTTGATTTGCCAAGACATCCTACTGACATTCCAGCTATGCTTCCCATGATATCCGAACCGCTTTGTAGTTTCGGATACATTGCGAGATGGAAACGAAAATTTGAGGATTCGGTTTTATGCAACCGATAGATTAATCTCCCACTGTGGTCGCCAATTGTTGATGGGTGAAAACTACTCCTGCAGAATTTGGTAATTTGGGGTGTGGATGAGGAATGAATCTAAACCTTCAACAAATGCACTGCGCGGTGAGTGTTTGTAGATTCGAGAGATCAATCTGTGCAAGTCCGGTCTAAACCAAGAAATGGCCGTTCCAGACGTGTTTCGGTCACAAAGTGAAGGAGATGGGGTTGATCTTAGGGAGGGAAGCGAAGAAGGTGTTGAGATTGTGAAGGTGTTGGCTTGCTTATGACTTGTAATGAAAAGATGAGCAAGCTTACGGTAGATGCAAGCAGGCTCTGGGTGTTTGAATACGGTTTTGTATTAACACTTGGTTTCTGTCGTCTGAACTTGTGTTGTTCTGTTCCTTCTTTGAAATAGGGCTGAGAACCTATTTATACAAGTCATTGAGCCTCATTCACATTTCTCGTGGGAAGTGGAGGTAGTGGAATGATGGAGTAGTGGAGTTGTGTGTCGGTGATACACGACCAGTCTTGCCCACTTCTCCTGTTCATCTCTAACCGCCCATGACTTCCTAACACGTTCTTGTGATGGCGCGTTGCACGCTGCACGCTGTAAACCGCCGTGACCAATACCCCGGTATGTATCCCCGGTTGTGACATGATTGATGTCCTGGAATGTGGATCGTGGATCCACGAAAGATAGCATGTAATCTTTGAATTGAATAATCTGCGTTATTCGGAAAGTCGATACTTGTGAAGTATCGTGTGTATTTCATGTAGGTACTTGCATTGTGGTGTGGTAAGGTGATGGGTAATGACGCCTTCTTCCAATTGACTCCCGACCGGGGTTGTATAACCAATCTGGTGAAGTTGGACGGATGAGATGAGCCTTGAGACACTCATCTGTGACCGTTAATGAATATTAGGGTTTTTTGAAGAGGTGCGCAAGCATCACTCTCCAGCTTGGTCGAAACCAAGCATGGGAAGGATTTTGGAGAGGACCGACCACACATGCGTGTTGACGGCATGATGGTGTAGGTGCCTGTATTCCGTTCCCTCATGAAAGCGCGATCTGGGCCACTCAATTTGACCGTCAAAGAGGAGTGGTCGAGATTGATTTTGCGATAGAAGTTTGATACCGCAAGAAGCCGCGCGCCACACTCTTTTCCGGCGCGTTTTCCAAGACGACCTAACTTGGTCGGTCTTGGCCGCCTGGTTTGACGTGAAGATGGTAGGCTAGTGTTCACACCTATACCTGATTATCCCATGAAAACGTGATCTAAGCCGTTCAAATCATCCTAGGTGAAGTTGAGCGGTCGAGATCGCCTGCAATTTGGGAAGTGTAACCACGCATGTTTGGGCGGGCGTTTTGGATTAGCCGGGCATGATATGCCTTGGCCGATTGCATGAGGGGGTAGATGGGCCCACGGTGGTCATCTTTGGTATGACCGGACCTGCTCGATCTGATCTGTGACCCTCCATTCGTGCCGGAGAAGATGGACGCGCGTGATGGCTTGAACCCTAATTTTGGCTTGCAAAGCCGTGCAACCATGCTCTTTCAGGCGGACGAATGTGTTGTAACCAATCATGGTTGGTTTTGACCGATTGGTCAAGTGTGTAGGCGGTCACATGGTGATTGTGTCGACATGCTCCGGCCCCTTTGAGTCTACATCTACACCCTTCATCTATACCTGCGAAGATGGATGGTTGAGACCGTTTTGCGGCACATGTAATATGCCGCAAACCCTAATTTAGGGTTTTCCGTCCATAATGCTTGTTATGGACGGTTTCTTGGCAAGCAAAGGCCAATAGTCGACCATGCGGGGTCGGCCGTGTGTATTCCATACCTGCTTGGGGGTGATGGAATTGATCTGGGGTCATCCAATCATGCTTGTGGAGTTGGATGACTGCGATCGAATCATATCCGGGCCCGATATGGTCGGTCTTGGGATGCTCAATCGGGCTAGTATAACACACCGAGAGGGGCTCAATCGGGCTAGTATAACACACCGAGAGGGCTCGGGCTAGTATAACACACCGAGAATCGGCCATGTACGGGTATTTCGTACATGGTTTCATTATAGTGCTTGGAGGTTCGTGTTACTCGTAAGAGTAACACTCAGTCGTCATGCCACACTGATAATGATTCATTATAGTACTTGGAGGTTCGTGTTACTTTGTAAGAGTAACACTCAGTCATCATGCCACACTGATAATGAGTACTGGAAATACAAGGTTGATATGAAATTCACAGGAAGGGATTGTTGCTACATGCTCCAACCTGGAGGATTTTCATGTATTCACAGAATGGGATTGTTGCTACATGCTCCATTCTTGGTGAATTAAGTGAGGAGTATCCGTCACTTATAAACGGCTTTATCTTTTACAAGATGTCAGCGCATGATTTTTCAGGTTTTTTTACAAATTTAACCTTAAACGAAAATCCACCATCAACAGTATTCAACATAACCGGTCCTAGTGATTGGTGTGATTTGTCCATGCGAAGGAGTGTAAAACTGTTTTGCCTATAACTTCTTCGTCCGAACTCGGTATGACCTCATTCTTTTTGTGTTGGTTTCGTAATTCAATTTCCTACAAGATTAAGGTAATTGCAATACTTTATTTTCTATTAATATTTATGGTGCATGACATTTGAGTTTATGAGATAAACCATTGTGTTTCAGTCTCATATATTGGCTTACTTCCTTATGGATAGTAGTTATGTTTTTTCGGTTTATGAGATGTCTGATTTCGGTTTTCATAACCTTTGACTTTTTAATTTAGCGGGATTAAGTTATGGCCCATGTTGCTAGGCTTTATCAAAGGATCATAAGGTGTTCCAATTGAAACTCATATGTGAAAAGTCACAATATGTTGAATCAATTTGTGTTTACATGAGTTGTGTTTAGCATAAAACATATGTGTTTTGGGTTTTCAACTTTTTCTATTGGCACGCATTAGTTAAAACTGATTCAACTTTTCTATGGTAAAGGTTGGTCTTTGTTGTTGTTCTTGCGAGAGGATGACAACATACTGGGGGAGAGTTCTAATTTGAACTTGCGCTTAATGATGTATCTTTCTGGGGAGAAGAGGATGGCGAATCTGAGGTAACGAATTTGTTAGTTAATCGTTTTCCTGTTTACGTTAAGCCTATTTATATTGCATATATTTTGCTTTTGCTTAACGAAAATTTCGGTACAATTGATATATATTCCATTATGTATGTGGATGTGTGTGTGTGTGATTTAATTGTTTCCGGTTAAGAAAAACTGTGTCAATTTATTTGACTAATTGTTTGGTATCTTGTTTATTTTTTGGTATCAAGTGTTTTTGTTTAACGAAATTTCGGTGCAATTGTGGTGTTGTAATGTCTATATTCGTTTCAATTGCTTCCGTTTAAGAAAATAATTGTGCAAGTCAATTTATTTTGTCTTGTATGTATTGTTTATGTCTTAACAAAAATATGGATCATTTGTTTAGCCCAATTCGATTCCGGATAAGATAAACTAAGTTCATTCGGATTTTAGTTAGACTTATCAAATTGAAGGATTCAGTTATTCAAGTCTAATCGAATGCCTTGAAAAGAAATACTAGTTAACTAACCTAGTGCTTGTCTTAGCTAAAGTGAAAGGTCTAAGTTATTGGTTGAATAATTAGAACCTGATGAGAAAATAAAGTTAATTCGGATCTTTATTTTGGTCTTATCGAAATAAGTGATTGTATGTTTACAATCGGTTTCTTAAGTTTATTAGTAAATATTGTTAACCTATTAGGGAAAATTACTTGTAATTTCGGTTTTGATACTGGTTATATAAAGAGGTATGCGAAACCTTCGTGCTTAACTCTTATAGGTTGTACAAGTCTTTTGTATTTGTAAGATCCTTTCGGTTTGACCTGTATTTGCTACCAAAAGGGGGAGAAATATATGGAGTAAACAAGTGATTTACAATCACTAAGGAAAGGACAATTGTGCTTAAACGTTATATCTAACGAAAGAGTAAAGCATTGACTAAGGGGGAGAATAACTACACAACATACCTTATGTGATTTTGCAGTTATCTTGACTACAAAAGGGGAATAACAAAGATGTTCGGATTGAAAATCTACATATCTTATTATCTTTAGGGGGAGTATAAGCTTTGTTATTCAAATATCAACAACGACATTGATAAATTGAATATATGCAGGTTATTGTGTTGTTGAAACTTGGAATCAAGTGTATGTGTAATGAATTCTTGTAATTTGTTTATTCATATGTATAAAGAGTTTTGTCACTAAAATTGACAAAGGGGGAGATTGTTAGAGCACAGGTCGGTTGAACCCACCAAGCGTTGGTATGTCAAGTTTGGTTGTCATATTTTAGTGAATCAAAACTCATCTAAGAGTCGCTTGATTATGTACTAGAGTCAACTTCGTATAGGTTAGACTAGAAAGTCTAGGAATATGAGACATACAAGTATTACTCGAAGACATGAAGAACATATACTAGTTGAAAATCAAAATAAAAGTTCTGCCAGAAACAGCTTTAGAATCACTAAAAACGTCTGTTTCTGAGAGCCCTTAATACGTAGACTTATTTCTCAAAAGGATCGCACTTGGGAACACTTGAATCTTTTCAGATTCGACTATCATGGAAAGTCTATCTTTACTACTGATATAAGCAGTCGTTCATATTGAACATATTTTATAAAAAAAATTTGATTCAGCTGAATCAAAAGTTGATTCAGCTATATCTGAAAATAAAAGCTGAATCACTATTTAAATTAATATATACTTAAAAACTGTATTAGTAAAAAAAAATCAAATTGATAAATTTAAAACTGAATTTATATTAAAAGGTGCCAACAGTTTACAACTTAAACCATCTAAAATACTGAAGTTCCAAAACTGACAACTTCAAGTGCTAAAGTTTATATTTCTATTACAAGCTTAACTACCAGAAAGCTTCAACACGAAGTTGAATGCGCGCAATACTTCACCATCTATGTCTTCGTTTACAGGAGAAGGGATCAATGTGGAAAGCTACCTTCAATTGCAAGCACGAACCGACAGAGTTGCAGCAGTTGTGAAAACAGACAAGCAATCATCTTTCAGTTGGCTGCCGAATTACAGATATTAGATTGAGCGTAACACCTTAATAAAATAACAAAAGGAAATGAAGAGAAAATAAAGTGCATTACCCACAAAAAGAAGCATCTAAAGTTAACAGACGGGGACAACGAATGGATGCTTTGGATAAAACACCACATCCCTTCAATTCTAGCAGCACTATCAGAGGTGCTGCGATGTTAAGTGCCTCCGATTTCGGGCATATAACGAAATTAAGGGACTGAATACCAACCTACAATAGCAAACAAAATAATAATCTGGTCCGTCAGTAAAGAGATATCAGATGCATAATACACTTTGTTGAAAGAAGACACACGAAGAAAGAGAAACTGAGGATGTACTGCTGAATTTTACTACCATTGCACTCTGTAAAAAAAAATCGAAGTCCTGAACAAGTGCAGTCTGCATATATATAAATTGGCAAGTACAGAAAATGTAAAAGATTCAGAAAGGATACTAGAAGCTCAAAAGTATTTGACAGTTTCCTCTAATCATTTCACTTAAGTTCACAAGCAACAATTTTTTTTTCCTTTCCTCTCACAAGTGCAGCAAGGTATTGACATCCTGACACTGTTGCTGATGCAAAAAAATAATGACTTCTTTAAAACCAGAGTAATAAACTTAGTGTACGCAGGTTCTACCAAACAAAACCAAGATGCAAATAAATAATGACTTTACTCAAAAGCAACAAAATGACTTTAGGGTAGTCTTCCAACAATCTCATTTAGACTACCAGATGTCAGCAAATCTTTATGAACAAGAAGAGTTTCCTGAAAATAGAAAAAGCAAACAGCTTAGTGACTAATATTTTGTACCTCATTTACACTATTAAAGCAACAATACAAAGTCGTCGATGCGCAAAATCCAAAGGGAAAGATGCATAAAAAGATATTTAGAACAAATAAATAGATTTTTATAAGGAGTACCGAACATTGGTTGTTGTTAAAATAAAGTTAAACCTACTTTCTGGCACTATATTTTTATTGATGTTCGATTTCGAAATGCTCAAAGCGAGAGATAAAAAAAGTTGGTGAACATTTATCGACGATAACTTCCATTAAAATAACATCCAGCCAATGAATATTGTCCTTTTTACCATCTTCAGTTCTAGTATAGACTCTATAGAGGTACAAGATATAATTTGATTAAGGCGAGCAAACTAACCTCATAAACAGGAGCAACACAATTGGTGGTGCGACTAGCGTTTGAAAGAATGTTTGTTGTCTAAGGTGTATTCCTTCTCGTTGACACGAACAAACATGAGAGCGTCCTTGTTGGGAGAAAAAACGATAACCTTCTTGTTTCCGCCAAGGATTATCAAACAATCATTTTCTGACTAAGTTTAAAACCAGAAACAAAGAGCATATGATCGTAGATACACTAACTTTTGGTCAGCTGTGCTCAGGCCACTAGGTATATGCAAACATTCCGAATTCCTTATTCTACAAACCCAATTACAGTATGCGACAGAACCTTTTCCATTAGACTTCCAATCCTTCAACATAAAAAAAATTCAGTAAGAAACAAATTAAAAACCATATGCTAAAACAATTCAAACACCATTCTCACAATGCTATCAACACATAGATCATATCAAATTACTCAATATAAGACCAGAATAACAAAAGATTTTAGATCCTTTCGAAACAGAAGATGCAGACATTTCTATTGACCATCAGACCAAAAAAAAAAAAAAAAAAAAAAGATATTAGTACTTACATAAACTACTCTTCTTATCCACAAGAGAAATCCCTGCAAACATCAAACACCAAAAAATCCACCATCAAGATTCATATGAAACCCTATTTTATACTCCCTCCGTTACTTTTTAATAGGCTGGTTTGATTTTTAGAGAAAATTAAGGAAATTAAGAAAACTAATCATTGAAAGTGGTCCTCATGAAACTTGTCAATAAAAGAAGTGAATTGAAATGGTCCCCATGACACTTGTCAGCAAAAAAAAGTAAAGTGAAATGGTCTACATGACACTTGTCATCAAAAGAAGTTAAGAGAAAAGTGGTCCCTAAAAACTAAAGTAACATTTGACTTTCCCAATTAGGAAACCAGCCTATTTTTTTGTAACATTTATTTATAGAAACCAGCCTATTAAAAAGTAACGGAGGGAGTACAACTAACTTAAAGGGATAAAACCACATACATTTTATCAAACAAGCAATCAAAAGAAAAAATTAAGAAATTCGACAACTAAAAAACATCTCTAAAACTCAAAATTCCAAACCCCAAACTTCTTAGCTGCATTTACTGTCCATTACAATACCTGAATCAACGAAAACAAAAACATAAAAAGAATTTAAGTAATCAAATCAACATCAAAGAATAGATATGAAACAAAACATAAGATGTCTATATAAAACACATAGAGGAAAAAAGTATCACCGAAAGCTGGATCTTTTCCTGGCCAGCTTTGATGTTCAAATCTTTGTAAGTTCTAGAATATATGAGCCATGGGGAAGCTTTAGGAAACCTGATTTTTTTTCTTCTAAATGTCTAAACTGAAATAACAGCATCAACTGATTAATCATCATCAGAAAAACCAAAAAAAAAAAAAAAAAAAAAAAATTGAAGAAAAAAATAGCAAATAACAAAACTTTTATGTAAAATCTCTGCAGTATCTTACCTCATAAAGTAAAAATTGGCATCATAAATATCTTCTCTTTCATCTGCAAAACATTAAAACTCGCATTTCATCACTTGTTTAAGACGATCTCGAATAGATCTGGTGAAGTGAACAACTAAGAAGGTATTGAAATCGAAAATTTTGGGTTTTTTAAGAGATGGTGAGAAGATGAAGTAAGGGGTTTTGTTTAATGATGATGAATATAGTTCAGAAGATAAGGTTTTTCGTTTTGATGTTGAGAAAGAAACTGTTATCTTTGGATTTTCACTGGATATTTTTCGATTTCACCATTGTAGAAGAGGGGGTTTCTGGAAGGAGAGGTTTTCCAGATTTGTTTCATGGAGGATATAAAATGGAGAAGTAGAAAGAGAAAAGAGAAAAAAAAAATAGAATATTGAGAGAAAACTGAGGAGTGCAAATCTGTTCACACTCCTCTAACGAGTGTATATTTCACATGCTCTTCTGATTGGTTGATTATTTAATGGATGGCCCTATTACCCTCCATGTTTAGAATCACGACCCTCGTTACTTAACTCCCTAAATTAAATCAAGGGTAGAGATTAAAATGTGAAATATACACTCGTTAAAGAGTGTGCACGAATTCGCACTCAAAACTGAGAGAGTAATGAAAGAGCAAACAGAGAAAAAGAGGGACCACATAAACTAGTTTCTCACATAGACTTAATTAGAGTACACGTGGATACTTTTATTTTTCCTAAATTACCAACATATATTAAGACTTCCGCGGGAGCTCTATTTGTTTTTATCACCAAAACGTCTACCATGGGAAGCCCCGTTCTATAGAGATTGCCTGCGGAAGTCATTTTTATAATTCCCTAACAGACTTAAAAAATTCATTTTCCACTAGTGATAAAGAAGAAACAAGCTACAACAACGACATCAACCTTCCTCTTGAGATTAGTAATTGATGGTTATTTTCAATGATGTTGTAGTGAAAGGTTCGTTCAAGACTTGTGAAAGCAGAATTTTTAGACTTAATTTTTGTAAATAAAAATAACAAGCTCAATTAAAAAGTTATTGGGAAATTATGGAGAGGCTGGGGCTAGGATTCCACCGTTGGTCAATATTAGTGATTTAATAAAACAAATAATTATGCAACTCAACATTCAAATTGATTCTAATAGTATTGCCTAGACATGTAGATTTTCAAAAGAATAGATGTTAATCCAAGCATAGAATATCAAAACACTAAAGCAAACATATTCTATCAAGAGAAAATACACCTAACTAATCAAAATCATATGATCAAATTTTAGTTCAGTGCAAAAATCATAATAGAGTTGTTATAATTAATTAAAAGTAGAAATGTATCACTTTACCGAAACAACGGCTTCTTCCATCGCCCCAAGGATTGGGTTTAGCTCTTCATCATGGAAACACACTCAAAAGTTGATTTCATTGCTCAAAAGTGTTTACAAATGATAAAAAGGGAGAAAAAACAATAAAAACCGGGTTTGTAACACTTATATTTGTTACAAACCAGCTGTTACAGAGAACGATAATGATGAACTGTTGTTGTTGCTGTAGCTCTGCGACCCACGCTTGACAGTCGTTTACACTGTAGCATGAACGACTGTCTAGTGTGCGTCTTATGTTCTTCGTGTTCTTGGTGCAGCAGCAGCAGAAAATAATTCTGTAACTTGATTTTCTCGATCTTTTGATGCTCTGTACCTCTCCCCCTAACTCTCCCTCCTTTGTATGGTACTAATTCAACCTATTTAAACCCGAAAGATGCATCGAATCTCCTTCATAACTTCAAAATATCCTCTCTTTATTATTTTTATTCTCACGGAAATATTTTCCATTTTTTTGATCTTACACGCGTTATCAGCTGTCAAACATTCCTTATTTATCTTCTTCACGAATCTCTGTAATGCAAAACACTCCAAACTGATGCATTACACGCCTCAAACTCGTGTCAAATTCACTTGAACCCGTGAAAGCTTGTGTCCACTGTTTTGGATTGAAACACGTTATTCAGCCAAATTTTGTCCAAACTAACACCCATACCAACATTCTACAGTCATATCACGTCTACCCATGAAATTTCAGCGATTGAGTCTACCTCTAACCCATCCAAAATCCGATCGACAAATCTGCCAGGAGAGAAACTCGTTTTCCCGCCAAAAATGAAAATTCAAATGAAGAAGATGAGATGCCCCCTATCCTGAACCTGGGTGTGAATAGCAACTGGGTGCCACCTTAGCAATTGAGGTGCCCCTTATCCAATGTGGGAGTCCGCATAGCAGTTGTCCTCCGGGGGTCCAAAAAGCACTTTTTGAGCAATTTTGTCCACACAAGTGTATTTCTCCAAAAACACCTACACAAACATAAAAACACCATAATAAGTACAAAATCAAGCACTAACAATAGAGACACTGAGGACAATTCAGACACAAAAATGTGTCTATCAGTAATATTGACTTGAACTGTTTCATTCCTACCGTATCTTTCAGGTCGTGATATATTGAAAACATAACTGCGAAGCTGTGAATGATATTTTACTCTAGTAGTGAGACATGATCATATGATCATAGTATTAAGGAATTAGACTACGAAGTATAACGCTTATCTTTTGAACTTCGTAGATATGACATTGACATAATCTTTTGAATGCTATTGTGATTATGTGTATGGGTAAAGGTGAAGATTTCACCCTTGGAAGCAATGTTTACATTTGGATAAAGGAAGTACGCTCATGAACTTGTTTTATGAATCGAAATGGAAATCGCTAGGCTTATTGGTATTTTTGTTCATTGCATATCTATGGATTACCAATATGTTTGAACCGATCATAACATTTTATGTATCTTGGTATAACTAATCACGTGCAGCAAGCCGTTAAACTACTAGGTGGCCCTAGCGGCAGAGTGATGTCTCCGGAGGGTTTACCAGAGGTATACCGACAAAACCTTTACTCCAGACCCTAGCTATCTACGCAGAACCTTGGAAGGCACTAAAGAATCTCCTTGGTTGGCATACTTATTGGCTACAGGAGGAAGTACCCTGATGTGAAATTCCACTTGTACACGAGTTTGCACTCAAGCATACTAAAATTCATATATAAGTGACCTAACTCTACTCAGATAGTTTCTGTACATCATAACCAGAGTCAACCAATCACATGGAAAGATTAAGAAGATGGATGTAGAGAAAATGTAGATGGTTTTGATGTTGACTAAGGTGAACCTATCCTAATGGACTGAGATACTGGTCTGACTAATATCAACACAGCTGGCATATATAAGGGAACCAGTGGGTGATAATCCTAACTCTAGGTCAACACAACTGGCATATACAAGGGCTCCAGTGGTCGATTTTATTGAATTTATTCCGGTTGATCTGATGGTCTGGTCTTTTTTTTTTTTTTTTTTTTTTTTTTTTTGTGGTATCTCAATCACTCTATTTTACCCAATCCCTTATAAGAAAATAAAAATAGAAGGTGAAAAGGATTCAACGAGATATGGCGAAACTACCATGTTTTTTTTTTTTTTTTTTGAATTCTAACACCTGAGCGCTGTGCTTTTATGAATAGACTCTTTAGATGTTTCCATCTAATCGATTGGTTCCTCAACTCCTATAACCAAGATGCTTCCATCCACTTAGATTTGTTAGTGCCATCCTTAATAAACATAAATTTCTAGGCTTTGGAGTTTTATTTATTGCAACTAAAAAGTTTCCCCCATACCCCAAACTTAAATCTAACATTGTCCTTAATGTTCTAAAGATGAAATTAAAAACATGAACAAGGAGAAACTGTTACCATTTGAAGCAAAAGAGAAAAGGAAAGATATTACCGTGTCGCATGAGCATGGGTTACCTCCCAAGAAGTGCTAAGTTTAAAGTCTTAAGCCAGACATCAAATACCTCAAAAAGGATCTTCACCTTCCAAAGTCATACACCAATAGCCGAAATAGTTATGGGTCCATAAGACCAAATAGAGCTAACACCAGGCAACTGCACTGGTTCAGAAAAATGAATAGAAGGAGCACAATCTCATCTAAGGTATCTGTCAAGACAACTGGGTTTATCTGGGGCGCGTTATTGAACTTCATATGTGTGTCTCGATAAATAGGTTCATCCGAAAAATGGGTCTCTAATACTGGTTACCTCCCCGGACAATATCGGGAGGATCGGGTTGCTGAGTCTGAATAGACTCGAGTAATATCTCAGACGCACATGGCTCGATTCCCAAGTTAGGGACTCTAATTAGGGATACATGACAATCACAAAAACCATCACTACCCCCAAACTTAGGGTTTTCATTACTCACAGACAAACCTCTAACTATTGCTTGAATTTCCGGATCTTCAGAGTCCTTAATATACTCAAGAGATTCTTCTAGTTTTCTACCCCAAACTTAAGGTCATCATTATTCTCGAAAAGACCTAACACTATTGTCTGGATTTCTGGGTCCGTAGAGTCTTTGAAATACTCAAGGGCTTCTTCTAAAGATTGATCACACATCTGGTCTAAGAGAATGGTTTCCTCAAATTCATCTAAAGAATCTCCTAGTAAAGTGTCATGCCAATTATCCTGAACTAAAGTGCTAATCATATTCACTTCTTCCAAATCATCATTCTCAGAAGGTTGTCTAGTAACATTAAAGACATTTAGTTCAGTGGACATATTACCAAAGGATATGTTCATAAGCCCTGGTCCCTACAGCTTGATGACAAATTAGTTTTGTGGCTAAAAATGGGCGACCTAGAATCACCGGGATTTGAGCACTTGGGTCCCGAACGGGTTGGGTTTCTAGAACAAAAAAAATACACTAGATAAATAAACTTATCAACCTCAATCAGAACATCCTCTATGACACCACGAGGGACTTTGACAGACCTATCAACTAATTGTAGTGTCATTTTAGTCGATTTCAACTTACCAAGTCCTAGATGGGTATACACATGGTATGGGAGTAAGTTAACACTAGCTCCTAAGTCAATTAAAGCTTTATCGACCATGTGATTACCAATCGTACAAGATATGGTGGGGCATCCAGGGTCCTTATACTTATGGGGTGTTTGGTTCAGAAGAATGAAGCTTACTTGACCAGCTATAAAGGCTTTCTTTTGGACATTAAGCTTACGCTTTCGTGTACAAAGATCTTTAAGGAACTTGGCATAAGCAGGCATCTGCCTAATTGCTTCTAACAAAGGAATGTTAATGTTCACCCGCTTAAATGTTTCCATTATCTCGTTCAAAGTCGACTCCTTCTTTGTTGGGGCTAACAAGCTGTGGGAATGGGGCTCGGGAACAAAGCCGGGCTCAACAGAATTTCTTGGGAGTCCTTAGAGGTTGTTTCAGTTTCCTCAACTACGGGTTCCTCTTGGGAAGTAGAAGGTGGAACTACAGTATGTCCACTAGGCATGGATACCTTATTGTCTATCGTTTTACCACTCCTAAGGGTTGTTATTGAATTCACATGATGGGATGGTCTTTCACCTACTTGATGAACTCCTCTAGGATTGGGGTGAGTTTGACCAGGAAACTTACCTTTTTCCCTCAAAGACTCATTTATCTGACTAACCTGGGTTTTCAACTCAAAAATAGCCTGAGAGTTAGCATAACATATACTCTTACTTTCTTCTATCCCTTGCGCAACCATTTGGTTGATCTTTTTCAGAGCTTTTAATAAACGAGGCGAGAGTTTCTTCTAAACTTGTGATCTTTTTATCCGAAGGGTTCTAAAACTGGGGTTGACTCAAGAGTTCTTAGCATAACCAAAACCCGGGGAGGCCGAGAATTACTAGATCGACCTTGATTCTGGCCCTTAGACCAAGAAAAATTAGGATAGTTTCTCCAACTAGGATTGTAGGTCTCTGAGTATGGGTCAAACTTCTGACGGTTCTCAAACCTAGCATTGTTATAGACTGCATGAGCTTGCTCCTCACTAACCTGACCTTCCCAAAATGAGTTATCGGGCTCTATTCCACAAATAGAGACTTGAGAGGTTCTATTAGGTTCAACAAGGGACCTATTTTTAGACTGACCCATTTCCAAAGCTTCTAACCTTCTAGACAAAGAAGCAAACTTAGCATCTGATGCAAAACTCGTATCTACCATATTGGTGCTACTTCTATTAACTAAGAGTCTTTTATGGGGTTCAACACAAGACTCCCACTGTTGGGATTTCTCAGCAACAACTCCTAAGAAGGTAAAGGCATCCTCAAGACTTTTACTAGTGAACTCACCAAATAAGACATAGACTCGACCATGGCTTTGGTCGAATAGCTAGTCTAAACCATCATAAATAATCTCTACGAGTTTCATCTTATCAAATCCATGGTGAAGACACTGGGATAGGAGATCATTGAATCTCTCTAAAAACCTATAAAGAGACTCTCCCTCTTGTTGCACACTGGAACTAATTTTCTGTCTAACAACTGCAGTTTTATGCTTAGGGTAGAATTTCATATAGAAAGCAGCAATAAGTTCCTGCCATGTTTCAATGGATTCAAATGGTAGGTTGTTTAACCAGGTCTTGGCTTTATCTTTCAAGGAAAAGGGGAACATCTTAAGTTTCAAAACTTCATCAGTAAGGTCTTTTATTCTTACTGTCCCACAAATTTCCTCAAAGTCCCTAATATGAAAATAAGGGTTCTCATCATCTTTTCCTAAGAATATAGGGATCATCTGAAGAAGACTAGGTTTTATCTCGAAATTATCCGTATTGGTGGGCAATTTAATGCACGGCTCGGTTGGTCCTAGTTGGGAACATGTAATCTTTCAAAGTTGCCATCGCTGGCACAAATTGAAGTAATAGGGGTACTTTCCTCACGAAGAGACAGATTCTCAAAACTGAAGTTTCCAAAAACGGGGCTCTCAAAAGAAGAGTCTCCGAGTTCCCCGCCTTCACAAGAAGAACTACTAGGTTTGTCACTAATCAAACGACCTAGAGTGTTTTTTTTTCCAAGCCTGTTCTCTAATGACCTCGGGCATACACTAGAAAAACAAAATAAAAAAAAAAATCCTGAAAGGAAGGGAAGTTCTATGCAAACACAAACAAGGCTGACTCCACCATAGAAAACATACTGATTTCTAGCAAACAAAAAGCATGATGGCTCCACTTAGATTGTTTCTAGACCAGCTTCTAATCTTTCGAAAATGAACTCGTTACAATCTGAGCAAACCTCTTTGGAATCAATCCGAGTTAAAGTAAGTTGAATAAAGACGAGGGAAGCTGCGTGGAGCTTTGATACCCAAGGCCTCACCGCATTACAAGGCGGCGCAGTCACGCATTCAACTCACAGAAACCATCATGAACTTCGAAGTATGCTTAAAAGAGTAACCAATATTTTTCAAATGACTTTCCTATTAAGCTCGTTACCCTATCGGTCTCGTTCTATTCAAAATTTTAGGCTTAGGTTCGCGTTTGGTTTCGTTTTCCTAAGGCGGGCAAGAAGAGAACGGTGATGAAATCCGAACCCTTATCTTATATGGCCAGTCCTTGCCCTTTACTAGGAAATTAAAGCAACCGTTTTCAACTCCTCATCATATATGCAAACGAAGGAATACAGTAACTCGCTGACAGGGGATTCGCGAGTGTTTCGACAAACTTACCTCCCGTTCCAGACGGGGGATGAACCGTTGTAGTCGACTCGGGCCACGACTCCAATGTCGTGTACGAACCCGAGGGGCCGAGACGATATCGTAATCGCCGTCCTTCTGTGCACACAATTTATATTTAAACTACCCTTCCGTAGGGTTTAAAAATAATGTCCCAAAGTTTAAAGTCCAAAGTCCAAAAATAAAGTGCAAAAGAAAAGAAAAGTCTAAAAAAATAAAAATGTCTCTCTTTTTTTTCCTCTCTTTTTTTTATAAAATAAAAAAAATCTTATTCTCCTTTCACTTAGCCTTTTACTACAAGTCTTTAAGTATTCACCAAAAGCTTTGGCAAAATTTTCTTTCGCACCTAATTCCAAATTCTGTAAGGAAAAGACAAAAACCCAAAAACGTAAAGAAGAACAAAAACAAATAAAAACCTAAAAAAAAGAAAAAAAAAATCTAAAAGCTCTAGCCTAAAGACAAGTCCGCGTCGGCGGCGCCAAAAATTGATGGTTATTTTCAATGATGTTGTAGTGAAAGGTTCGTTCAAGACTTGTGAAAGCAGATTTTTTAGACTTAATTTTTGTAAATAAAAATAACAAGCTCAATTAAAAAGTTGTTGGGAAATTATAGAGAGGTCAGGCTAGGATTCCACCATTGGTCGATATTAGTGATTTAATAAAACAATAATTATGCAACTCAACATTCAAATTGATTCTAATAGTATTGCCTAGACATGTAGATTTTCAAAAGAATAGATGTCAATCCAAGCATAGAATATCAAAACACTAAAGCAAGCATATTCTATCAAGAGAAAATACACCTAACTAATCAAAATCAATTGCAAAATCATAATAGAGTTGTTATAATTAATTAAAAATCATAAAACAACGACTTCCTCCGTCGAAGTGATTGGTTTAGCTCTTCATCATGGAAACACAATCAAAAGTTGATTTCATTGCTCAAAAGTGTTTACAAATGATAAAAAGGGAGAAAAAACAATAAAAACCGGGTTTGTAACAAAACCGGGTTTGTAACACTTATATTTGTTACAAACCATGTATCTAGTGTGCGTCTTATTTTCTTCGTGTTCTTGAAAATGGCATAATGCTCAGACCTCTCCCCCTCTGGTTGCAGAAATCCCACACTACACCCCTCAAGCATAATCCACTAACTAAACCATTGAAAGATGAACAACAAAATGTTTATTAATTATTTTCTTCAAGTTATTACACAAGAAAATGGAATTACACTTAAGAATTACAAACACTCTCCCGGGACTTAATTTCCCAATCCAAAAAATCTCTCCACAATGACTTCTCATCCCTTTATATAGTTGAATGTGACTTCATTTCGGAATGTCCCGCGAAATGTCGCGAATGTACAAGTATTCATATTCATGTGTTTACAAATGATACTCACACGAGTCCTCGCAAAGGGAGCCTTTGTACGTCGATATAATGATCCTACATCTTGCCTCTTTTTCCTTGAATATTGCTTGAAGAGCGATTTTGAAGGGAAAATTTGTTGTTGTAGTGATCTTTGATCTTGTTGATGAAGGAACGAGCGAAAGATACTTTTTCTTGTAACATTCTTTGGCCAAGTTCCAAGCTTTGAAGATTATATATGAAGTATCATTTTTGCCTCGGGGATTATGGAAACTCATCTCGCAAGTTAAAAAGGGTGATGAATCTTGAGAATTTATATCCCCTTGAATTGAGAAACCTATTTCAACCCGTATTTTCAATTTTATTATAGATGTCTACTCTTCCATTCTATTCTCGAACATCTCTTTCAACCGTCTATTCTGACCATTCACGTCTCACATTAAATGTTCGCCGAGGATCTCTCTCTCTAGTTTTCTCTCTCCGAACTTTTCTTTAATCTTCTTTTCCACTTCCATTTTCATACTTCAATCTCTTCTCTTAATCTTCGCTCATTCCCATACGATAATGGCTTCCGTTAGTCGTATGTACAAACCCTCGCTTTATTGAGATTCAAAAAGGTTGTTCACCTTTCCATTCCCTGATCAAGAATGTTCATCTATACTCAACATAGAACGTGATGATCACAAGATTATTGTCTCGTTAGTCAACTATCGCGGGACTTCCCATTCCTTTATATGATCCCAGATGCCACTTAAATCCTTTCCCATCTGAAATTCTGGCAGCTGTTTATCAACTAAGCGGCGATTGTATCCGCCTAATGCTTGAGTTCGCCAATCAAATTTTAGTTCAATTTTTAGAGCGAATTAATTCCCTTTCATTAAATGAACTCCAAACCAAAATATCGCCTTTTAGTAATTGAGCACGGATCTAGTTTAAGTGCAGCCAACCAGTTTAAAACAAATGTACCTCGAGTCTCATGAGGAAACCAAAATTTTAAGAAATGACAAATCGATTGCCTAGTTAGCAACATTTCAAAAGTCCCTTCTAATACAAATGGAGCGAGATGAATTGCTTCTGCATTCCTGGAATGAGCGAAAGTCAAATTGTTCACTTCTTATTATAAATAATGATGATGAATTCGCTTGGGTTGCGAAGTCTTAGATAACGCGAATAATTTAGGTGTTGATGTTAGCTTCATGCGAAGGTTAAAGATATGATATCTGACAGAAGGTTACTTATTATTATACCTGCTTCTCATCTCGTAATATTGCTATTAAGTTGCTAACTTTTCGTTGTTTATTTGTAGAATCCGAAAGAGATTTCAAGCAAGGATTGAAGAACTTGACACGAGAAAGCACAACTCGCAAATAATCTCACCCTTCGCGAGAATGTACTCCAAATTGAAGAAACAATTTCAAACTACGCGTGGCTAACTTTAATAATGATGTCCAATCAAGCCATGGAGTACGCTTGCAAAGATCACAAAATCCCTCTTTGTTCATATCCTTGGCTTTACAAGAAGTTCACGAATTTGGTGTCTCGGATGTTTACGATAGTGAATCCAGCAAGAAGAAGAAGTTGAGATGAGAATAATAGAACCTCGAGATAAAGAAGAAATCACCAAAGAAATAATTCCTTTTGTTTAACAAAAAATTTCTTGGATTATCGATCTTCATTTCCTTCTTGGTAACTCTTCTTTGTAATATAATTGGCTAACGTTATTGATGTATAGCTCTTTCATTAGAAGATGAATAAATAATATTTCATCTTTTGCATTCCCATACTTGATTTTTGTTTAATTGTTATTGTAGAATGAAACCTCAAATTCACTTATCATTTTGAAACTTATCATCGCGACGAGATCGCGAGATATCTTAAACGAAATAATCCATTGATCCCGCCTTATCATATTTGTTGGTCTTTTAAAGCGACCTTCTAGTTAAAGGTCTTGCTCTCGCTTGCTTTTATGCGGACATAAGATCGCAGACGTTTTGCATAAAAATCATAATAGAGTTGTTATAATTAATTAAAAGTAGAAATGTATCACTTACCGAAACAACGACTTCCTCCATCGCCCCAAGGATTGGGTTTAACTCTTCATCATGGAAACACACTCAAAAGTTGATTTCATTGCTCAAAAGTGTTTACAAATGATAAAAAGGGAGAAAAACAATAAAAACCGGGTTTGTAACACTTATATTTGTTACAAACCAGATCTCCTCCTTCTCCATTGTTACCAATTGCTATCATCCTCTGAATTCTGACGATAATGATGAACTGTTGTTTTCTTCTTCTAGCCATTTCTTTTTGGTAGCTCTGCGACCCACGCTTATGCGGTCGTTTACACTGTAGCATGAACGACTGTCTAGTGTGCGTCTTATTTTCTTCGTGTTCTTGGTGCAGCAGCAACAGAAAATAATTTTGTAACTTGATTTTCTCGATCTGTTGATGCTCTGTACCTCTCCCCCTAACTCTCCCTCCTTTGTATGGTACTAATTCAACCTATTTAAAACCGAAAGATGCATCGAATCTCCTTCATAACTTCAAAATATCCTCTCTTTATTATTTTTATTCTCACGATCATATTTTCCATTTCTTTGATTTTCCACGCGTTATCAGCTATCAAACATTCCTTATTTATCTTATTCACACATCTCTGTAATGCAAAACACTCCAAACTGATGCATTGCACGCCTCAAACTCGTGTCAAATTCACTTGAACCCGTGAAAGCTTGTGTCCACTGTTTTGGATTGAAACACGTTATTCAGCAAAATTTTGTCCAAACTAACACCCATACCAACATTCTATAGTCATATCGCATCTACCCATGAAGTTTCAGCGATTGAGTCTACCTCTAACCCATCCAAAATCCGATCGACAAATCTGCCAGGAGAGAAACTCGTTTTCCCTCCAAAAATGAAAATTCAAATGAAGAAGATGAGATACCCCCTATCCTGAACCTGGGTGTGAATAGCAACTGGGTGCTCATTAGTAATTGAGGGCCCCTTATCCAATGTGGGAGTCCGCATAGCAGTTGTCCTCCGGTGGTCCAAAAAGCACTTTTTGAGCAACTTTTTCCACACAAGTGTATTTTTCCATAAACACCTACACAAACATAAAAACACCATAATAAGTACAAAATCAAGCACTAACAATAGAGACACTGAGGACAATTCAGACACAAAAATGTGTCTATCAGTAATATTGACTTGAACTGTTTCATTCCTACCGTATCTTTCAAGTCGTGATATATTGAAAACATAATTGCGAAGCTGTGAATGATATTTTACTCTAGTAGTGAGACATGATCATATGATCATAGTATTAAGGAATTAGACTATGAAGTATAACGCTTATCTTTTGAACTTTGTAGATATGACATCGACATAATCTTTTGAATGCTATTGTGATTATGTGTATGGGTAAAGGTGAAGATTTCACCCTTGGAAGCAATGTTTACATTTGGATAAAGGAAGTACGCTCATGAACTTGTTTTATGAATCGAAATGGAAATCGCTAGGCTTATTGGTATTGTTGTTCATTGCATATCTATGGATTACCAATATGTATGAACCGATCATAACATTTTATGTATCTTGGTATAACTAATCACAATGCCTTAGATTTGGTATAGTTTTTAGTGTAACCAATCCTAAGTAATCACCTGAAATCGTATGATCGATATTGGTAATTGGTGTAACCGATCCTAGTAATTGGTGTGACCAATCACAAAAGAGTTATGTAATCGATCCTTGTAATTGGTGCAACCTGTCCTAGTAATTGGTGTAACCGATCCTAGTGACTAATGTGACCGATCACAAGAAATACCATGAGTATATGGTAACTGGTCCCGTTAATTGATGTAACCAGTCCTGGTAACTTGTGTTACCGATCATAAGTAGACCAAATTGAAGGTATAACCGATCATGTGTTTGGTAGAACCGATTGAAGCCATAATCGTGATTTGATATTTTATCAATCACATAGTTGTCTTGGAATACAGCTGAACCAATTCTAAACTTCTTTGGAGGTGTGGTTTAATCGATTCCAAGATTGTAAATATGAAAGAAGATTTACAAAGAAAAGATTTCAACATACTTTGAACACGATCAGTAACTCTAATCTTTTATTGTTCAAAGATGTTCCTTAATTACTCATGGAAATCCAGTTCCGAAATAAATTAAGAATCTTTTAATTAAGGTTGTTAGTTTTATATGCTTTAATTTCTAGCAATTAAATGCATATCTCTATAGAACAAAAATTAGTAATGTGCATTTAATAATTGGATATTTTCTATTGAGGATTTCGAAATTTTCGGACAAAGCATTTACAGGAATTATGAAAACCGAATTTTGATATTTATTTATCTTGAGAAAATTTTCGGTTTGGAAATTCCTTGGTGTCCAAACATCCTTGGTCTATAAATACCTAAGTTTGTATCTCTTGCAAACTATCCTAAGAGCTAGGCAAACTTCATCTTCTTGTTATTTCTGGTGGAGCCGTCTATCCGGAGAGAAAAGTAACCTAATTAGGCGAAATCTCTTACGACCACTCGTTTAAAGACTTCTGTGGGATCAAGAAGCTCTACGAGTATCGTTGGTGGGAAACTAGATAATTGCAGTGTTATTAGTTTCTGATTTTGATTTGATTGACTAACAGTTGTTAAACTTTGATTTCACCTATTTGTTTATTCTTGAGAATCTTCTCTTCTGATATAAGATTTACTCAAACTAGATCGAAGTGTCGACGGGATCTTTAGAACTGTTTGTAGATCTAAAGACATCTTGTGATAATCCATTGTTAACAGACTCCGTTCTGTGCGTGATTGATCAAAAGAGATTCAAGTGGTGTTGTGAAGGTTTTTATTGAAGATTAAAGAAGATTTGAAGACGAAGAAGATTTCTTATTGGTTCTCATATCTTTGGTGTGAACAACCCTTGATCGTCTTGGATTCAACTAATATAAGATTTATTAGATTGATCATTTGCGTAAGATCGGCATCCGTTTATAGTTTCTTGGTGGATTCTATATTGATTGATTGCAAGTATAAACTCTGCTACTTCGGTAGTTGTTGGATAAATAGATCTTAAACCCGACAAAGGAGTTTATTAGATTAAACGGAAGAGCCTTTGTCTAACTCATATCACTGAGATTGAATAGAGTTGTTTCCAAACAGATTTGTTGTTCCTTTACTGTATAGAATACGATCCAATAGAATTGTTCCAGTGCGTGCACTTATCGAGTGTCGGAAGCGCAGGGATACTGAAGAAACTAAGTGAACTAGGGGTAGTTGCTTGGTCTCAACTATACTAAGTTGGTTTAGATTTTGTATAACGGCTTAATTCTGAGAGTATTCAATTTTGGACTAGGTCCCGGGGTTTTTCTGCATTTGCGGTTTCCTCGTTAACAAAATCTTGCTGTGTCTTTTACTTTTCTATATCCGTAATTATAATTGTTTATTATAATTAGAAGTAAAATATACAAATGTTAGCTCTGTATTAATTGATAGTGATCCTATAGAGTTTGGTTGAGTCCGAACCTATTATCAAGTAATCACACTTTGAATGTTGTATTGTCTCGATATTGTATCCATAGACGATCACACAAAGTGTGAATACAGATTTTTCGTATTGTCTCGACTTTGTCCATAGACAATCACTTGGTAAGAGGACTTATATGTGGATATTTTAAAAGATTGTGGTATATTTGGGTACCCTCGTCTTTTCACTGAGTTTTAACGTGTTTGACCATTGTCCATGCTCCCACATAACCCTTGTTCTTACAGCCTCATGTTTGTTACACTCCATTGTTCACGCTGATAACAATGCAGAATCAACCACCAAAACAATCAAACAACATACTAATGAGAACCCAAGTTCCCAGCTGTTTGTGGGTGAAAACTGTTTCTGTTGATTTTGGTAAATTTGGGGGTGTGGATGAGAAACGAATCTAAAACCTAAACAATGTAATGCACGGGAGTACTTTTGATTCGAGAGATCAATCTGTACAATCCTGGCCTAAACCAAGAAATGACGTTCCAGGCTTGCTTCGGTCACAAAGTGAAGTAGAAGGGTTGGTCTTAGGGAGGGAAGCGAAGAAGGTGTAGCCGTTTTATGACTTGTATCAGAAAGTGGAACTTGCTTGTAGAATGAAAAGCTATCAGTTCTTGGTGATTTCTGAATACTATGTTGTTGCCGACCAAAAACTTGTCGTTTGGTGGAAATAGGTGAAGCCTATTTATATAATTCATATTTAAACATACCCTGGTCTCGTATGAAGTGGGAACGATTGGGTGATGGAAGAGTGGAGTAACGTATAACCGTCAGAAACCCATGCTTCCATGATGAAGGAAGTGGATCCGTTTACACCCGTTACTTCTTGCCGCAACTAATTGTCCCGCTTCATGACACTTTCTTATAACGGGCGTATTGCACGCCGCACGTTGTAAACCGCCAGACCAATACCCTGATGAGTATCCCCCAGTTTGTGACATGTTTGATGTCTCGAGTGTTTTCGTGGAAAATGTGTAACAGGTTTCTATGTGCGGTAAGTCAAAGTCAAGAGTCTTTCCGGAGGAAAATAGCATGTGATACTATTAGGCACGTCTTGGTTGGTCGCCTAAAACTTGCCACAAGTCCGTCAGTTCAGTGGCGAACTTGGATGGCTGAGATTGCATCTCATGAGGAAGGGTAGCCATTGATTACGGCTACCTTCTGTTGGCGCCTAGTAATGGCGCAGTGGCGTTTTTGGTGTATGCCAGTGGCACTGTGGCATGACTAGTATAGCTCGTGCATGCCAGTAGCACGATGGTATAAGTGGCGCCTGGCGTAGCCATGGCCACGAGATTTAAGCGGTTGGTCGCCTAAAACTTGCCACAAGTCTGTCAGTTCGGTGGCGAATTTGGATGGCTGAGATTGCATCTAATGAGAAAGGTGTTGATGGTGGATTTTCATTTAAGGTTAAAATTGTAAAAACCAGAAAATCATGCGCTGACATCTTGTAAAAGATAAAGCCATTAATAAGTGTTGGATACTCCTTCACTCTACTAATTCACCTAGAATAGAGCATGTGGCAACAATCCCATTCTGTGAATACATGAAATTCATCCAGGTTGGAGCATGTAGCAACAATCCCATATACCCTGTGAATTTCCAGCATTATTAATTAATGCGCAAGCAGCCTTGTATTTCCTGTACTCATTATCAGTGCGGCATGACGACTGAGTGTTGCTCTCAGCAGATCAACATGAACCTCCAAGCATTATAATGAAAGCATGTACGAAATACCCGTACAGGTTGCAAATCTCGGTGTGTTATACTAGCCTGATTGAGAACTCTCGATGTGTTATACTAGCCCGATTGAGCATCCAGACTGACCGTATCAGTCTGGATATGATCTCGTTCATCCAACCTCACCAGCGTGATTGGATGGCTCAGATCAATTCCATCACCCCCAAGCAGGTATGAAATATCCACTGCCTAACCAACGCGGACCCCGCAAGGTCGGCCTCCCCAGAGATTGGCCTAACTTGCCAAAAAGTCCAAACCAGAGCGTATGGGCGAAAAACCCTAAATTAGGGTTTGCGGCATATTACATGT
This sequence comes from Papaver armeniacum, assembly GCA_023531295.1. Lineage (NCBI taxonomy): Eukaryota > Viridiplantae > Streptophyta > Magnoliopsida > Ranunculales > Papaveraceae > Papaver > Papaver armeniacum. Next base: position 515,372 of record JAJJWW010000796.1, on the reverse strand, counting down.
GTCGCAAAACAGTCTCAACCATCCATCTTCGCAGGTATAGATGGAGGGTGTAGATGTAGATTCAAAGGGCCCAGAGCATATCAACACAATCACCGTGGGCCCGCCTACATACCTGACCAATCGTTCAGGACCAACCATGGTTGGTCATCCCGATTCGTACCCCGAATCAAGCATTGACGCACGGCCTTGAAACCCAAAATTAGGGTTTTGAGCATCACAAGCATCCATCTTCTCCGGCACGAAAGGAGGGTCCCAGATTACATTAAGCAGGTCCGGTCATACCAGCATGACCACCTTGGGCCCATCTATCTCCTCACGTGGTCGACCAAGGCATATCATGCCTTGTTATTCAAAGACGCGCGCCCAAACTAGCGTGGTCACACCTCCCAAACCGCGAACTGATCTCGACCACTCAACTTCACCTGACGATTTGAGTGTCTTAGATCACGTTTTCATGGGATAGTCAGGTATAGGCGTGAACACCAGCTTACCACCTACACGCCAGACTGATCGACCAAGACCGGCCAAGATTGGTTGTCTTAGAACGCGCGTCCAAACTAGGCATGTCACGCGGTTTCCATTTCCTTTGCGGCAATGGAATTCTGCCGCAAACCGATCTCAACCACCCCTCTTTGCCGGTCAAATCGAGTGGCCTAGATCGCGCCTTTATGGGACAGGGAGGTCTGGACGTGTACACCGGCATGCTGTTTATACGCATTCCCGGTCGGTCCTTTTCAAAACCTTTCCCATGCTTGGTTTCGACCAAGCTGAAGAGTGATGCCTGCGCACCTCTTCAAAACCCTGATTCCATCAACGGTCGCAGATGAGGGTCGCAAGTCATCTCGTCCGTCCAACTTTACCAGCTTGGGCGGACAGCCCAAGACATGAGTTAGGCTATCGGTGAGGCGTCACCACAATCACCGTCCACCACTCTTCCACCAGGAATGATCGGTCAAGTCAGGGTTTACCTGTATAGCCTCCAAACGATCACTCGAAGATGGCTGAACATGATGCTATTTTAAGACGCTTAAATTCGTGACTTACTCTGGTAAGCCTTAAATTCGTGACTTACTCTGGTAAGCCTTAAATTCGTGACTTACTCCGGTAAGCCTTAAAAACAGTGATGCTTCATACATGTTGAATCTACTTGATGCAGTACCTGCATACAATACACATGATACTTCACAAGTATCGACTTCCTAAATAACTCAGTTATTTAGTCTAGCATTACATGCTACTTTCTGTTGGTCCCACGATCCACACACTCGAGACATCAATCATGTCACAAACTGGGGGATACATACTGGGGTATTGGTCTGGCGGTTTACAGTGTTCAACGCGCCATCACAAGAAGCGTTTCAGGAAGTCATGGACGGTTAGAGATACAGGGGGAGTGGGAAAGACCGGTCGTGTTGCACCAACACACACCTCCACTACTCCATCACTCCACTTCATCCACTTCCCACGAGAGACGTGAATAAGGCTCAAATGACTTGTAAAAATAGGTTCTCCTCCTTATTTTCAAACAAGAGAAAAATAGGACTCAGGAGAAACAACACAAGTCCAGACAAGACAGAAACCAAGTGTTAATACAAAAACACCCAGAGTTTGCTTGCATCAATCGTAAGCCTGCTCACTTTTCTGTTACAAGTCATAAGCAAGCCAACACTTTCACAATCTCAACACCTTCTTCGCTTCCCTCCCTAAGATCAACCCCATCTCCTTCACTTTGTGACCGAAACAAGTCTAGAACGACCATTTCTTGGTTTAGGCCGGACTTGCACAGATTGATTTCCGAATCTACAAGCACTCATCCCGCAGTGCATTTATTTAGGGTTTAGATTCATTCCTCATCCACACACCCCAAATTACCAAATCCGGTAGGAATAGTTTTCACCCATAAACAATGGCATTATTGGCACAATGGCATTATGGCCACATTCCGTTGGCGCCTGATGGTAGCACAATGGCATTATTGGCACATGCCAACGACGTAGTGGTATATAACGGCATGTCAGTGACATAGTAGCGTCTGGAGTAGCCGTGGCACATTCGCGCCTGGCGTAGCCATAGCAGCTATTTTGGCATATTGGTGTTAAACCCAAATATGGCTCCGGAAATATTGGCCTTGTTGTTACATCAGACTTTAAGGCCTTAGGAAAATTACCTGACTTATTTGGCGTGGCAACTTTAGCTAAATTGGGGTTTGGCATATCGAAACCCTGATTAGCGTGGGTGGCATGGCCGGGACACAGTGGTGTCTTATGCAATTGGCGCCATGGCCAGATTAAAGGAATCACGGCAGGCCATAATATGAGAACAACCACAGGTGCAACGATGACCACGGGTGGTTATATAAGGGCGCAATTTTTTTAGGGTTTGGTGATGAGTGCCAAATATTGCATATTTCTACATCTATTTATTGGCATTTAACTCATCTTTTGTGCTCAGAAATCAGATATTATCCCATATTCTGTATTTTCCTTGTTTTCAAGAATAAATATTTGTATTAATTAATTTTGTGTTTTTAGGTAATAAATAAAGCTCGGAGAATTTGAGGAGCCAAAAGAGCAAAGAATTGGAGACGAGTATCTATGGTGCAGAAAGCCAAAGCCCGCGCGCGCAACAGTTGCAACCCAACAAGGAAGACATGGGCTAGAGCTACCCATGACCCGGATCCGAAACCGCTCACCCCGAGCCGTTGAGATCTCGTCTTGCTGCATCCTACGGTCGCTCCATCACTTACATCATTTCTTGATGCCTCCGCTCAACACCAAATCGCCCCGAGTCGCCTTCAGCCGTTCAGATCTTCCCCAGCCAAATCCAATGCTCGCTCCATCCTTCGCATCGTCTCCTCGCTGCACCCGCTTCACAACAAAACATCTTACACCTATACCACTCGAGCAAATCCATTTTCACTCCCATCTTTCTCTTTCTTCTCCCACGATTTCTCAGAGAAAACCCATGCCTTACCTTCACCTTCACCCACACCTTTCACTGAGCCATCACCATCTCCATCATCACCTTGCCCGACAACAACACCAGTAGCTCCTGCAGTCATCTCCATGCCCTAGTTCGCACTGTCTCCACATTTAGCTTCTCCAACCCTAGAAGCTAGGGTTGAGGCAGTTGGGATTAGGGTTTCACCAAACCCCCATACATGGTCGATTCAGAGTCAGGGACGCGTCAAGGCAGAGAGAGCAGGTTTGGGTCAGTGTAGTTGTTAGTTACAAATTTTTTGTGAGTATAAATTCATATTTTGATTGATGAGAGAGGCAGTCAATTTTTAGGGTTCATGTTTAGTTTGCAATTTTAATTAAATCTGTTTTTATGTTCATCATGTTCTAAACAATTTTGCTAGGATAAAAAATGAAACCCTAACTCTGTGTCTGTGGTTCAACTTGAATTGAAATGTTTTGTATCCTTTAAACTTACAAGAGAAGCTCAATTTTAAACACCTTAATACCCTGCTCTCACAATGGATGCCTTGTATCCATTGTAGTTAGGCTAACAGTGTATTGAGAGTGTTTCAGCTCATATTTTAATTGTTATTGCTATTTCTTAGATTAGTTGTGCTTAACTAGACATCTAATGTTCTGAGTAGTATTCTTAGCTGATAATTGAGGTTTCATTGGGTAAAACTCCTTAGATAGGTGATAATTATGACACTTTATCCTTGTCTCATCACGGAACAAAACTTTCTACTTAGTTGAATCCCATAACATGAAATAGGGTGGATTTGATAATCCTAGTGCTTTAAACCTTACCACTTTTAGTTTATCTTGAGTTCACTGTCACAACCTCCAACACAGTCGTAAAGACTATAAACAAAACTTTTATTTGTGACACCATCCCTGAAAACAGTTGAGAAAGCCTTAGAGTAACCTTGCACATACTAGTTCTCTGTGGAAAGACCTGTGCTTGCCACTGCCTCCAAAGGCTCTGTGCACTTGCAGATTAAGACGTATGAAATACGCTTTTGAGCTCCTACCAAGTTTTTGGCGCCGCTGCCGGGGAACTGGTAGCTGCTACTTGTTCTTTAAAGCTTCATTTTACTGTTTTTAAACCCTGCCCTGTACATAATTGCTTTGCATCATATGTGCTGTCTTCTGTTGCCTTGAATCATCACTGAGTTTCATTCTTAACCTTGTATACTTGCTGTTATTTGCATCTCAGTACTTTGTCACATCTGTACATTGAGCTTACTCATCTGTTGCTTTGCAAAAATCTTTATTTTGAAATTTTAGTAGCACTTGAAATTTCTTGCTTTAACTATTCAAGCTTGGAAACTAAAACTCCTTGTTGAGATACCAGGTACTTGAGAAGATGAAGCAAACCCAAGGAAGATAACCCAAGGAGCAGAACTGGTGGAATTGCCTAAACCCAGATGTGCACCGGTGGTAATGTATTTCTAACCTTGAATGAATGAATGAAGAATATGATATGCTGATTTGTTCACCTTGTGCTGAACCTTGTATTGCCTGAGCATATTCTTGTGCATCTGTGCTTAGCTGCAAGCCCCTGTAGCTGCAGTGACTTGAACCCACGGATCTGTTGAGCCATCCTTTACCTTGCAAGCCCTGAAGGCTGCAAGTCATAAGCCATAACTTGGATAGCCTAGTTGGCTGAAAGCTCAAGTGACATCAACTGAGTGAGTTGATGCCACACACCCTCTACTCTTGTGCATGCTAGTTAGCTGAAACCTTACATGAGATTTTGTGTTAGTTCCCGTCTGCCAAGATTGTTATCAACCCTGAGCTGACCTGCAAACCATCTGACCTAGCCAACTGTGCATGAGCTGTAATTCCTTGCTAGCCCCTTGACTCTGTCAACCATTAGCCAATCCACAATGCATCGAGCATTTGTAAGCATGTATTTTGTGGTGCATAAATAGCCCCTGTAGGCGACGATTTGAGACAGTTTGAACCATAAAGCTGGATAATTCCGAGCTCGAGTTTGACATCAACTCGATCCTGGTATCTGAATGAGTTGATGCCACAAACTCAACTGAGCCAGTTGACTTCCGCTGTCCTGCACCCTGAGCATAACCCATTTTGCAAACCTGTATTGCCTTGGCTGATTGCAAGCCTTACACTGTGCCTGATCATCAGACCTGGGTTCTTTGCATGATAACTTAGCTATTATCCCAAGCATTTCTCACACTTGAATCTGTGCTTATCGCCACATGCCTTGTGCTCAGCTCCCCCACAACAAACAAGAGACCGAGCCGCAACCTGGTAACCAAGTTGCATCTCGTGAACATATGATATTTTGAATAGCTATGCAACATCCGTGGCAACTATAATCTGTAAATGATTAACTTTGTGCATGCTTGTGAATTTTTTATAGCGTCTTTGATATCTGTGCATTCCTGTGTATTTGATCTCTAACAACTGAGGTCAACTGACCCAGTTGACATTATCTGTGATAGCATCATTTGCTACAATCTCTGTGTCATCTTGTGGTTTGTGATTGAGTGTTGAGTAGCATAAGTAGAGTTAGCATTTAGACTGTTTTTCAAACACACTACCCTGGCACATGCTTCACCATTGAGTGAGCACAACCTCAACCCAGTGCACCACACAATTTTTAACTCTTTGATTCAGTGGCCAGTCTGTGCAATCTGTCAACCCAAGCTGTGCTGTGTCTCTTGTTCAGTGAGTTTGCTTTGCTGTCTCCAACAATAGAAGCACTTCTCTGTGTGCTTATTCCTGTGAGAACTGCCAACTTAGGCTGTCTTGTGTGTGTTGTATGAGCACATAAACTGTGCTGAGTTTTAACCAACCCCGTCAACCTGTGACCAGCCAGTGCTATATTGATAGCACAAGATTGCACTGATATGTGCAACAAACTAGGCTGAACATAGCCTAGCACCAACAGAACCCTGTGCCAAATCAACTGGGCTAGAACCAGTGTTACTGAGTCTGAAACCAAAACTAGGCCTGCCCTCAGAACCACCAACCTTCAGCCCACATCAGCTAACCTGTTGGGCTGTGCACAAAACTAAGCCCACACCCACTAGGCTTTGCAAACAACCTGGGCTACACAATTTCAACCAGCTGGGCCGTGCAACCATCTGAACCCAAATCATCTGGGCTAGAACCCACACTGCTGGGCTTTATAACATCAAGAAGCCATCTTTTGAGGCTTAAGTCTTGTGTTAGTGGGTCATTTTTGAGTTTTTGCTTTTCTGTGTTGAATTTGATAGTATGTTAACATGCTAGATGCGCTAGCTAGGCTATGATTGTGTCTTTTAGAGACCAAACAAATCGACTAGTTAGAATCCGCCGGACGAAATCGTAAGCATACCCAGTTCTTCAACCGAAAACCCAAGCCCAGACCTATCTGAAACAGAGACCATGGGTGATGAACCAAACCCACCCCGTAGTCTCAAGGACTACATGTACCCAACTAGGGAAAGCCAGCCCTATTGCATCATTCTGCCAGCCGATGCTTGTCAATTTGAACTGAAAGCAAGTACCATTCACATGCTACCCGTGTTTAGAGGGGTAAATGCTGAGAACCCCTACCATCACGTGAGAGACTTTGAGGATATTTGTGGGACTCTGCGTTTTAACCAAATGCCAGAGGAGTCCCTCAAATTGAGATTGTTTCCTTTTTCTGTGAAAGACAAAGCCAAGTCTTGGCTACATGCTCTACAACCACAATCCATTAGAACCTGGGATGACCTCACAAAAGAGTTTTTTCAAAAAGTTTTTCCCAAACCATAAGACGGCGACAATTCGCCAAAGTCTAAATGGTTTTGTGCAATTAGAAGACGAAACTCTAGCAAAATACTTGGAGAGATTCAATGAATTATTACTCCAATGTCCCCACCATGGTTTTGAAAAATGGAGACTCGTCCAAATCTTGTATGAGGGTCTAGATGTTAGAACCCGTACCACAGTCGAGTCAATGTGCAATGGTGCATTTATTGACAAGATTGCTGATGACGCTTGGACTTTCTTAATCGAAGTCGCTGAAAAGACTCAACAGTGGGAGTCCATCCGTGAACCGAGAAGGACTACCCCTGCACAAAATGTTCATAGAATCGAGTCTGACTTTGAGGGAAATGCAAAAATGGCATCTTTGGCCCGGAGAATAGAAGTGCTTGAGTTGGAAAAGAATGTAAAATCTAATGCCCCTACTCTCCATGACCAAATTGATATGGCCACTTGTGCCGCATGCCATAGTTCGACCACTTAGTGGACAGCTGTCCGGACTTGCATGCATTTCAAGAGTCCAAAGCCGAGCAAGCCAATGCATTATACCGGAGGCAAGAGAACAACCCTTATTCTCAAACCTACAACCTAGGGTGGAGGAACCACCCTAACTTCTCATGGTCCAAGGGACCCGTACAAGGGGACCAACAAATAACAACCAAGGATACTCATATCCTAGAAACCCCCAAGTACCACCACACCCTCAAAGACTGTAGAGAAAAAAGACTAGCTTGGAAGACTGTGTCGTTACGTTAACCCAAGGTCTTTCAAAACTTGAGAAAACTACCGACCAACGTCTCACAAACCTAGATCTTAAGATAGGGCAAATCGTGATGCATTGAATGAGAGAGAAAAGGCAAATTCCTAGTCAACCCCAACAAAATCCAAAAAATGTGTTTCAAGCGGGCTCCTCTACCTTCAATGAAACTTCACATAGTCAAGCAAATCTTGTCACCACTCTCCGTGGTGGTAGAATTGTTGAGAACCATGTAGGTGTACCACCATCAAGCGAGTCTACATCGGACTCCCAAGTACACACAACACCACGAAAAAAACATCTATTGTAGAGAAAGAATGCGAGCCAATTGAGAAAACCAACGAGTCCTACTAATATAGATGTTCCTGTGCCAAGTCATGTTCCCCGTTGCTCCATTTCCACAACGGTTGGTGCAACAATACCCAATACAACGAGATGTTGGAATTGTTCAAAAGAGTTAACATAAACATTCCATTTCTCGAAGCAATCGGGTAAATACACGCCTATGCCAAGTTTTTTGAAGGACCTATGCACACAAAGCGAAAGCTTCATGTGCATAAGCGTGCGTTTCTCACCGAGCAAGTAAGTTCAATTATTCAAAACAAAACCCACCTAAGTTCAAAGACCCGGGTAGCCCAACTATCTCTTGTACTATAGGTGAGCATACAATCGAAAAGCTTTATTGAACTTAGGAGCTAGTGTGAATCTACCGCCATATTACGTGTGTATGTGCAGTTAGGTCTTGGGAATTGCAACCCACCCCTGTCACGCTACAATTAGCGGACAGACTGTGAAAGTCCCTCGGGAATCGTTGAGGATGTGCTAATCAAGGTTGATAAATTTTATTTCCCTGTGGACTTCATTGTGTTAGATACACAACCTGTGCACAATCCTGAAAATCATATTCCCGTTATCTTAGGACGTCCATTCTTGGCAACGTCAAACACTATCATAAATTATCGTAGCGGGATATTGAATTTGTCTTTTGGCAACATGACTGTAGAACTGAATGTCTTTCGTGTGAACCAACAACCCATAGAGTGTGATGATGATGAATTGCACGAGGTTAACATGATTGAGAGTCGATTCAAGACTCATTGCCCGACATTTTGTCGGTGGACCCCTGTGCAAGCATGTTTAGATAACTTTGACTTAGATCTCTTTGAGTCTCGAGTACATTGGTGAAGTCCACTCTTTGCTAGAGTCTCTTGCCACCCATGGATATTGCTAAATGGCGAGAATGCGGTGGAACCCCTTCCACTCTCTCGATACCAAATCTGCCCCACCTCTTGATACACCACCTAAGCTTGATTTGAAACCATTACCTGATACCTTGAAGTATGCTTTCTTAGGTCCTTCTGACACTTTACCTGTGATTATTTGATAGGTGTAGAATACACCTAATTTACTATCTAGTAGTTTATGCTTTCTTTGCTATTTTTCTTGTAAATTATGTATTTTACGCTTGTTTTGAGTTTTGTAGCTACTTTGGAGTCGCACGGAGGAAAAGAAGAAGAAATCACAAAAATTGAGCAAAAAGGGCAAACTTGTCATTTTATCAAGGGCGAAGACTATATGGAGCCCAGCCAAGGTTAAGGGGAGGTCAAGGTGTCCCTTATCCAAAAGAAGTAAGTGAGAATAGCACTTGGGGTGTACTTAGTGGATGTTTGAATCCACCCATACCCTAAGCCCATCTACCCATACCCTAACCGTACCCGGACCCATATCCTAACCGGATCCAAACCCGACCCGATCTGTGTAAATTAAAACCTAAAACTGAAATCGAGATGTTCCTCTCATTCACCATTTTTTTCACCCTCAAACAAAACCAAAAGCAGCTGACTCCATTAGAAATGAAGAAGTCTGCTTTATGGAGATTGAGAAATAAAACCGGACAACGGCGTATGCAAATTGAGAAGTGAGAATCGGAGAGACAGAGAAGGAAAGCGGATGACCGGTGAGTGAAATCGAGAGGAAGCTTGTGAGGGATTTGAGATCAAATCGAGAGATCGAGAGAGGTAGGGGTTCGATTCATCGAGAAGGAAGAGGAAGATGCAACGGTTCTTCTGAGTTCTATTTGTGGTGCTAAGAGAATGTAGAGATCGAATGGGTTTGAAGAAATCGGACAGAGAGAAGAAAATCGATCTTTGTTTGCAATCGATTCGGGAAATGGAGGTGAAGAAGGGCGATGGGATTGGAGCAATCGGTATTAGGGGTCTCGGTAAATGTTATGAGTGGTGAATAATAGAAATTGAGAATGGGTGTTTGAATCGATGTTGAAGCGGTGAATGGAAAATGGATTCGGTTCGATCTGTGAAGATGGGATGGTGGTCCTGTGAGATGGGTATCAACTAAATTCGAGAGAAGAACGATGAAGGAGTTGCTCGATTTGTGAGTGAGTTACGTGATCGGGTCGCGTATGGCGAGTTGGGGTGCAGTCTTTGAAGCTCAAAGTGATTTCGATGTTACGGGGCGAGTTGATCTTTGCTATGAAATTCTTTGAAGCTTGAAATGAATGAATACAATAGATGAATGCTAGGAATTCTTAACGGGGAAGTGGAGTGAAGAAGAGGCTGAAATTGGTAGGGAAAACTGATAAACAAACAAACTCGACCCGTCGTCCTCTAAAGCGAGTTGACTCGGGCCGTCCGAACGAGCCCGATGACCGATCGGTGGTGAATTAATCAAGTCGGCCGAGTAAACAAATGACTCAGTGAGTGAGCCCGATTAGGCGAGTCGGGAAGCTAACTCGAGTCGACTCACTCCTTCTCCTTGACCTTTAACTAATCGTTGTTGACGGTTGACTAGTTTGACCGTTAGTCCTAACGGTGGATGACGGAATATTCCGTCGAATATTCTCCAGACGGACAGAAATTTCCGAGGCGGCCGGCGGCGACTATTCGGCAAATTCCGGCCACAATCCCGGTTTTCCGTGAGCAAAATTCCCGAACTTTCTATGGACTTCTCTCATGGGTATGAAGACTTGGGCTAGGAATGGATGGAGAATTGGACTCAAATTTGGAAAGAGAAGGTGGAAGAGTTGAGAAAAGCTTGGATTTGGAGATTGAATTGCAAAAGGAAAAGGATTCTAATCCTTGGAAGATTTGGAGAATTTTGAAGCCTATAAATAGAGAAGTTTTCTACAACTTCTAGACACCTCTCTACACACACAATTCTTTTCTTTTCTTATTCTTTGTGTGAACTCTTTTAACATGAGTAGTTAATTTTATTGATTGAGGATGAATTCCTAGTTCTTAACATGATTTGAGTTTTTGTTTTCAAATTCTATCTTGACGTTTTTCACATGATTATCGATTGTTTTTACTAATAGGAGTGATCTTAAAGACACTCATGATTGATTGATAGATTGTTTGGAGTGCACGCTAAATTGATTTTTTAATTGATCTATATCTAGTATAAGTTAGGGAATACGTAATCGTTCTCGACACTTTACACAAGTAGAAAACACGAGACCTTGCGGAGGGATTCCGTGGAGCAATTGTGTGTAGAAACAACGCTAGAAAGTGAACCAAGCGAACCGAGTTTAACTACTAGTACTAAACCTAAATTCATAAATCTTAATGCATTAGGGAATTACATCTTGTAAGCGGACCTCAAGGTGGTTCTTTTGAATAGAATCGATAACTAAGCGGACTGTTACTCGGTGAAATTAGGGATTTTGGGGCTAGCTAAGCGGACTGTATCCTACGGTTGGTGATAATCTGTGACTAATAGCAAGTAGAATAGAACATAACTTGATTCATTGTTTCGTAACGAAGAAGGATTCCTTGATCTTGTCTCTCTTATTGCTTTCATCTTTCAACTTTCGATTTTAATTGTTTTGTTTATTTTTATTTTGCTTTTTACACCCCCCTTTCGTGACAACTTTTACAACTAAGATCTCTTGCTCCTCGTGGGAACGAACTTGACTTCCATTATATTATTTTTAATTGAGTGGAAATATTGAATTAATTTGATTGCACCTACGACACGCATCAAATTTTGGCGCCGTTGCCGGGGAGCAGCGGATGATTTTAGTTGTTTTTATTTTTCTTTTTGCTTTATTTTTGCTTTGTTGGATTCTATTCCGTATCTAACTTAAGTTTTTGAATCTTATTTCAGGTGCCATGTATGGTGGACGAGAGCAAGCATATTACAACAATCAATACGGTTTTCAACCTCAACATTATGACAACTTCCAACCATCCTTAGGATACAATCAAAACCAATCTTTTGGCTATGATCAAATTCCTACAGAACCTTATGGATATTCTCATACATATCAACAACCTTATGACGGGTATGTAAGTGGACAATCACAAGGATGGGAAGATAGTTTTGTTTATGATCAGAAATTCTCTAGTTCTGCAGATAAGATGTTGGCCATGATTGGGGATCTTCAACATCTTCAACAAAAGATGCAAGAATCACATCGAGAAATTCAAAGGAATTCGGAGAAAATATACGAACAAATTAACAAACCTTTGGAGACTTTTGATGACGCTAGTGTAGATTACTCAAGCCTTGATCTTAATAATGATCAATCACCTATTCAAAAGGACGAGCTTGAGGAAGATGCATTTATTGCTTGGCAAAAATTTCTTAAGGAAAGATGGGAGTCCGCGGAAGTGTATGAATGTTCCGACAATGAGGAAGTTATTCCAACTCCGGATCATAATAACGATCCTTCGCCTATTCAAAAGGAGGAGATTGGGTGTGACTTACCTATTGTTATAAACGGTGTAACACCCGCACAAGAAGATCTTACAATCTATACCGATGAGAATCATTTTAGTGAATGGCCCGATTCCGATGATGAGAATGTTGAAGAGATGATTATAGAGGATGAAACCACATTCATTGATTTTGTGGAAGACCCAATTGAACTTGCTAATGATTATGATGATGCCGAGACTTTGGTTAAGGTAGAAAACGACGAAGAATGGTTGCAAGGTTTAATAGAGGACCATGATATACAAGAGGTAAGTAATTCACTTAAGGTTGAAGAGGATTCTATAATACAAGAGATTGTGAAAGGTTTGTCTAACCCTTTGCCTATTGATTCTTCTCCTTTACCTCTTATTGGTTTGAATGTATGTGCTTCGAAAGTATTTTTGGATGATTTTGTTTCTAAATATCCACCATTGGAAACGCTTGATACTAACACCATGCAGGTTTGCCAAGAGGAATACATGGAAGTTCCCGAATTCTATGTTCTTTATACACTTCCGAGTGTGGACGAGAATAAGTGTGGGGGAAATTTCTATCGAGCGATAATTTCACTATTGTTTTCTTGTGCTAACATTTGTATGGAGTTATTGTTTGAAAAACAGGTATTATGGGTGGATCCTCAAATTTTCCGATTGTTAGTATATGGGGAATGAATCTTACAAGAGCCAAGTCGGGCCGTCGACTTTAAAACAAGCGCTTAATGGGAGGCAACCCATCGGTTTTGTATTTCTTATCTTTTTGCTTTTTGTTATTTCTTTTTCTTGTTTCTTATCATGTTAAAATTTCCCACCTTGACTTTACTAGGAGGATTCAATTACATTGAGGACAATGTAAGGTTTAAGTGTGGGGGAGTGGTTAAGCATGTTTTTTTTAAAACAAAAAAATTACAAAAAAAAATTAACAAATTTTGAAAAAAAAAAAAAGTTTTACTTAAAAATTCCAACTTTTAAAGATTTTAGAGTCACTAGCATACTTCTAGGTATGTTTACATAGAGTTTTTGACCGACATAATTGAACTTGGAAGTGTTAGAGAACTACATTCGGATTTCTTGTTTGTTAGAGTGTTAAATAATGGATTTAATCATGCCGGTGATGCGAATTTGGTGCAGGGAGAAGTGCGTTATTAGAGTTGCTGATCAATCATTAGTGGAGACTACCCGTATTCATATCATGAGAGGCACCGACCAGAAATTTTCCATCTACTAAAGAGCTTCTTTTGAGTGTGAGTCACCGTAAGTTAATTCCGGGTAGAATGGTGAGCTACCCAACTTCCCACCACTAAAAGCACTACTCTTTGATCTCTTGAGTGCTGATTTTGTCAATCATGAGGGTGACGTCCATGGATGAAAGCTTCCTTCTTGTAGTTCAATTTGCAGTTAGCACCATTCTCTCTCGTGACAACAACGGATCCATAGAAACACATTCATCATCAACAAGGAGCGACATCAAACAAGGAAAGTTGGAAAAGTTTAAGGTTTACAAGCAACGGAATGAGAAAAAGAGCAAATTTCAAATACAAGTAAAAGCAACATACAAAAGAGCGGATTTTACATATATGTTGAAGACATACACTACAATGAGGTAATTTTATATTCAAGTATGAAGACTTATTCATGAAAGCGAAGAAAATTAAAAGGTGAGAATTTTTGAAGTTTATGATTTCAAGACGATACAAGTTGTGAAGAATCAAGCGGTAAAATACTTCTCCCACGGCCATGGTTTATTTTGTATTTAATTTCTCTTGTTAAAAAAAAAAAAAAAAAAAAAAAAATTTAAAAAAAAAAAAAAGAAAAGGAAAGAAAAGAAAAAAAAAAAGAGAGAAAAACAAGAGAAATATTTGTTTTGTTAATAAGCCGTGGGGAAGGAAAATCTATAAGGAAGTTTCAAGCGACAAGGATTATTAAGGTAAAGGTTACAAATTGTTAAGAATTTATGGAATTCGAGGGTTTATCATCAATAGTTGAAACCGAAGACTAAGAAGTTAAAGACGAGGAGCGGAAGACGTTTCTATTGGATGCCGTGAGAGTGGTGTTATCATAATTGGCGATCGGATGTGAAGGTGAGTAAGTAATCTCATCCTCAATAATATATGGTTGATTTCCTTTCTTAGAGATCGTCAGAAAAATGGTTTTTCAAAATATTAAAAGATGTGGGTTTTTCAAAATTTCGGAAGTTATCCTTCCCACCATTCAACGTGATGCAGGATTTCTCTCTTCATTCTTACCTGCACATATGTGAGAACCATAAAAAAGCCGTCTTTTTGAGTGCAATTATCATAAAATCTTATTTGGTGAGGCAGAAGTCGAGGCGAAATGCTTATTGATCGTTTCTCAAACACGCGTTCTCTCATTATGGTGTGGTTATTTCTCACTCAACATTTAAGAATGAGAATATGTTCTTTGGTATTTCTAACTTCTTATTACTAGCATGCAGAAACTCTATGTCCTCATAACTTTTTGGATGCTTGTGACGCTTGAACGCTTTGAAGTTGTGAGTTTTTAGTTTGATTTGCTCGAGGACTAGCAAAGTCTAAGTGTGGGGGAATTTGATAGGTGTAGAATACACCTAATTTACTATCTAGTAGTTTATGCTTTCTTTGCTATTTTTCTTGTAAATTATGTATTTTACGCTTGTTTTGAGTTTTGTAGCTACTTTGGAGTCGCACGGAGGAAAAGAAGAAGAAATCACAAAAATTGAGCAAAAAGGGCAAACTTGTCATTTTATCAAGGGCGAAGACTATATGGAGCCCAGCCAAGGTTAAGGGGAGGTCAAGGTGTCCCTTATCCAAAAGAAGTAAGTGAGAATAGCACTTGGGGTGTACTTAGTGGATGTTTGAATCCACCCATACCCTAAGCCCATCTACCCATACCCTAACCGTACCCGGACCCATATCCTAACCCGGATCCAAACCCGACCCGGATCTGTGTAAATTAAAACCTAAAACTGAAATCGAGATGTTCCTCTCATTCACCATTTTTTTCACCTGAAACAAAACCAAAAACAGCAGCTCCATTAGAAATGAAGAAGCTGCTATGGAGATTGAGAAATAAAACCAGACAACGGCTGTGTCTGAAATTGAGAAGTGAGAATCAGAGAGACAGAGAAGGAAAGCAGACAGCCGCTGAGTGAAATCGAGAGGAAGCTTGTGAGGGATTTGAGATCAAATCGAGAGATCGAGAGAGGTAGGGGTTCGATTCATCGAGAAGGAAGAGGAAGATGCAACGGTTGCTACTGAGTCCCTGCTGTGGTGCTAAGAGAATGTAGAGATCGAATGGGTTTGAAGAAATCAGACAGAGAAGAAAATCGATGCTGTTTGCAATCGATTCAGGGAAATGGAGGTGAAGAAGGGCGCTGATGGGATTGGAGCAATCGGTATTAGGGGTCTCTGGTAAATGTTATGAGCTGGTGAATAATAGAAATTGAGAATGGGTGTTTGAATCTGATGTTGAAGCAGTGAATGGAAAATGGATTCGGTTCGATCTCGTGAAGATGGGATGGTGGTCTTTGTGAGATGGGTATCAACTAAATTCGAGAGAAGAACGAAGGAGTTGCTCGATTTGTGAGTGAGTTACGTGATCGGGTCGCGTATGGCGAGTTGGGGTCCTGCAGTCTTTGAAGCTCAAAGTGATTTACGATGTTACGGGCGAGTTGATCTTTGCTATGAAATTGCTGAAGCTTGAAATGAATGAATACAATAGATGAATGCTAGGAATTCTTAACAGGGAAGTGGAGCTGAAGAAGAGGCCTGAAATTGGCCGGGAAAACCTGATAAACAGCCGAAACTCGGCCAAATCGTCCTTCTGGCGAGTTGACTCGGACCGATCCGAACGAGCCCGATGACTGATTCGGTGGTGAATTAATCAAGTCACCAGTAAGCAATGACTGACTGTTGAGTGAGCCCATTAGGCGAGTCGAAGCTAACTCGAGTCGACTCACTCCTTCTCCTTGACCTTTAACTAACTGTTGACTGACGGTTGACTAGTTTGACCGTTAGTCCTAACGGTGGACTGACGGAATATTCCGTCGAATATTCTCCGACGGACAGAAATTTCCAGGCGACCGGCGGCGACTATTCCGGCCAAATTCCGGCCACAATCCCAGTTTTCCGGCGAGCAAAATTCCAGAACTTTCTATGGACTTCTCTCATGGGTATGAAGACTTGGGCTAGGAATTGGATGGAGAATTGGACTCAAATTTGGAAAGAGAAGGTGGAAGAGTTGAGAAAAGCTTGGATTTGGAGATTGAATTGCAAAAGGAAAAGGATTCTAATCCTTGGAAGATTTGGAGAATTTTGAAGCCTATAAATAGAGAAGTTTTCTACAACTTCTAGACACCTCTCTACACACACAATTCTTTTCTTTTCTTATTCTTTGTGTGAACTCTTTTAACATGAGTAGTTAATTTTATTGATTGAGGATGAATTCCTAGTTCTTAACATGATTTGAGTTTTTGTTTTCAAATTCTATCTTGACGTTTTTCACATGATTATCGATTGTTTTTACTAATAGGAGTGATCTTAAAGACACTCATGATTGATTGATAGATTGTTTGGGTGCACGCTAAATTGATTTGTTAATTGATCTATATCTAGTATAAGTTAGGGAATACGTAATCGTTCTCGACACTTTACACAAGTAGAAAACACGAGACCTTGCGGAGGGATTCCGTGGAGCAATTGTGTGTAGAAACAACGCTAGAAAGTGAACCAAGCGAACCGAGTTTAACTACTAGTACTAAACCTAAATTCATAAATCTTAATGCATTCTCGGGAATTACATCTTGTAAGCGGACCTCAAGGTGGTTCTTTTGAATAGAATCGATAACTAAGCGGACACATTACTCAGTGAAATTAGGGATTTTGGGGCTAGCTAAGCGGACCTGCTATCCTACGGTTGGTGATAATCTGTGACTAATAGCAAGTAGAATAGAACATAACTTGATTCATTGTTTCGTAACGAAGAAGGATTCCTTGATCTTGTCTCTCTTATTGCTTTCATCTTTCAACTTTCGATTTTAATTGTTTTGTTTATTTTTATTTTGCTTTTTACACCCCCCTTTCGTGACAACTTTTACAACTAAGATCTCTTGCTCCTCGTGGGAACGAACTTGACTTCCATTATATTATTTTTAATTGAGTGGAAATATTGAATTAATTTGATTGCACCTACGACACGCATCATTATTGCATCATGTTTAGACACGGAACAGGAAAGTAGACTCTTAGAAGTACTTCAAGAACATAAAGGAGCCTTAGGTTGGACCATCTCCGATCTTAAGGGTATAAGTCCCACAATTTGCATGCATCATATAAACCTTGAGGAGAACACTAAACCATCTAGGGAAATGCAAAGGAGACTTAACCCCAACATGAGAGATGTTGTCAAGGGTGAGATCTTGAAACTGCTTGATGCGGGTATCATTTACCCCGTCCCTGATAGCCAGTGGGTCAGTCCCATTCAGGTAGTACCCAAGAAGTCTGGCATTACTGTAGTTCAAAATGAGATGAACGAACTCGTTCCCACCCGTGTGACCACAGGTTGGCGAGTTTGTATTGATTATAGAAAACTGAACACAGTCACCAAGAAAGACCATTTTCCCCTTCCCTTCATTGACCAAATCTTTGGAAAGGTTAGCAAAACATAGTCACTACTTTGTTTCTTAGATGGCTATTCTGGCTACAACCAAATCCACATAGCACCCGAAGACCAACAAAAGACCACATTTACATGTCCTTATGGAACATTTGCGTATCGTCGTATGCCTTTTGGGCTGTGCAATGCACCCGCTACTTTTCAACGTTGCATGATGAGCATATTTTCCGACATGGTAGATAAGTTTCTTGAGATTTTTATGGATGATTTTTCGGTGTTTGGTTCGTCATTTGATGAGTGTTTACATCACCTCACGTGTGTGCTGATTAGATGTAAGGAGAAGAGTTTGGTCTTGAATTGGGAAAAATGCCATTTCATGGTTAATTCAGGCATTGTTCTAGGGCATATTATCTCGGAAAAAGGCATAGAAGTAGACAAAGCCAAGGTAGATCTCATCCAACACTTGCCTCAACCTCGTTCTGTGAGGGACATCAGATCATTTCTAGGCCATGCGGGTTTTTACTGCCGATTCATCAAAGACTTTAGTAAAATTTCACGACCTTTGTGCAATCTTCTTGCAAAAGATGTTGTATTTGTCTTAATTTGATGATGCTTGTAAGGAAGCATGGGAGCAACTAAAGGCTCTCCTTACATCTACCCCTATAGTCAGACCCCCTGATTGGTCATTACCATTTGAGATTATGTGTGATGTGTCTGACTATGCTATAGGAGCTGTTTTTGGCCAACGAGTAGACAAACTCCCTTATGTGATCTACTATGCTAGTAAAACACTTAACGATGCTCAATTGAATTATTCCACTACTGAGAAGGAGTTGCTAGTTGTTGTGTTTGCATTAGACAAGTTTAGATCTTATTTGATAGGGTCTAAGGTCATCATTTATTCTGATCATGCTGCATTGAGATATCTTTTGTCTAAGAAAGATGCTAAGGCTCCTCTAATTCGATGGATACTCTTGCTACAAGAGTTTAACCTCGAAATTCGAGATAAGAAAGGGTCAGAAAATGTTGTTGCTGATCACTTGTCTAGGTTGAATATTGAATCTTCGATGAGTCTCACGTGTTGATTAGGGAATCATTCCCCGATGAGCAAATCGATGCTTGTGTCTGAGATGCCTTGGTTTGCTGATATTGTGAACTACCTTGCTACAGGTAGAATGCCCTTGCATTGGTCTAAACAAGACCGTTCTAAATTCTTGGCTGAAGTTAAACACTTCCTTTGGGACGACCCATATTTGTTTAAGTACTGCCAAGACCAAATCATTAGGAGATGTGTCCCCAATTCTGAACAAAGGGACGTCATTTCTTTTTGTCATGACCATGCATGTGGAGGCCACTTTAGTGCCAAGAAAACTGCTGCAAAGATCTTGCAAAGCGGTTTCTATTGGCCAAAACTGTTTAAGGATTGCCATGCTTTTTGTGTTGCTTGTGACCGATGCCAGAAATTAGGAAGTATCTCTAGGAGAAACATGATGCCCTTACAACCTATTTTGATTGTTGAGCTGTTTGATGTTTGGGGTATTGATTTCATGGGACCATTTCCTAACTCTAATGGTAAGTTATACATTCTTGTTGCTGTCGATTATGTCTCTAAGTGGGTAGAGGCCATTGCATCCAAAACCAACGACCATAAAGTTGTTCTTTCTTTTCTTAAGGAGAACATTTTCTCCCGTTTTGGAACCCCTAGGGCAATAATCAGTGATGGAGGTAGTCATTTTTGCAATAGACCCTTTGAATCACTAGTGCGCAAGTATGGAATCACTCATAAGGTTGCAACACCTTACCATCCTCAAACCAGTGGACAAGTGGAAGTTTCCAATAGGGAAATTAAGCATATCCTTGAGAAGACTGTCAATACTTCTAGGAAAGATTGGTCTTTACGCTTAAACGATGCTTTATGGGCCTATAGGACTGCATACAAGACTCCCATTGGGATGTCTCCTTACAGACTTGTGTACGGAAAAGCATGTCATCTACCTGTTGAGTTAGAACACCGTGCATACTGGGCTGTGAAAAAGTTGAATTTTGATCTTGATAAGGCTGGTACACGTAGGAAACTTCAACTCAATGAGTTAGAAGAATTGAGAAACGATGCATATGATAGTGCCAAAACGTACAAACATAGGATGAAAGTGTTTCACGACAAGCGCATTCTGCGCAAGTCTTCCACCCCAGGACAGAAAGTTTTATTGTACAACACTAGATTGCATTTGTTTCCAGGAAAGCTACGTTCTCGATAGTCAGGACCATACGTGGTACGTGCCGTTTTCCCCATGGAGTCTGTAGAAGTTGAAAACCCAGCGAACAAGAACATCTTCAAAGTCAATGGTCGAGACTCGAAACCATTTACGGAGCATCTTCCACCGAAGTTGAGACCGTCGACTTGGAAGACCCCATCTATGTGGACTAGACTAGTTCACTTGTGTACATACATATGGACTAACAATCCATTCTCTTTCCCTTTTCTTTTTCTTTTGCATAGTTTTTGATGTGTGCTAACCAAACTTTTTGTCTTGCGCTCTTGATTGTTTGCTTTCAAAGCATTCATCTTTCTATGGTTAGCAACACCCTCTTGCATCCGGTAATCTCTTCCCTTTTCTCCTCTCAACATAGTTCTCATGGTATGTGACTGTTTAAATTCTTTATATCTGTTGACACATTGAGGACAATGTTTGATCTAGGTTTGGGGGTGTGATTTGCATTTAGAGTTTTCAGTCTTTTTGTTTTACTTCTTTGTAAAAAAAAAAAATAAAAAAAAAAAAATAAATCGAAAAGCTCAAAAATTTGCATAAAAACCTCCAACTTTAGAGATTTTAGAGTCACTAGCATGCTTCTAGCTATGTTTACATAGAGAGTCTGACCGAAATAACTGAAATTGGAAGTATCGGAGAACACAATCGGGTTTCTTAGTTGATTAGAGCGTTAAAGTTGGATTTAACCATACCAGAGGGCGAATTAGGTCTTTGTTTAGATATTCGGTAGTAGAATTGTGATCACCCATAGTGGAGACTACCCATTTTACATCAAGCGAGGTACCGACCTTCACTCTTTGTGACTTTCTAGAAAAGCTTTTAGAGTGTGTGTCACCGTACGTCAATTCCGGGTAGGAATGGTGAGCTACCCAACTTCGCACCACTTTCAGCACTATTTTTGATCTCTTGAGTGCTAATTTCGTCAATCATGAGGGTGACGTTTAAAGATGAAAACTTCTTCTAAATACCGATTTGCAGTTAGCATCACTCTCTCCCTCTCATCAACATCAACACTTTCATATAAACACATCGTCGTCAGCAAGCGGAGCATCATCAGAATATTTGAAGAAAAGTTGATATAGTCCAAGGTTTACGTGCAACAAAGGAAAGAAAAGAAAAGAAGATGAGAATTAATGAAGTTTGTGAAAAATTGAGTTTTATTGTTATTTCCATTCCATGTACTAAGTCAAAAAAAAAAAAAAAAACGTTTGTCAAGTTTTTTTGTGAAGTTCAGAAGTTCATCATCAACATTTGAAGACCGAAGACCGAAGACCGAAGATTGAAGACGTTTCTATGAATGCTGAGAGAGTGATATTAATTGCCGATCGGGTGAGAAGGTAAGTGAGTACTCCCACCCTTGCTAATGGTTGATTTCCTTTCTTAGAGATCATCAGAAAAAGATTCTTTTTGTCCACAACTCTGTGGAGTCTCCAGATTTTATTTCGGAAGGTTATCCTTCTTACCTACAACGTGTGCAGGATTTCTCTCTTTATTCCTGCATGCACACATGAGAGACTAAAAAGCGATCTTTTTGAGTGCAATTATCATAAAACCCTAATGGTGAGGCAGAAGTCGAGGCTTATGATCACAATCGAACCCGAATTCTTTCATATGGTATGGTTACTTCTCGCTCAGCACTTAAGGATGAGAATGCGTTCTTTGATAGTTCTAACTTCTTGTTACTAGCATGCAGAAACTCTATGTCCTCATAGCTTCTTGGAGGCTTGAGACTCTTTTACACTCTGAAGTTGGAGAAGGTTTTGTGGGTACACCTCTGGTAAACCCTCACGAGACTACAACTCGTCCACTAAGGGACACCTAGGGGTTTAAAGGCTTAGTGCATACGCTAAATGCATTCGAGAGACCAAATGACAGGTGGTATAGTTAGGATTTCTTCATTTCTGTTTCACTTGAGGACAAGTAAAATTCAGGTTTGGGGGTATTTGATGAGTGCCAAATATTGCATATTTCTACATCTATTTATTGGCATTTAGCTCATCTTTTGTGCTCAGAAATCAAATATTATCCCATATTCTGTATTTTCCTTGTTTTCAAGAATAAATATTTGTATTAATTAATTTTGTGTTTTTAGGTAATAAATAAAGCTCGGAGAATTTGAGGAGCCAAAAGAGCAAAGAATTGGAGACAGTATCTATGGTGCAGAAAGCCAAAGCCCGCGCGCGCAACAGTTGCAACCCAACAAGGAAGACATGGGCTAGAGCTACCCATGACCCGGATCCGAACCCGCTCACCCCGAGCCGTTGAGATCTCGTCTTGCTGCATCCTACGGTCGCTCCATCACTTACATCATTTCTTGATGCCTCCGCTCAACACCAAATCGCCCCGAGTCGCCTTCAGCCGTTCAGATCTTCCCCAGCCAAATACAACGCTCGCTCCATCCTTCGCATCGTCTCCTCGCTGCACCCGCTTCACAACAAAACATCTTACACCTATACCACTCGAGCAAATCCATTTTCACTCCCATCTTTCTCTTTCTTCTCCCACGATTTCTCAGAGAAAACCCATGCCTTACCTTCACCTTCACCCACACCTTTCACTGAGCCATCACCATCTCCATCATCACCTTGCCCGACAACAACACCAGTAGCTCCTGCAGTCATCTCCATGCCCTAGTTCGCACTGTCTCCACCTTTAGCTTCTCCAACCCTAGAAGCTAGGGTTGAGGCAGTTGGGATTAGGGTTTCACCAAACCCCCATACATGGTCGATTCAGAGTCAGGGACGCGTCAAGGCAGAGAGAGCAGGTTTGGGTCAGTGTAGTTGTTAGTTACAAATGTTTTGTGAGTATAAATTCATATTTTGATTGATGAGAGAGGCAGTCAATTTTTAGGGTTCATGTTTAGTTTGCAATTTTAATTAAATCTGTTTTTATGTTCATCATGTTCTAAACAATTTTGCTAGGATTAAAAATGAAACCCTAACTCTGTGTCTGTGGTTCAACTTGAATTGAAATGTTTTGTATGCTTTAAACTTACAAGAGAAGCTCAATTTTAAACACCTCAATACCCTGCTCTCACAATGGATGCCTTGTATCCATTGTAGTTAGGCTAACAGTGTATTGAGAGTGTTTCAGCTCATATTTTAATTGTTATTGCTATTTCTTAGATTAGTTGTGCTTAACTAGACATCTAATGCTCTGAGTAGTATTCTTAGCTGATAATTGAGGTTTCATTGGGTGAAACTCCTTAGATAGGTGATAATTATGACACTTTATCCTTGTCTGTCACAGGAACAAAACTTTCTACTTAGTTGAATCCCATAACATGAAATAGGGTGGATTTGATAATCCTAGTGCTTTAAACCTTACCACTTTTAGTTTATCTTGAGTTCACTATCACAACCTCCAACACAGTCGTAAAGACTATAAACAAAACTTTTATTTGTGACACCATCCCTGAAAACAGTTGAGAAAGCCTTAGAGTAACCTTGCACATACTAGTTCTCTGTGGAAAGACCTGTGCTTTCCACTGCCTCCAAAGGCTCTGTGCACTTGCAGATTAAGACGTAGGAAATACGCTTTTGAGCTCCTACCATTTGGCGGGTTTAAAGCAACCCGATTCGTCGATTGAAAATGGGGCAGGAAGGCAGCATGAGGCCGGCCTCATTCTAAATGCGTGTGGCGCATTTAGAGCGACATGATTGGTCGATGGAAAGAGGGCCGGCAAGCAAGGGCGTGGCCACACTTCCAATGCGTCATGACGGATTTAAGGCGACCTGATTGGTCGATGGAAAGGGGGCCGACAAGCAACATGGGTCCAGCGTGATTCTAAATACGTGTGGCGCATTTAGAGCGACCTGATCGGTCGATGAAAAGAGGGCCGGCAAGCAAGGGCGTGGCCACACTTCCAGTGCGCCGTGGAGGATTTAAATCGACCTGATTAGTCGATGGAAAGGGGGGCCAGCAAGTAAGGGCGTGGCCACACTTCCAGTGCGCCGCAGCAAATTTAAAGCGACCTGATTGGTCGATGGAAAGGGGGGCCGGCAAGCAAGGGCGTGGCCACACTTCCAGTGAGCCGTGGCGGATTTAAAGCGACCTGATTGGTCGATGGAAAGGGGGTTGGCAAGAAACATGGATCCGACCTCATACTAAATGCGTGTGGGCGCATTTAGAGCGACCTGATTGTTCGATGGAAAGAGGGTCGGCAAGCAAGGGCGTGGCCACACTTCCAGTGCGCCGTGGAGGATTTAAAGGGACCTGATTGGTCGATGGAAAGGGGTGCCAGCAAGCAAGGTCGTGGCCATACTTCCAGTGCGCCGTGGTGGATTTAAAGTGACCTGATTGGTCGATGGAAAGGGGGACGACAAGCAAGGGTGTGGCCACACTTCCAGTGCACCGTGGCAGATTTAAAGCGACCTGATTGGTCGATGGAAAGGGGGGCCAGCAAGCAAGGGAGTGGCCACACTTCCAGTGCGCCGTGGAGGATTTAAAGCGACCTGATTGGTCGATGGAAAGGGGGCCGGAAAGCAAGGGCGTGGCCACACTTCCAGTGCGCTGTGGAGGATTTAATTGCGTAGTTTGGCTAAGCATAGTTTCGACCAACGGGGTCTAATATACTGCGCAGGCGCGAAACCCTAATTTTTGCAAATTAGGTTAATATTTAAATCTTGTGAATTATCACAAAAAATATTGAATTATGTGTGTTGACACAAATTCTTTAAGTTTATAGAAGTATGCTTTCAGATTGAATACTTTTATGCAAGGACCTTAACCTTGATACTTGGAAATTCGTGCTACTCTGCTGCGAGTGAACACAAATTGTCATGCCATATCAATATTAAGGGTTCAACCCGGGAACATAGCATAGAAAGCATTCAAATAAACTTATATTAATTGAATAATATAGGCAGGGTGCCAAAATTTACAGAATATCTGGGATTGTTGCTACATTCACCATTCTGGATAAAATTCATGTGAATATTTTGAGTTTCTCAATAAATGCGCCAGTGAAGAGGTTGAACACTCGTCACTTTTACATGGCTCCGTTTCTTTGCAAAGTGACGGCACATTGAATGTAGGGTTTTACAAATTTAGCCCTGAACTAAAAACCACCATCAACATTAAGTCCCCTGCTTAGCATGTAACAGTGGCATTGTTGCTGGGTAAGCATGAGATGGTGACAGACAAGAGTAAAATCGAAAGGGAAAGACATGAAGAGATTGCCAGGAAAATTCGACTAACCTTTGGCAGGAGGCATGAGTATTCTATGAACCTTGTGCTGGCGGCTTGGCGTATTTCCGGCTTGGCCACAGGGTGCTGGCGTTGACGCTGCTACTTTGGTCATGGAGTGCTAACGCTGGTGATGCAGGTTCGGATGCGGAATGCTAATGCTGGCGCCGCAAACTTAGCTACAGAATGATGATGATGACTGGCTTGACCACGGAACGAGCGGAGATGGCGCTGGAATTTTGGCTACTTATCAGCAGAGATGGCACTTGGCTCCAATCCGTGGAGTGGTGGAAATGGATTCAGTCCGTGGAATGGTGGAAACGGCTTCAGTCCATGGAATGGTGGAAATGGCTCCAGTCTGTGGAATGGTGGAAACGACTTCATTCCATGGAATGGTGGAAACGGCTTCGTTTTCTTGACCATGGGACGGGTAGAGATGGCGTTGAAACTTTGACTCGACCGTGGAGATGGAGGATGAAGATGGTGTTAATGGCTCCTGGTTCGTGGAATGGTGGAAATGGCACTTGGCTTCAGCCCGTGGGATGATGAAAATGGCACTTGGCTCAGTCCGTGGAACAGTGGATGGCGCTGCTACTTCGGTCACGGAGCAGTGATGATGGTGCTGCAACTTCGACCACGTAGCGCTTATGGTGCTGCAACTTTGACCACGAACTGTTGATTTTGGCGCTCGGAGCGTTGGTGATGAGTGCTAAATAGTGCATATTTATACACCTTTTTATTGGCATTTTACTCATCTTTTGCGCTTAGAAATCAGATATTATCCCATTCTCGTGTTTTCTTTGTTTTCAAGAATAAATATTTGTATTAATTAATTTTGTGTTTTTAGGCAATAAATAAAGCTCGGAAACGAGGAGCCAAAGAGCGAAGAATTGGAGTCGATCATCTATGGAGCGGATAGCCAAAGCCCACGCGCGAATCGGTTGCAACCCAACAAGGAAGACATGGGCTAGAGCTACCCACGACCCGGATCCGAACCCGCTCATCCCGAGCCGTTGAGATCTCGCCCAGATGCATCATACGGTCGCTCCTTCGCTCACATCTACTTCTCGATGCTCCGCTCAACACCAGAGATGCCTATATCCTGAGCCGTTCAGATTTCGCATGCTCTTCATCCAACGCTCGCTGAGGCCTTCCCATCGTCCGTTGCTGTGCCTGCCTCACAACGAAGTTCCCACACCCTATACCCTAGTCGACCACCTCATTTCTCTTCTCCATCTTCTCTTTCTTCCTCTCTCCCGTATCCATCACAGAGTAGAGCTCTGCTCTTCTCCTTCTTCACCCATACCACCACCAGAGCTACCTATACCACCAACTCCATCCTCTCCCCGACACTAGCCAACAACCGCGGCAGCCCCTAGTTCTAGTTGTCTCTCGCAGAGCCTCTCTCATAACCCTAGAGGCTATGTGAGAGATAAATGGAATTAGGGTTTCACCCAATCAAAGCAAGAAGAGTCGAGACGATTGAGTGGAGCCATCACTCGATTCGAGAGACGTGGGTGAGAGATTATTTCATTTAATTTCTATTTTAAATTGAATTAGGGTTTGAGTTTTGGGAAAAATTTATTGCATGTATAAATAGAGTTGTGAGGGTGTGTAGAAGGGTATGCCTGGATTAGCTTGAGCAACATTTAGATTTAATTTTGTGTTCTTTGTTACTTTATTATGTTCTAAATATAAGTGCTAGGGTTTGAGATGAATCCCTAGCTTTCTCACGTGTTAATCATGTTGATTATATTTCTCTTGAATGTTTAATTTGTTCTAGGATAGAATTAATCTTAGCATATCAACACATTGCTCTCACAGTGCATGCCAATGCCATGGATGCACTGTAGTTAGAATACCCCTGTGATGATGATGCTGCAACTTAACTTAATTAGATCATTATCAATCCTCAGATTAGTTGTACTCTAAACAGACAGGTAATACTTGGGAAAGATACCGTAGTTGTGATTGAATCATCCATTGGTGAAACACCTTAGGTAAGTGGTAGACTTGACACTCTCCCTTATCTGATTACAAGGACAAGAGTAATGTAATTAGCTAAAGACACAGTGGAAGTTAGTGGCTGATTTGAAGACTCTAGCATCCCTTTTATCACTGTGTTTTACCTTAGTTTAGGTTCACTTCATTTCATCTTAGCCGTATCGGCAAACAAACCCCTGCTGTCACATTTCCACTCTTGAAATCAGTTTAGGAAGCCATAAGATCACTTTAAGCACACCCATTTCTCTGTGGATCGACCCGTACTTGCCGCGTCTCCGATAGACGCCGTGCACTTGCGGTTTATTACAAGTAGGCTTAAATTTATACATATCCCAAGGCCTACCAAGTTTTTGGCGCCGCTGCCGGGGACTTGGCGTGTGCCCTATGACTTTTGGCTCGACTTAACTGTCTTTCAATCCATCCCTGTACATACTTGCACTTGCTGTGTTAATCATTGTCTTCCTTCACTAAATTTCAATATTCCCTGTATATATGTGTTAGACTTTGTCTTGTTTCCATGCCATTTTAGTTGTAGCTTAGCTTAACTTTACATATATCTTGCATCTTTTGTATTTTCTTATAAGCATCAAGTTCTTGTAGTTTCTTTCATTTACTGACTTCTCTCATTTGTAGTCTACTTGCATATGCTCGCACTTGTTTTCTTGCATCTCGGTTCATCATTGTTTTCTTGTGTTAGCTATAACTAGCATCATTGTTTTCTTGCATTCTCACCTGATTTCTCATTGTATCATTGTTCATTCAGGTGTGTTATTGCTCATTGCATTTGCATTTTGTTCATTCATTGTTCATTGCTCGGTTCTCGGTTAAGATACTCTCAGTGCATTTGTAAAACTCCTTTCATCTTAGCTGAGCACCTTGGTGGTTCTGATAGTGCAACCGTGCATCTATGCACCTTAGTGTGTTTTGATTTGTGCAACATTGAGAACTGATTCTCTTTTGAGTAACAGGTGCTTGCTGTGAACTATACAATCCAAGAAAGACTAGCAAAGGAACAGCAGAACTTGTGGATTAGCCTAAACTGGTGGTATTGTCTCTAAACCCCATTTCTGCCCTGTGAGTCTTGTGAGCTATTTACGCATGCTTGACCTGGTGCTAGCTCTGCTAGCCCTGTGAACATTGGTTAGCAAAGATACCTGCAAACCCCAGTCATCTTCACCTGAGCTTGTGCAAACCTGTGAAAATCTGAAATATATGCTGGTGTGTACCCTGTGTGTTAATTGGCTGAACTTCTTGTCTTTTCTCTGTGCCCATAACTTCAATTTGCCCTGAGCTCCAGCCCCTGCAGCTGTCGAGCCTCAGCTGCAACCTAGCTAAACAAGTTAACCTTTAGCCATAATGACATCAACTGGGCAAGTTGCACTGAACCCTTGCCCATCTTGATCTGTTAAGCTTGCAAGCCCATTGATACCCTGAGCTCTGCCCTGTGAATTGTGTATGATCCTGTGATATCAGCTGAAATCTGTATTGCCCTGAGCATACCACAACTTCTTGTGTGAGTTTGTACTTGTGTGTTCTGTTGATAACCTGTGTGATGCCCTGCTGTCTGCTTTGAGCCAAACTCCAGCCCCTGCAGCTGTGAGTTGAAGCTACAAATGGGATAACAAATTTGAGCAAACCCTGAGTTTACCTCTGAGCTGTGCTCAAATCCACAGACCCTGTTGAACCTTTCCAACCAGCCCTGTGCATAAACTCTCACTTGCTGAGCTGTGTTGAGAGTTGCTGGCCTGTGCTGTGAGTTTGATGTGTGCACAAGCCTGTTATCAGCTGAGCTGAAATTGCTGGTAGAGATTATTTGCTGGTAGAGATTATCTGCATTTGGAGATTATTTGAGCTATCTAAAAACCCTTTTGAAATTGCTGTTTTGGTCTGTGCTTGAAATTGTGTAACCTTTGTTGTGTGTCTCACTGAAGCCCACAAACTCCATCAGCACCAATCTATGCACAACTGGTCTCTGTAACCAAATTAGAGCCCACAAAAACCTAAACTGTGCACATGAGCTGAAACCCAACCCTTGGGCTCAACATAAACTGAACCACCCAAGCCCACATAAGTCTTTCTGTTGGGCTGAACATCAGCTGGGCTTTGCAAGTTTCACATAACCTGGGCTCAAAACCAAATTGAGCCAACAACCACTGGCCTTCCCACAAAAACCAACTACTAGGCTTTGCACGCAACCAAAGCTTACAAAAACAAAACCAAACCCAACAAACCAAATGAAACCCAATAAACCAAACCAATCCCACTAAAACCAAACTTAGTCCACTTCAACTGGGCTTTGAGTTCAATTTGAGTACTAAATCATGTCGGGATTTTGGTCTGCATCAGGGGATACAAACAAATCCATAAGAGAGCTTGCTTACGGGCATGCTTCACCATATGAAACCCCCACAGACCATAATGATTTTAGGGCATATTATGAGCCTTCTCAGGGCCCTGACCTTGAGTACTCATACCCTAACCATCATAAGCACATGTATCAGTCACCACAGTGGGGAGATGAACAATTTTATACTCCCCCGACTCCTTGTTTACAATCACTAATGGAAACTCTCATGGAGAAAAATGCTAGGCTTGACTGAATGCAATACATGACCATCCATATAGCAACATGCATGATCATCCCTTCTCTAGTGAACCATGTGCACAACCATTTAATGATTATTCATATGAAACATGCATACCCACTATTGAAGACTCTCCCTCCATTGAACAATGTCACATGTTCTTAAAGATGAACCTTATTCATTTAGAAAAGGAAGAATGGAAGGCAGTTCATGATAGGATGATTATTGTCCCTAATAAAGTAAATCTTGAAAATAGTGTTTCTATTCCTACTCATGCAACTAACACTGAATATGAACCTAATCTAGAGGTAAATGAGTATACTAGAAATGTTAATAGGGAAATGCATTTTTGTTATGATGATGATGATGATGAATATGATATGTTAGAAGAGCATGTGCATGCGAGAAAATATGATGGCATCTTTTGGTTCGAGACGTTAGGCGTCTCTTCAGAACCCTATGAATGATACTTCTTCTAACATTCATATATGTGATATTGATTAGAGCTTGGGTTTGTAAAATTCTTCAGTGAATGTGAGCATGCTACACAACTTGTTTGTGACTTAGGAAAAGATGAATCTTCTGTTGACACTAATGTTCTTTTGGATCATGATATTATTGTTGTGTCTGATTCCCTGCCCATGTCACAATATGTTGCCTGCTCTGATGATTATGACATGGTGATTGATGAATTGTTATATGCTGGTGAGCATGATTTACCTGTGTCTGACTTTAGGAAAGTGTGTAATGGTGCAAATGATTTTATTCATGAGAACAACTTAGATGTACCTAACCTCTCTCCTGAGTCACAAATTGAAACTCCTCCACCAAACCTAGGTGTAGTTTGTAACAAAATTGCAAAACCAACTTTTCTGAAAATGCCTAACTTAGGCTTAGAGCTTGTTGCTTCCCAAGTCCTCTTGGACTATTTTGCATCAAAGTATGACACCTTTAGGGAACCACAGTTGGAATGTGTATGTCTGCCTGTTCTTAGCAAAACTCATTTTGAGTTAGACCTTGTGCATGATGTACCTTTAATTTTGCAATATTTTGTTCTCAAAAACACATCTGTTGACAAGTTTAGGTTTGGGGGAAGCTCATTCACATACACAGTCTTACTTGCACTATCATATTATATTTGTGTAATGCTGTTAATGTGTGTACATATTTTCTATTGGGTTTATCCTCAACTCTTTAGATTGTTAGTGTATGATGAATTTTCATTGTATATATCCAGTAGGACTTGTTAAATTTTCTTTTCTTGAATCGGTTGAGTCTTCATGCGCATATATTATTCTAATACGATATGATCTCCGCTGAGAATGTTGGATTCTAGCCTTGACTAATGAAGCTCAACCTTGCTCCCGCCGACATTCCGGTAATCTCTGCCCTTTTCTCTTATCAGCATAGTTCTCGTGGTATGTGACTGTTTAAATTTTTCCTATCTGTTGACACATTGAGGACAATGTTTGATTTAGGTTTGGGGGTGCATTTGCATATAGAGTTTTTAGTCTTTTTAATTTTTTTTTTTAAAAAAAAAAAAAAAAATTCAAAACTCTTTTTGTAAAAACCTCCAACTTTTAGAGATTTTAGAGTCACTAACATGCTTCTAGCTATGTTTACATAGAGAATTTTTTCTGACCGAAATAACAGAAGTTAGAAGTACCGGAGAACACAATCGGGTTCCTTAGTTGATTAGAGCGTTAAAGTTGGATTTAACCATACCGGAGGGCGAATTAGGTGCTGTTTAGATATTCGGTAGTAGAATTGTGATCACCCATAGTGGAGACTACCCAATTTACATCAAGTGAGGCACCAACCTTCATTTTTTGCAACTTTCTAGAAAAGCTGTTAGAGTGTGTGTCACCGTACGTCAATTCCGGGTAGGAATGGTGAGCTACCCAACTTTGCACCAATTTCAAAGACTACTTTTGATCTCTTGAGTGCTAGTTTTTGTCAATCATGAGGGTGACGTCTAAAGATGAAAACTCCTTCTAAATATCGATTTGCAGTTAGCATCACTCTCTCTCTCAATCAACAGACCCATAGAAACACATCATCGTCAGCAAACGGAGCATCATCAGAATATGGAAAGAAAAGTTGAGATAGTCCAAGGTTTATATGCAACAAAGAAAAGAAAAGAAAATAGGATGAGAATTAATGAAGTTTGTGAAAAATTAAGTTTTATTGTTTTATTGTAAGTTAAAAAAAAAAAAAAAAAAAAAAAAAAATTCAAGTTTTTGTAAAGTTCAGAAGTTCGTCATCAACAGTTGAAGACCGAAGATTGAAGACGTTTCTATGGTTTCTATGAGAGTATGATGTTAATTGCCGATCGCGTGAGAAGGTAAGTGAGTACTCCCATCCTTGCTAATGGTTGATTTCCTTTCTTAGAGATCATCAGAAAAAGATTCTTTTTGTCCACACTTTTGTGGAGTCTCCAGATTTTATTTCGGAAGGTTATCCTTCTTACCTACAACGTGTGCGGGATTTCTCTCTTTATTCCTGCCTGCACACATGAGAGACTAAAAAGCGATCTTTTGAGTGCAATTATCATAAAACCCTAATGGTGAGGCGAAGTCGAGGCTTATGATCACAATCGAATCCGAATTCTTTCATATGGTATGGTTACTTCTCGCTCAGCACTTAAGGATGAGAATGCGTTCTTTGGTAGTTCCAACTTCTGTTACTAGCATGCAGAAACTCTATGTCTTCATAGCTCCTTGGATGCTTGAGACTCTTTTACACTCTGAAGTTGGAGAAGGTTTTGTGGGTACACCTCTGGTAAACCCTCACGAGACTACAACTCGTCCACTAGGGACACCTAGGGGTTTAAAGGCTTAGTGCATACGCTAAATGCATTCGAGAGACCTACGACAGTGGTATAGTTAGGATTTCTTCATTTCTGTTTCACTTGAGGACAAGTAAAATTCAAGTTTGGGGGTATTTGATGAGTGCTAAATAGTGCATATTTATACACCTTTTTATTGGCATTTTACTCATCTTTTGCTCTTAGAAATCAGATATTATCCCAGATTCTGTGTTTTCTTTGTTTTCAAGAATAAATATTTGTATTAATTAATTTTGTGTTTTTAGGCAATAAATAAAGCTCGGAGAAACTGAGGAGCCAAAGAGCGAAGAATTGGAGTCGATCATCTATGGAGCAGATAGCCAAAGCCCACGCGCGAATCAGTTGCAACCCAACAAGGAAGACATGGGCTAGAGCTACCCACGACCCGGATCCGAACCCGCTCATCCCGAGCCGTTGAGATCTCGCCCAGATGCATCATACGGTCGCTCCTTCGCCCCCATCTACTTCTCGATGCTCCGCTCAACACCAAAGATGCCTATATCCTGAGCCGTTCAGATTTCGCCTGCTCTTCATCCAACGCTCGCTGAGGCCTTCCCATCGTCCGTTGCTGTGCCTGCCTCACAACGAAGTTCCCACACCCTATACCCTAGACGACCACCTCATTTCTCTTCTCCATCTTCTCTTTCTTCCTCTCTCCCGTCTCCATCACAGAGCAGAGCTCTGCTCTTCTCCTTCTTCACCCATACCACCACCAGAGCTACCTATACCACCAACTCCATCCTCTCCTGACACCAGCCAACAACCGCGGCAGCCCCTAGTTCTAGTTGTCTCTCGCAGAGCCTCTCTCATAACCCTAGAGGCTATGTGAGAGATAAATGGAATTAGGGTTTCACCCAATCAAAGCAAGAAGAGTCAGAGACGATTGAGTGGAGCCATCACTCGATTCAGAGACGTGGGTGAGAGATTATTTCATTTAATTTCTATTTTAAATTGAATTAGGGTTTGAGTTTTGGGAAAAATTTATTGCATGTATAAATAGAGTTGTGAGGGTGTGTAGAAGGGTATGCCTGGATTAGCCAGAGCAACATTTAGATTTAATTTTGTGTTCTTTGTTACTTTATTATGTTCTAAATATAAGTGCTAGGGTTTGAGATGAATCCCTAGCTTTCTGCTGTGTTAATCATGTTGATTATATTTCTCTTGAATGTTTAATTTGTTCTAGGATAGAATTAATCTTAGCATATCAACACATTGCTCTCACAGTGCATGCCAATGCCATGGATGCACTGTAGTTAGAATACCCCTGTGATGATGATGCTGCAACTTAACTTAATTAGATCATTATCAATCCTCGATTAGTTGTACTCTAAACAGACATGTAATACTTGGGAAAGATACCGTAGTTGTGATTGAATCATCCATTGGTGAAACACCTTAGGTAAGTGGTAGACTTGACACTCTCCCTTATCTGATTACAAGGACAAGAGTAATGTAATTAGCTAAAGACACAGTGGAAGTTAGTGGCTGATTTGAAGACTCTAGCATCCCTTTTATCACTGTCTTTTACCTTAGTTTAGGTTCACTTCATTTCATCTTAGCCGTATCGGCAAACAAACCCCTATTTGTCACATTGCCACTCTTGAAATCAGTTTAGGAAGCCATAAGATCACTTTAAGCACACCCATTTCTCTGTGGATCGACCCGTACTTGCCGCGTCTCCGATAGACGCCGTGCACTTGCGGTTTATTACAAGTAGGCTTAAATTTATACACATCCCAAGGCCTACCAGTTGGCGCTGGCTTGACCACGGAGTGCTAGTGGCATGGAGCGTTGGCGCTGGCCTGACCACGGAGCATTGTAGGTTGAGCGGCTGGTGTTCGTTGTGCTGGCACGTTGTTGGTTTGGCCATGAAGTGGAGATATTGGCACACGGCTTGTTCGGCTATGGATCATGAATATGATACGCCCAGTCATCTATTCCCGTTCATGGAGCAAGGAGGAATCCTTCTTATGTTCAAGCTCTAGAAACTCCGTTCGTATGAAAAGGGGTATCGACCCTCTTCTGTTTTTTTTGCTCGTCCAGCTCCGTGCTTTTGTCTGCAGCGTCCGGCTCCTCTTCGTCATTTTTCAGCGGTGGTAAAGCGAGCATTAACAGCAACAAAGCAATCTCCGGCAGTTGTAATCAGAAGCAAGGCGATCCAAGAGAACTCAAGGTAGGGGCTCTTTTGCATTTTGCGCATGTAGCCACTTAACAGTACCATCGATCTTCTCCAGAATGTGTAATAAGGTTTTGACTCCAGAAGAATGAGTATCTGATCTCTCCAGTAGATTTCAAAATTTACCAAACTCCATTGCACTCTTGGGATGGATGGATGAAATATATGCTCGGCAATGATCATGTCAGGGCTAATCTTGGAGATTGTGGTTGCGTTATTGGTCCATCCTTGACTTTAGGTTATCTGGTGCCTTGACTTTCTGATTGTGACGATGATATGCTGTGGATGCTTGCATGGTTGAAATCTTCTGGAGCTATTGGGTGAAGTAGACGAGTTGAGACCGTTCCGTTGCCGATGTGCTGCTATCAAGTATTCAAGGTCTTCGTTCCAAGCGACATCCTTTGAACCATCTTCTGAAAATTGAACTGTTGTATGGAATGGGATGCGGTGAGCAGTCCCCAGTTATACTTTTGTTAGACCTAATGGCGTGGCCAGATATGTGAATGTATCTCTGTGGCGTGCTTTTGGAGTCTTTGATGCACTTGTACGGCTTCATGTTGAGGAATTCCCGCGGCTCGTAAAACTTCGACAGTGATGATGTTGAAATCAGAAATAACCTGGTTGAGGGGAGTGAAAAGCATCCCATGTTGGTAGTCCCCATGTGTAATTATCCTGAGCCTATTTTCTCGTGGAAGATGTGCTTCTACTGCATTCACTGGTAAGGTGGTGACTGCGTTCAAACCTCTAAACCTGAAGGAGGCTTCAGTCCCCAACTGTAGCCTACTTTAATTGCATCTCCTTGAATCCACGCTTATGGGATTTGATACAAGCTTATTGTACTCTTCTGGATGTGATTCTGGGATTCTTGGAATAATCTCATAGACGAAAAATTCTGGATAACGAAGAGGTAGCAGTGAGAGAGTTATGCCGTTAATCGTGGCTCCCTCTGTCTCTTCAATAAAAATGTTTCAGCCGCATCTCTGGAGTTATCTCATGAATGCTTGATTATTGTCGGGGGATGAACCGCGACGAGAAGTCCCCAGTCGCACTTCTCCTTAGTTAATGAAGTCGTTTCCTCTGAGTAGGCTTGGGATCCGTCGTGGGCCTCGTAAAGTGTTGCACACGCCTTCTGGGCAGAGAGGTGATGATATCCTTACGCTACAGCTTTGAAGAGTAGAT
Source organism: Papaver armeniacum (assembly GCA_023531295.1). Classification (NCBI taxonomy): domain Eukaryota; kingdom Viridiplantae; phylum Streptophyta; class Magnoliopsida; order Ranunculales; family Papaveraceae; genus Papaver; species Papaver armeniacum. The sequence continues at coordinate 479,322 of JAJJWW010000796.1, read as the reverse complement.
GACCTTGTCGTGGGTATGACTTTTAGGTTGACCATGTCTCCTTTGTAGTGGTTGTTGCTATGGTAAAGCTCTGGATGGTATCAATAACATGAACAACAACAGTTCTTGGCAGCAGATGTGATCAGAAGAGATTACATCGTCGTGGGAGCCAAAATAGGATGGCAGGAATTGCATGGGTGTCCATGGAAGCAAAGGGATTGACTGGATGCGTAAGCGAGTAAAACTTGGAAGGAAGGAGTGGCGTTGAAGCGGCTTCGACTCCTGGAGAGGACACTGAAGCGGCACATGGAGAGAACGTTGAAGCGGCTTCTGAAGTGAATGTTGAAACGACTTCTGAAGCGAACGTTGAAGCGGCTCCTAGAGGGAATGTTGAAGCGGTTCAAATAGTGCTGGTCGGCAAGTCGTGTTTTTTCCTCATGGGAAAGAATATGTTTCTTATGTTTGATTTTCCCTTGCAAATCTAAGAGTATTGACGGTTACAATGTTGAAGTCGGCGGCCGCGTCAATCAGCATGTTGTCAAACTCGACATCCTTCTAGTGAGCAGTGGTTAGGAGTCCCCAGATACATCTATCAATCGTGCTCTCCATGAGAGGTTGGGGTTTGGGAATGGCTTCCATGGATGGAAACAACTGCTTTCGATTTTGTGGACGGCGTCCCCAGAAATCATGCAACTCCCGACGGGAAGAGGGTCTCTGTGAACTCAGGAGGGTTGCTGATTTTCTTTGCCTCGATTTTGGAGAAGTCGTTTCCGATCCTCACGTGTGATGAAATTGGATTGTTGATTCCTCTCCACCAGACGTTCAGGAGAAAAACGGGCCTCTTCATCTATAAAGGTGCGTCCGGCTGAGGTACTGATGTCAGGAGAATTAAAAGTGATCCTCATTGGCTCTGGTTCTGGTGATAAGAGGCGTCACGTCAGAGGGGATGATTCCGGTGCCGCTGGTGTTGGTGGTAGAGGATGTAACGCCATGGGATGTGATGACTGCTCTTGCGGATGGTACATTGGTGTTGGCCATTCCCTTTTTGCTTTCGTCTGATACGGCCACATACTCTATTCGCTTAGGGACTCTCCACGAAACTGAATTTTCGGGTTGCAAATCCGAGTTTATTTTGTGACGCAATCCTGGCCGCGAGAAGTCTCTAGTCGTCCTTTATTGTCTGTGTAACAGCTTTATGCCGATCCGCGAAAAGACGGAGGATCTCCAGTCCCCGGGCGCAATTCCCCTGAATCTATCTTTTCTTGGACGATGCATTTCAGAGCATTGCATTCACTGATAGGATGATTGACGAACCTGTGGTAATGGAAATACTTGGGATTCGCCATTTGTTCTTCAGTTGGTAGGCGCCTAACAGGAGGTAGTTTGATGGCATCGTCTTGAATCCATACTTCCAGGAGTTCGATTACTTTCTCGATCGGGAACGAGAAGTTTGGAGTAGCATATCCAGTTTCTTGTTGTTTCACAGGAACCTTAGCCACGACCTTTTGGGGTGAATCCATCTAATGCGCTGGTGCCACACGTTTGGGTTGTTGTTACGCTGCTGGAGTTTTTCTCTTTCTCCCTTCATTAGCAATTGACTGGAGGTTGGATATTTTATTAGAAAGACGCCTGCTTTCCTGAACGTCTTTACGAGCATCTTCATTATGGAACGGTTCAGATCGGCGAGTAAAGCAAAGAAATGCGGATCTCTTAGCGACTTACGATGCAATATGGGAATTGATATTTTCCAGGAAGGATGCATATAATGAAATCACCTTTTCATTGTGAGGACTCTGATGAGAACGTGATAAATCCCACGAGTCTTATTTCTAATCTTGAGGAAACATCTATTGATCATCATGAGTAGAAAAGTTAGCTTGGTGGATACCTTTCCATTCAACGTGACCATAGGCTTCATCCTCCTCACTAGGAGTAGGGATATGAATCTTGGAAGAAGGACTACCACCATCAGCATTGATCCAAATGAATGGTTGATAGCGCTTCCCAAAGAATAAATACGCGTTGGTTCCTTTGACAGTTGATCCGTGAGTGCTTTCAAAAACGTAAATACTCCGTCCTGCGTCTTGACAATAGTAGCTTGATTCTCCACAATATCATTCAGGATTTTCGTCAAATCATGAATAGTTGTTAAATATCGAGACTCCATAGCTTGACAATGGTTTTGAATGAAAGAACGGATTCAGGGATAACATGTGGAGTATTTTCGGTGCTAGGAGAAGTAAAATGGGATTGAGGGTTTCTGAAGCATTCCTAAGATCAACCATCTTGAGAAATTTCGGAAATCGAAAATGGGCTTGAATTTTGCCTAAGACCAATTGGGATGAAAATGAAATTGGGATTTGAATTTGCAATCGAGAGATTTAATCTCTCATTGTGGTCGCCAATTGTTTGTGGGTGAAAACTGTTTCTGCTGATTTTGGTAAATTTGGGTGTGTGGATGAGAAACTCTAAACCCTAAACAATGCACTGCACGGGAGTACTTTTGATTCGAGAGATAAATCTGTACAATCCTGGCCTAAACCAAGAATTGGCCGTTCCAGGCTTGCTTCGGTCACAAAGTGAAGGAGAAGGGTTGGTCTTAGGGAGGGAAGCGAAGAAGGTGTTAAGACCAGAATGGTTGATTCTGAAGGTGTAGCTGTTTTATGACTTGTATCAGAAAGTGGAACTGGCTTTTAGAATGAAAAGCCATCAGTTCTTAGTGATTTCTGGATACTATGTTTTTGCCGACCAAAAACTTGTCGTTTGGTGGAAATAAGTGAAGCCTATTTATACAAGTCATATTTAAACGTACCCTGGTCTCGTAGGAAGTGGGAACGATTGGGTGATGGAAGAGTGGAGTAACGTATAACAGTCAGAAACCCATGCTTCCATGATGAAGGAAGTAGATCCGTTTACACCCGTTACTTCTTGCCGCCACTAATTTTCCCTCTTCATGACACTTTATTATAACAGGCGTATTGCATGCCGCACGCTGTAAACCGCCAGACCAATATCCGGATGAGTATCCCCCAGTTTGTGACATGTTTGATGTCTCGAGTGTTTCGTGGAAAACGTGTAGCAGGTTGCTATGTGCGGCAAGTCAAAGTCAAGAGTCTTTCCGCAGGAAAATAACATGTGATGATGTTAGGCACGTCTTGGCTGGTCGCCTAAAACTTGCCACAAGTATGTCAGTTCGGTGGCGAATTTGGATGGCTGAGATTGCATCTCATGAGAAAGGATGGCCATTGATTATGGCCACATTCCGTTGGCGCCTGATGGTAGCACAGTGGCGTTATTGGCACATGCCAATGGCGTAGTGGTATATAGCAGCATGCTAGTGGCATAGTGGCGTCTGCCGTAGCCGTGGCACAGTGCCGCCTGGCGTAGCCATGGCAGCTATATGAGCATATTGGTGTTAAACCCAAATATGGCTCCGGCAACATTGGCCCTGTTGTTACATCAGACTTTAAGGCCTTAGGAGAATTACCTGACTTAGTTGGCGTGGCAACTTTAGCTAAATTAGGGTTTGTCATATCGAAACCCCAATTAGCGTGTGTGGCATGGCCGTGGCACAGTGGTGTCTTATGCAATAGGCGCCATGGCCACATTAAAGGAATTATGGCAGGCCATCATAGAAGAACAACCACATGCACAAAGATGGCCACGGGTGGTTATAGAAGGGCGCCATTTCACTACACCATTTCAGCATATTTGCAACGCTAATATTTTCGAGTTTGCAACGTATATAAACGTTTCTTACTTGGCAACGTCTATATCCGTTGCAAACCCGAAAATACGTTGCTATAATTATGTAATTTCCGATAATAATTAAGCAACGTAAATGCAACGTGAACATACGTTGCTTACAGTGGCAGTTTTGTGATTTGATTTTATTTTAAGGGTGTTGTGGTTGGTTATATTTTTTATTTCTTTTTTAACATTTTATTTTAATTTAAAATTAATTTCCCTTCCAAAATTTATTTTCCCTCTCAAATTTTATCTATATTTTCACTCTCAATTATTACTTTCCCCCCAAATTTCTCCTACCAAATTTTCTTTCCCCCCAAAATATAATCATTACATATTTATTTCAACTTTAATCTAATTCTAATCATTTTAGTCTTAATAATACTACTTTTACTTCATTTATTTCTACTTTATTTTTCTCATTTACATAAACTTCTAATGATTTTATTTACTTCATTAATTTTTACTAAGTCCAATCATTTCTTCACTAATTTCTAATCATTATCAATTTCATTAGTCCTAATCATTTAGTTAAGATTTTGTTAATTTGACCCAATTTACTTCCCCCCTATTTGCACTTATTTCCCCCCAAGTTTTTTCACCCTATTATTAAAAAAGAAACTCTCTCTCTACTCGGCAGAAGATGTACCTCTCTCTCGAACCTTTTTTTTTTTTTTTTAATCAGACTCTCTCTTTTTTCTTCTTCTCTCAACTTTCATCAAGAACTCGAACTCGAACTCGAAATCGATTCTCTTATCAGCTCTCTCTCTCTCGAAAACCTGAGATTCCAGATGAACAGATCGAAATCCCAAGTTTAATTGAAGATTTTGAGTAGCTGAAAACCCTATTTTCAACCAGGAAAGAAACCCTAGAATTCAACATTAAAACCTCAAATCGATACCCGTTTATTCTTAAGATATGTATCCTAATCAAAACCCCTAAATCTAAAAGTTCGATCTATCAACTATTGACCCTAATTTCAGAAGAAGGTATAAACCCTAATTTCTGCTCTCTTTTTGTTTTTTTGGCTGATTTAACCCTTGTTTTTGGTCAGTAAGATGATGGTTTCACTCTTGATTGAAACGTTGTTTGATAACATCTGGATGTTATTCATCTATTTTATGCTCTTGTTTTTATCTTTAAGAAATTTCCATATGTTTCTCAATATTTCAGTTTTGTTATTTTCTTCATTGAGATTTCATTAAAGTTTGGTTATTTTCTTCACCTGTGTTCTTCGTGTTCAGAAATCGTATGGTTTCACTTGAAATATGCTTAGTTACGAGTTATTGTTGTTGATTTGGTACTCAGTTGTTGTATGTGACTAGTTGAGCAGAGTGCTTTGTTGGTAATTTATGTTAACCAATTGTTGTCTGTGACTAGTTGAGCAGAGTGCTTTGTTGGTAATTTATGTTAACCAATTGTTCTAAAATATACTTTTTGTGTTTTGATGCAGAGTTCGTAGATTACGGCCGTGGTTCCTGCTGACTTGATCGAAAAAGTCAGTTAATCGTACTTCAGTCATTGTATATGTTTTGTTGCTCTATCTTGATGCTTAGGTTCTTACTTTTCTTATTGTTGGATGTATTTATAGGGGTTAATTATATGCTTTTTGCTGTGTGGCTTTGTGTTTAACAACAGTTAGTTTAGGTTTCGTGTTTACTTATTGTTTCTGACTTTTCTGAATGGTTAGGTTCTTATGTTTCTTCTTGTTGGGGTTCTTTCTGTAGGTGCTAATTGTGCGCGAAAGTTATTCACAGCTGCAAGATCGTTGGTGAGTGATTTGTTGTATGTCCAGTATTATTTAAGAAACTTTTACTTATTTCTAACTTGTAGTTGATCTTGAGCACTCATTTTTTTTTGTTTATGTTGATGCAGAGCGTGTAGAATACGATTGTGGTAGACTTGAAAAGGTCAGGTAATCAGTTTAGTGGAATGAACATGTATCCCTGTTAATGATTCTATCCATGGTGTTTGATAATTTACAATATGATGGTTTTTGGTAAAGATGATATGTTTCTGAAATCAAATGGAAAATGGTGAAGATATTATTGCTCCATGTTAGTTAAAATATGCTCACAAGTTATTGATCCCATGCCATGGAGTTTAACTTCTATTGTGATAGATATGTATGTCAGTCATAATATGCCATAAGCTAGAGTTTTCTGTATTTGGTGCAGTCTAATTTGTGTAGTCATACTTCTATTTTTTTTTCTTGTCATTATTTATAATCTAGTTTGTGTTGACGGTTGTAGATGAATGAACTGTGTGAGAAAGGATGGATGACTGTTGTAATACACTCAAAGAAGCTTCTTACTATACAAGCAGATGACTTAATAAAACCGCAATTCGAAGAATTCTAGTCGATTTTTGCAGATGAACCCCATTTAAGAAATTTGCTAAAACTGCGCCATGATTAACAACTATTATGTTGTAAACTTGTATTTGGTTATCAGATCAGTCTTTTTATTAGGAGTTTAATATGTTTGTACTTGTGCTTGTATTCTAGATCCTATTTTATTATTTTTGATAATGTGTTGGTGTAATGAAGTGTTCTTAATATTGCTTATTTCCCCTACTGTCAGTAATTTGATGTTTGATTGCGTACTAATACTTCTCCTTTTTTTTTTGCAGTACAATGGAACAACAACAAAGCTCATATTCTCTTGGTACGACTTCGCAGCAAAATAGATCCAGCTCTTCTGCAGTGAAGCCAAAGATGATAGTCAACCTCGACCCTGCTGGAAGGCCCCTAGAACCTACTGCTACCAGATTTGCTACTAGGGCATGAGAAATCATACGCCAGCATATTCCAATAAACTACGAAGACTGGAGGATCGTGCCCGATAACTTTAAAAATGATGTTTAGAATTGTTTGATGGTATAGAAACCGAATTTCCAGGTTTGTGAAGGAGATATAAGTATGACTTAAGGGCCATCATCTTTGGACCACGCCGGAAAAAAGCCAAGAAGAGACCTGCAGTACCTGTGGAGGAGGGGGAGGAAGGGGAAGAGGAGTTTGAAGAACCTGTACCAGTTGAATTGACTCCAGAACAATGGGAAGCTGCAAAAAAGGAAGTTCCAGCCGGGATGGATCGGTATATCTGGTAAGTAACATTGTTGTGTCTCCCGTTTGTAACACATTCCACCTTGCTCTTAGGACTATTCTTTCCTTCAGGTAAATACCATCCTTCTATTGCAATATTTACTATTTATTATTTTAAAAAACTGCTAGTGCTTGTCATTTGTCAGGAGTATCTAACAAATCAAGATCAAACTTAAACCATTACCAGACCCATCTCCGTTAATTGTAACACCACTTCCAAGTATTAGAACATATGCCTCTCTCTTTTCCGCTTTTGCAGGATCATTTGGTTTAATGAATATTGATCACTCTTTTGTTTATTTTTGTTATGGGTTTGTGCAGGTATTGAAACATATGCCTCGAGTCATTTCATCTTTGGAGGATAATCTATGTTAGCTATCCCCGTTTTTGTAGTCCATTGCAAAGTGCATACTTCCTTTAGCTACTTTGTTGTACCAGTTCAGTACGAATCTATGGTCAGTGTTCCCACCACCCCTTGTCATCAATATTTTCTTACATGTCCTCTTTGTGGATCTCATTAGCTATATGAAGTGCATGAGTGAATTAACTTGCTTTCAATAACCCTGACTATCAACAATGGCATCTTTGAGCCATTCTTTATCATCTTGTGACCTTTCCAAATTCGTATTAATTAATAATTTACACACAGAAGTTACCATAGTTAGCAGTTATTTCTGTCAACTCAATGTTATGCTAAGCATTTTTATAGAGGAAACTTTCTTTTAAAAAATCGTTCAAGTAATCAAACACTTACCTTTGTCTTCTTGTAGGGCATAGTTCGTGGGAAGTTGGATCTGCTGTGAAGATGCTTTGAGGTCTGAAATACATTCTCGTCATTTCAAAGTGGTTTTTCTTTTAATCAATTGCTTGAAGATTGCATTGCAAATATTATTATCGAATTCGTTCCTTTAATACCTGCACGTATGAAATACAGGTGCAATTTGCTGCAGGTAGGGACCTCAGGCCTGGGAAACTCGGGAGCATGATACATACATTGTCATCCTGGTAATTTATTTGTTCAAATAGAAACAACTAAGAATTGGTTTGTTTGGTTATGATTTAGGTGTTTAGTTTCGTTGATTGGGTACCTTCTTGATGCATGGTTTGATCATTGTCTTGGTTGTATTACTTTTTAGGTTAAGTACTTTGGATAGACCTCTAGTTTCAATCCAAGGTTAAGATCAAATGGGCAGATCTTGTAGATGTCTATTTACTGGTGACTTGGCTAAGTCATATATATGTCCGCAATTCTCTTCGGCCTTAATCGATCAACAACAATACTGAATACTCTATCACAAACCATATACAAGTTAAAAACAATTAGGCTTTGCTTTTGTTCTTAGGATGCTTGTAAGGTAGAATATGTTTAGCTTTGACCACTTTGGAAGGTAGAACATGGAGACATTTTTTTTAACATTTGCAATTTTACTTGTCTCTGGCTATCATATGTGGTATCTGTATGTTCTGATTTAATGCTTACATTTTGTATGTGTTGGTTTTTGTAGTGGATTAAGTACCATTGGTAGTGCTGGAGTTGGAGGGACTGGTCATTATAGAGCTTGCTACTGACTGAAGGTTAGTTTTAATATGTATTGATGTTTGATCCTTCTCAAATTTAGAAACTAGGGTTCTTGTCAAGAATTTGTGTAACTGAAATTTAGGGGTTTCTACTATTTTGATCAATTACATCATACCAGCTAATTGAATGGTTTGTACTAATGCATGCTTCAGTTTAGTAATTCCTTTTGATTCTCTCTTTCGATTTGCATTTTTTTTTTGTTATACTTAAGGTTCTTACGATTTGCATAGTTAGAACCAGTGTCATGGGTGGTGATGGAAAATCAATGTATATCTGGGTCTGCTAATGATGTACATCTGGGTTCTTACAATGGTGTATGCAGGTGTAGAAATCTGGATAACCGGATCAACATAAATCCAGTTTTTTTTTGAACCTGATTAAAAATTTGCAACGTATATAAATGTTGGTGACTAAAGCGTTGCTGACAATCTAGTGATAAGCAACGTATATAAATGTTCCAAAATGATAACACGGTGTCACAATTTTTAGCGGGACCCACTGACACGTGGCAAAACCATGGGCTACGATTGGTGTTACGTTGCTTAAAAAAGAAAAACGTTGCTTAAATTAATTTAAGCAACATCTACATACGTTGCTTAAAATAATATAAGCAACGTATAAGGCGACGTATAAAACGTTGCTTATTTTAATTTAAGCAACGTATGTAGACGTTGCGTAAAATTTGTCACGCCGTGTAAGCAACATACATAAGCGTTGCTTAAATTCATAGCAACGAAAATAAACGTGGTAAATTTGGCATTTTGGTGTAGTGTTTTTTTAGGTTTTGGCGGGTTTAAAGCGACCTGATTGGTCGATTGAAAATGGGGACGACAGGCATCATGAGGTCGGCCTCATTCTAAATGCGTGTGGCGCATTTAGAGGGACCTGATTGGTCGATGGAAAAAGGGCCGGCAAGCAAGGGCGTGGCCACACTTCCAGTGCGCCGTGGCGGATTAGAAGCGACCTGATTGGTCGATGGAAAGGGGGCCGGCAATCAACATGGGTCCGGCCTCATTCTAAATGCGTGTGGCGTATTTAGAGCGACATGATTGGTCTATGGAAAGAGGGCCGATAAGAAAGGCCGTGGCCACACTTCATGTGCGCCTTGGCGGATTTAAAGCGACCTGATTGGTCGATGGAAAGGGGGCCCAGCAAGCAAGGGTGTGGCTACACTTCCAGTAAGCCATGGCGGATTTAAAGCGACCTGATTGGTCGATGGAAATGAGGGCCAACAAGCAAGGGCGTGGCCACACTTCCAGTGCGCCGTGGCGGATTTTAAGCGACCTGATTGGTCGATGGAAAGGGGGCCGGCAAGCAACATGGGTTCGGCCTCATTCTAAATGCGTTTGGTGCATTTAGAGCGACCTGATTGGTCGATTGAAAGAGGGCCGGCGAGAAAGGGAGTGGCACACTTCCAGTGCGCCGTGGAGGATTTAAAGCGACCTGATTGGTCGATGGAAAGGGGGTCTAGCAAGCAAGGGCGTCGCCACACTTCCAGTGCGCCGTGGCGGATTTAAAGCGACCTGATTGGTCGATGGAAAGCGGGGCCGGCAAGCAAGGACGTGGCCACACTTCCAGTGCACCGTGGAGGATTTAAAGCGACCTGATTGGTCGATGGAAAGGGGGCCGGAAAGCAAGGGCGTGACCACACTTCCAGTGCGCTGTGGCGGATTTAGTTGCGTAGTTTGGCTAAGCATAGTTTCGACCAACGGGGTCTAATATACTGCGCAGGCGCGAAACCCTAATTTTTGCAAATTAGGTTAATATTTAAATCTTGTGAATTATCACAAAAAATATTGAATTATGTGTGTTGACACAAAGTTCTTTAAGTTTATTGTCAGAGAGAAGTATGCTTTCAGATTGAATACTTTTATGCAAGGACCTTAACCTTGATACTTGGAAATTCGTGCTACTCTGCTGCGAGTGAACACAAATTGTCATGTCATATCAATATTAAGGGTTCTGCCAGGTAACATAGCACATAAATCATTCAAAGAAACTTATATTAATTGAATAATATAGGCAGGGTGCCAAAATTTACAGAATATCTGGGATTGTTTCTACATGCACCATTCTGGATAAATTTCATGTGAATATTTTGAGTTGCTCAATAAATGCGCCAGTGAAGAGGTTGAACACTCGTCACTTTTACATGGCTCTGTTTCTTTGCAGAGTGATGGCACATTGAATGCAGGGTTTTACAAATTTAGCCCTGAACTAAAAACCACCATCAACACCATCACACCCACGATACCGAACATTATCCAATCCAAGACATATGCACACATCAATAGTAAAAAGAAGCCAATAATCAACCATGTCCGCGACACAGTCAATACACATCTATATATTCCTTCCTGCCAATCAATTCAACTCGAGAACAATTAATACAAGCATTCTATTTAATTTTCTCATCATTTGTATCTCTCCTTCTTTATGTTGTTGTTGCATGTAGAGAAATATGAGATAAAGAAATTGTTGCAGCCATGAACACCATCTTCCCTCATTCAGACCATATCTAATTCTCTGTGAGTCTCAATCTCGCAACCATAGCAGCAACATCTCATTCATTCATTTGTTTTGTAAACCCATCTCATAACTGAGCCATATACATCCACCACACAAATCCATTTAACCTTATTTGAATCTGCTACCTGAGAACCCATTATGCACTTGATTTTTGTATCGAAACTCCACCTCATGATTTGAATCTGACCTTTGTAATGTAAAAATCACCAATACACAATCGATTTGTATCGATCCATGAATAATCCATCTCTATTTGATAGATCTGTGCAACAAAGATCGAAAATTTTCAGAAATTGAAACCTTAAACTCTAAATTGCTGAATCTGAAAAATTAGTTTCTGATTTGATTTTTTTATTTCAAATCTCTAAATCGTAACCTTCATTGCATTTTTTTTTCCTGGAAAAGGAAGTTGTTGTTGTTGAAACGATTGTGGTCGTCATCATAATGGTGGTTTGGTGTTGATTTCTCGCTGAAGATTGTTTTCTCATTGATTCCTCACCAGATCTAAGTTTTGAAGACTATTTTCTCGTTGATTCTTCAGCAAATTAATTTTGCAGCTAAATTAAAATCGATTGTTTAAGAGTTGGGTGTGGTGCTACAGGTAGTGATGGAGCTGATAATGACAGCGATGAAGATGGTGGTGGCGGAGGCGAAGATGGTTCTGGTGGTGCACCGATAAAGATGTGCCGGTTAGTTCTATTGATTTTTCACTGAGTGAGAAATAAAGAAGAAGTATAAATATAAGATACAAAGGTTAAAGAGGGATTATGTGAATTAGTTTTTTTGTTCATAATTTCGATTATGCGATTAGGGTTATTTGTATAGACTCTTAAGGGTATTTGTTATAGACCCAATAGTAGGGGTGTTTATAACATCCCCACTATATAGATGCATATTTCTTGCAGGTCTTATCTATTCGTGTGATTTAACTGGTTTGGATGGAAAATTAGGACATTTTTACAAATTCTAAAAAAAGGAAAAAAACAGGGCACATCCCCCGAGTGACACTTTTTATTTTTATTTTCAACTTTTTCTTATAAAGAAGTGTATGCCTCTTTTGTTCCCTACCTCGGAATTAATCTTAAAGCCAACTATTTATGTGAATGCTAGCTTGACCGAACTTTTATCCCGACCAAAAATTCCGCTTTTAATAATGGCTGCACCCCACTTTATTCCACTGACGATCCCAATGCTAAGAACGCAGCAGGAGCCGTCAATTCTCCTCTTGGAATAAAAGTTCGGAAAAAACTGTCGGTGAGTATGAGTATATGGCTTCCCCTTTTTCTTTACACAAAATTGGTTAAAAAGACAAAAATCGACAAATTCTGGGTGAAAAAGACATCTAGATTTTTTTTTTTTTAAATAAACAAGATATATTACTGAAAGAAATAATAATCTACAGATTCAGACCCATTTGGTACTAACTCAGGTTGAGTTGTCCTTTCTTCCTTGGCTAGCATCTGCCTGTTGTCCTCCAAAAGGAATTTGAGAATGTCTTCTGTGTTATTAGCCATTTCTTGGAAAGGTACACAAGTAGCATTCATATTACATACTTCAATGGAAATCGCCGCTTATCTCAGAAGGATACTGATCGACTATTCTTTGCCATGTAGACACAAAATACCAAAGCTTACATTTTTGCGTGCACAATTTCTCATTTTCTGATTTCGTGTTTTCTTCTCCAAAAAATGGTAACAGACCTAGGGCTGTCATCTGAAATGTACGTATGCAGCATAAGCAGAGTCGTATATGATAATTTGATCCATTTTTCTTGGCAAACATGACCATTTTTTCCAACTGATCTCTTGATGCACCGTAACCAGTTGGATTGCTTGGGGAAATGAAGAAAATGATATCTCAGTCTGTGGTGTGTTTGGTTCGGAAATCTAAATTTCTATAGAACGTGCGCATGTAGGCCAGGACAGATGAGCTTGATGCATAATTTCCGAAATCTAAATTTCTATATAATTCCAATTACACTTAACAAGTAGTCTGAAAGCTTGAATGAAATATGGCTGTAGAGCTACTGCTATTTATATAGAGACGACAAAGTAAAATCACAGTGGTAGTTCTCCACATGCACACGTCCCAAATTGCAGTGATAATAAGATAATTTGAAATGCTAATTATTGGTTACAAACATCTAACCTGGTGCATACGCACCGGATATTTTGCAAATGGAATTTAAGAAAAATTATAAGTAAAGTGATTCGCAATGATCATGTGCTAGTCTTTCTCTTCATGGAATCTTTATGCTTAAAACCTGACAAATAACGAAACTTTGGGCATCATGGTTCAACATCCAATAAACATATAAGTTCCAATTTCCACAAAAATCAACTAAAAAAAATCAGCTACGTGTTTAAATATTGGCAACTTGGGTCTTCTTTTACATTGTAATGCTCTAGATTAGTTGCATCGGTCCATTTCTCGAAATTTATAATACTATTACTACGTGAAACAGGAGACACAAAATTGGTTTTCATCATTTTTACATTCTCCTCTAGCAAAACCAGAAAGCCTTTTTTTTTTTTAATTTCAATATAGGTGTTTGAAGGAAAAGTTCATCCACAGGTGTACAATTCGAGTTTTCTCCAATTCAAATTTGAATCAAGTGTATGTGATCTATCTTTTTAATGGCCACTAATTTTTATTGAGATCTTCTATTACTTGAGATGCAATCAAACTGGTTCACTTCTAGGCCTAGCCACTGCGTGTTACATAAGTTCTGAACAAATCTAGAGAGTAACCATATGCATCTTTATGGTGAAGTAACATAAAATCTTGGTCCCCCGGTGAATAACAACGGAAACACAATCCCATTCACCACGGACGCAGGTTATGTATACTATTAACTTCATGATATTACCACATCATGCAAATCGCTGTTCGAAACATGTGTACGTGACGAACAGATTGATATTGTTGAACGAGCAACGACCCTTCATTGTAGTTAGGCCTTCGTTTGCCCGCTGTTGTGATTTGTATGCATAATACTCGTACATTGTAACCTTCTACCATTTTTAACCATTTCTTTTTTTTTTTCCTACTGTCGGTTTGGTTAAAATAGGCTCATGTCCGTCTCTTTTGACAAATGGCTTCTCTTTTCCCAGACTTGTTAATCACCATTGATATGTAGATAGAATTCTTCTAGGATAAAAATAAGAACTTTACTCATATTCGGACCATATTCATAACTTGTGTTAAACACAAATGTCACCTATCCAACATTTGTGCTTTCGTTTACCTTGGATTTCTTCAAACTCCATGAATGTGAATTCGTACCTTTCTTTAGTTTTCTAATTTGTCGTATCCTCTCCATAAAAAAAAAAACTTCTACTCATTCATGACGGGTCGTTGAAATCCCAAGGGTTCTCCAATTTCGAAGTTTCAATGAAAATACATTCCCTTCTTCTAGTTTTGACTTATGGATCCGCCTATAGTCTTCAAAAATTATTCCATGTGTTTGATTTCACTGTCAAAAGTTCAACAATCAAGTTATGAATATCATTGATGTTATATGTAATTAGTTAACCAAAACTGGAAGTAGATGAAGTTACCGTCAACATTTTCTCGGTGAACATTAGATCTAGGCCACGGGGATTTGTTATTTGAGAAATTAGTTTCTTCCTGATTCCCATTGATGCATTCTATTCGAATCACAACTCTATTGACGTGCTTGATTTTTTTTAGGTCCTTTTCGTACCTCTTTTACTTCTGCACCCACATACATTTGGTTAGATTTTTTGTATAAAGTATCTCTCTTACGTCTTAAGAGTTTCTTTAGTCATTGATCCACTATATACTCACAGTATTCATGAAATTTTCATTCTGAAAGCATCAACCGTCATTGCTTGATAATAGTAAAAAAAATACCCACTTGACTGCTGGTTGATTGTCTATATCTTTGTTTGACATATCTTCAACTGCCGCGGATATTTCTCGACGATTTATTTTTGTTGCAGGTTTTGGTAGTGTGCAAGCCACCTACAAAATTAAAGATTCCATTCGTAACGTTATTTTTTCTCATGAAACCAAATGAAGCTAGGGTTATGCACCTCTGTATGCATTAATTTTAAAGGTTCCCGGAGATGTGATCTCCTAACTGTATGCCCGTATCTAATGAAGTTTTGCTTGTATGAAATATTTAATGGAGAAATCATTTGTAAAGAGGTGCTTTAGAAAGGACATGTCAATTTTTGAAGAGCTGCGTTTGAAAGGACATGTCAAGCTGTACTTTGGTCAACAGTTGTGTCTTTTAGGATGTCGATGACATGGCAATGACTTGGCAAAAGGTGATTACATGGCTTCACCACAAATCAGAGTGTTTATGGGGACGCCATGTGGCATTTTGAGGGTCTCTTATTATAAAAAAAGAATTAGGTGTGGTGCGTGTCGGAGGACTGCATCATTTTCATGCAAAGAAGAGTGCGTCATTCGGCTTATGCAACATTTTACTTAGAAGCATATATATAAAACCCTCCGGCCAAGTTTAAAGTACCTCCAAATGCCTAAGCCAAGTTTAAGACACCTCCTTAGGAGAAGAAGTAAGGTTGATAAATAGTTTATGGACCGTATTGCTATACTAATCTTCATCTAGATGTAGTAAAATTATGAAAAAAATACATAAATAAGATTTTTTACTTTAATTAATGAAAAAATTACCTTTGCACAGTAAACACTTTGCTATACTAATCTTCATCTAGATATGGTAAAATTATGAAAAAAATAAATAAATAAGATTTTTTACTTTAATCAATGGAAAAAATTACCTTTACACGGTAAACACTTTGCTATACTAATCTTCACCTAGATATGGTAAAATTATGAAAAAAATAAATAAATAAGATTTTTTACTTTAATTAATGAAAAAATTACCTTTACACAGTAAACACTCCTCATTATATAGTTGATTTACATTGCTATGAAAGGAAAGCAAAACCACACAAAGAAAAGATACTTTCTCAATAGTAAGTCTTGATATCCGAAGATGGAGATTGATATGCTTTCTTAATATATCTTGATATCCAAAGATCTCCGTGATATTTTGTGTCTCAGGGGCTTTAATACATATTAATAAGAAAAGATTTTCTTTAACTTCCAAAATATATAAGAAAATCGCACATAGTTATGTTCATCAAATTCGTTTTAGCTCAAAAATGGAGAGAATTTCTTTCATTTTTCTTCTAACGATTACTTATGTTTCATTTCTATTAAACTCAGTCATGGCGGTGAAAGGGTTTAGTATAAAGATGATTCATAGAGACTCGAGAGAATCACCTTTTTATCCAGGTGACCACTTAACACAAGATGAGAGGCTTCAAAGACTCGTAGAACAATCCAAAGCTCAAGCGCGTTACATCGAGTCACAAATATTACACCAGAACAATGCAACTCACTCCATTAATCCCGATATTGCACGTTTACCTGTAGTTTATGAACCAAGAACCCTTTACGTTGCAATGGTTGGTTTAGGTACGTTTCCTGGTGAACGACCACCATTCAAGAATTACTATTTGATGATTGATTCTGGTAGTGATCTGACGTGGCTTCAGTGCGAAGGTGCCACTAAAGCTTTCACTCAAGATATGCCGCTTTATCCTTGGCATTCGTCAACTACATACCGTCCTATGCCTTGCAATACGCATCCTTTGTGCAAGGGAGATAGGTGCAATGCTAATGGCGAATGCATTTACGAAATAGGTTATCAGGGTGGATCGGTTACATCTGGTGTTCTTGCTAAAGAAACATTAACCGTAAGCTCTGATACTGGTGGCTCTGAAAGTATGGAATTATACATGGGGTGTGGTTTTAGCCAAGAGAATTTCGCTGTGGGTGACAATCATTTACATGGAAAACCCGATCTTATTGCAGGAATACTTGGTTTAGGATCAGGACCGTGGTCTTTTGTGAATCAATTAGGTGATAAAGGGCAAGGTAGATTTTCCTACTGCTTTGAGACGTATAACTTGAAGATTGGGGGATCAAATACATATTTAAGGTTTGGTGACGATGCAAAAATTGGAGGCCCATTTTCAAGAGTATATACAACTCCCATGGTAGTGACTCAGTTTCCGACCCAACTCTATTACTTAAAACTAGAAGATATTAGTGTGGGTAACAACAAAGTAGGATTTCCCAGCGGTACTTTTGAGGTTAATAGTAAAGGAGTTGGGGGTACTGTCATAGATTCTGGTACTTCAATATCCATGATGTATAAAGATCATTTTGATAGAGTTGCAGATTTGGTGAAGGCACATTTTAGCAACCTCGGAGTTGAATATATCGGTTCCCAACAATATTTTGATGTTTGTTTCAGGCTGCGGGGAAGATTTGATATTAATAACTATCCTTCCATCACATACCACTTTCAACAGGCCGACTATCTTATTTCAGATTATAAAGCTAATTTTGTGATGCTATCCATTGACACAGTTTGCTTAGCCCTTTACTCACAGGATAGTAATGCACCGTCTTTATTATTAGGAGCAAGGCAACAAACTAATAAACGGATTCTGTATAATGTTATGGATTTGTCACTCTCATTTTCTACAGAGTATTGCGAATTAGATTCATGAAGGGACAATGCCATCTAGAGCTCGGAATTAACCAAGATTTTCTACAGAGTATTGCGAATTAGATTCATGAAGGGACAATGCCATCTAGAGCTCGGAATTTCCTTTGTACACTAAACCTTGGGTTATGGGTCGATTAGTTTTGCTGTATCGGTAAGATGGTAATAGTTTGTTGTTTTTTTTTGACCGGCATTCGAATAGTAATTAATACTGGTGCACAATTCATTGTCGGCACTCTATATTTTAGTGTTTTTTTTAGAAACCTATTATAGGGGCTCCAAGAAAAGTGTTTTGAGGGCTCCTAAGGATTCAAATATCCTACAATGAAGATAAGGGAACCTAATTCATAAGAAAAATACTAAAATACCCTTAACCGATTAAATATTGAAACCTATAACTAATTTGTTTTCATTCCTCTCCTTTAATTCTTCCATTTTCTTCTACCCCATCACCTCCATCGTCTATTTCTTCGATTAATCGTCAATTCCCAAAATAATTCATTATCGATTAACACCATTTAATCCACCCGCAATGACTTCAATAAGGTAAAAATCAAAAACCTATCTTATTTTATTGGTTTTAATGCATGGATAAGCGGAATCGATCGAATTAGGTTTTTGAAAAACAGTTTCAGAAATGTCTACGGTTGGGAAATATGAATTTTCTCAACCGTAGACACTGCCTACGGTTTGGAAGTATGAATTTTCCCAACCGTAGACATTTCTGCCTACGGTTGGGAAGTATGAATTTTCCCGACCGTAGGCAGTCTACGGTTAGGAAGTATGAATTTTCCCAACCATAGACAGTACTGAAAAAATAAGTGATGGGTTTTCTTAGTTTTTTATTTTTATGATCGCCATATTTATCACAACGGAGAAGAAGAAGAGAGAAAGAAGAATAATAAGTTTTTTTTTATGATCATCATCTTCATCATGATTTATGAATAAAAATAGAAGGAGAAGATAATAGATTTAGTTTTTTTGTATATGATCATCATCTTCATCATGATTTATGAATGATAAGATAATGAGAAGATAATAAATTTATTTTATAATTTATGGAGGATATTTTAGCCATTACAAAAAATAATTGGATATGGGATTTTGTTGATTACTATTTCATAACCCAATTTTGTCATCTTATGAGCCCTCAAAACCCAATGTTTGGAGCCCCTATAATAGGTTTCTTTTTTTACATTAGTTATGAAAAAAAAAAATTACAAGAATTGTATACATTACGAGTAAGAATGTCTGGTTATCTAGCTAGTTAACAAACTTCTAACTTCTCTTCTTCATAAGGTTTTATTTATATGCCCGAGTAATACAGAGGCTTGCAAAAGTGAGTCCTCCAACAAAATCTCCTTTAAACCTAAACAAGTTATAGGATCTTCGCCAGACGAGAATTGGGAAGATTGATTGGAGTCCTAGGACAAACTTTCTTGATCTTGTTTGGTCCTAGAAATGCCGCAAAGGGTCATTGGAAAAGAATGTTCCCTTCACTGTGGCTCTTAATTCTTTGGCCAATTTTTGCTTACTAGAAGGCACCTCGACCGACTTTATGAATAATGTGTTCACCGATTGAATGACCCATTCTTGGATGTTAATAGTAAATCAATTTGCATTGCACCTTTCAATTGATGTTTTTGTTATGGATTTTTGTGGATGTTCAATATTCGCATTGAACTTTTCAAGGTTTTTTCTTGCAACTGAATTTGACTAATTAATTAGGTTTCACCAGTTTGTCACTCACATTTTTCCTATTTGCCACCTCTCTAAGAATATTAAAAATAATTATACTTTTAATTCTATTTTTTCCTATTTACCACCTATAAAGTCAAATAAAATTTGACTACTCTTATTTTCCTTCTCCTTGATCTCCCTTTTCATTAGGAAACCATTTCCCCTCTTCTCCACTAATCTCCGTTTTCATACAAAAATCATTAAAAAATTACTAATCCTAGACTAAAGCTTTTATCATTTAAATCGTCAAGATAATCAACAAATAATCCGCAAACCATTTTAAGGAAGATTTCATTGATGAAAACTAGGGTAAAATACCCACATTAGAGTCAAGATTAAAGTTACCAGCATCCTCCTAATCATAGTCTAGATTAAAATTGAGCTCTATAATTCTATTTGGCGGAGAGGATAGCAAATTAACTTACTAACTACAATAGTTTCAACTTGATTCCTTAATTTGTTCCATGATTTTATTTAATTTATTCGTTTTCTTGGACTTACTTTTATGTTTGATTTGGAAGTATCCAATCTGTTGATAATAAATAGGTTCTATATTCATACGGTAAAATTGTAGTCGTCCAGCGTATGACGACTGGATTATCAACTTTAATTCTTTCTCCCGTATTTTTGTATTTATCAAACATATGGTCGTTTGGTCGCTTGGTGGAAATAAAGAATGATAAGATGGTCGGTGAATGGAGATGGAGATGGAGAATTTGTAACTTAGGGTTTTTTTCCTCCACTTTCTTTTTATTGGCCGGCTTTATTATTATGGGTAAATGAGAAGTCAAGGGTGTAGTATTTAAGATATTCTAAAATTTATGTGGGTGGTAAATAGGATAAATGAGGGTGGCAACTTATGTGAGTGGCAAATAGGAAAAATGTGGGTGGTAAATAGGGAAATTTCGTGTCCTGCACCCTGAAAATGGAGAAACGCCCGTGACGTCGAAGCAAACATCTTTGCCATTTCCCAGTTACATATAAGGATATCCGCCAGCTTCAGAGTGTTGTTGTTGTCTCATAGGAAGCCCAACGATGCTTCTTTCCTTGCCGGAATACCCGCTTTGAAATATATTATTCTTGTCGTCACGCCAAAAATTATCCGAAATTATTAAAAAAACGTTACATAACTCGTTGTGTATCCTATTTTTTCAGGGTATAATTGGTAAGGAAACTTAAATATAACATATTTAAAAGACTGCGTCTTGGAATTCTACAAATTTTACCTCGTTGGAAATCTTTTAAAGAGGTCTACACAACGAGTACAAACAACAATATCAAATTTTTGTTTTTCACGGAAAAATCGGAGGTGATCATCATTTTAGGATTTTTTTCCCCCGAAAACTGACTACAAATTCGTTATGCAGCCTCCAAAAAAGATGTATAACACAATATACATACATCACAAAATATGCATAACACGTTACGCAATTATAAATTTTGGTTATGCAGCCACTACAACTCTGTATATGCCTAAGTCAATAGAAAAAACAGATGCATAACGAATTATACAACCATTTTCTCGACTGCATAACATGCTATGTAGCCATTGTTTTGGTTGATTTTAGTATTTAGATAAAAAAAAGGGGGAAATTAAAATATATTATTCATGTTGTCAGGCCAAAGATAGTTTTTAGTTTTCGTGAAACCCAAAATTATCCGAAATTATTAGAAAATGTTACATATCTTGAGTGCTAAAAACAATGGGTTTCCTTCAAGTCGTTGTAGGTAATTTCAACAGTAACGAATACTTTTTGTGGTAATGGATACATATTGATGCTTTTGAAGAATGAAAATATATTATTCACAAAATTGGTCAATTAACCCAATAACGACAATTTCTGGGTAAAAAATACATGTAAAATTTGATACTGTTTAAGTGGACGAGAATCTAAAAATAGCCATAATGTAAATAGTTTCATCATCTTACCCAATTCTCATATTTTTTCTTATTTTTAACTTACATCAGGATGTATCCAGTTTCACCCTCGTTATTTTTTAAGTTTAAGCAGGGATGAATCCAGATTGATTCTTGCTATTTTTTTTGGTATCCATATCACCCATACTAATTTTTACTCGTCCACTAGAACCATGTTTTAAAAATATTTGGGCACTTGACCCAATTTCCGTATATTATTATGTTAAATTTCAATTTAGGGTGAATTTGTTTTTGGTGATGGTGGTTTATCTACTTAGTGCATTGGGCTTAGTAATACCATTTTAATGGAAGTATTAAGGGTGTCTCAAGAGCTTAACAACGATGGATTTGCAGCATTACTTGTTTTCTTATAGGGAATTAGCAATGTAGGATCATAATATCGCAACGGACAAGGTTCGCGGGATTAATAAACGACGGTGTCGCGAGGGAGTCGCAGGGAGCTAAAATAAACGACGCGATGAATAACGACAAACAAAACAATTGGAAGACATGAAACCTGGCGAGGGCTAAGAAGTGTCGCGAGAATGAATATTCGTGCATTTGCGACACTTCGCGGGATATTCCCGAAAATAAAGGATAGCTTAGCTGTCATCCACTATGTATTACCCTATATAAAGGGCTAAGTGAGTCTGTTGTAAGGGAGAGGTCTTTTTTAAATTGTTAAGCAAGTCATTAGGAGAGAGAAAGTTTAAGAGCGTTTTAATTTCCAAGTGTAATTCTATTTTTCCTGTGTAGACATTTCATGGAATCAATTAATAAATATTCTTGATCACACATCTTTCAATGAATTAATTAAGCAAAACTGAGTAAGGGGTGTAGTGTGGGATTTCCTGCAACTACATATGCGCTAGAAACAGGGATGATCATTGGTAAAAGAGAGAAGATTGTAATTAAAGTTGTTTAAATCAGGAAAATGAGAAAGAAAAATCTTAAATCGGATGAGGCAGAGGAAAGAGATATGGCATGCAGCACAGACACGAGAGTAATGATTAATGAATTTCATGAAAATATCAGAGGAAGAATACACAAACGGGATTTTGAAGGAAAGAAGATTACGGATAGAGAAATGGCATCACCTTTGAAGGATTGGGAAAAGCAAGAGATAACATTCACTACGGGGAAATATCCAAAGAAAATTTGGATCACACATCTCCATTGGTGATCGCAATCAACGCGTATAAGGAAGGAGAGGAATCGGAGAACACGGTGAAAACATGGGTGGTGAATGGAGTTTTAATCGATACAGGAGTCCGGTGAACATCATGTTCTATCACGCTTACAAAAAGATGGGATATAAAGACGAAGATATGATTTTCGCGGCATACAATATTCAAGGTTTTGGTAAATCCATAACAAAAGTTAAAGGGGAGATAAAAATACGTATTCTATTAGGAGGAATCGAGACACAAGTGACATTGAGCGTAGTAGATATGAAATCACCGTATAACATATTACTAGGAAGACCATGGGTACATGCAATAAAAGCTGTGGCGTCGACGCTTCATCAATGTATCAAGTTTCCTACACCAACTGGAATCGGCGAGATCAAAGGGGATACTACTAAAGGAAGAATATATTATCAAAATGAAGTAAAGTGTTGCGAGGAACAAGTAAATAAGCGAAAGAATATATCAAAGTATCGCAAAAAGATGGCGAGGGCTAAAGAAAGAAGAAGAGTTCGAGTTTACATGATAAGAGCAAAGGAAGGAAAAGGCATACCTAAGCGAGACCTCGGGAGAAAAACTGATCTTGCGAAAGAACCAAAAGGACCAACCCCTATGGGAGAACCGAAGGCCGCTTATGTCGCGGCGAACAAACCAAAGAAGTGAATATTGGAACTAAGGAAAAACCCAAGATGCTAAAGATTGGAACTAACATGGGAGCGGATGAAGAGAAAAGAACTGTCGATCTGCTTGCGAGATTATAAAGACATCTTCGCGTGGGATATGGATGAAATGCCTGGTATAGATCCGTCGATAGCCTTGTCACAAGTTAGAAATTGATAAAAATGTGAAGCCATTTAAACAAAGAATTAGAAAGATAGCAACAAAGATATCACCCTCGAGATAGAAGAAGAACTACAGAAGATGCCGGATGCAGAATTATTAGACAAGCAAAATATCCCGAATGGATAGCGAATATGGTTATAGTTCCAAAGAAGAACAAGGGAATAAGGATTTGCATTGATTTCACCGATTTAAATAAAGCTTGCCCTAAAGACAGCTTTTCCATTGCCGATATTCCACAACTAGTCGAATCAGCGTCGGAATGAAAGAGTAACATCTCTGGACGGATACAAAGGTTACAACCAGATTCCCCTCGCCGAGGAAGATCAAGAACATACTGCTTTCTTCGCTCCAAGAGGATTATACTGCTATACTAAAATGCCGTTTGGTTTGCGAAATGCTGGAGCAACGTATCAAAGGATGGTAGAAGAGGTATTCGCAGAATGGATACATAAAACACTAGAGGTATACGTAGATGACATGCTGGTAAAAAGTAAGAAGGCAGAAGATCATATGCAAGACCTGAAAGAAATTTTTGAGCAAATGAGGCGTTTCAACATCAAAGTCAATCCAGAAAAATGTACCTTCGGAGTTGCGTCAGGGAAGTTCTTGGGTTACATTGTATCAAAGGAAGGAATACACGTTGACCCGAGAAAGTAAAAGCAGTTCGCGATATGCCGACACTCCGCGACGAAGAAAGGATGTTCAAAAGTCGAATGGGTTGTTAGCATCACTAGGAAGGTTCATCTCGCGGTCATCCGATAAGTGTAAACATTTTTTCAAATATTTTGAAAAAAGGATCGAAATTTAAGTGGACGGACGAATGTGAAAAGGCTTTACAAGGGATCAAAGAGCATTTAATGGATATATCCATTATGCGTATGCGAACCGGAGAGGAATTATTAATATACCTCGCGACAACTTCGCATGCCTTAAGTGCGCTTTTACCGCGAACGGACGCAGGAGT
This sequence comes from Papaver armeniacum, assembly GCA_023531295.1. Lineage (NCBI taxonomy): Eukaryota > Viridiplantae > Streptophyta > Magnoliopsida > Ranunculales > Papaveraceae > Papaver > Papaver armeniacum. The sequence continues at coordinate 455,159 of JAJJWW010000796.1, read as the reverse complement.
AGAAAAACCAATCTATTATATCAAAAAACTTTCAATGCAAAAGAGAAAGAAATTATTCAAGATCGAAAAGTTAATCCTGGCATTAGTTTATGCAACATTCAAGCTTCGCATATATTTTCAAGTGCATACTATTAAGGTAGTAACGAAAATACCAATTGAGTCAAGTGATGAAACACTCAAAAAGATCGGGAAGAGTTGAAAGATGGAATGCTCAAATAAGCCATTGTAAACTCAAGTATGAGATATTATCCTCAACTAAGTCACAAAGTTGTCGCAGACTTTTAGCAGAATTTCCTTAGAAGAAGATGAAGCGATAGATGAGATGATGGATGTAGAAGAAGAGTATGGAGACCCAAAAGACCTGCTAACTGAGCCAGACAGATGGGAAATATTAGTAGATGGATCATCAAACGGAGAAGGAAATGGAGTGGGAATTGTTATGATTTCACCGGAAGGAAATAAATTAGCCTTCTCTTTTAGATTGGAGTTTGAATCCACGAATAATGAAACAGAGTATGAAGCTATAATACATGCTCATGACTTGCAATAGAAATGAAATTGGAGACTATAAGGATTACCAAAGTGATTCGCAACTAGCAATTCACCGTGTAATGAGAAATACACTACAAATAATCCATCTTTGAAGAAGTATAAGAAGCATGTCGAAGAATTGTCGGCACAGATACCGAAAATAAAATGGAGGCACATATCAAGGAGAGATAATAGACTCGCAGACGCTTTTGCCTTTATATCAAGTATGATGACAGACCCGACTGCGAGGAATATCAAAATACAGACACTACTGGCGCCATCGATTAATAAAGAGGAAGAACAAGAAGCAGATATAATGATGGTAGTAGATGAAATGCAATGTCGCGAGGAAGACTGGAGAGTAGAACTTCATGCGTACTTAATGAAAGGAGAGGTACCAAGAAATAGATTGGAGGCACACAAGTTAAAGAGCCGGGCAACAAATTATGAATTACGAGATGGAGTGCTTTATCGGCGATCTTTTGATGGGCCTTCACTTCGATGTCTAACAAGGAAAGAAGGAGAAACCATATTGAAGATGCTGCATAGTGGGGATGCTGGAAATCATAGCGGCGGAAGATCTTTGGCATACAAGGCAAAGACGCAAGGATATTATTGGCCATATATGCACGAGGACGCAAGAGCAATATCAAGACGCTGCGAGGACTCACAAAGACATGGGAAAAGATACACGCGCTGGGGGCATCATAAATTCTTCCACAAGTGTGTGGCCTTTTGGAAAGTGGGGTTTAGATATTGTGGGACCATTTTTACCAGAACAGACAAAGAAGGTACTTAATCGTCGCAACGGACTATTTCACAAAATGGGCAGAGGTGAAAGCGGTCCAAAGACATTCGCGATAAGGATGTCTTTACTTTCATATTTGAAAATATTATATGCAGATTTGGGATTCCCTGACAATTGGTATCCGACAATGGAAAGCAGTTTGAAGGGCAAAATATAGAGTTGCTGCTTAATCCATTTCATATAAGATGTGGGAAATCAACTCCATTATATCCGCAAGCTAACGGCCAAGCGGAGGCAACAAACAAAACAATTGCCGACATACTGAAGAAAAAGTTGAAGGACATAATAGGGGATGGTGCGAACAAGTACACAATGCAAAGATGGGCTTATAATACAACTAGAAGAGAAGCCACAGAATGTCCCCTTTTGCTTAACTTATGGAGTCAAGCAAGACTCCCAACAGAGGTCATAATTCCGACAACCAAAAAAGAAGTTTGGGAGAAAAATCTTAGCGCAGGCAACATTCTAATCAAGTTGGATGAATTGGAAGAAAAACGAGAAAAGGCATTGCGACACATGGAGAATTATCAGCGAAGATTGGCTAGAGAATATAACAAGCGTGTCAAAATACGTGAGTTCCAACCAGGAGACTTGGTGCTGCGAGAAACCCCAATATATCAACGTGAAAGTGGAGGCAAGTTGGCGAGAAAATGGGATGGACCTTATATCATCAAAGAGGTAGTTGGTACAGGGGCATATAGATTGATGGATCCCGAAGGAAAAGATGTGGGACAAAAGTTGGGTAGACCATGAAATAGATTATATCTAAAGAAATATTACCCATAAAAATGGGAGAGGAAAAATGAATTAAGATGAAGTACTTCTACGCAAAATATTTGCGAAATTCAATAAAATGCAGAGAAAATCCGCGAAGATCTCGCGATAAGAATAACAAAGAGTCATGAATGGCTTAACAAAAATGAAAAAACAAAAGAATGGGACGAACCTTTATGGCGTACACCCTAGTTCGCGAATAACATTTCACAAGAGGCAAATGTAAGACCTAAAGTGCGTCATATAAGGGGGTATCTCTCGACATGGCTCAGGGGGAAGGTTACACCGCTCCTGAAGCCTGAGTCATGAAAATTTGGGGCCCATGAAAGCCTATCCTAAGAGGTACCTTGGATTCCCAACTATATATATAAGGTTATACTCCCTCTTGGGCGACCGAGGGTCTCTTCCAAGGAGTCAGTGTATGCTCAAGGCGCCTAGGTACACGGTTGAGCCAGAGTGCCCGGGATGGATGAACCTACCCTGGCCATTCTTGGCAAGTCTTGGCATATGTTGCACTCGCCCGAAGAAAACTCCACTTAGGGTGCAGTCTCGTAACCATAAACCTTATAGGTATAAGGGATAAGAGGCTGCGAAAACAATCTGTTGTTGTTAAGACCGGATGGGAGGAGCTAGTCTTGTATGGCCGATGTTTCGCCTCCTTGAAGGGGCAACCTGGGGAGATGATAAGGGCGACGCTCTCCATTAGGGGGAGTGTCAAAATAGACGAAATGTCATAAGGTCTGTGTTTTCGCAAGAGAATTTAGGCTTGTCATATTTGCGCAATGATCCCGCAGAGGCAATAATACTAACGCGAGGGTAAGGCGAGATCAATGGGTCTTTACACGAAAGTGTACGGACGTCCTGCGATTTCGTCGCAAGACGGCAATGTCATGGGGCTTTATGTTCGCAAGGATATCTAGGCCTGTCATATTGTCGCAACTAAAACATCCTGCAGAGGTAAAAATACTTGGAAAATGATAAGGCAAGATCAATGGGTCTTTACATGCAAGTGTAAAGACGTCCTGCGATTTTGTCGCGATGATAGGTGGCAGGGGAAGACCTCTAATTAGGGAGGTCTAACTTGGAAGACCACACAAAAGTGATAAGGCAAGGTCAATGGGCCATTGCATGAAAATGTAAGGCGGCTCATGACCTTGTCGCAACAAGAAGAGAGATAAAATAAAGACTACCGAAATGATAAGGCGAGAAAAGTAGGTTTCTCCATTCATGGAGATACTCGACCTCGTCGCAATATAAAATTCGACATCAAAATGAAGAATACATTTCAAAAATGATGATGACTCGAGTAAAAATCATTTCATAAAAATGTAAGCGAATAAACTTGCGAGATTATAGTCATAGTTAAGAAGAAGAAGATAAGAGAATTGTTCAACAAGGGATTTAATCTTTCAAAACAAAAAGAAAGTTGCAGCAAAGTTACAAAGCAGTTAATTTTCTACATCAATGTTATCATTTTCGCCACTAATTTTCTCAGCTTCAGCTTCGCCAGAGAATGGAATTTCGTCAGAAATTTTTTCAGCAAGATTTTTATTGACGACTTCGGCATGGGCGACATCTTCGCCACTTTCATAATCATAATCATCATCAGGAGAGTTGGGGACTTCATCATCACTTACTTCTAAAGGTTTGACACGAACAGGTTCAAGAGATTTAGACAATAAAATTTCATTCACAATGACCTCGGCCTTGAGATGAAATTGACGAAGGAGCGCTTTCTGCTGATTTTTACTATCAATGTCCTTACAATCGACATATAGTCAAATCTCCTTTCGGCACGATCGCGAAAAGAGCAAGGAAGTAGTGCGACCCATTTTCTTTGCGAAGTTTAGAGTTGTCTCACTTGAGAGTAGAAATAACAAGAGCGGCTTTTCTCAGAATCTGCATAACAATTGAATAAGTAAAGATTAAAAGAGAATCTTAAAGATTATGGGATTCATAAATGAATTAAGGTAGTCAAATAATATGACTACCTTCCTTTTGAGAAACAAGATGCTGAATAAAAGACGAACAACTATTTTCCAATCGGTCCATGGCGTCATCGAATGTGTCCCCAACTAAGCCCTTCGCAGACGAGATCGCAAGGTTTTTTCGTTGAAATAAGTATGGCATTCTCAAGAATAAGCGAAGAATTGGATTTTTCTAGCTGAGAACATTGATCCTTGAATTGGTTCGCTTTTACACTCAAGGATATTCTACCTTGAATAAGTTTATCTCTCTCGGTGTAACTTCTTCAAGCCGACTCTCAGCCGTGTGAATAGCTCGTTCTTGTTCTTCACATAATTTTTGACAAGAATTATATTGTTGCGAATAGGTCGCCACTTTGTTTAATAGAGAACGCTTTTCTTAAGAAAGAGTTCCGTTCTCATCTGATAAAGTTTCCATTTCCAAATTAGCTTTATTTAAAGAATAAATGAGACGAGATAAATCATTACTTAATGAGTCTTGACTCTGAGCTAACACGATGTTTTCTTTAGACAAATTATTTATTTGGTCGGTAGCATATGCATGAAGATTATTTAAGTAGTTATATTGCTCCATCCAAGCGTCTCTCTCAACACGAACTTCTTCACCAATGGATTCCAATTGATATATCTCCATCGTTCGTTTCTGGTTTTGGGCTTGAAGAGCAGACAAGGGGTTGATCAAAAAAAAAAAAAAAAAAAAAAAAAAAAAAAAAGAAAGATGGGGTCGCGAGAGCATACCTTTTAACTCCTCATTCTTCCTGCGAAGATTATCACGGTCTAGCGAGATGTTGTGAAATTTTTGATTTTCAAGATGAAAACTGTTACATCTCTCAGTCATAGCTTGGAGATCATCCCTCAATCTAGTGATTTCTTGAACCAAAGATGCTTGCGAAAACTTATCAGGACAAGATATTTACTTAGAATCTCGCAAACATCGACTTGACAGGTCGACTTTAAGTTTTCTTGGCATCATTCACAAGATCTCGAAAGGACTTTGAGAGCCACTTCTATCCCTTCCAAATTTTCTTTGGTAAGAGGGATTTGCTCGGATGAAGAAGCAATAATAGCAGGAAGGAGGAGACGGGCCATCTTTCATCAAGGCAAATGTCACGAGGAAAGGAAGTCTCGGGAAGGATGATGGTTGGAGAAATGCCAGAGGCATGAACAGTAGGACTATTATGAGGAGCTTGATCTGCGAAGGGTTCAGGTATAGGAATGCTGTCATTAGTAATGTTCTCATGAGAATCAGCCAAGAAATCATCTTGCGATGACTTCGCAACCGGAGAAGAAGGTGTAAAGGAGGGAAAAGAAACACTGGGAGTAACAGGCTTGGGTTGGCGAAGTCTTTTAGGAGTTTTGTCAATACTTCCATCATCCTGCGAATAACAAGTTAAATAAGAAACAGAGGCAACAATATATTGTTAATAAAAAACAAATGTTTCTTAAATACCTTGTCACTCGCAGACTTTCTTTTTGTAGCCATAGATTTTACTCGCGAAGAGGGCTTTGGTTGTGCAGGGGATTCTTGTTGCGAAGTAGGTTTCAGCGGCGAGCCCAAAGAAAGAAGAGGGTTCTTCACGGTAAATTTAGTTCTGGGTTGGATCTTGCTGAACAACAATGGCAGAAAGAGAACTACAAAATTAATCATACCAGAGTGATTTTAACAAGAAAAGATAATCTCAAAATTAATCAACCACAAAATCAGTCAGATATGGCAAGATTAATAAACCTGGACGCCATGAGAACAACAACTGGTAGGAAATAGCAAAAGTGGTGAAGAAGATGGTGAGAGAAAATAGCAGGCAAACGCTTGCAGAACGATGAAGAAGAAGAACACTTGCAGCATTTATGAAGAAGACGAAAAAGAAAAGGAAAATTCTTCACAGGGACACTCCTATAAATAGATGAGAAAAATATTACGACCGGATAACATTAAATGTACCGGTAAAAGGGGTAAATATAGACACGTGTAAACAGTCACTACTAAATCCAAGAAAACCTGGCGAAAGGAATTTTAGTAGGATCCAAATATCGCACAACATATTTCCTAACAAACGAGAAGAGCTTGCGAGGTTGATTATTTTCCGTAACTCATGAGGCAAGAAATGACACTTCATATATATACTACAAAGAAGCTTCGGAACTTCGCTAAAAGAATAGAGGCAAGTACGTACTTTTCAAGAAAAGTATTCTTTCGCTCGTTCCTTCACCAATTAAAACCAAGGATTATTACAACAATGAATTTTTCCCTTCAAATCGCTTCTTCAAGCAATATTCAAATAAAAAGAGGCAAGATGTAGGATCATAATATCGCAACGGACAAGGTTCGCGGGATTAATAAACGACGGTGTCGCGAGGGAGTCGCAGGGAGCTAAAATAAACGACGCGATGAATAACGACAAACAAAACAATTGGAAGACATGAAACCTGGCGAGGGCTAAGAAGTGTCGCGAGAATGAATATTCGTGCATTTGCGACACTTCGCGAGATATTCCCGAAAATAAAGGATAGCTTAGCTGTCATCCACTATGTATTACCCTATATAAAGGGCTAAGTGAGTCTCATGAAGGGGAGAGGTCTTTTTTAAATTGTTAAGCAAGTCATTAGAGAGAGAAAGTTTAAGAGCGTTTTAATTTCCAAGTGTAATTCTATTATCCTGTGTAGACATTTCATGGAATCAATTAATAAATATTCTTGATCACACATCTTTCAATGAATTAATTAAGCAAAACTGAGTAAGGGGTGTAGTGTGGGATTTCCTGCAACTACAAGCAAGAGTTTTTTTTTTCTCTTAGACCTTGAGTCTTTTATTTTTTTTCTATATTTTTGTTAGCGTAGTTTTCCTTTAGTTTTCCCGTCTCTTTCTATTTTTATTTTTATACTTGTTATTTACTACATGTAAATTATTTGTGCAAGAATAAAATCTTCTCTTTCAATAAATAAAAGAATGGTAGCTTTATTCATTTTACTGCTTCTTTGAATCCCAAACCTCTTGCTTCCGTGGCCGTATAAAAAGAGCTCCAAGATTTAACATAATATTCTTGAGCATTGCACGGTCGAACTCGCAAGTTTTACTATCTCAAGCTTGTTGCCAAATTTAGTTGCACAAAACTATATCTTAATTTGGAGACTACATATCACTCAGGTCTCATATACTAGGATAGAAGTGTGTGTTGGGTTTCAGACTTCACTGATTCACCTATTGAAGACGGAGATCAAACCGAAGTCGTTTGGGTCATCAACAAAAGGTTATTGAAGACTGAAGTATTCTATTTACTAAAATGTTCACCATTTTATCTCATAACTATGTGGACTTTAAACATTGCATGGAAGAAGTTTCGAGTAAAGCTTGTCTTATTGAATATCTTGAAATATGATTCAAAAAAGTAGTCATTCATAAACTTGACGAATTTATTTATGAATAATGTATTGTTTATAAACTAAGTAATTATTCAAGATTGATCATTCGAGAATAGGCCGAGCAATAATATTCTTCATTGATATCATTTGGGAATATTCTGAATCGATTAAAAGAGATATAAAACTATTGAAATCTGGATACATGATTATATGCATACCTAGCACGCATAGTGACTCAACTGTATTAGTTCTAGATCAGTGGTATTACACATACCTAGTTATTGATGGTGGTTTTTAGCTTAGGGTTAAAATCGTAAAACCTTGCATCCGATGTGACGTCACACTGCAAGGAAACAGAGCCACGTGTGCTAACCTCTCCACTGGCAAATTTATTGAGCCGCCTTGATATACTTACATGAAATTTATCCAGACCGCGAACCCCGGATGTTCAGAAATTTCAGCGCCTCGCGCATATTCACTTAATATAAGTTCCTCTGAATGCCTTCTATGCTATGTTCTCCGGCTGAACTCTTAATGTTGATATGGCATGACAATTCGTGTTCACTCACAGTAGAGTAGCACGAATCTCCAAGTATCAATAATAAGATCTCTACATAAGGTATTCAATCATAAAAGCATGCTGCTCTATGGAAATGAACTTAAAAGAGCTCTGTGTCGGCACATAAAATTCAATCAACCTTACTAACTTGCAGAAGTCAGGGTTTCGCACCTCGCGCAACATACTAGACCTTGCTTGTCAAAAAATTAAGCCTAGGCAAACTAGGTAGTTAATCCGCCATGGATTAACAGGTGCAAAACCTCGCCCAGAATTAGAAAAAACTGGGAGCCGCGACAGCAAAGGGAGGCGTGGCCTTGCCATTGGCCACGCCCCATCCTAAACTGGCCCTATTTCCCTCGACCAATATGGTCGCTTTAAATCCGCCGCAGCGCACCGGAAGTGTGGCCACACCCCAGCTTGCCGGACCCACTTCCTATCGACCAATCAGGTCGCCCTAAATGCGCCACACACATTCCGAATGAGGCCGACCCCATTTTTCTTACCGACCCCCAATTCTTCCAAGGAGAATTCTTCCACGGCGCTTTGGCCACGCCAAGCCCTAATTCTTCCAGGGAGAATTCTTCCACGGAGCCTTGGCCACGCCAAGCCCTAATTCTTCCAAGGAGAATTTTTCCAATGGCGCCAAAACTTGGCCACGCCAAATCCTTCCAAGGCGCCAAGATTTGGCCACGCCAAAATCCTCCTAAGGCGCCAATATTTGGCCACGCCAAACCTTTCCAACCACGCCAAATCTTTCCAACGGTGCCAAACCCTAACTTTGGCTGCGGAGCCAGTTTTTAGCTTTGGCCATACCGCAACGTCTCTGGCATACCATTATGCCGCGGCTACTCTCACTTCACTATACAACAAGAATTAATTAGTGCAAAAGTCATATAAAGAATTAATTAAAATTACCCACGTATGAAATTCGGCTTCCTCCGTCGACCCAGTGTAGGGGTTTAGCTACTCATGATGTAGACACTCTCAAAATATTTTTTATTGGCTCAAATGGTGTTTACAAAGATGAAAAGGGAGAAGAAATTATAAAACCGGGTTTGTAACAGTTTTATTTGTTACAAACTGAACTGTTACATAGAACGATAGAAACTAACTGTTGTAGTCTTTGTAGCATATAAGACTGTCTACTAAACTATGGCCCTCAATTGTTTGTCGTTGTTCTCAGAAGGCGTTCAAAGACACCGTGCGTCTTATGTTCTTCGTTCCTTCTTCAATAGCAGCAATGGCAGTTTCCTGCAACTCGATTTTTTTGGCTCTGTAGTGTTCTAAACTCTCCCCCGAACTCTCCCTCCTCTTTCTCTGGTCCCCTAGAATCTCTTATATACTTACCAGCCTCAAGGAAATCTTCATATTAACTCTCAATAACTCTCAAAAATGCTGCCATAACTTCTTCGAGATTTTATTCCTTTTTCTCTCTGTTGATGATCTTCACACTCTATGCAGCCGAGATGTTGTGTGCTGTAATTTCCCTTCTTAACGCGTATATGAGCTGCCAAATCTATCTCAATCAATAGTATGAAATCAAGAGACTAAAATCTTCTTTTAAAGCTCACGTATCTCCCATAATAAACACAAACATACCCGTAACTTCCCATTCCTGCTTTGTCGATGATAAATGGAGATTTTATTTTTTTTATCCGAATCTGGAGATGTTACTCTTCTTGTTTTAGTCAAACAGCGTAATGCCAACTCAACGCAAAACTCTCCAAAAATTCTGCCAAATTCACTCCAGAAAATCAAACAGAATAACGAGTTTATCACTTTCCATGTTTATCAAAATCACGTGAATCTTTCCTCTTTTATGTGCATGAACCATATAACTCCCCTGTTTAACTCTAACAGGCTCAAATCTATCCAAACACGGCAACAAATCCGAGTAAATCTCTACAGGAATCAATCCAAAATAATACGCAGGTGAGAGTTATACTTTCCCGCCAAAACTGTTTTTGAGTGAAGAGGAAGAAGATACTCCCCCTAACAGAAATGGGGTGTGAATAGCCATTGAGTGTGCATAGTAAATAGGGTGTCCCTTAGCAATTGGGCGTCCCTTAGTAAATGAGGTGCCCCTTAACCAACATTGAGAGTTCGAGTAACACGTCCTTCGGGTGCAAATAACATTTTTTTCAAGCCAAATCTCCACAAGAGCTTATTCTTCTAAAAACAACGAAAACAAGTTTATTAGAGAAATAATGAGTCCTAGCTAATGCAATTATGGGTGAAAAAGCATCACACTTACGTTCTTATCACATTACATGCTATTTACCTGCGGCATGCCTCTCAATTTTAACTTTCCACACGTAGAAAAGTGCTACATGTTTCCACGGAAACACTCGAGACATCAAAATATGTCACAAACCGGGGATGCTCATCAGGGTATTGGTCCGCGGTTTACTGGCGATGCGGCGTGCAATGCGCCCGTTACAAGAAAATGTCATGAAGTAGGATAATTAGTGATGGTGAGAAGTAACGTTGTAAACAATTCATTTCCTTCATCATGGAAGAGTAATGACTGACGGTTACACGCTACTCTTTTCTTCCACCACTCAATCGTTTCCACTTCCTACAAGACCAGGGTACGTTTCACTATGACTTATATAAATAGGTTTCACCTATTTCCACCAAAAAACAAGTTTTTGGTCAGCAACACACAGTATCTAGAATCACCTGGTAGCTTTCCATTCGGCTCACCAGTTCTACTTTCTGATACAAGTCACAAAACGCCCACACTTCTCGAATCAACAATTCTGGTCTCAACACTTTCTTCACTTCCTTCCCTAATACCAACCCTTCTCCTTCACTTTGTGACCGAAGAAAGCCTGGAACAACCATTTCTTGGTTTAGGCCAGGATTGTATAGATTGATCTCTCGAATCAAAAGTACTCCCGTGCAGTACATTGTTTAGGGTTTAGATTTGTTTCTCACCCACACACCCAAAATTACCAAAATCAGAAGAAACGATTTTCACCCATAAACAATTGGTGACCACAGTGGGAGATTAATCTCTCGGTTACAATATCAAATTCCCAATTCCCGATTTTATCTTTCAACTCCGATCTCAAGATGGTAGAACTCAGGTCAGGATCAGCAACAAACCCTGAGAACATCGGCGCCGAAATTATTCTCAGTGTTAACGTTTCTCCCAATGGTGCTAATACGCCACCTGTCAACACTAGCAACATGGAAAATGCTCCTTCAGGTGTTACACCTTCAATCACCAGAGCCAGAGCCGTTGCCGCCTCTTCCAACGTTTCTTCAAGTGTGATATCTCCAACCGTCACCAGAGTCGCTACTACTCCACCATTAGGACGAGAGAGTAGATGAGCCAGAAAAATCCGATCTCTTCTTACCACTGTTGGTTTGATGGAAAGACAAAAGGTTCTCGTAAGGCTCGGACGGACATGACTACAACTCAGAAAAGAGATACCTATTTTCTTCAAGACACTAACAAGCGGCTACCACAAGAGTCACGTCCACCCCCTTTTAACATCTAGCGCAAGCACTTCAGCAGGACGCGCCTTTATAGATGAAGAGGCTCGTGTTGTTCCTAAATGCCCAGTAGAAAAGAATCAGCAATCTAATTTCATCATATGTGAAGATCAGGAATGATTTCTCCAAAATCGAGGCAAAGAAAATCAGCAACCCTCCCGAGTTCACAGAGACCCTTTTCCCATCAGTAGCTGCATAATTTCTGGGGACTCCATCCATAAAATTGTGCAGTCCATGATGAAACATTTTTGTGAAATTTCGTATTTCTACAAGGCGCATCGTCAAGACATACTAGCAGCCCTCAACCACACTGCATCAGGAAAGTAGCTTTTTCTAGCCAGGGAAGCCATTCCCGAACCCCAACCTCTCCTGGGAAGCACGATTGAAAGACGAAACTAGAGACTCCTAACCACTGTTCACTTGAAGGATGTCGAGTTTGACAACACGCTGATTGACGCGGCCTCCGACTTCAACATTGTAGTCATCAAGGCTCTGAGAGTTACAAGGGAAAATCAAACAGAAGAAGCGTATTCTTTCTAATAAGGAGAAAATCACTACTTGTCGACCAATACTATTTGTGACGTATTCCCATGCCATATCGTATCAATTCGTTTTTTAGAAGCCAAGGGTTAATGGCACCCTCACTGGAGTTTTCTACAGAAGCCGCTTCAACATTCTCTCAGGAAGCCGCCTCCGCTTCTAGAGACAGAAGCCACTCCGCTTCAATGTTTCGCTCTGGAAATTGCTTCAACATTCTCTCGGGAAGCCGCTCCGCTTCCAGAGCTAGAAGCCGCTCCGCTTCAATGCTTCTCTTTGGAAACCGCTTCAACATTCTCTAGGGAAGCCGCCTCCGTTTCCATAACCAGAAGCCGCTCCGCTTCAATGTTTCGCTCTTGAAACCGCTTAAACATTCTCCTGGGAAGCCGATCCGCTTCAATGTTTCGCTCTGAAAACTTCTTCAACATTCTCTCCGGAAGCCGCTCCGCTTCCACAGCCAGAAGCCGCTCTGCTTCAATGTTTCGCTTTGAAAACCGCTTCAACATTCTCTCGGGAAGCCGCTCCGCTTCAATGTTTCGCTTTGGAAACCGCTTCAACATTCTCTCGGGAAGCCGCCTCCGCTTCCAGAGCCAGAAGCCTCTCCGCTTCAATGTTTCGCTCTAGAAACCGCTTCAACATTCTCTCGGGAAGCCGCCTCCGCTTTCAGAGCCATAAGCTGCTCCGCTTCAATGTTTTTCTCTGGAAATTAAGCGCTTCAACATTCTCTCGGGAAGCCGCTCCGCTTCCAGAGCCAGAAGCCGCCCCGCTTCAATGTTTCGCTCTGGAAACCGCTTCAAAATTCTCTTGGGAAGCCGCTCCGCTTCCAGGGCAAGAAGCCACTCCGCTTAAAAATCCAGAAGTCGCTCCGCTTCAGCATCCTCTCCATAAGTTGCTCCAGGATCCAAAGCCGAAGCTTCAGCATTTTGCTCCATAATCTTCAACGTCCTCTCCAAGAGACGAAGCCGCTTCAACGCCACACTCATTCCTTCCAAAGTTCGTGCCCGTAGCCACCACACTCCTCCATGTCAAGGATCGTGATCACAGCCAGCCATGGATCACAGTTGTGGCCATTTTTTGATCCATCTCGCCAAACCTCGTGGTCATGGACAGTTTACTCTCTTACGCATACAGCCGATCCCTTTGCTTCCAAGGACGCCATACAATTCCAGTCGACCTATTTTGGTTCCCACGCGATATAGTCTCTTTTGATCACATCTGCTGCCAAGAAATGTTGCTACTCCTTTGTCGATACCAGCCAGAACTTCACCATAGCAACAACGCTACAAGGTTAATCCATACTTCTCCATGTTTTTGTTTCACATGGAAGAAGTAACAAAATCACCAGTATGAATACAAGATGGTGATATCTTTATCATGGTCAACCCACTGACCATACAAGATGGAAGCGTATAAATCACACTTAGGGACTGAGGATCTACACGGAATCCCTTCACTGTCAAAGCTAAGACATGGTCGACCAAAAGGTCATAGCCACAACAAGGTCATCTAATCTTTAAGGATGTAGCATAAGAATCTCATCACCTCTAATCTTTAAGGCGCCTGCAACACTTTACGAGTCCGCGACGGATCCCAAGCCTGCTCAGATGAAACAACTTCAGAAACTAAAAAGTGTGACTGGGGACTACTCATCGCAGTCCATCCCGACGACCATCAAAGACTCATGAGATAACTCCAGAGACGCGGCTGAAACATTTTCTCGAAGAAACATAGGGAGCCGCGATAAACAACATAACTCTCTCATTTCTACCACTTCGCTATCCAGAATATTTCGTCCATGTGTCATTCTGAGCATCCCAGTGTCATATCCATAAGAGTACAATAATCTTGTATCAAATACCGTGGATGTGGATTCAAGGCGATGCGATGAAAGTAGGCTACACATGGGTACTACCAGCATGGGACGCTTTCACTCCCCTCAACTAGGTTATTTCTGATTTCAACATCATCGTTATCGAAGTTTTACAAGCCGCATGGATCTCTCAACATGAAGCCGTACATGCGCCTTGAAGACTCCAAAAGCACGCCACAAAGATACATTCACATATTCTACCATGCCATCGGATTTAACAAAAGTATAACTGGGGACTGATCACCGCATCCCATTCCATACGATAGTCCAAGATTCAGAAGATGCTTTGAAGGATGTCTCCTGGAACAAAGTCCTTGAAGACTTGATAACAGCACATCGGCAACGGAACGTCTCTCAACTCATCTATTTCATCCAGTGGCTCCAGAAGATTTTGACCATACAAGCATCCACGACATATTATCATCGCGATCAGAAGGTTCAGGAACCGAACAACCTAAAGTCAAGTGTGATTGCAGGAATTCCCACAATACATCCCTCACAAGAATTCATAATAATCAACACATCTTTAAGATCAATAATCACACTTTTTATTAATTGAATTAGCAATTTTACAATAAGGAAATGAAATAAAGAATACAAACGCTATCTTAGACTTTCTCTCTACTCTCAAAAATATCTCCCCTCTCTTAGGCCTGCTCGGCCCTTTATATAGGACGTTACATAGTGGATGACAGCTAAGCTGTCCTTTATTTTCGGATCTGGCTTGCGACATTCTCGCTAATATACAAATGTTAAATCTCGCAACGCTCCTAAATCTCGCTAGGTCTTCACATCTTTCTCGTGTTCAGCCTGTCGTCATCCGTTTCATCATTTCTATAACCAATCTGCGATATCTTCGCAGTATGTAGTTCAAGGATTTCGCAAGGATATTGATGTTGCGATATTCTAATCCTACATATTGCCTCTTCTCATGTCTTCTCTGCGAAGAAGAGAATGTCATGAGAACTAGTACTTTCAAAATTCCGCAGCTGTTCATTTTTCCATATTCTTCTGTATTGACATGATTCTATACTTTTACGCAGAATTTATTACACGTATCTCTTCTTCCATCCATTTCTTGACATGTCTTTTTCAACCGCTATTTCTCAACCGTTCATGTCTACTCTTCGTATTAAATGTGTTTACCTTTTCGAGAATTCTTCTCTCTATATATATTTTTCTCATTCTTCTCTTCTTCTTTTTTACTTTCCTTTTTATCTTTTCTGCAACTTTTCTTCACCGTTTCTCCGCAAATTCCGCTCCTGCTACTGTAAATTTTCTTGTTTCTACTTCTTTTGATCTTTAATTTCTTCTTCATTCCCATACTTAAAATGCCTCCAGTTGGTCGTAAATATGAGACTTCTCTTGAAGTAATCCAGAAAGATCTCGAAGGGAAGGGTTTTACATTAGCCACCATTCCCAATCAAGGAGATAAATCCATTCTATCCACTAAACTGTTTTCTTATCATCATTGTGATGATAAAGAAATCATAGTTTCGCTTGGTCAGATTATCGCTAGCCTTCCCATCCCTCTCTATGATCCTAATCTTCCCCTGTTTTACGAAATTCTTGCTCATGCGAAATTCTCGCGAGCCATCTACCAATTGAGTGGGGATCGCATTAAAGCAATGCTTGAATTCGCCAACCATTGATTACAGTAAAGGATCTCTTTATCTAAAAGAAGTCAGGGATCCTCAATTTAAGGATTTAGAAATATTCGTCGAAAAATACACAATAGAAAGCTTCTTTGAAAATTATGAAGTAATAAACATGAAAAATGATAAAACTCGCTGGGGTGCTCTCTTGAAGAGGAAAGAAAATGTTGCCAGTGATAGAATACTCATGGAGGACATTAATTGGCATTCTGGCAAGAATAATATTCCTCGTCACACTAAAGATGAGAAATGGTGCGCCTTTTTACTGGTTTTGAAGGGACATTATATTTCAGGTTCAAATGTGCTTCCTGCGAATCTCGCCACTTATCAACCTTGGGTATTTAATTGGCCCGAGAAAGTGAAAGAGGTATGTCTTCAAATCTTGCTCACTTCATAATCTTTCATTTGTTGTTACTTTCTTGTTCTCTAATTCTTGCGAAAAATTTAGATTAAGAAGATGAGATCGAGCTATAATAGGACTGGGAAGGCTAGCACTTTATCTGCTCTACGCTCCATCACAGATGAAGTAAGAAGTATTTTTTATATTTTAAACAATATTGTTGCCTCTGTTTCTTATCTTCATTTGTGTGCGAAGGTTGGTGTTGTAGTTGTTGAAGAAGAAGAAGAAGGATCTAAGGTTGCTAAGACCAAAGGCAAAGGTAAAGGTTCTCTTCGCAAGGAGAAATCTGCTGCCCCACCTTCAAAGAAGCGAAAAGCTCATTCTCCTTCTCCTTTAAATCTTCGATCTGGCGAGAGTTCTGATGATGATGATAATGACCTTGATAGTTCTTTCGCAAGAGAAGATTTTCCACCTGAATCTTCAATGGAACAATTGTCTAGCATCTTCTCTGACTCCATTCAAGGGATCGGGGATGATCATCTCACTGGCACATGCAGAACTCTTGCGAACATCTGTGATGCCCCTTTTACTATATGGTGCTGATTCTCTTCATGGGGTCTCCAGATCAGTGACTCATAGCTTTCTGAATTCTCTTGGTATCTTGGTATGCCTTCATTTCTCTTTTTCTTCATAATTATGATTTAAAGTTATACTATATCTTGACAATTTCTTTATTTTCCTTCGCAGACTGGGAAAGCTTCTTTCGTTGTTGCCTCAGATTTGGAAAAGATACGTGGTATTATTGAAAAGAAGAATCTTCAACTTCGCAAGAGAAACGAAGAACTGGAAGCTGAAGTTGTTGATCTTCGCGAGAAGAACAAACAATTAGAAGCTGATTCTTCTTCTCAAAAGGACAAAATATCTAGTCTTCAGGATGCCAATAAGCAACTTTATGGTATGACACTTTTCATTTTTCCTTTATTTTATCTTCTTATTATCCTCCCTCATCTAATTTATCATTTTCGCAGACGTCTATGATCTTTCTGATAAAGCCATTCTCCTTCACACATTCCCCAATTCTATGGATAATAATACCCTCCTTGAACACCTTAATAATTCTTTAAATAGTTTTTCAAATGACAAGATTAAATCTCTTCCCATAAATGAACTCAGATCTAAACTTCGCCTCTTAGAGATTGACAATAGATCCAGCTTGGGCTTAGCCAACCAATTTAAGCGTTTGTATCTTAATTATAAAGAGGAAATTAATGATTTAAGAACCAAGATCACTGATCTCATAGATGATAAAGATCGTATCACTAGACAAGGTGCTCAAGCGTTAGCGAAATTCCAAAAAAACTCTTCTTGAGGTTCAAATTGAACTAGATGAATCTAACCACAAAAATGTTGTACTTAGCGAAAGAGAGAATCAGATTCGCTCTCTTCTTCTCATAAATAATGATGACGAATTCGCATGGGCTGCGAAAGTTCTAGATGACGCCAGAAATAATTTAGGTGTAACTGTTAGTCTTCAAGCTGAGCACACGGCCTTGGTTAGGGATATGATTTCTGACAGAGAAGGTTGTTAATTGTTCTTCTTTATTAACTGTTTGTCTTTCATAAAATTGTCATTAAGTTGCTGATTCATCGTTATATGTTCGCAGGAGCTGAAGAGAGATTTCTCAAAAGAATAGAAGAACTTGAGTCCGAAAAGGAGCAGCTCGTAAAGAATCTTTCTTCTCGCAATGACAAATATTCCAGACTGAAGAGCCAACTAAAGATTAATGTCGCGAACTTTAAGAATGATGCTATTCTTTTTCGCAATCAGACTATTAAAAAGGTCTGTGATGACAATAACATCCTTCACTCTACATATCCTTGCCTCCTAGAAGAAATTCCAAGGAATGTACCTTCTCTGGATATCTCTGATAGTGATGCTAGTGAAGAAGAAAACTCTGATGAGGATGAAGAAGAAGGATTTGATGAAGATGAAGAAGAAGAAGAATAAAACAAGAAATAGTTCTGTTTCCTTCTTTCTCTTTTTGTAATATTTGTACATTCATCATTTAATCTCCTATCTTTGTAATCTTTTGTTGTGAATTTCTTTAATCTTAAAATGCAATTTCTAACTTTTTTGTTTCTTTCTGCA
This sequence comes from Papaver armeniacum, assembly GCA_023531295.1. Classification (NCBI taxonomy): domain Eukaryota; kingdom Viridiplantae; phylum Streptophyta; class Magnoliopsida; order Ranunculales; family Papaveraceae; genus Papaver; species Papaver armeniacum. The sequence continues at coordinate 437,087 of JAJJWW010000796.1, read as the reverse complement.
CATATCAAAAAAGTAATTCTTTTTTGCAATATGGTTAATCAATATATGATTATTAACATTTAATGTGTGCGTATATCTATCATGTGGAGACAAATAACATGTTTTTATTCTATTCATTCCCATACTTGCCTCTGTTATTTGTATTCAAATGAAAGATTAAGCAAGTTACTTTTGAATAACAACATGTATTCATGCCTCAATCTCGCAGCTATTTCTGCTGAATCTTCGCAAGTAGGTATTTCTTGAATTTTTGAAAGTAGATATTTCTTGAATTTTCGCAAGTAGGTATTCAAATGAAAGATTAAGCAAGATTTCATTCTTTCTTCTTCTCTTCTTATTTTGCCTCAGTTTCGCAATTGTTTCTGCAGAATCTTAGCAATTAGATATTTCTTGGTTTCTTCCAAGATTTTATTTTTTATTTTTCTCTTATGTGGTCTTATTTTGCCTTCCTAGTTAAAGGTCTTATTTTGCCACCTCTTGTCATTGCGACAAAATCGCAGGACGTCCTTACATTTTCATATAAAAACCCATTGATCTTGCCTTAATTCTCTCTTTTTTATTGAAATTTTTGTTGCGACAATATGACAGGCCTAAAAATTCTTGCGAAATTGTAGGACGTCCTTACACTTTCATGTACTGATCCATTGATCTCGTCTTATCTTTCTCTTTTGTATTATTGCCTCTTCATGATTGTCGCACAAATATGACGAGCCTAAATTTTCTTGCGAAAATAAAGTCTCATCACATTTGCGTCTTAAGACACTTATCAGCCTCCTAATGGAGGGTGCCACCCTTATCTTCCCCCTGGTTGCCCCTTCAAGGAGACGTACCTCTACCATACAAGGTTGGCTCCTCCCATCCGGTCTTAACAACAACCAGTTGTTTTCGCACCCTCTTATCCATTTTTCCTATAGGGCTTATGGTTACGAGACTGCACCCTAAGTGGGGTTTTCTTCGGGCCAATTGCAGCATAAGTCAAGATTTGCCAAGAATGGCCGAGACGATTCAAACGCCCCAGGCACTCTTGGATCAACCGTGTACCTCGGCGCCTTGATCAGATGCTGTACTCCTTAGAAGTGACCCTCAGTCGTCCAACCTAAGTCATAAGCTTAGGTTGAAAATCCAAGGTACCTCTCCTTGATGGGCTTTATTGACCCCAAATCTTCATGACTCGGGTTCCAAGGGGCGGTGTAACCTTTTCGCTGAGCCATGCAATAGGTACCCCCTTCTATGAAGCTCTTTAGGTCTTACATTTGCCTCTTGCGAAATTTTGATTTCGCGAACTAGGGTGTACGCCATAGTAGGTTCGCCTCTTTCTGATTATTTTGTCTCTTCTTCTACATATCAGCTCTCTTATAATTTCGCAATCTCATCTTTGTCATTCGAAATATATATATATATATATATATATATATTTGTTTTTTAACATCAGTCATACATCTTTCGCAATCATAAAATCAACAAATTCATTCACTCCTTAAGTTTCTTACTTCTGCTACTTTCTGCCTCTGCATTATTGAAATTTTCTGCTACTTCTTTCCCTTTTGCGAAATCATCGTCGCTTCTTACCTTCAGCATGCATTAGTTTCGCAACATTTTTTCTTCTCTCTGTTCTATTGCATCTACCATCAATCTTTCACCTTTTTGTATTTCTCTGATGTTATGTTTCCAATTCTTCTTCTTTGCAGCTCTTTCTTCACAAGATTCTACATCAATTTCATAACACTTCTTTCCTTCAATCCAATCTCCTTTTATGATGCCAATACCACTGGGAGGAGGGAACTTGATGCATTGATGGAAAGTCGATGCTACACCTAGAATCCCATGTAACCAAGGTCGTCCAATCAATGCGTTGTATGGTGATTCCACATCAAATACGCAGAACAGAATTTCAGAGGATAATCCTTTCAGCGGAATTCGCATTTTGACTTCCCCTTTAGGCTTATTGGCCGTACCATTAAAACCATAGATTTTGTAAGTTGAAGGTATTAGATCTTCGTCTTTTCCTCCCATAGTTTTATAAGTATGATAAAAAAGAATATCCACGGAACTTCCAGTATCGATTAAAATTTTGTTGATTTCCCATGAATTCTCAGCCTCATCATCTTCATCATCACTAAGTTTTGGGTTAATCTCCAATCTTACCACTAATGGGTTATCATGCATTTCTCCATCCTCAGGTACTTCTTCTGCGGTGAAGGAAATAATCTACTTTTGCCATTCTTTCAGTGGAGATGCCTTCGCAATGTTCATTATTTCTCTATCGTTGCCATCTCTTGCGAAAACCCATCTAAGAATGTTATTGTGAAAGTATTCAATCATTTTGTACGAATTTACAATAGAGTGACAAAACAGATTCTTTGCCTTTGCTCCATCTTCTATTACAAATGTTTCTTCTCCTTTTGTTGCATTTACTCTGCAATTTCCTGGCGGTGGTGGTAATGGTTGAGACTGAGGTTGATCTTTTAGAAATGATTTAGTTTTCCCTGATCTATCATTCTGAGGATGATTTTTTTTACATTTCTGCAATCATTTGTCGTATGTCCATGAAAATGGTGATAAGAACAAAATTCATGACTTCTGTGACTTGGAGGTGGTTCACTCCCCATGTTCCATGGTGTTGGTATATTTTCTATCAAGATTATAGCTTCTCATATTTTCTCCACACTAGCATTCAGAGGTGGCATCTTGATTTCTTCCCATATTACCTTGTGACTTCCCTGTCTTCTATGATAGTTTTGTGTTTGACCTCCATAAAATTCTTGTGGTTGATCAAGTCTTTGAATCTTATTATTCCCACCACGGTTATAAAAGTTTCTCTCCCTCTCGAATTCTTCTTAATCGCAACTTCTCATAGCTAATAGCTTCTGCTGACTATCATCCATTATCTTCTCTTGTTGTACTTGCGAAGTGCTCGCCACTGTGCTTATTAGTTTGGGTATTAGACTTGCATTCGCTGCTTTTGAAATTGAGTTCGCAACTGGGTATGATTCCATGTCATTTTGTTTTTCCTCAAGAGCAATATACTCCTCTTCAAACTCTCGCAGGTCAGTCATTGTGATTGTTTTCTTTATTCAGAAAATTTGCACATACATCAGATTGGTTGCGAACATTAATTAATGAATGATAGAATAAGGTATCTCTCATCCACACGGCCAGCCATTTCACTACACGTTGTCTTCCACCTCTTGGTTAGATTCTTCAAATTTTCGCCAATTCTTTGTTTTATCCCAAATACATCTTCAATGCCAGGTCGCGAAGAATTGTTACTGATAGACGCCCCTAAGAATGTAGTCTGCAAATGGTTGAAATATGTTATGGTATTCTTTGGCAAACCTTCAAACCATTTTAAGTCCTCTCCTGTTAAACTTGATGCAAAATATTTGCACAATACAACATCATGGTTTTCCCATTGTAGCATACATCTCACATAAGCTTTGATGTGTTGTACTGCACAAGTTTTTCCGTCAAAAATGCTAGTTAATGCAGGTAGTCTCACTTTGGGGGTATTCCTCCTAATTGTACTTCTCGTGTAAATGGAGTTTTTGCAACTTCTTATATGGCTTCGTCCAGTTTCCTTCTACCTTATTCTCTTTTATTATTTAACATTCCTATTATTTCCGCTAGCTCTCTCAAAATTTGTTCATTTACACCAGAATTTGGATCCATTGGTCTTTTTAACTCTGTTTCTCTTCTTCTGCGTTCATATCTGCTCTGATTTTCTTGTTCATCATTTTTTTCTCGTCTTTCCATGCGATCTTATCTTTCATTTCTTTCATGAATTCGCACATGATTATACCTCTCATTTTCTTCTCTGCGATTTTGTTCATTCCTCCTCAATTCTGTTTGACGTCTTTCAGCTCTCCTTTGTACTCTATCATATTATTCATTGATATTACCATTATTGCGGTTTTTTTCACGCCTTCTTTCTCGATTATCATGATTATTCTGGAGAATTGCCTCTTGGAACTCTTTTTCTTCCACTTCTACTCTCAGCTTTTCCCTTTCGCAAGCTAGACGTGCTTGTTCAGTGTAATGTCTTTCGATTTCATCTTCAATTACTTGTTGATTTCTTTGAACTCCTCTCCCATGTAATATTCTCCTTCCTTCTTCCTGATTTTCTTCGCCATCTTGATTATTTCGTTCTTGACGTTACCTATTTCCCTGATTTTGGTTGTTTTGTCCATTTTGAAGAATTTCGCCATGTTGAATATAACGATTTTCCATTATTTCTCTTCTTTCACGACGTTCTTCATCTGGATTTTGTACTTCCTCTCGAGTATCTCCATTAGCATTTTCTACAGGAAAATTTCGTCTTATTTCTCCTCTAACTGATCTTGAACTTGATCTTGTAGTGCTTCTTGACCTTCTACTTTGTAACCTCATGTTTTCCATCCTCAACTCATGATTTTGCCTTGTCAGATTTACACGTTCTTCTGCTTCTAATATCCTTTGTTCGTGTATTCTTTGCCTCAATGCCTCTGGCGCTTCAATCTCTTCATTTCCACAAATTATTCCTCCAATTTTTTTTTGGTCTCTCTCTTCTTGTCCATTGCTTCTTAATTGCTGCTCTTCTTCCATTTCATTTACAAAATCTGATCGCCAAGTATGTACACTCACCCTGTCATAATCCATAGCTCTATTTTGTATTGGTGTACGTTGAATTGGTTGTTGAACTTGATTTTCTCCATTGTTTCTTATGTTCACTCTTTAAGATTCTTCCATTTCATCTCCTCTTTTTCCCGCAAGCCTCCTACTCCTTCTAATAGTTGTCGGTTGTTTTGATGTATTTCCTCTTCTAGCCATTTCTCAACCTTAATGAGTTTTTGAAAATTATATGAAATTCTTTACCTATCACTCCAAATTCTTTCAAACCACAATATCAATCTTCAGCCCTCCCTGTTTAATTCTAGTGCCATTATGTGATTGCAGGAATTCCCACAATACATCCCTCACAAGAATTCATCATAATCAACGCATCTTTAAGATCAATAATCACACTTTTTATTAATTGAATTATCAATTTTACAATAAGGAAATGAAATCAAGAATATAAACGCTATCTTAAAATTTCTCTCTCCTCAAAACTTTCTCTCTACTCTCAAAAAGATCCCCCCCCCCCCCCTCTTAGGCCTGCTCGGCCCTTTATATAGGACATTACATAGTGGATGACAGCTAAGCTGTCCTTTATTTTCGGATCTGGATTACGACATTCTCGCTAGTATACAAATGTTAAATCTCGCTAGGTCTTCATATCTTTCTCGTGTTCAGGCTGTCGTCATTCGTTGCGTCATTTCTATAACCAATCTGCGATATCTTCGCAGTATGTTATTCAAGGATTTCGCAAGGATGGACCGACAACGCAACTAAAATTACTGAGCATATTTTCATCCATCCGTCCCTAGAATGCAATGTAGTCTGGTAAATTTTGGATTCCACTGGAGAGACATTGCAGACGAAAGCACGGATCTGGACGAGCAACACAAAACATAAGAGGGTCGATACCTCTTTTCATGCGGACGGAGTTTCTAAAGTTTGAACAAAATAAGGATTCCTTATTGCTCCATAAACAGGAATAGATGACTGGGCGCACCACACTTATGCTATATGACCGAACCAGCAGAGCGCCAGCACGAGGAACACAAGCCGCTCAACCTGCAACACTCCTTGGTCAATCCAGCGCCAATACTCCGAGCGCCAACAGCAACAGTTCGTGGCCAAAGTTGCAGCGTTATCTCCACTTTTCCACAGATCTAGCCAGCAGCGCCATTTCCGTCCGTTTTGTGGTCAAGCCAAAGCACTATTTTCCACCCGCTCCGTGGTCAAGTAAGTAACGTCATCACCATCGTTTGGTAGCCGGAGTTCTGAAGCCAGTCGTCATCCTTCCACAGAACTGAAGCCAGTTGCCATCATTCCATGGAACTGAAGCCAATCATCATCCTTCCACAGTTCTGAAGCCAGTCGTCATCCTTCTACGGAACTGAAGCCAGTTTCCATCATTCCAGGGAACTGAAGCCACTCGTCATCATTCCATGGAACTGAAGCCAGCCGTCATCCTTCAACGGAAATGAATCCAGTTGCCATCATTCCAAGAAACTGAAGCCAGTTGCCATCATTCAAACTGAAGCCAGTTTCCACCACTCCGCGGACTGAAGCCAGTTTTCACCATTCCGCGGACTGAATCCATTTTTCACCATTTCATGGACCGAAGACAGTTTCCACCATTCCACGCCCAATAGCGTCACGGCCAAGCCGACGCCAACAGTCCGCGTCCTAGCCAGTGTTATCTCCGCTTCGCAACCGAGCCAGCGACATCCTATCCGCGTCCCAATACCGACGCTCCATGGATCCATCTTCACCATGCCATTGGTCCTTCCAAGCTAGCCGCGCCATCGGCCCTTCCAAGTTATCTGCGCTATTCGCCATTTCGCAGCATCATCTCCGCTCGACCAAGATTGAAGCGCCATCTCCGCCGTTCAAAGCAACGCAATCTCTATCATTCAAAGCCGCGCCGGCAGCGCCATCTGCACTACCCCATGGCCCAAATTGGCACCAACGTTCCGGGAAGCAAAACTCTACGCCAACACCCTTTGGTCAAACCGGAAATACGGCAAGTCGTCAATACAAGGATTCAAGGATTCCTCATGCTTACCTCGCAACAACGCTACTGTTACGTGCTAAGCAGGGGACTTAATGTTGATGGTGGTTTTTAGCTTAGGGTTAAAATCGTAAAACCTTGCATCCGATGTGACGTCACTCTGCAAGGAAACAGAGCCACGTGTGCTAACCTCTCCACTGGAAAATTTATTGAGCCACTCAATATACTTACATGAAATTTATCCAGACAGGTGAACCCCAGATGTTCTATAAATTTCGGCGCCTCGCGCATATTAACTTAATATAAGTTCCTTTGAATGCCTTTTATGCTATGTTCTCCGGCTGAACTCTTAATGTTGATATGGCATGAAGATTCGTGTTCACTCGCAGTAGAGTAGCACGAATCTCCAAGTATCAATAATAAGATCTCTACATAAGGTATTCAATCAGAAAAACATGCTGCTCTATGGCAATGAACTTAAAAGAGCTCTGTGTCGACACATAAAATTCAATCAACCTTACTAACTTGCAGAAGTCAGGGTTTCGCACCTCGCGCAACATACTAGACCTTGCTTGTCAAAAAATCAAGCTTAGGCAAACTAGGTAGTTAATCCGCCATAGATTAGCAGCTGTGAAACCTCACCCAGAATCAGAAAAAACTGGGAGCCGCAGCAGCAAAGGGAGGCGTGGCCTTGCCATTGGCCACACCCCATCCTAAACTGGCCCTATTTCCCCCGACTAATAAGGTCGCTTTAAATCCGTCGCAGCGCACCGGAATTGTGGCCATGCCCCAGCTTTCCGGCCACACTTCTTATCGACCAATCAGGTCGACCTAAATGCGCCACACACATTCCAAATGAGGTCGCCCCCATTTTGCTTACTGGCCCCAAATTCTTCCAATGAGAATTCTTCCACGGCGCCTTGGCCATGCCAAGCCCTAATTCTTCCATGGAGAATTCTTCCACAACGCCTTGGCCACGCCAAGCCCTAATTCTTCCAAGGAGAATTTTTCCAATGACGCCAAAACTTGGCCACGCCAAATCCTTCCAAGGCGCCAAGATTTGTCCACGCCAAATCTTTCAAACCACGCCAAAATCCTTCCAAGGCGCCAAGATTTGGCCACGCCAAACCTTTCTAACCACGCCAAATCTTTCCAACGGCGCCAAACCCTAACTTTGGTTGTGGAGCCAGTTTTTAGCTTTGGCCATACCGCAACGTCTCTGGCATACCACTATGCCGCGACTACTCTCATGCCGCCATGCCATGGCTACGCCTCCGGCATGCCATTAGCATGTGTCCGACGCCACTTCACTATACAACAAGATGTGGCGATAATCAATGGCCATCCTTCTTCATGAGATGTAATCTCAGCCATCCAAGTTCGCCAACGAATCGATAAGCTCACGACAAGTTTTAGGCGACTGGCCAAGACGAGCCTAGCATAACATGCTATTTTCCAGCGGAAAGCCTCTCAATTTTAACTTGCCTTACGTAGAAAAGTGCTACATCTTTCCACGGAAACACTCGAGACATCAAAATATGTCCCAAACTGGGGGATGCTCATCAGGGTATTGGTCTGGCGGTTTACAGCGTGCGGCGCGCAATGCGCCCGTTACAAGAAAGTGTCATGAAGTAGGATAATTAGTGATGGTGAGAAGTAACAGTGTAAACAATTCATTTCCTTCATCATGGAAGAGTAATGACTGACGGTTACACGTTACTCTTTTCTTCCACCACTCAATCGTTTCCACTTCCTACGAGACCAGGGTACGTTTCACTATGACTTGTATAAATAGGTTTCACCTATTTCCACCAAAAAAACAACTTTTTGGTCGGCACCACACAATATATAAAAATCACCTGGTAGCTTTCCATTCGGCTCATCAAATCTACTTTCTGATACAAGTCACAAAACGCCCACACTTCCAGAATCAACTATTCTGCAAGAAAAGCACTTTGTAGCCACACCGTTTATCTGAGGTCATGTGGCAAAATACTTATATTGCCGCAGTTAGATTATATTGTGGCAAAAACACATTTATAGCCACATGGTAACCATTGATGAGGCAAAACATTTAGTTTTTTCCACACTAAGGTTTGATGTGTGGCGAAAAAATGGTTTATTGCCGCAATCATTTTCCTAAGTGCGTCAAAAAGGTAAGTATATTAATTTAGTCTCTGTAACTACCAAAAGTAAAAAATTATTTTCATATTTAATAAAAAAGGAAAAAAAAATATTAGACATTTATTTATATTATTCAAAGAGTCAAAGTCCAACCTCCATTGTATATCCCCTTCTCATGCTTTCTCTCTCTATAACCTCTCGGGTTCTTATCTTACAGAACCTTTCAGATCGAAGAGAAGTGGTTCATACTTCATACTAATCAATGGTAGTCTCCCAAATAAGTTTTTGAAGTTTTTATGTTGTTAGGGCTTAAAAACTTAGGTTATTCAATCCATAGTCTCTGCAACAATTTTTTTGTTTCCGATTTTAATTTTGGAATTTTTTTTTTGGTTACTGAACTTTGTTAATGGTTTGATGATAGCGAAAGAATCCATAGCCTCTACTACAATTTCAAGAATCGAAGGAGTTATTTAATTGAGATGTAATGTTTGATTTGGAATTTTTCACTTTACATAAACATTTTCGGTGTTTCTTTCGGATTGACAATGTTTTAACTTTGATTTTTTTCTTCCATTGATTTATTAACCAGGTGAATCTAGTTTATGAATTTACTTTTTTTCACAGCATAAGTGCATACTGCTAATCAAGTTGGGGATGTTTCCATCCTTAGGTAATTCTCATATCTCAACTATTATGTTTTATGCATAGAATTTCTTTTTCTTTTCTTTTTTTGTTATGGTTTTAATATGTATAGATTTTAAGAATGATTCTTGATTATGAAAATAATTATTTTCCTTGAATATTTGATTTTGCAGAAAAATTTCCTTCAAAAGAAGAAGAAAATTTGCAAGAGCAGAAGAAGATTGAGATTGTTTCCGTTTTCTCTTTTTTTTTTTCCCTAAAATTATGTCTTTTTTTCCATATGATGCATCATTATGTAATGTATCGAGAAAATTAAATTTATGTGCTAAATTTGTATATGAATAAAATCAATATAACAAATGAGAGAATTTTTTGTTATTAATTTTTTATCTCTTATTTTCATAGAACAATTTAGAAAATAGGAACTGTATAATACCATAAAGATATATACGACAAATCAAAATCGGAAACAAAATTTCCACTCAAAATACAACAAAACTGCCTCACCAGTTGGTGTCGCGAAAAATTTATTAAAGGAAATAAATTTATAAGTATAAATAAATAAATAAAAATATTTAAATAATAAAATAATAAAATACTTTTTGCCTCATTTTATTGCTTCACCATTTGATAGTGTGGCAATAACTTTTTGTGACACAGGTTGTTTCCACAGGGTGTGGCAAAAGATTTTTATGTGGCAAAAAGATTTTGCCACATGAAAAGGGGGTTCTTGACACACTTTTCACGTGTTGCAGTATACCAATTTTCTTGTAGTGGCTGGTCTCAAAACTTTCTTCGCTTCCCTCCCTAAGACCAATCCTTCTCATTCACTTTGTGACCGAAGCAAGCCTGGAACAGCCATTTCTTGGTTTAGGCCAGGATTGTACAGATTTATCTCTCGAATCAAAAGTACTCTCGCGCAATACATTGTTTAGGGTTTAGTGTTTCTCACCCACACACCCAAAATTACCAAAATCAGCAGAAACGATTTTCACCCATAAACACTTGTACGCGTACCGGCGCAGCTCTATGGTTCAACGACTTTGGGTACGCATACCCGTTATGCATAGTAAGTTCATGAGTTCAGAAACTGCTTTGAGGTACATGAAGTGGATTTCGAGGAGGTAGGTACATGTTCTATTAAGCTCACATTCGACCAAAATGTGTTGGGCTAAACTTGGGCAGTTGGGTGGTCGGACCTAGTGCACGAGCGTGGAACATCGATTTATAAATGGGTTTTTTTTTCCCTCCACGAAGAGCATTTTATTGAGAAAAGCAAGAAAAAAGAATGAGGGGGACTAAGCCAATACCTCAAAGGAAAAGAAAAAGAGACAACAAATGGAATCAAAAACACGAAAAAACAAATTACAAACTATCGAAAGTGATAAACTGGCAGGCCTAACCTATCATCTCCTATAGCAGAAAGAATAAAATTTGGCGGCTCAGTCCATCATTGAGACCCCTGTAGAAGCTCCCCATTTGGCTAACAAATCCGCTACTGCATTTCCCTCTCTATATGTGGGAATATCTAAACTGAACTGTGGATAAGAACTTCATACAGTTAGCCCAATGCACTGCTAGTCTCCATGGCACTAAAGAATAATTAGACAATATTTTGATAACTTGTATCGAGTCGCATTCAAACCATATGCCTGACATACACTAAAACCGGGAAATTTTGAACGCATGAATGGCTCCCCATAACTCCGATGAAACTGAGTTATCCACACCAATGGACAGTGCTAAACTTACAACTACCAAGGAGTTATGATTTCGAAGTACAACACTACACCCCGATGGACCTAGATTCCCTAAAGATCACCCATCAACACTTATTTTGAACCAGCCATAAAGTGGTGGCTGCCAACAAACCTCGATGATTTTGGGCGCTTTATAAGCTCTACCCGTTATCTTAAAAATACTGAGTATATTCAACTCCTCCAAAAATCTGATTTTTTGCAATTTATGAAATGGTTGATTACTTCCACTTACTTACAACTTGAGTTAAGTAAAAATCATTAGGTAATCGTGTGTATAACCTGGCATGGATATAATGGGCCTAATTAGGAATGAGCTCGACACCTAAACCATTCCGGATACAATTTGTGGTAGCCTTTGCTAACATTGGTGACCCTTATTTATGCAAAATTGGGGTGTATACACATTTGTATGATTGTAATGAGCATCTTAGACTTTACAGTTGAGGTTTAAGATGCACAAACAAGTACACCATAATCTTAATCCCATGAATCAATTGAATTCAATTCATTTTTCTTGTATGTTTTACTATCCCTTAACTATACTAGATCATTGTTTCCAGAACACTTGTTGTTAATGTTATAATAAGAAAATTGAAGGCTTTTAGAGGAGTGAATTTGAGGCTTGGACATGCATCAAAAGTATGTTCATGAAATACTTACTTACCAACCCAACTACTCTTTGTTAGTCTCTATCTTGGTTTAGCAACAAAACATGTTTTGTATTTCTTTAAATTGGATTATTACTAATCCTAATCAATGAGGTTAAGGTTAGTTCATGTTAATTATGTAAGTTCAAGGGTACATAAGGATAAGTATCTCTTAGACTACTTAGAATGGCATAGTAGTTATAATAGTGCTATGTGAGGCTGTTTTTCAACTCTTGATGGAAGGTTGAAAGACACATGTCTTTTCTAGCATGAGGTGGACTCCATTCTATCTCTTGTTTAAAAGAAATTTTTCCATCATCAAAGGACAAGAGAGGATAGTAGTGGAAGTGTCTACCTAGATAGAAAACAACTGAAATTTCTAAGTTTTCCTTCAACTGTTGTGAGCTAATCTAAGGTATGTACTTATACTTCCTATCTACTTTCATCTTAATGTTACACAAATGCAGAATATATGATCCAGATGCATGAATTGTCATACCAGCTTATAATATTAACCTTATATGAAGAATAGCATGATTTATAGCTAATAAAGTTTTAGAAGCATGATTATAGGCTGGTATTCTAACATTGGTATCAGAGTTCTAGGTATAATATATTCTGCAACTAGTTTTGAAATAATTACTTAAATTCAAATCATGGGTTACACATGTTTTGTTGTAATCTTGTTACAAGGCTGTCATAAAGTATTACTTGAACCTTGTAGCAGTCTTCATGTTCTTTTATCGTTTCTATGTGTCGCCAAAGTGATACTTGGGGAGCTGATAAAACTGCATATTTTGGTATGAAACGACTACGCAAGTGGCATTTCAGATATTGTTTGTATGATGATACCCAAAGGTTAATCATACTGGTAACATATGTGATGGAGCAAGAGAATCTACTTGTACACGGTAAATGATAGGTCTTTTCGACCCAAAGGTTTAAAAGTCCTGTCTAGTACTATGTGTGAGTTGATTAGACTTGTTTTTGTTTGACTTGATATGTTGCAAGTTTAGCCAAAGGTAAAGTTGTGGTTATATCGAGTCTGAAATCAGAATTTAGTTATTATGAAGTATCAATAACAATTGTTGTTAGTTCTGATTTATTGTTATATGAAGTTTCAGAATATTTTATGTTTGAATACATATATATCATTCATATGGAAATAGATTAAAGGTTATGCATGCATATTTCAGCTACTTCAATGAATCCTACACAAATTCAAGGTTGTTTGGCTGGGATTGAGCCTCTAAAAAGCACAAACTACCCTAAGTGGAGGTCGCAACTGGATATAGTTCTTGGTTAATTGGAGTATGATATTGCTTTAAGAGATCCAATGCCTCAAAATCCTGTAGATAATTCTAATAGAAGTGAAAAACAGAATTACTACAAGTGGGAAAAGGCAAATAGAATGAGTATTATGATTATTCGAGGTTCGATTCCACATGCAATTAGAGGTGGAATTCCGTTGAAAGATACGGCTAAAGAGCTGCTGGATGTTATTAAATCTCAATTTATGGGTTCGGCAAAGTCTATGGCTGGTACATATATGGGTCAGCTGACATCAATGCGGTATAGTGGATATGGAAGTGTTAGAGATCAAATAATTCAAATGGAAGATCTAGTATACAAGTTACGAGGTCTGGATATGAACCTAAATGACGATTATCTAGTGCAACTCGCAGTAAATTCACTTCCAAAACAGTTTGAGACTTTTAAGATCAACTATAATACTTGTGACAGAAAATGGGATGTAAACGAGTAATTGCTCATTGTGTGCAAGAAGACGAAAGGCAGCGACGTGAAACTAAAGAATACGCACACTTTGCTTCAGCTGGTCCTAATAAGAAAAGATTCAAGAAATCAGGAAAGAACAAGAAACCTTAGGAATTGAAAAAGGAAACACCAAATGATGAGTCTGAAGTTAATAAGGATGGTAAGAAATTTCCGTTTAAATGTTATTTCTGTAAGAAGAAAGGCCATATGTAGAAGGACTGCTTTAAGTATAAGAACTGGCTAAAAAATGAAAGGTACCGATTTCCATATGATGTGCTTTGAAATTAATCTTGTTGATACTCCTTTGAATACTTGGTGGTTAGACACCGCGGCAACCATTCATATTGCAAATTCCTTGCAGGCATTCACAAGCAAGAGGAAACTAAGTAAGGAAGAGCGGTGTCTATATATGCCAAATACTCAAGGAGTGGAAGTTAAAGCTATTGGAAATGTACGACTAACTCTAGATTCCGGAAATTTTTTGGATCTTTTTGATGTATTTTATGTACCTACTGTAAGAAGATGTTTGGTTTCAGTTGGTAGACTTGATACTAAGGATTTTTCGTTTTCTATCGGTGGTGGATGTTTTAAGATGTATTATAACTCTCAACTAGTTGGTTATGGGCCGAATGTTGATAATCTATACAAGTTGAATGTTGATCTAAATTCTGTGAATTCAGTATCTTGTATGAATGTTGATACATCTAAAGGTATCAAAAGAAGTTTAGATACAGAAAATTCTTCGATGTTGTGGCATAAACGTCTAGGACACATATCTAAAGATCGAATGGAAAGGCTTATAAGGAAAAATATGTTACCGCAACTGGATTTTTCCGATTTCAGTACTTGTGTAGCCTGCATTAAAGGGAAGTTTGTTAAATCTAGAAAGAAAACTGCAATTAGAAGTCAAGGGTTGCTTGAAATTGTGCATACTGATATATGTGGTCCTTTTATAATTGCTTCTAGAGGTGGTCAGAGATACTTCATTACGTTTATAGATGATTATTCTCGTTATGCTTATGCTTATCTCATTCGTGAAAGATCGGATACTTTGGAAGTTTTCCAAACGTATAAAACAGAAGTTGAAAACCAACTTGAGAAGAAAATCAAAGTGTTGAGATTTGACAGGGGAGGAGAATATTTTGGGAAAGCTGATTCTCATGGTGAGCCTCATGGAAAGATGATTATTTTCTGCGAGAATAATGTATTGTGGCTCAGTTTACTACTCCAGGATCACCGGAGCAAAATGGAGTTGCTGAAAGACATAACAGAACTTACAAAGATATGGTTCGCACTATGTTGAGTAATTCTACATTACATGAATCCTTTAGGGGAGAAGCTCTGAAAAAAAAAAGTATACATACTGAATCGTGTACCTAGTAAGGCAGTTACGAAGACTTCCTACGAACTTTGGACAGGCAGGAAACCGAGTCTAAATCATTTTCATGTTTGGGGCTGTGCAGCAGAAGCTAGACTGTTTAATCCTTCAGAAAAATCACTTGATTCTCGCACTAAAAGTTGTTTCTTTGTTGGTTACCCAAACAGATCAAAGGGTTACAGATTTTACTGTCCATCTAAGCCTTTCGAAATTGCTGAAACTAACCATGCTAAGTTTCTAGAGGATGATCATATCAGTGTGAGTGAATCTCGACGGATTGTATTTGAATAGGAGGATCCTACAAATATGGCTGGAACCGAAAGCCATACAGAATCAACAATTGACATTACAGAGTCATCTAAAGCTATCGAAAAGAAAGAAATAATATTGTGCAGATCCGCTAGACCAAGAAAAACAGTTGTCAAACCTGGTTTCAAAGTACCTTCATGGTGGAATCCGATGGAGTTATTGATGATATGGAAGAACCATGACATATTCACAGTGGTGAATGGAAAGAACTCTCATGTTTGGCTTCCTTCCATAGATGAAGAATTAGAATCAATGGACAAAAATGGAGTATGGGATATGGTGGATCTTCCGAAGGAGCAACAACAGTTGGATGTAAATGGATTTTCAAAATCAAACGTAATGTTGATGGGAGTATCGAAAGATTCAAGGCGAGACTTGTTGCGAGGGGTTTACTCAAGAACCAGGTGTTGATTATGAAGAAACCTTTTCTCTTGTTTCCAAGAAAGATTCCTTTAGAGTTATCATGGAAATGGTAGCTCATTTCGACCTGGAATTGTTTCAAATGGATGTGAAAACAGCTTTCTTGAATGGTGATCTAGATAAGAAAATTTATATGGTACCACCGGAAGGTTTAACATCTAAAAGATCAAGAGGGAAAAGTTTGTTGCTTGAAGAAATCTCTATATGGGCTGAAACAAGCTTCTAGGCAATGGTATATGAAGTTCGATCAAGTAGTGTCATCTTACGATTTCATTGAAAATGAAGTTGATAGATGCATATATCTGAAAACTAGTGGGAGCAAATTTATCATCCTAGTTTTGTATGTTGATGATATTCTACTTGGTAGCAACAACATTCATATGTTGCATGACACTAGAAATTTTATCTCAACCAATTTCGAGATGAAAGATTTGGGAGAAGCTTCGTATGTTCTTGGTATTCGGATACATCGGGGCAGAAACAGAGGTTTATTGGGTTTGTCTCAAAAAACCTACATCAAGAAGATACTCCAGAGATTTGAAATTCAGAATTGTGCACCGGGTGAAGCACCTATCGTGAAGGGTGATATTATCAACCGCCAGCAGTGTCCTAAATCAGACTTAGAAAGGAGTCGAATAGACTCTAAAAGGTATGCATCAGCTGTTGGCAGCTTGATGTATGCCATGATTTGCACCCATCCAGACATTAGTTTTATCATTGGTGTTTTAGAATGTTACCAGAAAAATCCAGGTGAACTACACTGGAAAGCAGTGAAGAAAGTGTTTCGCTATTTGCAAAAAACAAAACATTTCCAGCTTGTATACAGAAGATCTAATGAATTGGAAGTGGAATGTTTCTCAGATTCTGACTTTATGGGTTCGGATAAGCTGAAATCTACATCTAGTTATGCATTTATGTTTGCTAAAGGTGTTGTTTCGTGGAGAAGTGTAAAGCAATCTGTTGAAGCTCAATCCACAATGGAGGCAGAATACATTGCTTGTTACGAAGCAACAACTCATGCAGTTTAGCTGAGAAATTTTATGAAAGGTCTTTTGGTTATAGATTCTATATCTAGACCTATGAAATTTTACTGTGAAAATCAATCTGCAATTAGCTTTGCGAAAGACAATCAAGGGACAGGAAGAGTGAGACATATAAATGTTAAATTCTACTTAGTAAAGAGCAAAGTCAAGAATCAGGAAATTGATATTTCTTATGTTTCGACTGAAAATATGCTTGCAGATCCTATGACTAAAGGTTTGAACCCTAAGGCGTTTAAAGAGCATGTAACTACTATGGGTGTTGTTGATATTTCATAGATGTATGACTTTTATTGTATAATCAAATATCTCAGTTTGCATATCAACATATTTTGTTATGATTGCTCTTGCTATTTTGTTTTGCTGTAATGTCATAATTGATGCATTCTAAAGTTCGCAAATATCTTTTAAGATTAAATCGAATGAGGTAGTCTTTTAAAAGACGTTAGCAGATCTATTTTGAGGTCATAAGAGTGCGGTAGTCTCTTAAAAGACGTTGGCAGATCTCTTTTGAGGTCATAAGAATGTTGTAGTCTCTTGAAAGAGGTATTAGCAACAAAAAAAAAAAAAATTAAAATCACAAGGAAGTCTGTTTAAGGCATAAAGGGATCTTTGTGAGGATTAAAAGGCTAATTGTCCTTTATGTAAGTATGCCTAAAGATTAACTCAAGAACAATAGTCTGTCTAGATTTCTGATTATGGAAACGTCTTGTGTATCTTTTAAATGGTGTTTGGGTCTTCATAGTCGAATTCTAGCGTATTGTTGGTCTTGAGGATAAGGTTCTACATGAATGGTTACTCATTGTAGGATTATATTTTTTTTTTTTTTTAAAAAAAATAGGGTTGGCCACCTACAATTTTCTACCTCATTAATCCAAGTCTGTTTTTTGTAAAGTTTTCTTAAACTTAAAAGGTTTTGTCGCTGCCCAAAGTGGGAGATGTTAGTCTCTATGTTGGTTTAGCAACAAAACATGTTTTGTATTTCTTTAAATTGGATTATTACTAATCCTAATCAATGAGGTTAAGGTTAGTTCATGTTAATTATGTAAGTTCAAGGGTACATAAGGATAAGTATCTCTTAGACTACTTAGAATGGCATACTAGTTATAATAGTGCTATGTGAGGCTGTTTTTCAACTCTTGATGGAAGGTTGAAAGACACATGTCTTTTCTAGCATGAGGTGGACTCCATTCTAGCTCTTGTTTAAAAGAAATTTTGCCATCATCAAAGGACAAGAGAGGATAGTAGTGGAAGTGTCTACCTAGATAGAAAACAACTGAAATTTCTAAGTTTTCCTTCAACAGTTGTGAGCTAATCCAAGGTATGTACTTATACTTCCTATCTACTTTCATCTTAATGTTACACAAATGCAGAATATATGATCGAGATGCATGAATTGTCATACCAGCTTATATGAAGAATAGCATTATTTATAGCTAATAAAGTTTTAGAAGCATGATTATAGGCTGATATTCTAACACTCTTGTCATGCGCTTATGCTATAAATAAATCTCACTCGGATCATTTTAATAGTCATTTGCTATATTTGGAACATTGGGTTACTAGATTGATAAGAAAGAATACATTTGGTTTACTAGATTGATAAAAAAATGGCATGAGAAATTGGAGTAAACTATAAAAATAGTTGTAAAGAAATCGCCAACACCTGTATATATCACTACTACTAATTAATGAACTTTACTACGATGAGAAAAACAAAGAAGAACTTCAATTCCTAGAAGAAGTTTCCCTTAATGCCAATGAAGTTCACAGTAAGTCTCAAATAAACCTTATCTCGTCGTTCTTGAGTCGAGCACTTATAAAAACATGGTTTAGAATCTAGACGGACATACAGACCCTGAGACATCCCAAGTAATGTTAATGTAAGGTATAAATTAACAAATCTATTTTATATCATATAAAGGGAACTACCCTGAATTGAAACTGGATATTTCTTTCATATTTATGCTCATTTTGATTTCTTTTTCAACTTCCTAAAAATGATTAAGCATGAAAAATACTACTACTGGTGCTCCTTCGAGGCGGTGGATGCAATAATCCTCAATGGTAACTTGATTAGTGTTTTAACGCACATCTTTTAAGCATGTGCCTTAGAACTGCACTTTTTCACCATTACAATTTTTTTTTTTTTGAACTGGGAACCCCCTACAAAGGAGTAGCACTAGACTACTAGTTTGCAACTGAATTACCCTGGATTGCTTCTGACAGACACCTTTAGCATGTGCCTCGGATATTACATTTCCACCTGCAATGTAAGAGCCTTTTTATCGCAAAGAAACCCAACCGGTTTTTAGGGTTGACATGGATGAAATGTATGAAATGAATTTACACCAACCTAAAATGCTATTCAAGTCATCTAATAGTGTGCCATAAGTTGTCTTTTCTTCGGATTCCCTTTAAAGATCGTTCTCTATTTTCAAAAGAAAGCATAGATTTGCTAATTTGGTAAATCTAATTTATTAGAGATGGTGTGAGAAGTTGGGGTAAACTAAGAAATAACCATCCAACAACTGAACAAGAAGAATGGAGAAAACTATGTTTGTCCAGGTTGTTTTCTCGATTTTTCAGGCTATTTTATAGTATAGAGTATATTATATCAAAAAAAAAAAAAAAAAACTATGTAGATATGAAAAAACCATACAACCTTATCCTGGTTAGTTTTTTTTTTTTTTTTTTTTTGATCAAAAGAGAAGATTTATTAAGAAGATTAAGGATGTACAACAATTCTACCAGAAGTAGATGAATACAAATAAAAGTAATTAAGTAAAGGAACTAGTGATTACATGAAAATATAGTCCCAGGTAGATAGAACTGAACTCGACAAGTTCAGGTGGACACGGTGACCTGTAGCTGCAGCCCAAGCCAATAAATATGATTTAGCTTCTTGAATCAGGTCGCCATCTGTTTTATACATGTACTGAGCATCAAATTTTCTGCAATTCCTTTCCCTCCAAATTGTATTAACAATTGTATTATCCTGGTTAGTTTGGCATGCGACAAAAAAAAAAGTTTTTCTAAAAGTATTGGATTTTAGGTTAAGTTGGGATTAAAGTCTTAGCTGTTGTTATTATAGTACTAAATCTAATAAATCATAATTACTACTGCATGGTTCGATATAAGATGAGTGTTTTCATCTGAAGAACTGACCCAAGAAAATTACGGTCAAATTGCAAGAATTTTTAGATTGATATACACTGTAAGAGCACTTCCTTGAATTCACATAACCAGAAACTGATTAACAAGAAGTAAAAGACATAACAAATCAAGATTTTTTTTTTTTTGAAGCATAAATCAAGATTTATTGATATTATTATTCTTTCAGTTCCAACAAAAGGATACCAAAACCTATTTTGATTTTTTTCTCATATACAGGAACTATCTTGAGTTGAATTTGGATATCGTTCATTTTTACCCTCATTTTGATTTATTTTCAACTTCCTTAAAATGATTAAGCATGAATGTTCTATTACTGATGCTCCTTCGAGGTGGATCAGTAATCCTCAATGGTAAGTGTGCTTCGAATATTACCCGGAATTGCTTTTGACACACCTTTTAGCATGTGCCTCGGATATTGCATTTTCACATACGAGGTATGTGCATTTTTATCACAAACAAACTCAAACGGTTTAAACTATGAAAGGGTGGATTATGCAAGTATTAAATGTGTGTTTATGAAATGAATTTGCACTGCCATAAACTATCAAGTCATCAAATAGTGTGCTACAAATAGTTTTTTTCTTCGGATTCCCTACACGAATCGTCTCTATTTTCAAAAGAAAAACAAAAGTTTACTAGCTATAGATTTGAAATTATCTTAATTTATTAGAGGAGAAAATGGGTCATTTGTCCAATAAAATTTAAAACACGGTTCAAATGGACGAGTAAAAAAAAGTACGGGTGAAACAGCCAAAATAAAAATAGCAAGATGAAACTGGATTCATCCTGGCTTATACTTAAAAAATAGCAAGGATGAAACTGGATGCATCCCGTAAAATAAAAATAAGAAAAAAATATTTGAAAATGGACATGATGAACCTGGTTACATCCTGCCTATTTTTAAATTTTTGTCCATTTAAACAGTATCTTTTTAATTTTTGGCTATTTAAACAGTATCAAAACCTAAGTATCTTTTTTACCCAGGAATTGTTGATTTTGGTCTTTTTGACCAATTTTGTGTTATTAGAGATGGTATGAAAAGTTGGAGTAAACTGAAAATTAACCATCCAAGATTGGAGAGCGGAGGAAACAATTTTTATTCCAGTTGTTTTATCAGTTTTTCACGCTCCATTTTAGTATAGAAAAAATATGAGAAGAAAAATATCATGCACGCATAGCAACCAATCTTATTATCATGGTTGGTTTGGCAAGCCAAAACAAAAGACCCAACATTAGTACTAAATTTTCTGCCAATACCGCAACTTGCTTAGGAGTAAAGAGTTACTTGTTGTTGTAATATTAATTTTTCTAACTGTAACTGGTATTTTCATTTTGATAAACAATACTCCATTAGTTAATATGAGATGAGTATTTTCATTTGCAGAGTTGTCCCAAAAACTGCGATCAAGTTCAAGAATTTTTATTAGTAAAATGTACGATCCCACACTCGTATTGGTTGGGCTTTCATTTTGTCATGATCCCTAAAGGTAAAACGTGCCAGCCCAGCCCGGCACACGAAGTCGCGTGCTTCAAGTGCCATGTGCCGTGCCGTGATGTGCCAACGATTTAAACGTGTTGTGCCGTGTTGTGCTTTATTAGTCAAAAGCTAAGCACAGCACAGCCCACGAGCACGGCACACGAATAAATGTGTTGTGCCGTGTTGGCATACGTGTTATATATAATTTGAAATCACTTAATGTATACATTAAGTCGGACATTATCACGAGAATTTAAATAGACAACATATCATTTGAAATTATTTCAAGTAAAATTAACAAGTTTATTCAATAAAAAAAATAGCCCATTAAATATAAAATTGGATAATTGTTATGTAAATTAATGTTCTAGTCAAATATAGGTAATGACATTATAACAACGATATTGGAATATATTTTTCAAATATTTAAGTATTCTAGCTGGTTTTTGACATTTCTAAATAAGGCAGCATAAAATGTCAAAAACTAGCTATTTTTTTCAAATATTAAGTATTCTAGCTGGTTTTTGACATTTCTAAATAAGGAAGCATAAAATATACCTCAAATTTCGTCACGATCCGGAACGTGATACCTTCACATACATTTGCTATAAATCCGGTGTTGCTGCTCGCAAAGAAGTTCCTATGGGCTTTTTGTCGGAAAACTCCAACACTTTACGACTGGCTGACATAATGGTGTACAACTGGGAAAGCGGTCGTGATGTTTTCTTTGACGTTACCGGCGTCTCACCCTTCACAAGTGCTTACGGCATGAACATCACACCTGGACACGCTATTTCCATGGCGGACAAATGCCTAGCACATGGTTACGAATTTAATGTCCTTGCGTTTACGACTCTTGGGGAACTTGGTGCAGACACATGCACTTTTTTTGAAGAGGTTGAAGAACCGTCTCACAAGTCAGGATGCGAATTCTAAGCAGTAAGTTATGTGGTTCTCTGTTTCACAGGTTAGGTGTTATAATCCCAAAAGGGGTGGGTGCCTAGCTAGTAGCTCGGATACCTTCCACCGACGTGTAATAAAGATTCTTGTTGATTTCTAATAAAATGCCCCTGATGGTGCCTTTCACAACTAAATAATAATAAGAATAATAATGATAGTAACTAGCAAACAAACCCCATATATACTATAATGTTTATAATGTTTGTTGTTCAGCTATTATGTTTGTTGTTCAGCTATTTTTTTTTTTGATCGGTCAATAGGAAGGATTCATTGAAAAAGAGGTACTTAGGGGGTACCTCAACCCAACAAATACAACCGAAACAAAAAAGGAAACCGAGTTTGGAGTCGATCACCCAAAGAAAAGAACAAAGAATAAAACGTCAAGTGAGAAAAACAAGACAATAAACACCAAATGTCTCATATCCAACCCAACGCGGCCGATAGAAATACGAGTCCCATAAAGCTACCACCATGTTAGCCGTCAACCCCAACATTTTAGTGTGTGACTCCACCCAAAAATAAGCTTGAATCTTAATATCTCGAATTAGACTTTCCAAGTTTCTCTTTTTGTGATTGAAGATTCTAGAATTCCTTTCTTTCCAAATGCACCACCATATTGCGACCGGTAAGTTGTTCCATATGCCGTTAAGTCTTTCATCACCCCAATCATGTCTCCAATTTTTTATAGTTGCGGAAATATTACTATCATAATTCCAATTGAAGTTGCATCCTTCGGAAAAATAATCCCAAATTCTCTTTGTTCGCCAACAATCATGTAACAAGTTGGTACTTGTTTCATCATCTTCTTCACAAAACCGGCACACCCTATCCACATCCATGCCTCTTCTAATAAGCTTGTCTGTCGTCATCAACCTTTCATGGTATAAAAGCCAAAGAAAAAAATTTACTTTGTACGGATAATTTCTACTCCAAATAATCTCACTTGGGAAGCTAATATCGCCTTGATCACAAAGAGAATCAAACCCGCATTTAACCGTGTAAGCATCAACCATATTGTTTCTATCCACCATCCACAATCTAGAATCTACGACCCCTTCTTGAATATTCACCACTTCTAGTAAAGAGTTTATGGAAGCAATGTCACTCATTATGGTTTGAGAATATCTACTTCGAGACATGAACTGCCATTTGATATCGTTACTCGAAATCTCATATAACCTAGTGTTTATGGGTAAAAATCGTTTTTGCCGATTTCGGTAAATTCGGTAGGTGAGTGAGAAACTGGTTCAAACCCTAAACAAATGTGTTGCACGTGAGCACTTTATAGATTCGAGAGATCAATCTGTACAAGTCCGGCCTAAACCAAGAAATGGCCGTTCCAGACTTGCTTCGGTCACAAAGTGGAGGAGAAGGGTTGATTTGGGGAGGGAAGCAAAGAAAGGTGTTGAGACCGGAAATACTGGGAGAGTAATGTCTCGACTTGTATCGAGAAGGTGGAAGCTTCGTAAGCTTGCAATAGATGAAAGCTTTTGGAGAGCTTGCAAAGTTGCATTTTCTGAGAGTGTAGTATTTTTCTCCTGACGAGACTTGTTGTCTGGTGGAAATAGGTAAGACCTATTTATACAATTCGAGATTGAAACGTACCCTGGTCTCATTAAGGAAGAGAGTAAAGGGTGAAATAATGGGAGGAGGTGGTAACCTCATGGTGTTAATGGGTGAAAACGTTTTCACCATTATTTCCTCTTTTATTTGACCGCTTTATTCCTATTCACGCTTTCTTAATGTGAGCGTAGGGTACGCTGCATGCTGTGACCGCCAAACCAAAACCCTAGAAAGCATCCCCCAGTTTGTGTTGATATCTCGAGTGTTGGTTGCACCTTGAGTGCAAGTGGCGCTGCTAGTGGCGCGTGTGGCATGTGCAGAATGCCCTTGTTGCGGGTTGTACCTCGAGCGCAAGTGGCAATGCCGGAGATGCTAGTGGCGTGTGTGGCATGTGCCAATGGCATGTGCGGAATACCTGGGTGGTAGGTTGTACGTTGAGTGTAAGTGGCAAAGCTGCTAGTGGCGTGTGTGGCATGTACGGAATGCCTTTGTGGTAGGTTGCATGGTTTGCGAGTTAGGCTACCAGCGTGGGTTTTGGCATGTGCCAATGGCGCGTGCGGCCAAGTTGGCCTAAGTTGCACGGCTTGCAAGTTAGGCTACCGGCGTGCATTAGGGTCACGGCTAGGTGATGAAGGCTACCAGCGAGCGTGTTGGCATGTGCCAATAGCATGCGTGGTCGTTAGGGCCGTGGCCTTGGTAGGAAAAGCTACCAGCGAGCGTGTTGGCAAGTGCCAATGGCATGCGTGTCCGTTAGGGCCGTGGCCTTGGTAGGAAAAGCTACCAGCGAGTGTGTTGGCATGTGTCAATGGCATGCGTGGCCATTAGGGCCGTGGCCTTGGTTGGAAAAGCTACCAGCGAGCGTGTTGGCATGTGCCAATGGCATGAGTGGCCGTTGTTGGCATGGCCAATGGCATGGCCATGGTAGGGCCTGAAAAAGCTACCAGCGAGCGTGTTGGCATGTGCCAATGGCATGCGTGGCCGTTAGGGCCGTGGCCTTGGTAGGAAAATCTACCGTGAGCGTGTTGGCATGTGCCAATGGCATGCGTGGCCGTTAGGGCCGTGGCCTTGGTAGGAAAAGCTACCAGCGTGTTGTGTTGGCATGTGCCAATGGCATGCGTGGCGGCGTGTTAGGGCCGTGGCCTTGGTAGGAAAAGCTACCAGGCGAGCGTGTTGGCATGTGCCAATGGCATGCGTGGTGTGCCAGGGTGGCGTGGCCTTGGTAGGAAAAGCTACCAGCGAGCGTGTTGGCATGTGCCAATGGCATGAATGGCCGTTAGGGCCGTAGTCTTGGTAGGAAAAGCTACCAGTGATGCATGTTGGCATGTGCCAATGGCACGCGTGGCCAATTTGGCCTAGGTTGCATGGTTTGCAAGTCTAGGTGCGGGCGCTACTTTGGCATGGCGCGGCTAGGGCCAAGGTAAGGGAGTTTGGCTTGGCGTGGCGTGACTAGGGCCAAGGTAAGGGTGTTTGGCTTGGCGTGGCGTGACTAGGGCCAAGGTAAGGGTGTTTGGCTTGGCGTGGCGTGACCCGGTGTGGCTAGGGCCAAGGCGAGTGTGTTTGGCATGGCTTAGCTCGGTTAAGTGTGGTGGCATGATTTGCCATTGGCACGGAGGTGCGGCTATCATGGTTGGCATGCTTCGGTGCGTTTGGTATGGTCGGCATGATTTGCCATTGGCATAGAGATGCGGCTAGCTTGGGCTAGGTGTGGCTGGCATGATTTGCCATTGGCACGGAGGTGCGGCTAGCATGGTTGGCATGCTTCAATGCGCTTGGTATGGCTGGCATGATTTGCCATTGGCATAGAGATGTGGCTAGCTTGGGCTAGTGTGGTTGGCATGATTTGCCATTGGCACGGAGGTGCGGCTAGCATGGTTGGCATGCTTGGCCAGCGTTTGGTATGGTCGGCATGGTTTGCCATTGGCATAGAGATGCGTCTAGATCGGGCTAGGTGTGGGCTGGCATGATTTGCCATTGGCACGGAGGTGCGGCTAGCATGGTTGGCATGCTTGGCGTTTGGTATGGCTGGCATGGTTTGCCATTGGCATAGAGATGCGTCTAGCTCGGGCTAGGTGTGGTGGGCATGATTTTCCATTGGCACGGAGGTGCGGCTAGCATGGTTGGCATGCTTCTTGCGCGTTTGGTATGGATGGCATGGTTTGCCATTGGCATAGAGATGCGTCTAACTCGGGCTAGGTGTGGCTGGCATGATTTGCCATTGGCACGGAGGTGCGGATAGCATGGTTGGCATGCTTCGGCGCGTTTGGTATGGCTGGCATGATTTGCCATTGGCATAGAGATGCGGCTAGCTCGGGGCTAGGTGTGGTGGCATGATTTTCCATTGGCACGGAGGTGAATTAGGGTTTTGTTCATTGTAACACTAATTTGAAAAAATACCCCCTATTAATTAATGACTACACGTATTAAATGTTCTAATAAATGTGTCGCTGGTGACATTAGGTTATTTGGGGTTTTACGATTTTACCTTTGTTTAAAAACCACCATCAACATTAAGTCCCCCGCTTAGCTCGGAGGAGCTTTGTTGCGAGGTAAGCATAAGATGGTGACAAACTATCAAAGACAAATCGTAAAGAGAATTGAGGAGGTTTGTCGACATTTTTATCAATAGGATTTGGAATCCTTGCCTCGGCAATTTTGCACAAATCGGGAGGTCAAGCGCAATTGGGAAGTTATCGTTGTGAGAGACGGGCAGTGGGCGGCATTGAGAAGTTGACGCGAGTTTAGGAAACTGAGCGTGCTAGATGGTGGGACCGGCGCAAGGTGGGGAAGCTGTGCGTGCGTGCTGGCGGGACTTGAACGGTCATTGGGAAGTTGGCGTGATTGGTGGGGCCGGTGCAACTTGGGCGACATTGGGAAGTGATTGCGAGTTGGGAAACGAAAGGTGGCCGGGTGGGACCGGTGCAACTTGGGCGGCATTGGGAAGTTGACGCGAGTTTAGGAACCGAAAGTGCTAGGCGGTGGGACCGGCCGCAAGGTGGGAAGTCAGCGTGCTTGCTTTGGCGGGACTTGAGCGGTCATTGGGAAGTTGGCATGATTGGTGGGGCCGGTGCAACTTGGGCGGCATTGTGAAGTGGTTGCGAGTTGGGAAACTGAGCGTGCTAGCTGGTGGGACCGACGCAACTTGGGCGGCATTGGGAAGTTGGGCGTTCTTGTGAGTTCGCACGATTTTTGGTAAAGGGAAATCCTTCCCTATTTCAGAATCTTCACGCCCATATATATATAAAATCCCTTTCTCTCATCTTGCACCTTATTCCTTTCATCCTTTCCTACTAGCGGCAGAGTCACAAAGAAAAACCAGCTTCCAGGTATGTCTTCCAGTACTTCCCTTGTTTTCCTTTTCATGTAGGTGCAAACCCTAAGAGTAGGCATTTTTATAATCCTTGCAATGATATCGCTCACATAATTTCTTGGCGTGCCTCTTGTAGAAAATATTGTATGTATGCACCCAAGGGAAATACTGCATATATTATTCGAACCCGTAGGAAAGTGCTCCATATATAATTTTGAACCCGAAGAAGGATATTGCAAATCTTGAGCCCGTATAAAATAATCGCGTATAATTTTGAACCCGGAAGAAAATATCTGCGTGTGCGCTTCGAACCCGTAGAGAATACTCAGTATATGAATACTGAAGAAGAATATTGTATATGTGCTTCATATGACTTCGAACCCGTAGGAAATATTGCATATATGAATTTCGGTCTGAAAGAAATCTCACAGCGTGCGATTTTGAACCCGTAGAAAATGCTCCATATATAATTTTGAACCCGAAGAATGATACCGCACACGCACTTGAGCCCGTATAAAATATAATGCGTATATAATTTTGAACCACAAGAAAAAATCTGCGTGTGCGCTTTTGAGCCGATAAAGAATACGCCCTTTCTTTTTTTTTTTTTTGTATTTGTTTTTCCTTTGTTGGGCGCGGTTATGTGTCGGGAGATAATTTTGTCTTTCTCCGTGTAGATATCTTGTTACTAAGTTGTTATGAAGAAATCCAATTGTTACCCGAACAAAATTTCTCCTCATCGAAGGATGTCCATAGTTCCGAACCGAACACGGATGATGAATTCTTCGCCAAAAACTTGCCTCCGCTCGGAAAAATCACCTGTGTTTCGTGCCAATTTTGTTAACCGGTAGTGAAGATGAAAAAGAAGACACGTTGATTCGCCCAGAGAACACCATACGGTTCTGTCTTCATAAAGGGGTATATTCCTCTTTCAACATTGATTTCGGGGATGTGTCAAAGCCCATTGCGTTCTTTTGATAGATGGGTTGAGTTCATGGTGAGTAAGGAGCATATAAATACCAACTTGACTCGAGCGCAGATTATTGATGCTTGTCGAGCTTCGATAAATCTCCAGTTATGAAGGATATCCCGGGCTTGGTTTCTTTCATCTCCAGATGGTGTTCGGACACCCATACGATCATATGTAGATGGGGTGAGATAACTTTCTCCTTGGAGAGTGTGGCTCTCTTGCCGGATCTCCCAGAATCGGGAATCTTAACATCCAATTATCTGGAAAGCGAGGGGAAGATGCGAGATGACCTTGCCGCTAAGTTGGAAGATTTCGCTCTGAAAGACTCCACTGCGAAGTCGAAGGATTCTGTCTGGAAAGAGGATGAAAGGTGCCTTTACAGCTGGTGGATATCTCAATGGTTCCCAGACGAGCTGGAACCTAAACAGAAAAGCAGTGATCTTCACGTCGCAGCATTTTTGGCTCTCTGGTTGTCTAGGGACATTTTTGACGACGGTTCTAGTAAGAAGGATATAAGACCAGAGTTGCTAATGATTGTTGTGAAGTTGGCAAAAGGTGAAGTTCTTCCCATTGGAAAGCTATTCCTCGGTTCCCTGTATGTGCATCAGGATCACCTAGTTGCGAACATGCGAGTTTCAAATGGTTTCATGAAAGTGGATTCATATGTGCACGTTGCTTTTCTGCAAGTCTGGCTATGGGAGCACTTTGAGAAGTATGCTCCGAAACCGATGCCTTCGGGGGATAAGCTTTTGAGATCCGAGTTTCAAATATATATGAACACTGTAAAGAAGAATGTCAATCTCTCTTTGGGGATAAGCTTTTGAGATCCGACGTCCATGACGTGAGGGGTAAATACTATTGCACATGTTGCTACGCTGATGAAACCTCTTACGACATCTGATCAATCCGTATGCCGATACACTGACAAGTTCTTCTCTGATGGACGAACCTGCTAAATCTTTCTACGGTTTAGTAACCATAATAAGATCGTGATGTACCAGCTAGGCTACTGTATGCCTGTATCTGTTGATTCTATTTCCTTAGCTAGCTAGTATTGATCTTTTCTTAATTAGCATTAGCATCCTTGTTCGACGCCATCTTATTCGTTGTGATTGTCACTGGCTTTGGTTTTGGATTGCAGTAACGAATATTGTTCTATGTACATGTGATTTTGCTTAACTAAATCAAGGAGCTATACAGAAAATTTAAGGAATTCCTCTGTTTAGTGATATTAAGACGGTATAAATAAATAGTGTTATTCACAAAATATGAGAAATCCTAATATACAGTATGTGGAATCATTTTTGTGATCAGCAAATGTAAAAATTTTATAGAAAAAACGCCTACCAGGGGGTAAGCAAAAAACGCTCAGCAGAGCTTACAACCCAAACAGGACCAGAACATCCTAAGCCGGCAATCCCTTAGAGCAACTGCAGTGGGGAGACTATAACCAAAGACTAAAAACCAAAAAAATCTGAAAAAAATGAGTTTACTCCGCGGTGCGACACTACGGTGGAAAACTAAATTTGGTGGGGCGCAACTTTAAGTTGCGCCTCACTTTTTTTTTTTTTTTTTTCCAGGCGCAACTTTTTTTTTTTTTTTTTTTTTTTTTCGGGCGTAACTTTGAGTTACGCCCGATCATCAGACGCAATTTAAAGTTGCGTCCCAATTTTTTTTTTTTTTTTATATATTCGGGCATAACTTTAAGTTACGCCCCACCAGGCGCAACCTTTAAACTTCGCCGAGCAAAGACCAAACCAAAGACCAAATATAGTTTGGTTTTTAGTTTTAGTCTGGTATATGATCTTTACTCCTCTCCGTAGCGCTTGGTTTTTCGACCAAATTTTTAGTTATACTCCTCGACTGTGGATGCTCTTACAACACAAAAAAAAAACTAAAGAAAACCAAAAGGGAACTAAAATTACATTGTTATCCTTTGTCCAAAAACCAAAATAGTACAATGCGCCATTTAACTAGATGTATCAACGGTTTGGTGGTTCGTTTTTAGTTTTCCTTCCTCGGGAAACGTAAATATATTGAAAAAGCTTACACAGCGTAAATGCAAAACAGCATTCCGAAAATGGCTGCATGAAAATATAGAAAGAAAAACAGTACAAAAAAGCCCAACCACTTCCGAGCATTGTGCTTAGGAAAAAACTCCAGAGCTGAAAACTTGATATGTAGAAAGAAAATATACCAGTATTATAGCCGCTTTTAGCGGTATTACATTTAAAAAAAATATTAAGTTGAGTATGAGTGAAATTCCTTTTAAGCCCCTCGGACATAAAATACTGGTTCCGTCATGTATGTACTCTTTGATCGGAAGAGTCAGTGAAAACCTAGTGGTTCTGCTATAGCATAGAGAACCCTTCCTTCTTCATTGCCCAGCACTGCTCCTGCTCCAGCTATTCCTGGGTTGTTTCTAGATGCACCGTTACAGTTGAGTTTAGGAATACCTGGTGGTGGATGAGTCCAGCCCACAGAAGCAATATAGCGAGTGGCCCGATGGTTGTTATTGTTGACTGTTGGGGAGGGCCTGGAGCCAGGGCCGTCTCAGACATTTAGACGACCCTGGGCGAAATAGCTCAGGACGCCCTGTTACGCAAAAAAGAAAATAAAAAAAAAATCACATAGAATCTACCGTATAACATCGAAATCAAATAATTTGTGGCGCACAAAAGAATAACATTAATAAGGGGAAAATGGGGAATATGCCCCAAAATCGACTGTCATCTTGGGGATATGCCCCAGGATTCCAGTTTTTGGGAATATGCCCCAAAGTAACGGTTTCCGTCAAAGAACCGTTAAATAGACTATTTATCGTAAATGTGTCCGAACTTTCTCTCTAATTTTTTCAAGATTTTTTCGTCTAAATATGTTCCTGAACCTTGTAAAGGTGTTAATATATCGTATATCTGTCTTTTAATTCGCATATGTGATCCCAAGTGTGAGCGAATATTAACTACTTAACGGTTTTGGATGGAATTTTGGACGTCTGGGGCATATTCCCCAAAATTGGAATCTTGGGGCATATCCCCAAGATGACAGTCGATTTTGGGGCATATCCCCAATATTCCCATTAATAAGTCGAGGACTCTCCATCAGAAATGAAGAAAAAAAAAAACACATTTTAGCTAATGGACCAAAATTTCCCGCCCTCTAAAATTTCCCGCCCTGTGCGGGAGCTCAAGATGCCCCCTTCAGAACCGGGCCTGCCTGGAGCTAATGGAGGTTGATGTAGTTGTGCCCATAGGTAGTCAGCGGCGTCTTTTGTAATGAGTAACTTGATTGTGTTGCTTGAATCATTAGTATGCTGAAAATAAGATTTGTTTCTGTGAACCCATATGTGCCACAAAGAGTAACAAAGGTGAGTTGTGAAGTCTGGTGGTGGTTTTGTCTGAGGAGGCAATGGGTGGAGCAGATTGCGAACATTTGTGATAGGCGTGATGAGCAACGGTATGGCTGGGTATTGAAGCTGTAGAAAATTCCTCATCTTTGTCCATATCAGTTACGCTTGTGGACAGCCAAATAACATATGATAGTGTGGCACACAACATATTGGATTTGGAAGATGTCTATAGCTTTCGGTGTTTTTGTTTAAGCCTTTTACGAAGTAGACCTGTCTTTTTACAGTTTGCGAAGAACATCATTTACAAGATAGACGTGAAGACTGTAAGTTCAAAATTTCTGCTATTAGTCCCATTTGTCTCATCAAGCGGGCATCAAAACTTATGATGATTTGGCTGGTCCTTTATAGATATAGGTGCAGTAGTTGGAGAGAGGAATTCATAACTTCTCTTGCAAATTTCTTCTAGGGGATGGTAACAGCAAGATACTTGGGTTGGCCAAAAACCTCTTGTTCGCTTGTTTCTGCTATGTGCCCATCTTTGTTTTCACATCTAATTTTTGTTTTTTCCGTCTATCATTAGCATTACACCATTGTCGAAGAAGCGTTTCTCTTTCATTTTAAGTTCAGTGTATTGTGCTAGTGCTTACTGAGATAAGATCACAGGCTGGTACCAAAGTGTGTTTCGAGTTTCCATTTTTTCCGGTATATGCTAAATAGTTGATTCAGAGAAATTCTCCAACGTTGGGATAGCATTCATTCAACCAAGTACTAATGATACAGAGGTCTAATAATTAGAGAAAAATAAAATAGAAAACAATTTGAACACTGAAGTTACCATAAAACTAACTAATGGAAAGCATGAAATTCTACTAATTCCCTGGGTGTTTTCACCGAACCTCCAGGTACTTTCTCACAGTAACTATAAAAATTCCTAGTTTCTCCTTCAGGAATGAAGGTTTTCAGGGAAAGGAGGTTTTCTGCTTGAGCGTGCACCTCATAATCCATGTACGGGAAATTCAAATTATCATCATCGCCAAATACAACGTTCTGGGGTGACTCCATTTTTCATCTTGGTTTCAAAAATATCACAATTTCGGTTCTCACAGGAGCTGGAGCATTTTACCACCTTAAAATATTTCGTTTGCAAATTGTAGAGTAAAAGAGATTCCCCATCACAACAATACAAAAACAGCTGGTCGGAGAAACTCAACATACGCGTAGGCGGGTTTTTAGTACTGTAGAAGGCGTAGTAAAAGTAGGAATGTCAGGTAACAACGGAAGGGAGCTGCCGAGTTGGTAGTAAGCCTTTCTCCCTAATTTGAAGATCGAAACACTCCCCCTCGATCCATACTTGGTTGACCTTGTCCTTCGGTACAAACAGATCAACCTTAAAACCACAACAACAAAAAATACCCCGCTGACGATTGTGACGATGGAGACTGCGACGATGACGACTACGACTGTTGTGGAGTTTCATTATCTTCTCAGAACGTGCAACACAAATATATCCCTTACACTTCAGAAGATGATGATCATCTACTAAACATTGCTGATAATTCCTCGTTGTCCAGGTTGTCCCTGTCAGACTACACTCAGTTGGTAGACGAATGAAGCGAATCTTCTCTGTGTGGATGTCGAACGAGAGCAACATATCCATCTTATCATTATCACTCATAAAATTAGTTATCCTCCAAAAAAAGATCACCCCCGATCTACGAGTAGTCCTCGAAGATCTTGTTACCATTTGAAAGCAGTATTAGTGCCCAATGTAAGAACCATGCAAACAAACTCCTGATCACCGGTCATTGTTGATGTATGTGCCAAGACTCTAAATTGTAATCTATTTAGTAACGGTCAATTAATAATCTGTTAATGGGCTTCGATCGGTTTACTATTGATGATGGTGTTTGCACCATTGGGAACCGTAAGAAAGAGCTGGTTGCTACGGTAAAAATGACTTGGAGTCATTTATTTCCTTTGCCTATAAAATCAGAAATTGTCTGTGCTTTCAGTGGTATTGTTTTTGATGACAATTGGTCATGGTCATCAATTGGTTTTTGATGAAATTGTCTGTTCTTTCAGGTTAATTTTAATGTTGGCGAAGAAAGGAATGGTTACAGGTTTACCTTTATTGGAGGGACTTTTACCGAGTATGCAAAGGTTGTATTGTGGGGTAAGCAACACAGACTTTCGTTTCCAGCTGGAAAGTTGTAAACACCGTTAAATTACCATAGGATTGTGTGGAGACAAATCCCAATACCCAATACAATACTCTGGAAAAGGTCTGTCTTTCTCCGAAGGAATGCTCTGCTTTTATAGGCAAAGCCTGACATGGAAATATCGTACACGTGACCCTAATACCTTTTCTGGTAAGTCTTCTGTGATTAGCCGTACACGTATATTATTACAGCTGGGGTTATTTAGGCAATCAATAATCACTTTCCGAGGGAAGCCCAGTTGTGCCACGTCATTGTCATTGGTAGTCTCGGCTTGTTACATCATCGTTGATGGTGGCTTCGGCTTGTCATCAACCGAAGCCCCCATTCTGGTGCCTTCGGTTCTGGTTAAATCCATGTGCTTACAAAAGTCTAGAAGAGGAACACAGCCGTTGGAGATAATGCATTTTGATCTGTGTGGCCCTATGAAGTCTGTTTCACATGGAGGTAATCGTTATTTTCTTACTTCCATTGATGATTACAGTACAGAGAGACTTGGATATTTTTCTTGAAGAACAAATCTGATGCTGAAAGATTTAAGACATTTAAAGTTTTTATCGAGAAGCAAAGTGGAAAGTGTTTGACCGGTACTTCGCACCGATAGAGGTGGAGAGCACAACTCGAATTATTTTGGTGATTATTAGGCATCAACTTACAGCTAGTTATACTCCGCAACAAACTGGAGTTGCCAAAAGGAACAACCGGATAATTGTTAAAATTGCTCGTAGTATGTTGAACTATAGAAATTTACCTAATTTTATTTGGCAGAAGCATTGCTTATGCTAGTTATTCTTAACATGAGTTCTACCAGTAATGTTCGCTACATGACCCAGTAGAAGCATGGAGAGGTTTTAAGCCTGATGTTGCAGCTCTTCGTGTGTTTGGTAGTATTGCATATGCTCATGTACCGTTTGAAAAACGACTAAAGCTTGATGTGGAAGGTGGAAGTGTATCTATCTTGGTTATAGTGATACCACTAATGGGTATAGGTTATGAACCCAATCACGGGTGCTGTTATTATCAGGAGGGATGTTGAGTTTTTTGAAGACAAATCATGGCAGTGGACAAGAACTAAAAAGGTAAAGTTTGGGAGTTGAGTTAGACGTCATCGACAATGAAGATCCATATTCCGAGGAAGAAGTGTTGGATATTTTCAACAAACCCTTGAACAGAAAACTCGTTTCTATTATCAGTTAGAAAACCTGAACAGAAAACTCGTTTCACCAATGGACGCATTGAAGGAAGAGACGCGCCTGTTCACTCTGAAAAGATGCCTGTAGAGATGAAGAGTTATCTCCAAAGGGTGTGATTTCCTCTTTAAATAGGAGACTTGTTTTTCATTCAAAACACATCTCTCAACTCTCTCTGTTTTCTTTCTTATAAGCATCATCAGAAACAAAACCAGTGTTTCTTGGTTGGATCAAGGTCGTACAAGCTTTGAATCCAACAACCGTTGTGGGGCTTCAAGTATCCTGACGGCAATATTCAATTGACCTGTTTGTACTCGCCAATTCAATTGGGAAAGGGTCGAATAATTGTCGAAAAGAATCTTTCATAAGAGCCTTGAACCCTAATACAACATTCTTTTCTTCACCCTGTTTTACTGCCATTTTTCCAACAAGAAGTACAAGAACCAAATACACATTTCATTCCGAACAATGCTAAAACACCAAATAGTGCTTCTGAATCTGATTTTTTACCTCCCCAAGTTCCAGCAACTCGTATCTCTACATGAACTCGCAGTATGCTTACATGTTTCCAGTATTACATTGTAACTAATGATCATGAAAATTGTTAGTGTTGCATCGTCTGCAGATTGTGATCCTATGACTTTTGTAGAGGCCATACAAGGTGATGGGTTTGTGCAAGAAATGATGAAATTGGTGCTGTCAAGAAGAATGTTACTTGGGAGCCTACTTCGGTTCCTTCAAAGTAAGTTTGAGATGACAGATATTGGTTTTCTTGGTCTTGAAGTGATGCAGACAAGTGATGGTATTTTTATTTATCAATTTTTTTTTTTTGCTGATGGCATTTCGAAGAAATTCAAGATGGAATCATGCAATTCAATTAAGATGCCAGTGGAAGGAAAGATGGATTTGAATACAGGTGGTAATTCTGAACTTGTAAAGACCAAAATATAGAACTGGAATTCTGCAAGTCACAAGATAAAGTTGCTAGGTTGAAAGAGTTGATGGGTGTCTGCAGTGTTGAATGTTCGAGTTCAAGGGAGAGTGTTGGAGTTTAAGCTCATCCAACAGATAAGTGTTTTCCTGTTTCTGCTCTCTTTCAGGTTGAATAATTCAGAACTAGTCTTTACTAAAAGACTCTTTAGCTATTCCGAATTATTAGGAACTTGTTAGCAATGAGCATTTAGATCAGATTTCTTTACTAATTATAAGGAACTTGTTAGCAGGTTGAACATCCCCTTCTTTTATATTTGTTGTGATGGCAGGTACATTAGGAACTTGTTTGTTTGCAGCTGCCTCGGCGTCTGGATCTGAGTCAATCCATGACCCGGGCCAAGTCAGCGGTCAGACCGTTTGTTTTGCATTTTTAGTCAGATATGACTTGACCTCTGACTCAGACACAACCCCTGACTCGGACCCATTTGAGTCAGGTAACGAAATACCCATAACTCATGGGACCAAACCACTGACTCACGTTTTTTGAGTCAGATGATTCAGATCTGACTCAAAACAAACATATTGAGTCAGATCCATATGAGTCAGGTGATTTCACTCAGATCCGGATGACTCAGATCTAGACGACTCACATGAGTCAGGAGTAAACAAACATGGTGTAACCGTAGTTAGATCCTACAAACATGGGGGTTAGTCGTGAGAGAGTTTGAGAGATTTTAATGTATTTAAATCCTTAGGGATTTAGACGGAGTGTATGAGAGTCTAGACAATTTGGGGGAGTTTAACCCCAACTCCCCAGAAATCTCTTGTTTTTTGAGAGATTTTGTCCAAACACAAAAACATCATGAAACTCCCCCAAACTCCCCCAAATTGTAAACTCCCTATACTTCTAGTGTTTTATGACTAACAGGGAGTTTAAGAGATTCTAATCAAATCTCTCACCACTAACAGGGAGTTTGAGGTATTTGTAGAAACTCCCTAGAAATCTCTCACCACTAACAAGGAGTTTGAGGTATTTGTAGAAACTCCCCCACGACTAACAGGGGATTTGCTAACTCCCTTGAAATACATCAAAATCTCCTACGACTAACACCCTGAAAATATGAGTCATGAGAAACATTATAGAACTGAGTACAGTGTAGGGCTTATAAATGGCGTTCTGACCGTGGAGTGGCAAGTAAAAAGGGAAAACGTGCAGCAAATATAAAAACATATTATAAAAACTAAGCAAAATAAACTAACTGTAGTCGGAGCAAATCTGTGCATGAATTGAACTTGATCTCCCAATGTTACGCTATGATCTTGCCTTTTTTCTTGAGGTTTATTCGAAGAAGAATCGGTAAGAAAATATCCTTTGTTATGTTTTGTGCCTACACTGTTGTTGATATTCGCGTTTGATACTTTTGTGTAAGTTCTTGCCTTGCGTTTGTTTCACATGTGTCCTCAAAACTAGGGGTGAGCGCGCATGGGCAGGTATGGACCGGTTTTCACCTCATCCGCATCCAATCCATTGCACTACGGATTTCAAATTTGGCATCCACATCCAATCCAGATCCAACGGATTTGCATCCAATGGATGCACGGATGGACGGATTGGATGCGGATAATCCAATGGATTTGTTTTAGTTAAAATTTATAGTAAAAAAAAATAAAGCTAACACAAATGACTCCTTATAAAACCTGCATATCCTATATATGTATACAAATATAAAAATGTCATGTACAACACCCCAAGTAAATATTTTAAAAATTCTTAAATGATCCATAGTATTTTTTAGAACTATATAAATGTCCTTAATTTAACGGATATGGATGTCCAACGAATTTTCATGGTTGCATCCGGGCCCGATCCGTTATCCGTAGGATTTCAAAAATTTCATCCGCATCCAACCCATTAACGAACGGTCCGGACATCCATCCGCAAAAGAACGGTTGGTCTCGGTTAAATCCGCGGATTACGGGCCAAATGCTCACCCCTACTCAAAACTGGTTTCGAGTTAAATTTTGAGTTTCGGTAACTTGGGCTTCTTGTTGGGCTATGTGTCGTCCGAGAGGGCTTCAGCCTTCAGATGGGATTTAAGTAACATGCCTCCAGATCATATTGAATCATTGATTAAGAACTTGATTAAGTGCATTTCATTCAAAACCTGTTTGGAGGGGAATACGTGCTTATTCAATGTCCCATCTAGGATGGATTTATAAGGGATAATGCAATTACCTATACCTATATATTCTAAAACAATTTAAATTATTAAAATGCTCTTATCCTTAAAAACCTAAAATTAAAAATCGAAATCACCTTTACTTAGAGATATTCTCTTATTCTATAGCTTTAGAATCAATGAAATCACTACTAACTCTGAATCGAGGAGAAAATCCCACCTTGATTATTACCACTATAGTTGACCAACCCTTAGCTTCAAGTCTCTAAGTGGGCCCTCTTGGCCACCCATGAACTTGGCTTTTTCGCTTATTCTTTAGCATTAAAATCAAAATTCAAAATCAAAATTTTTTAGTTGCCACAATTAATCCTAACCTAGCGTTTTTAGGGGTCACTTAATAGGATTTAGGGGCCAACAATAAAACAAAATAAGGTCACCCAAACCTAAAGTGAGTTACCCCTTATCTCGCATTTTTCTTAATGGCAAAATTTCCCTTATATAATCGGGAGATAATATATTACTTTTATCCTCCGAATGCATTCGGTAGACAAAATAAGAAGCATGCATCCGAATGTAGTGGGTGCAGTATTTGAATGAATTTTTTTTCATTTTTTTCTAGGGTTTTTCTATTTTTTCCCAGATTCGGGAGATATTCATGATTTTAAACTTCCGAATGTAGTCGTGTTCTTTTCTAAAGAACATCGACAGTATTCGGGAGATAGAATTATAGGTTAACTTCCGAATATTTTTGGTCATATCTTCCTGTGAACAAAATAGATATAATCGGTAGCTTAAAGAATTTTTTGAACACAGTAATCGGAAATACCAGTGATTATGGTCGTTCCAAAATGCCAAAACCTAAGGATTTTGGCAGGTTTGGATTGTTGAGCCACTCAATAATCGGAGATTTGGTTAACAAAATTTACCTCTGATTATTACAAGTTCAAAATTTGAAAAATATTTGTTTTTCCAAAATTCTTATTTTTCGGCCATCGTATATTCGAGAGTTTATTCAAATGACATATCTTCTGAATATTACTGTAGCAGAACCAACCATGCCATGGATCTAGGTGATTCCAAGGGCCATTTTAGAAGGTTAGGCAATATACATTCGGGAGTTTATGTAAATTATATTACTTCCGATTATTACAAGTTCAAATTTTGAATAATCTCTGTTTTTCCAAAATTCTGATTTCTGGGCCATTGTATATTCGGGAGTTTATTCAAATGACATATCTTCCGAATATTACTGTGGCAGAACCTACCATGCCATGGCTCTAGTGGTTCCAAGGGCCATTTTAGAAGGTTATGCAACATACATTCGGGAGTTTATGTAAATTATATTACTTCCGATTATTACAAGTTCAAAATTTGAAAAATCGCTGTTTTTCCCAAATTCTGATTTTTGGGCCATCGTATATTCAGGAGTTTATTAAATGACATATCTTCCAAAATTCGAAAAATTAAGGTTTTTTTTCAAAAACTCATTTCGATTTATGACAATCGGTAGTAAGGTAAGTGAACTTAACTTCCGATTATATAGTGGCATTTTGAAATGAGAATTACCATATTCGGTAGTACTTTAAGTTAATTAAACTTCCGATTATATACTGGCCCCAGAACGAGTTTTTGAAAAAAATTCTTCAATTTTCGAATTTTGGTACTACCATAATTGGTAGTAAGGTAAGTGAACTTAACTTCCGATTATATAGTGGCATTTTAAAATTATATTCGGTAATATTTTAAGTTAGTTAAACTTCCGATTATATATTGTCCCCAA
Source organism: Papaver armeniacum (assembly GCA_023531295.1). Taxonomy (NCBI): domain Eukaryota; kingdom Viridiplantae; phylum Streptophyta; class Magnoliopsida; order Ranunculales; family Papaveraceae; genus Papaver; species Papaver armeniacum. The sequence goes on along the minus strand of JAJJWW010000796.1, from coordinate 397,291 downwards.
AACGAGTTTTTGAAAAAAATTCTTCAATTTTCGAATTTTGGTACTACCATAATCGGTAGTAAGGTAAGTGAACTTAACTTCCGATTATATAGTGGCATTTTGAAATGAGAATTACCATATTCGGTAGTATTTTAGTTAATTTAACTTCCGATTATATACTGGCCCCAAAACGAGTTTTTGAAAAAAATTCTTCAATTTCCGAATTTTGGTACTACCATAATCGGTAGTAAATTGTGTTCATTATCTACCGATTGTGTTTAATTTTTAGTACAGAAAAATTGAATTTTTTGAATCAAGAATAATCGGTAGATAACAATCATTTTATCTACCGATTCTGGTTGATGTTCATCATTTCTTAAGGAAATGAGTTATAATCAGTAGGTACAATAGATTTTTATCTACCGATTATGTTCATGTTACTGCAAATCCGAAAAGAAAAAAAACTTCAAATAATTCTGCTAACATTAGCTAAATGTACACTAACTATCGAATGTGTATTTATCAACCGATTATTTAAGGGCAATTTTGCCATTACGAAAATTATTGATAAGGGGTGAACTCAATTTAGGTTTAGGTGAACCTATTTTGTATTATTGTTGGCCCCTAATTCCTTTCGAGTGGCCCCTAAAAACGCTAGGAAATTAATCATCGATTCATGAAAATTTGATCGTCTATTGAACACAAATATAGAATGACTGCACAAAGAAACAAGCATTGGTGGGCGTTTGAATTCTTTTTTTAATCCGTCAATTAAAGAACAAGAAAAGTTGAGGTGTTGAAACTGAAATTCAATCAAAAATTCAACCGACTGAAGAACCGACTCTTCAAATAAGTATTAGAAGATATTTTCTATAGACCCATTTTTTATTTTGTTGTTTTTGATTGATAGGTTTAATCTTAAAAAGACCCCAGTTATTTTTCCATTACAGAGTGAAGTTCGGCTTATAGTTGAGACGAATTGGCAGCCAAACTTCACTTTGTCTTTCACCCTGAAGGTGCTTACGAACAGTTTGACTTATATGTTTATCTCAATTATCATCCAAACCTAGTTTAATATATTTAGCAAACTGCAAGTTCGGCTGATTAGATAATATGAAAATAAAACCGAACCATATGTACAACAAGGTAAAATACGTATTTTTTCCAGGTTCGGCTGATTCGAAAACTTGATTTATTAGCCGAACTTTATGACTAATTTCCCAGGATATCTATGTATATAAGGTTCTGCTAATTATTTACATTATAAGACAAACTTGCTATTGAAAAATGGTTCGGTTGATTCGTTATTTAGTTTATATGTCGAACCTTTAACTTGTGTTTTTTCTCAAGATAAAAGTTCCTCCAACAAGTATGAATGATCCAAAATGTTTATCTATGTATTATATCAGTTGTCAACCGAACTACTCACTGGTTCGCCGAACTTACATGTGAAAAATCAATTTTTCGAGGAATTCAACTATAAAAAGGACGTTACACATACCTATGTATTATATTCTGTTTACGAGATGAAGATTCTCCTTCGTCATTTGAATCACCCATCTTGAATTGCAATAATCTCAAAAATCTAGGTTTTTTTCTTTCACTTCTTCTTCCTCTCAAAAACCCGCTCTCTCACAAAGATCTGATTTCTTTACTAATCTAACACTAACAACTTAACTTTAACCAATCATTAACATTACTAATTAATGAGTGTCATTAAGTAATGGTAGTTATGTCATTATTAAAAAAAGGTGGATAAAGGGTGATGGTAGATGAACGTTTGCTTCCATTGGTGAGACTTATAATCAGTGGCGTGGTAGATGAACGTTGCAACGAGTTTCGTAGATTTCCATTGTGGCAGAAGGGACTGAGCATGAGAATACAATGACTAGGGCTCTCAATGGGTACCCATTAACCGAAACCGGACCCGCTAGATTCGGTTCCGGTTCTGGGTCCTAAAATTGGATCCATTAGCAATTTAGGACCCGACGGGTATTACCCGTCGGGTACCCGGTTAAGTATCTTTTTATTCATCTTTTTAGCAAAATCATAGGTATTTGTTAGTTTCGGCTTTGATTTTTTTTCCATTTTTCATTTTTTCTTCAATTTAATCTTTATTTAGTACATTAATAAAGAAATAAGAATAAATTTTTATAAAAATAATTTAGATTTTAGTTAAAAAGGGAAAGAAATTAAGTTTTTAAGATTTTCTTTATAGTTTTTTTAATACCCAACGGGTACTCGGAACCGACGGGTACCCGGGACTTTAAACGGGTCCGGTTCTGGGTCCACAAATTTAGGAACCGGACCCGACCTTTAGTGATACTCGGGAGAACCCGGACCCATTGACAGCCTAGAATACATCCAACTTCGAAAGTATTAATATCTGCTGCTTCTAAAGTACTAATATTTTCCACTATTCTTGTGGAAAGTTCCAAGACATCTTCTTCATGTCCATGATTGTTGTGGTTACCCCTTGGCGGAAAACGTTCAAGCTCTATCTGGTTCGGCTTGTAGTTGAAGATCTCGGGATAGACATGGATACCTACTACTTGCATACTGAAGTGTTGTAATTGCTATATTTCTAATATTCAAGATGCAAATCTACAATCAGCATAAACATTATAGCAAATCTACAATTAGCATAAACATTATAGAAAATTAAGATTCCAATATTCAAGATTCATGACACAAATGTCTCAATTAACCTTACTCTTTTTTAATTTTAGGGGTTCGTCATTCAAAATATTGAACCATCAAGTATGAAGGGTATATATGTATATATTTTTCTCGCAGTGTTATTACAGGGCCGTTCCTGAGTTGTTTTTGCCCTGAAGCGTACAATTTTGTTGTTGCCCCCATACTTACATCAATTATCATTTTTTTCTACGATAATCGAACAATAACAATAGCGAACTATCAAGATAATGAACTTATACAAGCATACAAAAGAAGAATAAGAGATTAAAGATGAGAATTAGAAAACCTTTACAACTTCACTCCTAAATCCTAATAGCTTAGATTGTTTTCTTTTCTTTTGTAATTCCGGCAGTAATGATTATCTGATGGAATGGGCAAACACTTCCGTTTTAGCACTGACTATTCAATATTCTTTCCGGTATACAACATAATTATGAATAAGCCCCTAAAATATTTTTATTTTTAACAAGAACCCAAATAGCAGAACAACTATTTTGTTGCCCCATGGGCCTTGTTGCCCCGAAGTGGGGCTTTCCCTGCTTCCCCTATTGGCCCGGCCCTGGTCCACTCATGTGATATAACTGGTTTGATGGAAAATTTAATAGATTTCGGCAATTTTACAAGTACAAGTTCTATTAAAAAAAAAACAAAAAAAAACAAACACGGCACATCCCCAAAGCGACATTCTTTTTTTTCTTCAAGTTTTTCTTATGAAAATGTGTATGCCTCTTTTGTTGCCTATCTGGCGAATTAATTTGAAAGCCAACTATGTAGGTGACTTTTTCTTTAGCATTTTGGTGACAGTTTGGTCATAGTGACCAAAATTTCGATTCTTTATTATTTTTTACTTTCTTTGAAGCATATTTTTTACATGTATTATTTTCAGAGGTCCTGTTAACTTTTTTTTTTTTTGGTCGGCAAAGAAGAACTTTACTAGAATGGAAATACCCAACTCAAGGGAGGGACCAACAACGAAGAGAAGAAGGAAAAAGATGCCCACATGGCCCAAAGGACTAGAGTACACTACCTAAAGAAGCTTACGGAGGGTCGAAGAACTTCGACTTCCAATTACAAATGATAGAGACGTTAGATAAACTAGCAACAGAACTATACCAAGAAATTTTTTTGAGTTTAACCTCCAATATGATAGCCGCAACACACTTCTCTTTTTTGTTGAAAGATCTTTCATTTCTCTCAAGCCAAATTGACCACATGATCGCGGCGTAGAGCCTGCTCCAAAGCTCTTTAGCAGGACCAGAGAAGTTGGAAGACGACCAATCATTAATGAGATCTAAAGTGGTGGAGTAAGTACTGAAATTTAATCTCGCAGCTTCAAAGAAATACGAGCAAATTCTCTTCGCAAAGGAACAGAAGAGGAAGATGCGAGCTGATGATTCTGGCAACAGATGCACATGGGGCAAATGTTTGCGATCGGATTCCCACTAGCCGAGAATAAGCAGTTGTTTCTCTTGTGGAGATTGTCTAGGGTGGGCAGTCTGTCTAAAGCAACTTGCCAAAGAAAAAACCCGATTTTATGAGGCCATTTATTGCTCCAAATTTTAGCTCGGGAAAATCAAGGTGGAAGCACTTGCACTGGCACAAGAATAAGCTGCCTTAACAGCGAATTGGCTAGTGCTATGTCCCAGCCATAAGGGCTCATCTTCGTCGTCAGGGGTAAACGAAATTGAGTCAAGATAACTAAGCAAACACGCCATTTCTTCTATCTCAAAATCATATAATCTCTTGCGCATAATACCTATCTCCCAATTTAATCCTGGCGCATGAGGAGTGTAAGCAAGCTGTAAAGAAATACCTTTGGTGTTCGATAAGGAGTATAGATTAGGACACAACATCTCCATAGACCCATCCGCGCGCCATTTGTCCTCCCAAAGTCTGATCTTCGCCTCATTTCCAATTTTAAACATCGCTTTATCGAAGAAATCATGAGCCGTAGCATGTATATTCCTCCAAAGGCTGACCCCGTGAACTTGCATTGGTTTTTTTGTTCTTCAAACCAAGGTACAGCTGGCCGTATTTTTCTTTTAGATAATAGCCCAAAGAGAGTTACGCTCTTTGCCTAGTCTCCACCACTTTGACAACAGAGCCTTGTTCATAAGTTTCAAGCTACGAATTCCCAAGCCGCCGTGATTAAGAGGCTCACAGACGGTGGGCCAAGAAACCCAGTGATGCTTCTTAGAGTTAGATGAGTCATGCCATAGAAAGTCTCTTATTATTCTCTCTATTCTTTAATGACAGATTGAGGGGCCATGAATAACGAGGACACATGTTAAGGATTATTAAATAATTAACATTTTGGATTATTAAAATACTGAAGTTTGGTCAAAGTGACTAAAATTTTGATTCTTTATTATTTTTTATTTTTGGTAGAGATGTAAGAAAGATGTTTTTGATCTGCATAACTCCTAATGTAGGAAAGCTTTTGAAAGAAAATAATTTTTTGAAGGAAGACGAAGACTTCCAAAAAGTTTTTGTCAAAGCACCTTGAGTCATTCCATCCACATGGCAACTAAGCAGACGTGTTGCCGCTACATGCAGATCTCCACCATTTCGTTTTTGAGGTAATAGGACATTCGCACAGGAAGCACTCTTGAAGTTAACGGAAAACATATACGCTGCCACAACATTTCTCCTCTAAAACAAGTGGTTGTAGTCGGTCTTAGAGAGCTGAAAATTTAAGGCTCATGTCTTGCAAAAGTTTAATGAAAAACATCAATCGAGTTGCAATTATATTTGTTAGCCGCAAATTGCAAATTTGTACGTATCCATAAGTGCAACTCAGTTTGTTATTAAATGAAAAACCCATGAATAGGGTACCAAAATGGAAGCCCTATAATGATCTGCGCCACACACAACGGTTTGGAGTTGGCCTAACCCGATAGGGTGGATCGCGCTTTGTAAAGGCAGTGGTTAAGCTACGTCCTAAAATTTGAAGCCATGAGTAGGGCTGTCAATGGGATGGCGAATTCAGAATTCCGTAACCGGTATTCCGAGTTCCTATAGGTAATTTTCCAACATAACGGTTATTGGAAGTCGGTAACGGAAATTTACCGGTAATTATTGTCTTAACGAAACGTTATCGGATGAGGCACATACCAGCTGGTTAATTACTGATACCGGTAATTATTGTCTATCGGTATCGGTAATACTCCGATTTCAGTTCAAGGATGCAACTCTTTTGAATTTTTTTGTTTTTTCTTTTGAAAAAACATATAACTAAGAAAATTTAGAACAGTTGTATGTATTTACTTTATGTTTGGCACGGATTTTGGACTAAAAACTCCTTTTTTTTTTTTTTTTTGAAACTGAAAGAAAGATATATATTTAAGATTTAAGAGTGAACATAGTTTGCATCCTCTTCTAGTTGAGCAACAATCAAACTAGGAGGATCAGATGACCAAACATAACTCAATTGATCGACTCTAGATAGTTTGGACAGCATATCCGCTATTTTATTCTTCTCTTTAGGCACATAAGAACATTGCCGAGAGTTAAAATCTAAAAAACTTCTTATTTTGAACTGAATTTGGGTCTTAAAAACAAATTGTGTAAAACTACGTCTGATAACGGTATTTATCGGTAATTCTACCGATATCCGTTAATCTTAACGAAACGGTAACGGATAGGATTTTGAGATTTCCGTCGGAAATTATCGGTATCGGAATTCCGGTAAAAATTACACATGAAACCAGCCTATTATTTAAGAACCGAGGGAGTAAATGTTTAGAGAAAAAAAATGGCAGGGAGCCAATGAGGGTTAAGTCCATATTATTTAGTACTTGATATGCTTAGCAGGTGTTCGTTGAAATGCGTTAAAGTGATTGAGTTATGTATCTGCTAGTTCACCTGTAAACAAAATGTGGGCATAATCCTCTATAAGTAGGAGGTTATAGGAATCATTGGTGATTTATTTTGAATTCAACTGGTACGGAAACAACAGCGGAAATGTTTCTTTAGAAGATGCTTATGATTCTATGATAGCACAAGACATCAACATCATGTGGATTTTGCTAGTATATGGGAGGCTAGTGTACCACTGAAGAGGGTCTGGTGGTGTCTCAACCAATAAGAGTCAATGGCTTATTCACACCACTACAGCAAGCCACTACTAGTATCAAAAATATTCATTGGGGAAATGGATAATCAGGTTAAAGGGTTTATGTGCAATGACTTACTGAGTTTTTTCAGTTTTCTCACGTTTACAGGGAGGGTTTATGTGCAACGTATTTTCAGGCATGACGGGTGGAAGAGTTATCTAATTTTAAAGCATGACTACACATATGTTTTTACACAAAGTATGGAAACAAATGTTATCATGCTGGTTGCTGGATGTTCCTGCAGTTCGCCAAGAATTAAGAGGCTTTTTGATACAACTTGGTATCTGTCTTACATAACTTGATAAGAAGTATAGCAAGGTGAACGAAAACATTCATCAACAAACAAAAGAAAATAACGAAAGCCACGGCTGGATTGAAAAGGTGCAGGCCCCCATAAATCTGAATGAATAACAACACCAATTTTATTAGAATAGGTAGTTCTTGACATGAAAGGAAGACGATGGTGCTTGGAACCTACACATCTAGCACAAATAGAGTGAAAAGGGGAAATAGTAGATGTAAAAGATAAAGAGTGGCTAGACGTGAGAGACTGAAACACACGATTATTAGGATGACCAACACGCATATGCCATACTGCTGGACTTGTACGAATGCCAATTGTAGTGGCAGAAAAGGCTGATGGACTGGATGACTTAGGAGAACAATGAGTGTTGTTGAAAATGGGATACATGCCAGCTTCAGTCTTGCCCTGTATATAGGAGTTCCCATTCGTCGATCCTGAATACAAAAGAAAAATTTATCAAAGACAAAAACACAATCAGAATCACGGGTGAACTGTCCAACAGATACTAAATTTTTTTGCAATTGAAGGCACATGAAGAGTATTTTTCAGTAGCATCTAGATGAGGGAGAGGTTATGATGATATCACCATTCCCTGTGATAGCAAAAGCTTGCCATTACCTTCAAGGACTTTGTCATTACCATTATAGTCGACTCGATTTGACATCCGAGAAGCATCAGAAGTCATGTGTGCATAGGCAGCAGTGTCAGAAAACCAGTGGTTTTCAGACGGCATGGACTACACTTGGATTGCTGAGAATTCCTGAGGCAAGTCAATGGTCTGAGCTTGCGTGAGACGATTGCAGGTAGAAGCTTTATGACCAGTATTTCCCCACCATTGGCAAACAACAGAGGATCACTACACCATTTTTTCCGATTCGAAACAGTTTTTGAGTGTTATGAATCGGGGGTGTAACGGTTCCTGACCGTTATGAAAAGGGGTGCTACAAATTTTTCGCAACGGCCCAGCAGCCGTTACGAATTTTTTTTGTAACGTCCCTTGTAACGGTGGCGAGTCGTTACTACATGGCATGGTCGTAACATGCGAGAGCCGTTACAAATTTATTTAGTAACAAGACTTTGTAACACGTTTCAGCCGTTACGATTTTTTTTGTAATAGTAAAAAATTTACTGCAGGTCAATATTGACTTGGTCAACATCAGTCAACAATGACCAATTTTGACCAGGTCAAGGTTGACGGACAGCTCATTGTCGGCCGGAAATACGCCGAAATTCCAAATAACCACCTGCATTCACCTTTTATTTCATCCTTGACAATCAACAATATTTTCTTCTGTCAAATTCATATCACATTCAATCAATTTTTATCACATTCAAATGGATTCATACAAGGATTCATAAAAAAAAGAACTTAAATTCTTATAAGTACCAAATTTCATTTGTTAAGTATGTATCAAATGATAAGGGAATACACAAGAATTACCCAAGTTCAGTTCATAGAAATTCCTATGTTCACAAATTCATCTAACTTAGAATATACATAGAAACTTTCAAAACTTGCAGCTGCTTTCAACCTGATTGCCTTGTTCTCCAACCTTCTGCTCCAAACTTGCTGCAGCAGAGCATCATCCAATTAACCCGCGAACAAAAAAACCATATACTTAGATGGAAGTATGAACAGAAAAAATAGCTCCTAAGCTATGAGGTTACTGCTGTAAGTAAGAGAAGTGGAGCAGGTAACTTACTATCCCAGATGTACAAATCAACCCTTTTGTCCCTTGCTTTAAGTTCATAATTCCAACCCATACTACATGAAACAAACCAAAAACATCCATAAGCATACCATACCACATAAGGATGAAATTACACAAAAATATCGATTGGAGCTGTCATAATTTCACTCTCTACATATCAAGATATTACATGAACATTGAGAAATACTTACAAGAGCTGTCGTCATTTCACTCTCTGACAAGTCTCTTAAGAAAAATCCACAACCCTATGTTAAAAGCAGACAAAACTAAGATGTTACACCACATACGGATGAAATTACAAAAAAATATTAATTTGAGAAAAGAACAACGAGAAATACTTACAGTGATTTTGTAATAAAGAACAAGTCCATGTAATGCAAAATACTAGTCTTGTTACCATGTTGACAGTTACCAAAGGTTTGTAATATCTTTAAATCTAAACGGTGATCCCCCCACCCTTCACCTTCGGAAGATAAAGAGAGCGGCCAATGGCCGGGGAACGGTCTGACTAAGGCTTGTTGCTCCAATCTTAAGAAATGTTCTTCCAATTTGTTTGACACAAGAAACCGATCAATTCTACTCCAACTACCTTCACGACTCCAAGTGCAGTGAGAACCAATAAAAGGAAAATCGATTAGGCCATTCCTGCGAATAAAATTGTTAAAATGACGCATAATATATATTAATCACAGTTTGATCTCCACTTCCCTCATGACTGAAACGAGTAGAATTGAAGTCCCCGCACATGCATAAAGCTTCTCCCCAAAACTCCCTTGCATCACTTAATTCAAGCCAAAATTGTTGCCGGAATACCTATAGACAACAACCTTGGTAAAGGGGCGGCATGAAATGGTAGAGGGGCGGCATGTGTGATAGTAATGTCCCTCTTATTGGTTAGGGGGTGTCCTATAGGGGGTGTAGTTTGACTAAATTACCCTTTTCACCTCAAATGGTCTAATTTACCCTTGCTTTTTTGATTGAAAAGACTGAATTGTCCTCCATATAAACCTAATTAGGATGAGAATCAAAATCAGTTTTTTTTTTTGTTTCATCTTCTCCACTTCCATTGTAACCATAAGCTCCACCTCCATTGAAGTTTGAAAATTCATCGTCTTCGATTAATCGGCGATTCGCAAAATTGATAATCGTTGATTGAAGTCTACGTTATAGATGACGAATAAGAAGAAAGTTGACGAAGATGCTAGCGATTCTAATCGAGCAAATGTTCCATTAGGTGAAGAACAAAAATCTCAACTTCAAACCCCTCCACCGGAGAAATCAGTTGGAATGACATACATGAGGTATGTTTTGCGGAACCCATTTAGGGTTTAGTTTAATTTGTTCGTTTTAATTTCAACTTCTATCAAAAATTAGGGTTTTAGGTGAAAAATCAAGTTTCCATATCCTGGGTTTTTATTAGTTACGGTTGCAAGTAGTTTTATTATGAACCGTATGTAATGCTTTTGATGGTGATACGGTTTGTAACAATTGAAATTTGTTGAAATACCAACCGTATGTTCTTAGGTTGAGTTTTTTTATCCAGTTACGGTTGATAACTTACACGGAATTACGAACCGATTATTTCTCTGCATGTTCAATTCTTTGCTTACGGTGCCTATTTTTATGTTAGTTACAAACCGTATATTAGATACGGTTCATAATTTTGTGCGTTTGTAACCGTATATTATCCTGTGTTTGAAAAACCTTGTGTCAAGTATTATTACGGTTGATAACGATAAGAAAGTTACCAACCGTGTGCTAGGTACGGTTCATAATTCTAAGCATTTGCAACCGTATATTGTCCTGTGTTTGAATTTTTTTTTGTCAAGTATTGGTACGGTTTATAACGATAATAAAGTTACCAACCGATTCTACATACGGTTTGTTTAATTGTTTTGTTACGAACCATATCCATGATACGGTTTGACACGGTTGTAAAGTTACAAACCGTATATTGTTTTGGTCACATTTTTTTGTGTTTGTTGCATTTTGTTTGTTCAACCCTTAGGAATTCATTCAAATTATTACTTGTGTAGGAATCCTGATAGGGTGAAGAAAAAGAGAGGGAATAACTTAACTCCGATTGATGACACACCCACCCCTCGCGGTGACAAGCATTTAGGGGTAGATTATAGAGGTGTCCCCAAGAATGCGAAGAAGAAGAAGAATCAATTTGAGATTAGGCTTAGAGAACCATCTCGTGGGTAACTCTGGTGTTGAATTAGAAGGAGCTGAACCTAATGATCAAGAAATTGAAGAGGTAGGAGTTGAAAAGAACCCTGAAGAAGCTGATGATAATGAAGAGGAAGAAGAGGAGGATGAAGAAGGAAATGGCGAAGAAGAGGAGGATGAAGAAGGAAATGGTGAAGATGAGGAAGAGGAAGAAGATAATGAAGATGAGGAAGAGGAACCAAATGATGAAGATGAGGAAGAGGAAGCAAATGATGAAGAAGGAGTACAAAACAAGGGGAAAGAAATTGTTGTAGCTACAACTCCGAGCTCCACTAAACCAAGGAAAGAAAAGAAGCCGAGAAAGGAACCTGCACCAAAAGGGTTGCATATTCCTAAAGGAAAAGACCTGTTGTTGCCAAGGAAGAAGAATAAAAGACCTTGGGGTGAGGCACCAGATAAGTCCTCAATCTTATTTGGTTATACCAATTCCTGGGCCGCAAAAGTCTGTGAAACTAGGATATGTTTCAACTTACACGGAATTGTTTTAAGTTATTTCGTTTTTTTTTTTTTTTTTTTTTTTTGTATTTATGCACATCCTCATTAATCTCAGTTTAACAAAATATTTTTAAGGATCATGCAAGGGCGATCAAATTGGTCAAGCATCAAAGAGCTAGTCATTGGATATTAGGCGAAGAATGTGGTGATGTTCGTAGTCTAGTGTCAAGTTCAGGATTAGGGCCTGGAATTCCGCATACCCAATTGGAGTATGATAGTATAATCGTATCTGCCTTCAGGGAACGATATTGGCCAGAAAACGATACTTTTCATCTCCCATTTGGAGAGATGACAATAATACCTGGACGATGTGAAGCAAATTCTTGACTTGGAAGTTGAAGGAAAATCTATATATGAAGGTTTTGATAACAACATGTCTTGGACTGATCTTCTGACCTTGTTGAAGAAACACTTGGGTGGGGTAAAGACGAGACCGAGATGGAGTTTATGTTGGCTGGTGGTTATGACCCTTCGGAACCAAACAAGATTAACAAGGTAAAGAAGCTGTTGTTGAAAAATTTGAAGACGAAGTTTGGAGACACCCTCAAAAAGCAATTGGCAGGTGAGGTGATAGATGACACAAGGGCTAGGCGTACAGCCACAGCATATTTGTTGTATTCTATTGGGACCGTATTCATGCCCGATAACTCGGGAAATAGGGTGAATGTCCATTACCTACAATTGTTGAAGGATTTGAGGAAGACCAGAGAGTATTCGTGGGGCACCGCCACGCTTGCATATCTACTTGAAAGTCTAAGAAAGGCCTCGAGGGCTGGAGCTACTGAAATTGCTGGGAATGTTGCGCTTCTAATGGTAAGTTTGGCTACATTTTATAATTTTTTTATTTTATGATTGATTGTTATATTTATCTTTTGTATTCATGTCCCAATTGCTTAAATTGTTTTATATTTTTCTAGGCATGGGTGTATGACCACTTTCCGAGCTTGAGACCTCCTACTGAACGGGAAGAAGATGATGATAGACCTACAGGAAAAAAGTTTATGTTCAGATTTTCTACAATCTCTCGACTGAAATATCCAGCAACACCGTGGTATCTGTTCACAGCTCAACTTCTCCATCCTTGTCTTCTTATCGAGAATCAATCACAGCACTTCATTGTTTGTCAAGCTTGTCGGCCTGAATCATTACAGCGTCATCGTCACTGCCAAGCTCGATCAACACAGCATCCAATACCAAAACTCATCACTTTCCTAATCGAGCCACAGCAGCACCACTGTCGCTTCACTGCCAAATACCAAAAACACCATCTCTTCTTCTTGCTGCCATAATCACCATCGACCACAGAACCAAGCTGGTGTTTGTGCTATTTTGTCGAACAATTGATATACACAACCTGATGGTGTTGTTATCTGTCGAGCAATCATCCTTTGTAGCTCTCCAATCCCCTGCAAGTTCAATCCAATACAAACCCATAACTCAAAAACCATTCAACTACTCAGAATCTTCACATTCAGTCCCCGACAACAACAACACTTCTCCCTTGTATTCCCAGCTTAAATACCCAGAACTTTACCAATCTTCATTAACAGCTCCATGTGCATCTAGCCTTTGTGAACATCGACCCATCGGACCTGAGCTCGCCGTAGTTGAGAATGGTGCAGTCACGAATCGAAAGAGCTTGGTGGTGCAGCGATGAGAAATTGGATAACAAAACTGACCGAGTTTCTGAAATAGGGGGCTAAAAAGACTCGACCCAGATTGCATTTGAGTTGTAAGGAGTGAGGTGGCCCTGAATACATTGCGTGGGTGCCCATAATAAACCCGATTAGAATCAAATGGCTGCCTTCCTTGGCCACCTCTAGTAATTCTCATGGACTTCAGTTAGTTGTTTTTTGACACCCACACGACTGCCCGTAGTGGTTTCCAATGGAAACTTTCAATGCAATGACAATTCTGCCTCTTTTATGGCTAATTGGACAATTTCTTGTTCTTTTCGTGAATAAGCTCCAAAATTCCCATAAAACATAAAAGAAAGCAAATAATACAATTTCACAAGAAAACTAGCTAAGAAAGCATAACCAATCGATACTTAGAGAGGTGTTTCTAAACACCTATCAGGAGTTCATTGAACAAAAACAGTTTGCGTGCCGGTTTGGGAACGCTGTCGAGTTCAGGAACACATAATTGTTTTAGTTCGTGTACCGGTTTGGAAACAAACCCGATTCCGAACCACAGTTCAAAAACGGTTCGCATACAAGTATGCATACCGATCTGATTCACGAGTCAAAAAGATTTTCATATGATATACATAAGAATATGTTTTACCACTAATCTGTAAGTGGATATATAGCTAGTCCGCTACGTGTATGAACACATGTAATACGGGTTCATACTTATAACAGTTTTTCCAGTAAAACTGATACCATTGTCTTGTATCCGAATCAATAGTAGTTATATATTTCTCTAAATCGATTCGAAACATTCCTGAATAACGTCAATGACACATATCACTGTCCCAAGTTATTTTCGAATAATAAACTTTATCATGATTTTGATTCCGAACAATAAATTGTCCTTAAACGAAATTCATCAAGCGCGAACAAATGTTAATTAAGCTTAGTCATTATATTTCAAGAAATTCGTAAACTAAAAAATTATTTTCTGGGGCCCCTAATTAAGCGGTGTAAAAATACTGTTGTTTCCAAAAAAATAGGATATTTAACTATAGTTATATACCCAGTTTGGTGACATCATATCTCAATTATCCAGTGATTCTTAGGCTGCGAATTCAATTTTGAACCTGGAGCGCGGGATCAAATTTTTTTCCCGTTTGGATGGAAAAGTTAGCGATTCGGATATAATCCTAATTTTTAAAAAGTCAAAAGACATATCTCTAGAAGCAAAACTAATTAGGGATGTATCTTCAAATTCCAAAGATTCTACTCATTTTTGTATGGGAAAAATATGGTTTGGTCCTTTTCAAGGTGGTCCCATGTCTATTTGGTCCTTTCACAAATCATCTTTTCCATTTGGTCCATAATTATTAAAATATCTAAAGTACCCCTTCTCTCTTATTTTTTCCTCTCACGCGTGAATGGTTTCTTTCTTGTTTATTTTCTCTACTAATTTCTCTCTCATTCTTACCTTAATATTTAAAAGTTTAAAAATTAAATATCTCTCAAAATATATGTCAAAAATTAATAAATTGTATATATTCTAAAGCCCTCGACGATAGCTTTCCAACGAGTACCATTGTCGCTATGTTTGGAGCTTTTAATTTTTTTCAATATAATAGTAGTTCATTCCGAGAATGAAAAAAAAGCAGACTTCATTTGAAGATGAAGATGTTGATGATTTTATATGGACTTCATTCCTTAAATGAAGTCTCATGCTTTTTAGGCTTTTTATATGGACTTCATTTCGGAATGAAGTCTCTGTTTTTCATGTTTTTATATGGACTTCATTCCAGAAATGAAGTCTGTTTGTATATGTTTTATATGGACTTCATTCCAGAAATGAAGTCTGTTTTTTTTATGCTTTTTATATGGTCTTCATTTCTGGAATGAAGTCTGTTTTTTTCATGTTTTTATATGGACTTCATTTCAAGAATGAAGTTTGTTTATATATGTTTTATATGGACTTCATTTCTAGAATGAAGTCTGTTTTTTTCATGTTTCTATATGGACTTCATTCCAGAAATGAAGTCTGTTTGTATATGTTTTATATGGACTTCATTTTTGGAATGAAGTCTGTTTTTTTCATGTTTTTATATGGACTTCATTCCAGAAATGAAGTCTGTTTGTATATGTTTTATATGGACTTCATTTTTGGAATGAAGTCTGTTTTTTTCATGTTTTTATATGGACTTCATTTCAGAATATAATAGTTCATCAAATGAGTTCATTTTGTAGAATGAACTCGTATAATAGTTCATTTTATAGCTAAAAAATAAGGCAAAAAAATAAAAGCTCCGAAACATAGCGACAATGAAAGCTATCGTCGAGGGCTTTCCGAGTATATAAAATTTATCATTTTTAGACATATGGTTCAAAAGATATTTAAGTTTTAAGTTTTATTTATTTATTTTTATTAAGAGAGAGAAAAAAATAAAGGGCTGTGACATCACCTTACGACCAAACTATTATTTTCTAGGACCAAACAATAATATAAGGGTGTTTTTGTCACTACAAGATGACATTTACATCATCCATGACATCACCCTAGGACCAAACTATAATTTTTAGGATCAAATGATAATTTATATTACCAAATAGGACCAAACAGACAATTGACTAGATCAATTGGACTAGAATCTCTCTAATACATTATTTCTAGGACCATATGGTATTTCCTACTTTTTGTATATAAAACCAAAACCCGAATTTTTCGTGTATATTTCTCAAACTTAATTGAACTGAGAAAGAAGAAAGAAGACTTTTTTGTTTCTCTGTGTATCTGAATTCTCAACTACTTAAAAATGGAAACTCAACAAGAACAGTTAACAACTCCTCTCCGTAAGTCCCATTTCTCACAATCTTTTAGTTGATATTCTTATTTCTCTCATTACAAATTTACTAATCTATCTGTTAATATATATATGTACAGTTACAGGAGGAGAAGGAGTTATAAAAGTACATGATAACATTCCATCAACTTCATTAATATCATCGGAAATTATGGATGATGAAGAAGAAAATTCGCCAGTAAAACAAGTAGCATTAACCGTACCAATAACAGATGATCCAAATCTACCAGTTTTAACGTTTAGAATGTGGGTTTTAGGAACACTTTCTTGTATTCTTCTTTCATTTTTAAATCAGTTTTTTTGGTACAGAAAAGAACCATTATCAATTACAGCAATATCAGCTCAAATTGCTGTTGTTCCATTGGGCCATTTAATGGCATCAACCATTACCAATCGTATTTTCTTTAAAGGTACTCGTTACGAATTTACGTTAAACCCAGGTCCATTCAATGTAAAAGAACATGTTCTGATCACGATATTTGCCAATTCTGGTGCTGGTACTGTATATGCTATACATATTGTTAGTGCTGTCAAGATTTTTTACAGAGAAAGAATCACTTTCTTTGTTTCATTGATCGTAGTCATTACTACCCAAGTTAGTACTTTTATCCCTCCACTTTACATAAGAGATTTCTTCTTCTTCTTTTATTTTGCGTATATTTTTTTTTTCGTTTGATGGATTTTTTCTTTTCAATCTATTATGGGGATTGGTTGACTCTTAGGTACTAGGGTTTGGTTGGGCTGGAATTTTCAGAAGATATCTAGTTGAGCCAGCTGAGATGTGGTGGCCGGCAAATCTTGTTCAGGTCTCTTTATTTCGGTATGTATATAATATATATGCCAATTATGCACAAATAATCTTTTGAGAGGTCAGCATACAGGCTCTTCTGCTCCTGACTCATACTTGCTTGTTTGTAGTTCTCAAGTTTAGTAATGAAAAAAAATACCCATGCTTATGTATTAGGATAGTCGGGAAAATATAGGCTGTGTTACAACGATGGGTCTGGGAAAGTCGACGTGATAATTTTTTTGTTTTAGTTTAGTTTTTGTTATTGTTTTAATAAATGAAAAGGAAATCAAATGAGAAGATTTAGTCACGCCAGCAATGAAATGTACAATTTTATACTTGTTAGATTGAATCAATGCAGTGAGCAGTTATTAGGGTATCTTGGTATGTAGATTCTGAATTAATTATAGACTTTTAGGTGAAATAGTTGGAACGTGGTGACGTGAATTGCGAAAATGATAGGTGTCCAGCGGGTCATCCGCCCACCGATAGTGTGAGAGAGGGGGTGAGACCCACTAAAAACCCACCCCTTACTGATCGGTCGAGCCAAAAATAATTTGACGTTTTTTTCCTGTGTCGGGACACACCGCGGGACTAGCCCGCGGTGAGTCTATCATTTCCGCGTGGGTTTACAGACTTTTAGATTCTGAATTAATTATAGACTTTTAGGTGAAATAGTTGGAACGTGGTGACGTGAATTGGAGGAATCTGATCTGAGTAATGTTGTGGAAAATTCAGTTTTGTTTGGTATGGATTTAGAAGCCTCATTTGATTGGGGGCCAGACATTTTAATTAGGGGCCATGACTTTTTATTTGCACCCCAATTTTTTGAGGGGCGTATTAATCCGATATTGAAAAGACTGTTTTACCCTTACCTAAAACTAAACATTAAAAATCGCTTAACCTTAATTAGAAACCTTAATTAGGCTTCTCTTCTTCATCTTCCTCTCCTCCCCGTTCTCTTCTCCACCACCACCATTAACGACTATTTTGAAAAAAAAAAAAAAAATTCTTCAACCGATTCACCGCGTAATCGTCGCCAAAAATCAAAACCCAAGAAAGCTATGGCTCCAATTAGAAGGTATATGAACTTAAACCCACCTTGTATTCATTAATATCGAAATTTCAGTGTAAGAGTCGTTAGTATCGAAATGAACACCCCTAACGACTTTTCATTTGCATGCGGATTCTATGAAAAATCGTTAGTGTATTAGGATGAAGATGACGACCCTAACTCTGCTACTTCAACATTTTTTTCCCTAGAATAGAGTCGTTACCGTATTAGGTTGAAAATGACGACCCTGTTTTGACGACCCTTTGTTATTGGTTAACGACTCTAGGTGAACATTATAAATGGTTGGTTAGGGTCGTCAGTATATCAGAATATCCCTATGACGACTCAAACACACAAAACTTGCCTTTTTATACAGTGAGTTTGGATTCGAGAGTCGTCTGGGTATTAAACGAATCAACTAACGACTCTAGGTGAATATTATAAACAGTCGTCATGGTTTAACACACCACCTTGACGATTTTTCATCACCATTAAAAGTTGCAGGTTAGAGTCGTCGCCATGTGTGTCAACAGTATGACGACTCTTTAGGGTCGTTGGCGTATACAACACCCGACTATAACGACCCTCACTCTGAGTAGTTCCATAGTGACCATCAATCGACCCCTTGGAGCACCATTCAGACAATTTCAAGAGTATATGAGGTTTACCTGATTGTTTTGAGGTGCGGGTTCACTTGAATCACTCATTTCTAAAAACCCTAGTTTTTCCTCTCAAAACTACTCTTCTTCTTCTCAAAAAAAAAAAAAAAAAAACCAAAACTAAAATTTCCCCAAATTTTAATCCCAAAACCTGATTTTTATCTAAAAAAAAAATTATCACACTAATCAACTTAATTAAATCTTAAAACTAATCACTCAGGGGCATTTTAGCCATTTAGAAACTATTTTTATAAGGGGTGACCCAAATTAGGATTGGATGACCTTTTTTGTCCTCTAGTGCTTGGCCCCCAATTAAAATGCTTGGCCCCCAATCAAATGAGGTTTAGAAGATAGATTTTTTTTCTTCCAAAGAGCTGCGTTTCTGTCGATTTCAATAAGACAAGAGAGATACGTTACGAGGACAACCAAGTGGGCCCCACGTTTTTATTATTTGACAGCTAAATTTGATGTTGGAACGTATGGTACATCAAATTACACATAATTCTGTATGATCATCACCAAAGGCATGGACATGAGGTCCCGAATTGTCAGTACGATATTGATACAGAGCTACAAACTTACTAGAAATTAAGTTTAATCCGGCCGATTTAAATTTCTTTTGTTTTAATCCAAAGTAATTTAGTTCCACCGACAAGACTTGGCTAAGCTTATTTTCATTGGATCCACTTAATAATGTTGTAACACCCTGCACAGGGCTTTACATGAAAAGGAAGAGAGGGCCAAAGGCGGGTTAACGCGTACTCAGTTTTTCCTGATAGCCTTCGTATGCAGCTTCGCGTACTATGTTTTTCCTGGTTACCTCTTCCCAATGTTGACATCCCTTTCATGGGTATGTTGGGTATTCCCGAATTCGGTTCTGGCTCAACAATTAGGCTCCGGGCTTAAAGGGCTAGGACTTGGTGCAATTGGCCTTGATTGGTCATCTGTTTCATCCTATCTTGGAAGTCCACTTGCTAGTCCATGGTTTGCCACCGCAAATATGGCTGTTGGTTTTGCTTTTATCATGTACATTGTAACTCCGATCTCATACTGGTTCAACTTCTACAATGCGAAAAATTTCCCAATATTTTCTGATGGGCTTTTCACGTCCACTGGCCAAGACTACAACATCTCGAGCATCATAGACAACAAATTCAACCTTGATGTCGCAGCATATGAAAAGAGTGGACCTTTATACCTTAGCACCTTCTTTGCTATGACTTACGGGGTTGGTTTTGCTGCTCTTAGTGCCACCGTTGTTCATGTTGCATTGTTTCATGGAAGGTATATTTATACACTTGTTAGGTGCATTATTTTCAGTTTTACTTCGGGTTAAAATAAAGGTACATTCAACGCATGTGCATATATTTGTACAGAGAAATATGGCAACAGAGCAAATCAGCATTCCAAGAGAAGAAAATGGATGTACATACAAGACTTATGAGCAAGTACAACCAAGTACCCGAATGGTGGTTCGTGTCCATACTCATAGCTAACATTGCTGCCACCATTTTCGCCTGCGAATACTACAATGACCAGCTTCAACTTCCATGGTGGGGTGTTTTGTTAGCTTGTGGACTTGCTATTTTCTTTACTCTTCCAATTGGCATCATCACTGCTACCACAAACCAAGTAAGATTTCCTTGATCTTCTCAACCAGATTTCGATTGTATGAGAATATGATTCACGGTTTCATGATTTCATCCTAAACAATTTCTGCCATAATATAGCTTGAGATTTCGAAATATAACCCAGAGTCCAAAATGAACCATGATGGTCATCTGATACATGAAACTGATTAGAAATGGAGGACGCTTATGATGAATTGACGGCACAATGTCCCCATATTGGATTCTTATTGACTTTTTCCTAACCTTTATCTGAATTGTGTTGCTTGTTTTCTTCTTTTCTGAGTAGACACCCGGATTGAACATCATAACAGAATACATAATCGGATACCTATACCCAGGGCGGCCCGTCGCAAATATATGCTTTAAAGTATATGGGTACATCAGTATGACTCAGGCCATCACTTTTCTTCAAGATTTCAAGTTAGGCCACTACATGAAGATTCCTCCTCGAACAATGTTCATGGCACAGGTCAACTTTTCGACTTCATTTAGTATCTGAAGATAAATGGTTAATTTCTTTATTTCCCAAACTGACTGCCAAGAGTTGTTTTTGCATAAATCTAATTACTCATTTGTGCAAGAGATTGATTTTTTGAATTAAAACTACTTCCGCTCAGGTTGTAGGTACACTTATAGCTGCACTAGTATACTTGGGAACTGCGTGGTGGCTCATGGATACAATCCCTAACATCTGTAACACAAACCTACTTCCTTCCAATAGTCCATGGACTTGCCCAGGTGATCACGTTTTCTATGATGCGTCAGTTATATGGGGATTGATCGGACCACGAAGAATTTTTGGAGATCTTGGTACTTATGCAGCCATAAATTGGTTCTTTCTAATTGGAGCAGTTGCGCCTCTGCTAGTTTGGTTTGCACATAAGGCTTTCCCAGAGAAAAGATGGATTAGTCTCATAAATATGCCTATACTTATTGGTGCGACTGGTAATATGCCTCCAGCAACTGCAGTAAATTACATAAGTTGGATAGTTGTTGGGTTTCTATCTGGGTTTGTCGTGTTTAGGTACCGACAAAATTGGTGGCGAAGACACAATTATGTACTTTCAGGAGCTCTTGATGCTGGTCTTGCTTTCATGGGTGTGCTTTTGTATCTTTGTTTGGGAATGGAAGAGATTAGTCTCACTTGGTGGGGAAGTAACTTGGATGGGTGCCCTTTGGCTTCTTGTCCGACAGCCAAAGGAATAGTTGTCGACGGATGCCCGGTCTTCTAATCCAGTTTGTGGCAGTCAAGATGCACAAATGCTGATCTTCTCTGATCGATTTCTTTGAATCTGTAAATAATTTGCTTAGAGATCGCTAACCAAGCTTGCCATTGATTTGTATAATATGCTTGATTACAGACTCTGTCAATCGCAGAGAAGTGGATTCGCCTAGAATGAGCATAAATGATTGTGTTTGGTCAAAAAAGCGTTAATATTCGGACACTAATACACTATCGGTAAAACATGTGTAGAAACTCTGACCAATTTTAAAATCACAAAATTGGTTAAAAAGACCAAAATCAAAATTTCCTGGGTGAAAAGGACAGTTAGATTTAGATACTGTTTAAATGGACAAAAATTTAAAAATAGGCAGGATGTAACCGGTTTCATCCTGTCCATTTTCAAATATTTTTTCTTATTTTTATTTTACACGGATGCATCCAAGCCATCCTTGCTATTTTTTAAGTTTAAGCCAGGATGAATCCAGTTTCATCCTTGCTATTTTTTCTTTGTCCATTTCACCCATAAAATTTTTTACTCGTCCATTTGAACCGTGTTTTAATTTTTTTTGACAAATGACCCATTTTCCGTTTTAAAATAATGCCCCCGTCTTTCTGTGTGATATTTTAGCTACTCTTCATTGCATGTTCAGTTGAGGACATTTTTGTGCAGAATAAAGAAACCAACTTGACTTGAACCCCGTGACTTCTAACGACTTCCAACCCTGTTTACATGAATTTTTCTTAATAAAGCAGTTAAGCATTATGAAGTTTGAGGGGGATCCGGAGACAACATTAGTTGGACAACCTCGGACTATGCAGGTCATCCATTGGATTTGAGTCTAAGGAACGCCTAAGATTATTAGATAGATTATTAAAAATAGCTCAGATTTATCTTTAAAAACCGCGGGTTATCGGGTCATCCGTGAAAGATATTTTCATTTCCATTATTAGATCAGAAAATATCACGAGGTTCTTCATTTTCTCTCTTCCATACCCACAGAAACTTAACGCCATTTTTCTTCTTTTCCTTTCCCCATTAGTATCACCCGAACAATTGCTACCATTACTGATCACTCTGGTTCTCCGGTCCTCGCTTATTTATGCTGATCCCTTTTTCTTTAGGTAAGTTGAAATTATGATATCATTTGATTTTTAGGGTTTTCTCCAAGGTTTTCATAATCCTTCTCGTTTGTTACTTGTCAATTGATATTTGAAAATATGGGTTGAGCTTTTTTTTCCGAAGTTATACAGTTTAAGTAACGAATTTCGAATTCAGATTTTGTAAAGATATAATTTTGCATAATATCATTGTAATACTTCATATCCCTGGAATTTCGATTCTTAATTTTCAGTAGTGTTCAAATTGGGTATTTCTTAAGTTTTGTTTGCCTTCAATTCGTAAGTGTTATGATTTTCCTGGGTATTTCCATCTTCAATTCTTAATTTGGGTATTTCTAGGGTTGCAATTTGATTGTCTTCTTCTCCATTTTCAAGTGTCTTATGATTATATCCTTCTAAAGACAAATGACTAATATGGATGAAGATACAGAAGTACCTAGTGATGGAAAGTTGTCAAAACCGGTGGATGAAGATATATATCTAGTATAACGGTTGAAAGGTACGAAACGTACCTAGTGTGAACTACATATTAATTTTCCTCCTTTTTGTCAATATAAATTGGAAAAGGTACGAAAACTAGTGGGATCATTATGAAATTCTCAACGAGATACTTCATGACTAAAAGAGAACATATCAACTTTTTTTAGATGCAAACTCATGGCCGAAACTAGATTCTTTCATCAAGGAGTTTATAAAGATACAAGATAACCCCTATAATATTCTGCAGCCGCACTCCCCACAAAGATTTGGCAATTAAGCACAAGTTAAATTAAGAACTCTCCCCCATAAAATGTCATTCTCGAAAGAACAACAAGAGAGACCTTACTTTTGCAAGAAAAGAAGGATTTAATTGGATATTAACAACTAACATGAAACGTGAATTTGTAACTAGAAAACTCAATTAAATTAACCACAAGAGAACCCATGATTAATTTAATCGAAAATGCTCAAAATAAGAGAACTTACGGAGCCACACAATATATCACATAAAAGTGGATCAGGGAAGGAACAATGGAATATTCAAAGATTCATTCTATTTTTCATCAATATTTGCATAATGATTTCATAGAGTTAATCTTTTCAATCAAAAGTTCATCCTATCTTTTATCAATATTTGCATAAAGACATATAATAGACATAAATTTTGACATATATGGGACAACCATAGTTCACGGACGCAAACACACATATCCCATAACAACTTTTGCAATATATAAAACCAATAAAGATTAATACTGCAAAATCATCTTCCAAATAAACTTTAGAATTTAAATAAATAAATCTAAAAACATTGCAAGATGAAAATCATTGGAAATAGCTATGTGTACTCACAATAATTGTTATTCCAAACCCTAGTTATCCTTCTTAAAACACAAGAATAAATTCTCATAAGAAGTTTCCTAGACATCAAGACAAACTCGTAATGCACATACAAGATGATTTGTCCTTTGAAGGTGGAATCAATCTTTTTCGCACGGATTTACACCAAGAATAGCTACCAAAGGCGTATAAAAAGATTTTCTTAACAAAGAAGAACATACAAATTCATTAATGACCATGCACCATAGTTCAAATAAGATGATTGTGAATATTCAAGAATCCCATAGCAACGCGTATTACTGTCCATTCTTGAACTTTCTTCTTTGTGATTTACCAACAAAATTCTTGTAAAATCTACAAAGTCTCGTGAGGGTTTACACAGAGATTTACCCACAAAATCTACACTAACATTTATTATACTTTCAATCTTCACTGGACGAACCAGATGAATTGTCCGGCGATTGATACTCTGGAATTTTGGATACAATGAAATTATAGCTTTCATCAAATGTGAATGATTCACCCTTTTCCTCAAAATAACTCGCTTTAACGACTTCGTGCTACAATAACACAACGCAATATACTTATTGTTGTAATTTAAAATCATTCAATTTATTTTTGTACCAAAGAAATTCTAAAATACTTACAAATTGTTGAGAGGACAGGATAATATGGCTGGCATTGAAGATCCGTTGTTGAATAGCTATAAAGTCGCAAACGGCTTTTTGGATAATCTGGTACCTATCATGAATTTGTTGAATACTTTTTCTCTTTTGATTCCCATAATCTTGCCAATATTGGTTATGTATCTTCGCCCAAAAGGTTTCGGGCTTTGTCATTGCAGGGGA
This sequence comes from Papaver armeniacum, assembly GCA_023531295.1. Lineage (NCBI taxonomy): Eukaryota > Viridiplantae > Streptophyta > Magnoliopsida > Ranunculales > Papaveraceae > Papaver > Papaver armeniacum. The sequence goes on along the minus strand of JAJJWW010000796.1, from coordinate 372,625 downwards.
GTGATCTACTACTCGAGTTTCTGTGTACCATGCTTTGATGATTGCCAAATCTTCTATTGAATTAAATGATCCCATGGTTTTGTTCGTATAAAGACTTATGAGAGGTATCAAAATATGTGAGAAGTTTTCCAAAATGTATGAAAATAGGTGTTTGTTGTTCGGAGATAGATAACATAATTTATAATATCCGTCAAAATAAACCGATACAAACTAGCCGTTACAAAGTAGCCGTTATAAAGTAGTCGTTATAAATCCGCTTGGATATGGTCGTTCGAAATTAGCCATTATAAAAGTACATTACAATTATTGAATAAAAACCTAGGTTACTTGTCATAGGTGACCCCGGTGGACGAGTTATAGTCTCGTGATGGTTTACACAGAGATTTACCCACAAAATCTTAAACAACAACCGCATATACTATTCGTCAGGTCCGTCTTCTGGAAAAGCTCCGACAATCATTTCTGGATTGTAACATTCCAAGTTAGGCATGTTATCCTTAAGGATTAAGTAGCACTCATAACATGTAAATTTTGTACGCTGATCTAGTCGGTACACATATTTTTCCATTTTCTCATACGTAAAACAAGCATAAAGAAATACGTTAGTGTCTATGTGGAAACAACATTCGAAATTTCAGAACTATTTATTATCACCTACGGTAATCGCAGTTGTCATGTGTTGTAGGGCATAACCATGAATCTTTATTTATATTCTAACATACTTGCGAACCTGTATTTGAATTTGACAAATCCGTTGTTGAAGTTGTCGTCTGGTTCGGTTATTAACATTTCCAAACGCTTGAACAAAGCCGTCAAACACCAACTTCCATTTTTCATAGGCGGAGAGTTCTTGAACATCTTTAATAGGCAGAGTAGCAGCATCTACAAAAGTTGTGGTGAGTGCAACATCTTCTTCTACGGTATACCCAACCATTACCATGTTATCTATTAAAACCAAAAATATATGAGACACATAGGATACTAATGCCAGTTATTTTGGATTGTTTGTGTTGAGGAACTTTTTGTCAATTTATAATATGCATTGAAAGTGGCCGTTGGAAATTATTTGTTACTAAAGACAGTGACGGACCCAGGATTCTCCCTTGAGTAGGGTTGGATTGTAACAGTGGATAATGCGGTCGAAGGCCGCGGCAATTTTTTTTTGGAATACATCACATAATTAGTGGCCAAATAGTGATCCACCCGTACAATACTAAATAGGTAAGGAAATAAAAGCTAAAACGAAGAAAGTAGGAATAGAAAGGTAGTGAGTGGAAGAGATTATTTAATTTAAACATGACTTAAATTGCGACCATCTCATAGTATGGGCTAAAAATCACATACAATTAGCTAAATACAACTAATATGTGGGCTAAACATAAAATTTAACCTAAATTTCTATACTAAATTTTTTTTACACAAAAATTAGGGACGGGCTATAGCCTCCTTTAGCCCCTTGCTAGGCCCGTCCCTGACTAAAGATCCGTTGGTATAACAAAATATAATTCAAATTATCGTAATTAGAAATATATAAATTAATTTTACTGAAAAGGAAACTACATTACCGGAACTGAAACACGACTTTACTTAAAAAAATAAACATTTAAACTAAGCTATTAAAAATAAAAATGATTATTCCCTTGCCTCTCCATCTTCCTGGCCAATATGGCATTCTGTTTTAATTCAAAGTAATTTTTTGCATTAGGAGCCATCTATTCGAGATCCATTTGCATTATTTCCCTTTCTTCTTTCTCTCGAGCATCTTCAATTTGTTGTTGTGTTGTCTCCAACAACTTTTTCATAATTTGGTATTGTTGTTCCTGACGAGGTGCGACTGTCATTCGGGATTCGTTTAGAAAATCAACAAGTTTACTCCCCACGTCGCTCATCTGGGAGTCTTGCGAGGATGGTGTGGCGGGTTTGCTTGACCCAGCGACCTTTTTATTATTTTGAGCTTTTTTCGCTGCTATTGACTTGCGCCTGTCTTCTGTAAATCCACCTGACGACGTTCCAGGTATTATACTTGGGTTCATACTAGGGGTATATCCTAATGGAATAGGGATACCGCGAGGGACATTATAAGCGTTTGGAAATTGATTTGAAAATGGAGACTCGACGAATGAGCTTGTAGGTGGATTTTGAGAAGATCGGGTTGGAGTACTAAACATATTAGAGAAATTTCCTTGAATTTGAGATGACGGAGGATTAGAATCTTGGTTCATATTTTCATCTACACCTAATGGTATATTTGGTTCATTTGGAACATCTTTAAGCGGTTCATACTCATCATCTCGATTAAAGTGTTTTTGGTGTATTTCAACATGCAAACTTCTCGCAATCAACACATACATCAATGTAAACAAACCATAAATAAGATACGTATAAATTAAATTATTTACAAACAACATGTACAACAACTATAATGAACATATTTAGATACAATACCCGGTTAATAAAGTCCAATCCCGGATTACTTACAGCGGCTCTTGCAACACAATCAGAAAAGTGATCCACTTCAGTCTTGATTATGATAAGCCGATTACGGACGCTTTTTAAAGTACGGTCGTGTGGATTACCACCACAACCTTCCACAAATTTATTAAAAAGGATTTCCCGGAATAGATTTTTATCTGCATAACTGTTATAACCAAGAGCACAGTAATTAGTAACAATATGATGAACTTCCAAAGTAGTAAATCTCGTTATGTGTTTCCAACTATGGTGATAAGGTTGGTTGCTATGTCCTACATGCACCATGCTGTTTTTCTTCTTATGTATTTTCTACCGGGGATGAAACACTGACCGGGGGAATCAACCCGCATGACACAAAGAACAGGGCCCCCGACCGGCTGGATTTGTAGGGGGTGGGTTAAGGGTGAGACCCACCCCTCCCTCTCACAATCCCATTTCACGGGATAGCTCGTGGGATCTAACCCACGGGAAGCTAATCATTTCTGGTTTTCTACACTACAACGGAGGGTGGAAAACCCGAGAAACAACTTAAATAAAGATTGTTTCTTAGGCTCTTCTCCCTTGGATATTGGATGGTTTAGTTTACTCTAACTTCTCATAAAATCTCTAATAAATTAGATAAGCCAAGTCTAGTATACCTATGATTTCCTTTAGAAAATAGAGAATAATTCGTGAAGGGAATCCGAAGAAAAAAAACTACACAAAATTGGTCAAAAAGACCAAAATCAACAATTCCTGGGTGAAAAAGACACTTAGGTTTTGATACTGTTTAAATAGCCAAAAATTAAAAAGATACCGTTTAAATGGACAAAAATTTAAAAATAGGCAGGATGTAACCAGTTTCATCCTGTCCATTTTCAAATATTTTTTCTTATTTTTATTTTGCACAGGATGCATCCAGTTTCATCCTTGCTATTTTTTAAGTATAAGCCAGGATGAATCCAGTTTCATCCTTACTATTTTTTTTGGCTATTTCACCCGTACTTTTTTTTACTCGTCCATTTGAACCGTGTTTTAAATTTTTTTGGACAAATGACCCATTTTCTCAAAAATCTATTTGTACCACACTATTTGGTGTTTTCTCTTTAGCTAGCACCCTATTTGGTGACTTGATAGTTTAGGGCAGTGTAAATCCATTTCATATACACACACATTCAGTACATGCATTATATCCACCCTTTTATAGTCTAAATCGTTTGAGTTTGTTTGTGATAAAAAAGCACATACCTTGTAGGTGAAAATGCAACATCCGAGGCACATGCTAAAAGGTGTGTCAGAAGCAATTCGAGGGAGCACGAGCACTAGAATTGTTCATGCTTAATTATTCTTAGGAAGTTGCAAAAAAATCAAAATGAGGGTAAAAATGAATAATATCCGGATTCAAGTCAGGATAGTTAATATGAAAAAATAATCAATATAGGTTTTGGTATCCTTTTGTTGAGATTAAACGAATAATAATGTCCATTAATATTTGATTTCTTATGCCTTTTTCTTCTTCTTCATCAATTTTTGGTTTCGTGAATTCTTCATTTTTTGTGTATTCGCTTTCTCGCTATCAAGGGAAGAATATACTTTGGTGTCTTTAAAAAATTGTGTGCTTATGACAAATGAATGCCCAATAAAAAAATAGAAGTGCTCTTACATTTCACAATATTAATCTACACATCATTGTTTAACTGAAAAATTCTTGCAATTTTACCATAATTTTATTGGGTCAATTCTTCGGAAGAAAACAATCATCTTGTATCGAACGATGGAGTAGTAATTATTGATGCGTTCGTAACCACAACAAATTAATCGAGATATTTCCCATTAATTAAATAAATAATATAGCGGTAGTAAGAATCGTTCTCACCGAGAGTTGTGTAAAATCAAGACAATTGGGGGATTGTTTTTAAGTAAAATAAAAGTAAAAGATAAAAGAAAGAGATGGTCAAGGAATCCTTCACTGTTACCAAGCGATAACTGGATTAGTATACTTATCTATCTTTGTTAGAACCATTCATCACCAACCGTAGGAAAGCAGTTGGCTCAGTGTTATCCCCAAAACTTCTTTTACCACGGATACGGAAGATCTCCAATATCGGATTCTATTCAACGAACCACCAAGTAGTAGCTCACTCAAGTTTTAATCCAATCGAACACTTTAGGATTTGTGAATTAGGTTGATCCCAGTAGTTGAACTCTTTGCTCAAGGTCCACTTGTTGATGTTATCTTCACTCGCAATTGCTCCAAAAAATCCCTTTGCAAGGTCTCGCGATTTCTACTTGTGTAAGAATTATTTGACGATTACTTATCTCCTAATTCAATACTAGCAATAGAACAATAAATAGGTCAACCTAGTTGTGCATCCAAATCAATCTAATGATCACTCATAAACATTAGATGTAGTGAAAACAAACGATAAGATGATTAAAACTCCGAACAAACTTGTATAATAATAAAGCTTCACGCTAGAACATTGAATTCATCCCCAATCAATCAAAGGTTTAGCTACTCATAATTACAAGAAGAATGGGTTCCCCCTAAAGGGGTAAACCCTAGGTTTTTAATATGAAAGATGATAAAGATAATAAAAGATATCTTCTTAAGGCTCTGGATGTCTTCTTATATAGAACTCTCAAATTTAGGCTTTGAAATCCTTCCTGGACCGTGGTTCCTTGAGTTAGAATTCAATTTCGCGTTCATATATGTCCCAGGAAGTTGTCAGGTTCGGCTCATAACTTTCCAACCTTTCCCGGACGAACCTGACAAGTGAAATTTACTCCAGGCGATCACCAGATTCGGCTCACTTAATTAAATTGATTTTGAGCCGAACACTCTCATGTATACTCTTCGAAAATATTGATTTTTAAGCTCCAAGTTCGGCTGACTCGAGCTGATGAAGTTATCAGCCGAACCTCTCTTTGTAACTTCAAGTTTCAATCTTGTTTCTCCTATAACTTCTTCGTCCGAACTCGGAATGACCTCATTCTTTTTGAGTTCTTTTCGTATTCTCGTTATCTTCAAAATGGTATTAAGAACTCTTAGATTTAAATGAGTTGAATTTGGACTTTTGCCTTCCTTCATTGATAGACTCCACTTCCTTGTTCGTTTAAGCACTTTGTAGCTCCTTTTTGGATGATTCACCTGATTTGATACAGAAACTAAAAAGTAATCATAATAACAAGTAATATGCAAGAATTTTGATTTTTTTTTACGTACTTTAGATAATTTTGAGCGACAAAAATCTAATTGGAACTAATTTAGAAGTATACCTGGTCGTTTTCAAGCTCCAATTCTTCACTTTCTTGGGTAATTTCTTCAATTGACTGGGATTGACCTTCACTTTGAGTTAAAACATCTCTACCATCTAATAAAAACTCCATTCCGGATCTCCATCAAGGGGTACGTAGTATTTGTTTTCTCTATCGTATAGATATTCTCCCACCTCAAATTTGTCACTGGAATCACTCATTTTGGTTGAGTGAATCCAAACCTAGGGTTTCAAAAATATCACAAATATCACTCTAAAATTTGATATTGTTTTGATTTAGAGTAAATATAAGTGAAACTTAATCATTAACATTAAACAAGATTATCAATACTAAACAAGATTATCAACACTAAAATATGTAAGGGTGTATTAGTCCTTATAAAAAAAATAGATAAGTGGGTTTTAGATCTAATGACCCTTTTTGTCCTATTCTAGCCGCCCCTCAAATAAAACCCACCGCCCCTATAACAAGCTTCTTTATTTATTTTAAATTACAAGTGAACTTACTTTGTTTCTGACGCCTCTACAGCCGGTGAATTTAGATCCAAATTCCTCTTTTTTTTCTCAACCTCCCCTAACATACTTTCAAAATCCTTTCTTGCTGGCAAAAGGAATCCAACATTAATTAAATTAAAAAAAATAAAGAAGAAGAGAAATTCGTGTAAGATTAATTGATTTTGTATAACCCTAACCTTGATTTTGAACTGGTAATGCAGTTGGAGGAGAAGAACAGTGGATTAATCAAATTCGGAGGATCAATAACATGGAAGTATAGAAGAAGAAAAGAAAGTAGTGGTTTTTAATATTGTTCCAAATAGCTTTATTAGCTCTGGTAGTTGCAATCGAAGAAGTCATTTCTAGGTTTCAAACGGAATTTGGGTTTTTCCGAAAAGAAGTAAGGGTTTTATTAATTGGTAAAGGGAACTGTGATCAAAATAGGAAACAAAGGATAATGGGGTGGAGAAAGGTGGAGATTGTGAGATATCAAAGGTTTTTTCTCCTTCCTTCCTTTTTTGGTTCAGATAGAAAATAGGGAATTGATTTCTGTGTTCATGCTCTATTGGAGTGTCCACCAGACAATCAAGTTCTATATTTATAGTAGGAGTGTTCACCAACTTCACCAATCTGGCATGGCACGATCATGTGTTGTCTCAGTATTTTTTTGGTTTTCTAATGGGAGGCATAGAATGACCATTCCATCCAAACTTGAAATCTAATACCAGTATTTTGCTAATCTAGTTTAGGCAAGAGTGTCGTCCGTTGGTATTTTGTAGTTCAGGAAATCTGCTTTTTTGTGTGGCTTTTTATTTATTTATTTAATGTAATATGTTTTGTAATAATTATCGTAAATGTAACTCTGTGGCTGATTGTTTTGCAAAGAAAACAACAAATGAAGCTTGTTCTATAACCTGGGTTTTGGTCCCTCCTACTTTTTTTTCCTTCTTTTTTTATTCAAAATAGAAAATTTTATTGAAAGATCATCTGGTTATATTTTTTAGTACTTTTGAAACTACACCTCGTATATCAGGGGGTAATATCTCAACAAATCGAAATTACTTCTATCTTTTTTAGCTAATAAGAAGTCAGTTATTTTATTTTTTGATCTATTGATCCTTTTAAACCCACATACTATGTTGTTCTAATAAAAACTTGATATCCAAAATAATATTATCATTCCTCCAATGAACATAAGTACTATGCTCATTGATTGACTTTATCAATGATTCATTGTCAGATTCAAATATTACTCTTTCACACACTTTAGCAGCAGCCGATCCAACAAATTCTTTCATAGCAAGACACTCCAGCTGCTCCACCTCATTGTCTTCTAGCATCCCTCCATTGAAATATCTCTCTTTGGCTATATTACAAACACCTGCAAAATCTCTACTCATTGGACCAATACCACCATGTTTCGTTTCCTTAAAAAAGATGCATCAATGTTTATTTAACCATAGTTCATGTTAAGAGGATCTCAAGTAAGGGCTTGCATAGAGTTGTTTCTACCACACCCAACTATTTCGTTCGGCAATTTGTATGAACTAAACTCTAATATAATTTTGAGAGCACCAAGCCGAGATCAATCAAGAAATGGATTAAAGATCTTTTATATCTTTCTCAATGCAATCATTATATCAAGCATATAAAGATCTGTGAACCTGTTTTTTATAAAAAAAAAAAACTCGAATGGTACCAAAGACCAATATCCGAGTGTCAATCAAGTCTTATCCATCAAACAAGGTCGGATTTATCAACTGTGATTAAACTACGCACAACTTGTGATGATATTTAAATTATATAAATAAAATACAATGCGGAAAAGAAATAACACAGATACCAGAAATTTTGTTAACGAGGAAACCGCAAATGTAGAAAAACCCCGGGACAGTCCAGACTTGAACACCACACTGTATTAAACCGCTACAGATTCTAGCCTACTACAAGTTAACTTCAGACTAGAATGTAGTTGATCCTTAAAAAAGTATCACACCGATTAAGGTACAGTCACGTTCCTTACGCCTCTTGAATCTCGCAAGACCGTGCACACTAGATTCCCTTGGATGATTTCACCCATAACTAAGAGTTGCTACGACCCAAAATCGAAGACTTATAAAAAAAAATGTGTCTCCCACAGATAAGTATATTCTCTAGTTGTTGTTCCGTCTTTTGATTCAAAGATCAAGGTGAACAGGAACCAACTAATAATCCGGTCTTATACTCCCGAAGAGCAACCTAGAAGTATTACTCAACTTACAATAACTTAACTAATTTTCAAAAGAAGTTATTGCGGAACCACAAGAGTTCGAGACGAAAAACTTTTGTGATTACTTTTATATCTTACCTATCGAAGAGAAATCTCGAGAAAATCTTAGAGAAGATTAAACTCAATACGATAGAAAGTGTAAGATTAAGATCATCTACAGATAAAATAGTTGGACCTGGCTTCATGAATCCCAAATGAATCTTTAAGTCGTTAACCCTATAATGATTTTTCAGAAGAACTGAAAACCCAGGTTAATGAAGAATCGACTCTAGTTTGCAATAGGATACACGTAAGTGTCGGGATTAGGTTTCCCTGATGCTAGAGTTCTCCCTTATATAGTCTTTCAAATCAGGGTTGCTTACAATCAAAGCTTTAGTAACAAAGCAATTGATGATCACTGTTAGATGCGAACTCCTGATTTAAGATTCAAGCTAAGTCTGCTTAGAAAATAAGCAATTAATCTCCACTGTTAGATGGTCTTAGCTTGATACACACAAATGAAATATACCTATATTTAGATATGGGTGAAGAGTACCTAAATGTGTGACAAGTTGGCTCAATAAAAGTTAACCGAAGTAAGCCATATGGACACTTTTAGCTTAACCATATTCATCTAACACTTTTATATCAAATATGATAATCAATCAATCATGATAGATGATCAATTGAATATAAATGTGTTTCAAGAGTTGTTCAAATGTTTACTGACTCATAGAAATATCCATGAACAATTTGAAGCATATTCGGTTTGGTTTGTAATAGTACAAGGTACATATACAAGAACCAATTCATGAACATAATGCCACGTTTTGCAAAGCAAGTTCGCATACTTTGATTCATTAACACTCCAGGGACTTAAATTTCGCAAACTGAGTTTGCAAACGAACCTGAGTTCATGAGTATGAAATGTCATACTTACCGATTTTAGACATTGTGTTCGCAAACTGACGTACGCGAACCACAGTTCCGTACCTTGACCAGCATTGCCGTTCGCGAACCACAGTTCCAGACCCATCACATGTCACTACAAGAAAATTGGCCATCAGCGACGAATCCCCTCGTCGCAGAATACCCTAATTTCGTCGCTAATCATTTTTCCCGACCAATTATTTTCGTCGGCTTGAACGTCGCTAATAGTAGGTCGCAGAATGTAAACAACGACCAAAAATCCAATTTCGTCGCTAAAGTTTCTCAGCGACAAAAAATCGTTTTGGTGGCTAAAAAATAGTTTTACCGACTTGGAAAAAAGTTGTCGCAGATAGGAAACTTTCAGCGACCATAAATTTTATCGCAGAATAAAAAGAATTTGCTACCAAATTTATGTTGTCAGTAAATAAGATCTTTTTGCAATGAAATATGTTGCAGCTAAAAGCAAACTACCAACAACAGTATATCTCGTCGTGAAATATTTCATTTTAGCGACATCTGAGTTTTGCATCCAAAAAGATCAGCGACCTATTTGAAATGGTCGGAGGATGTAACAATTTGGCGATATAACAAAAATGGTCGGAGAATGTAACAATTTGGCGACATAACAAAAAGTTGTCGTAGGATGTTTTTATTTCAGCGACCATTATTTTTATCACCAACTACCATTTTTGGCGACATAGAAGTACCCAAGGATCGCCTTGCATTGATATAATTCAAATAAATTAAGACATTTGAAAGAAACTTAATTGTAACAGGGATTCATTTAACATATTAACTAGAACAACTGTTTACATAAATAAACATAGAAAGAAAAGCTCCAATTTAACAGGGTTCTCTAATACCTACAGCAAAGGTTTGAAAAAAGGGAGACGAGATTCACACAGAAGCAACGGGAAAACAACCTATAACGTGACATTACTCATTACTGGGTATTTCGATTTTTCCTGCCTGTTAATTCCTAGTTGTTGAATTTGATTTTCTAATTCCCCCTCTCTGGTTTGTGGATCTTTGCTCTTCGATGTTGTTTTTATGGATTTTTAATATCTTAGTCTTCAATCGTTTGTCCCCTCAAGGGCCCTTCTGGGTCTGTTGAGAAATCCATCACCATGAAGTTGGTTTCTGCTGTTTTTTTGAATTCTCTCCCCTCTCCCTATTTAAAAGGAAATCTCTCAGCAATTAAGTTATCAAATAAGATGTATGCAAAGGGTTTAATTCAATGGAAATATAGTCTCATTGGGAGGCTAGATTTAAGTAGGATTAAGCTGGAAGAAGCCAGAAATCAGTTGTTCAACCAATGGAAAGCGGAAGGAGAAATCAAGCTCATTCCAATTGGAAAAGGGTTCTTTGTTATCAAATTAGACAATGAAAGGATAAGATTACAATTTGGTCAAGAAACTCTTGGAAGGTGGATGATCAAGTTCTACAAGTTAGGGATTGGGAGCCAAGATTTAATCCCGAGAATCAGAGAACTTCTTTAGCTAAAGTTTGGATCAAGTTTCCGGGGCTTAGCTTGGAGTATTGGACATAACAAAATCTGCTGGCGATGGCCAAAGCTTTTGGCAAACCTATTCACGTAGATAAAAATACTCTCTCAATGGATTTTGGTTACTTTATCAGGTCCATTTCACATACTGAAGCAGGTCCATTCCATCCATACTTTATCAGAAAAAGAAAAATGAAAAGCAATACATAAACACTACATCTCATCATCATCATCGAGCTCAATACGAGTGTTACTACCTCTGCTTCTGCATCGTGTCTTTCAGATTCTCGTGGATCAAGATCTTCTTATTCTTTCCACACTTTAGTGTCTGTCGGGTGTCTTAGTATGTCTTCTGTTTCGACATACTTATCTTTGTGCCATCGCATTGTTGATGTCGTGGATTTCGAAATAAATAATCTTTGCCTCATGGGGAAGTAACGTGCAATATTTTTTCCCTTACTCTTATGAAATATATATCTAGGATCGTTGCAGACGGGCTCATCACTGTAATTCTTTTCTACTGCCATAAAAGATTTGATATCTTTTGTATATTCATCGAACGTTCGGTTTTTTTGTCGAATCCAACTCCTATCCATCTTCGGCTTCCAATAGCCACTAGGAAGGCCTGTTAAGAGTTAAACCAAAGTTACAATTGGGGCATATACCACATATACTTATCCAACTCCTATCCCTGCATCTTTTAATTAAACCATTCCCATCGTTGTCAATTTACAGACATGGGAGTATACAGTTGATACTCTAAAGTTTAATTGAAACAACGGGAAAGACCACAAGATGACTAATAATATATTCCAAACACAGCAACAAACATTACTTATGCTTAAAATAAAAATCGTTATCAAAGGGGAAATTGCTAGTGCTATGGTAATTAGAGATTACTACACTATGTTAATATTGGCGCAATGCGGAAGTGTAATGAATTTATGGAAATGATTTAGGAAATGAATTTAGGAAAAGAGGTTGGTTTTAAGAAAAGAGGAGGCTTTGATTATTTTTGGAAATGAAAAAATGTTACAAGAGAATTTTAGTGTAGCTCTTTGGCTCACTATGTTTTTACAAGGAGGACTCTTTGGCTCTCACTCTAACTCTTACTCTTACCACTTGGTTACTCACTTGAGTTTTGGATGATTCAAAACTAACACATCCATTGCCTATTTATAGGCTTTGTTAACCAACCATGAGAACACTCTAGACTCTAAGGGTTCTAGACTATACGTGGACCGATACTACAACAATCTAGAGATTGAATTCTCTAGAGAACACGTGCTTAAATCTAGAGAAAGAATTCTCTAGATAACTAAAGAAAATGCTAGATAGTACTCTAGCTCTCTCTTTTGGGCCGGATGAATATATTGTTATGGGCTTTTCTTTGTTTAAGCCCTGTACACTCATGAATATCACAAATTAGCTTATGTTTTTAACACCCCCTTAATTTGTGATGTTAAGCTTTTCTCTAAAATGATTGAATTTATTTACCGTGACTGCTTTTGTGAATATGTCAGCACTTTGTTCTTGTGTTGGACAAAAATGGAGCTCAATTTCTTTGTTTTCTACCAGCTCTCTGATGAAGTGGTGTCGTATCTCTATGTGCTTCGTCCGTCCGTGGAAGACTGGATTTTTTGTCATTGCAATTGTAGACATATTGTCACAGTAGATAGTCGTCGGCTGCTTTTGCCTTTGTTGTAGATCTGTCATTATTCTTCTCAACCATACTGCTTCACATGCTGCACTTGTTGCTGCTATGTACTCTGCTTCGGCTGACGATAGTGATACTGTACTTTGTTTTTTAGAACTCCAAGAAATAACTTTTGTTCCCATACAGAAAACATAGCCTGATGTGCTCTTTCGGTCTTCAATAGAACATGCCCAATCGCTATCTGTGAAGCCAATTAAATCATTATCTTTTTCTCTTGTATATTTGATGCCAAAAACCTTTGTTCCCTTGATATACCGAAGAATTCTCTTTGCGGCTGCATAATGTAACTTGCTTGGCTCACTCATAAACCGAGAAATAATGCTGACTGCATTGACGATGTCTGGCCTTGTATTTGTTAAGTAGATCAGTGAGCCGACTAGACTTCTGAATAAGGTTGGGTCGACCTTTGTCGCTCCATCATTTTTTACCAACTTCTCATTGGTACCCATTGGAGTTGCAATTGGTTTGCAATCCATCATGTTGAACCTTTTCAGTAAGTCTTCTACATATTTTTCTTGGGAAATGAATATTTCTTCTGGAGATTGTTTTACTTGAATCCCAAGAAAATATCGCATAAGTCCTAAGTCTGTCATCTCGTATTCTTTCATCATCTCCTTCTTAAATTTTTCTGCCAACTCTTGTTTTGTGCTGGCATAAATTAAATCATCTACGTATAGACAGACGATTAGAAAATGTGTACCTTGTTTTTTGATGTAGAGTGATGGCTCACTTGGACTTTTCTCAAATCCATTATCTCGAAAATACTTGTCGATTTTGCTGTTCCATGCACGCGGGGCTTGCTTCAGGCCATATAGTGCTTTCCGGAGACGATAAACCATTTTTTCTTTTCCTTTTCGGACATATCCCTGAGGTTGTTCGACGTACACCTCTTCTTCTAGTTCTCTGTTTAGGAACGCCGACTTTACGTCCAATTGGTAGACTTTCATTTTTAGTTGAGCTGCCAAAGCTAACACCATCCGGATTGTTTCCATGCGAGCGACTGGGGCGAATGTCTCATTGTAGTCAATTCCTGGTTGCTGGGAATATCCTTTAGCAACTAGCCTTGCCTTGTGCTTTTGAATTGACCCATCTTCATTATACTTTGTCTTGTAGACCCATTTCAGACCAATTATTTCTTTGTCTATTGGCTGATTTACAAGCTCCCATGTCTTATTTTTCTCGATTACTCGCATTTCTTCATCCATGACATGTCTCCATTTTTCTTGTAGTTGCAGGAAATCCTACACCACACACCTTAATAGAATCAACACGTCTAATCCATTTGAAAATGAATAACTATGAATCTTTATTGATTATTATCTTGAAATGTTTACAAAGGGAGATAGAACAAAACTTAGAAATTACAATCACTCTAGATTTTCTCTCTCCTAAAGACTTGCTTAACAATTCAAAAAGAACTCTCCCCTCCACAAACTTACTCAACCCTTCATATAGGGTTGTATACAGTGGATGACAGCTAATCTGTCCTTTATTTTCGGGAATGACTCGCGAAGTGTCGCAAGTATATAAATGTTCATCCTCGCGACACTTTTTAACCTTCGCCAGATTTTCACATCTTCCTCGTGTTCTGACTGTTGTCATCCATTACATCATTTATTTACTTCCCTGCGTCTTCTTCGCGACGATGTCATTTACTAATCTCGCGAAGTATTGAGGTCGCAATATTCTGATCCTACATCTTGCCTCTTCTCATGTCTTCTCTGCGAAGGAGAGAATGTCATGAGAATCAATGTTTTGAAATGCCGCAACTGCTTATCTTTATCTGTTTCAGTTCCGTACTTTTACACGGACTTTATACAGATGTCTTCTCTTCCATTCTTTTCTTGACACGTTTCTTTCAACCGCTTACTCTTGACCATTCATGTCCCATCTCGCATTAAATGCTTTCGTTTTTCTCGAGGATCCTTCTCTCTATATATAGTTTTCTTATCTTTCCCTTCTTTTCCTTTATTTTCCCTCTGCAACTTTTCTTCAATTTTCTCTCTCCGCAATTTGCGCTTCTGTTACTGCAAATCTTCCCCTTTTTCATCCTCTTAATCTTCAACTCTCCATTCATTCCCATACTCTGATAATGGCTTCACTTGGTCGTACATATAAACCCCTTTTTATTGAAGTTCAAAAGAATTTGCAAGAGAAGGGTTTCATCCTATCAACCATCCCTGATCAAGAATCCTCATCTATACTTTCTGCAAAACTATTTTCTGATCATCAGTGTAATGATCAGAGAATTATAATCTCGCTAGGTCAACTCCTCGCAGGACTTCCCATTCCTCTATACAATCCTGAGATGCCATTATTCTATGAAATTCTTGCTCACGAGAAATTTTCGCGAGCTGTTTATCAATTGAGCGGCGACTGCATTCGCCTAATGCTTGAATATGCCCACCGTGGTGCCGGTAAAGGATCTTTATATCCTGATGCTATCAAGGATCCTAGGTTCACAAACTTACAAATAGTCGCTGAAAAGTATACCGTGGAAAACTTTTTTGAAAATTATAAAGTAATAAATATGAGAAATGATAAATCCCGCTGGGGTGCTCGGTTGAAAAGGTTGGATAACATTCCTGATGACAAACTGCTTATGCAAGATATTGATTGGCATTCGGGCAACAATAGTACTCCTCGTCATTCCAAAGATGAGAGATGGTAGGTTGTTCCTTTATTTTTAAACGGACCTTATATCGCGGGTTCACATGTACTTCCTGCGAATCTTGCAAACTATCATCCTTGGGAATTTAAGTGGCCCGAGAAGACAAAAGAGGTATACTTCCCACTTCAAGTTTTACTTTTGCGATATTTCCTTCCTCTTATATTTGCTGAACTTGCAAAATTTTCAGATTGCCAAACTAAAGAAGAGTTATAAAAGAAATCCAAAAGCGAGTACCCTAGCAATACTCCGAGCAATCACGGATGAAGTAAGAAATATCTTCTTTTGTTATTTTAAACAATATTGTTGCCTCTGTTTCTTACTTTCATTCGTGTGCGAAGGTTGTCGTTGAAGAAATTGAAGCTGCGAAAATTAAAGGCAAGGGTAAAATCACCTGTTCATAGGAGAAACCTTCACTCCATCTTCTAAGAAACGAAAAATTCAATCTTCTTCTCATCCTAGTTCAAGTTAAGAATCTTCCGATGAAGATGATAATGATATGAATACATCTTTCGCATAGGAGAATCAATCGATTGAATCTCCTATGCAAAGCAATTATCCAGCATCTTCTCATACTCCCTTCAAGGAATTGGAGATACTCGCCTATCTTCTACATGCGAGGCTCTCGCAAATGTGTGTGATGCTTCGTTGCTAGAAGACAATGACTCCTTTAAAGGAATTTCTAGATCTGTGCCTCCTAGCTTTTTAAATGCGCTTAATTCCTTGGTATGTCCAAATTTACGCTCTCCTCGCAACTTTTACTTTAAACTATGTCTTGACAATCTCTTTACCTTTCTTTGCAGGCTGGAAGAACTTCTTTCGTTGTTGCCTCAGATCTTGAGAGGAGATACAACGTTCAATTGAAAAAGAATGCTCAACTTCGCACAAGAAATGAAGAATTAGAAGGTGAGGTTGCGACCTCTCGCAAGAAGGATGAAAATGAAATTGCTGCTCTTCGCGAAAAAATTCAACGATTGGAAACCAAATCTTCTTCCCATAATAACAAGATTGCTACTCTTCAAAGTGCCAATCAACAACTTTATGGTATAAAATTCTTCTTTCTTTCCTGCTTTTATTTTATCATTTATTTTTTCTTTACCTGATTTATCATTTTCGCAGACATATATAATCTTTCCGAGGAAGCCATTCTTCTCCACTCATTCCCTGAACCTATGGATAATGATGCCCTTCTCGCTCATCTCAATGAGTCTTTAAGTAGTTCGTCAAACAAAGTTAACTCTCTTCCGTTAAATGAACTTCAAACCAAATATCATCTCCTAGAGATTGAGCATAGATCTAGTTTAAGTTTAACCAACCAGTTTAAACGAATGTATCTTGATTCTCAAAAGAAAATCAGCACTTTAAGAGAAAAAATTAGTAGCCTTGTAGATGATAAAGATCGTATTGCTAACAGAGATGCCCAAGCATTAGCAAAATTTCAAAAATCTCTTCTCGAAGTACAAATAGAACTGGATGAATATCTTCGTCAGAATACCTTGCTTAATGATCGAGAGAATCAAGTCCGTTCTCTGCTTGTCATAAATAATGACGATGAATTTGCTTGGAACGCAAGGTTCTAGATAATGCCGTAAATAACTTAGGTACCGATGTTAGTCTTTGCGCCGAGCATACTACCTTGATTAAGGATATGATTTCTGACAGAGAAGGTTGTTTATTGTTCTTTTTTTGCTTTACTGCCCTTTGTTTTTGTGGTATTGCTATTAAGTTATTAACTCATTGTTTCATGTCTTCAGAATCCGATGATAAGTGCATATTTCACATATCTTTAGTGTCAATTCCATGCTAGTATTTGTTGGTTTTCTTGCAAATTATTGTATATTACGCTTGTTTTCTCGTATTTGTGTCTTGTTAGGGAAATCATCCAAAAGAAGTGAATATGCACTTAATTGTGCAAGGAAAGAAGTAGCTATAAGTGGAGAAGGGCCAAAGACCAATTGGAACTCGTTCAAATACAAGATTTCTACTTTTCATTGTGTAGAGGACGAGAAGATGAAGACAATGGCGAAAGAACGGACTCATTCTGAGTTCGTATGAAGAAGTTATGAGCAAAACAAGAACTTGGAAGACTAAGGGCTAAATGGTCATTTCAAAGAGAAGTGTTATTGGCATCCTCACTGATCGTTAAGGGGCACTTCCTGTTAAGGGGTAGTCAAGTTCAAGGGAACTGCTAAAGGCAGTTCGATATTTTGCAAAGGGGGAAGCCAGAATTCAAAGACTACTAAAGGCACCTGGTTTATTACTCAGGGCACTTCCTCTTCTCTATTCCAAAACAGCACGCATGCAATGGCAGTCAGAGCTTGATGATCATGATGATCACGATGATGATGGATTTGATAAATAGTGATACTCGAATTTGAATACATCACTGGGTTCCGGAGAATGATATAAAGCTTGGGTAGGAGCCTGATTTCACATCAGGGGTGTTGCTGCCATCATGATCAAAGAATGATGTTGATCATGATGATGGTGAACTGTTAACGCTGCTATTGGTCGCGATGACTATCAGCGATGGGCTTAGTTGCGGCATTGATGATGAAAGAAGAACGGCTCGAGTTTGGAGTAACGTCAGTGAGGAAGGATGATCAGAGCTGTGGATTGAGCTCGACAGGAAAGTGATGATGACGCCGGAGACGAGACGGAGGAATAATGCTGCTTCCGTTGACGAAGATGGAGCTGTGAAACATGGCAGCAATGGAAAAGAACTCAAGAATGGTGATGATGAAGAACTCGAGTTTGCGGAACAGAGTGATGAAAGAGGAATGATTCTGTGGGTTGTTGTGATGACGTCATTTGGCGGGGCCCGTCCAGCACGTGCAGCAAAACGAAATGCGGAAGAAGACGTGTGATGAGGGAATTCCAAGAGTCGTACAAATCAAAAGAAAAGATGTACGCAAGCACGTGGTAGGGTTGGGTTTGCAGAGTTTCTGCCCAAGCTCTGACGCGTAGAGAGGAGAGTGAAGATATGGTGTATTGCGGAACATAGAAGAAGAATAGATCGACGGTGCGGATGAAGACACAAAGAGTTCTCAGAGGATCGAACGAATCAGAAGCCGTGTGCACTCTACTGGAATATACCGCGCTGCACCCAATCATCAGTGGAATAAACTCCACCGACTTTGAAACCTCTGTCTTGTGCACTTTTGTGGATCGACTAAGGTATTTGATGCTTATAAATAGCTACCTAAACCAAAAGAGAAGACACTTCTTCTTTTATAACTTCTTCTTTTATAATATATAATTTTTGGAGAGAGAAAAGTACAGAAAAATGAAGAGAAGGTTTATATTTTATTCTAGGGTTTATCCCTTTAGGGGGAAACCAAGTTATCTTTTTCTTCTATATATATTTTTATGGGTTTTAGTAAATCCATGTGTAGTTGAATTTTTACTGATTAAGGTATGATTTCAAAGTCCTGGTTTATAAAACTTTAATTCTTTTTACAAGTTTATTTTAAGTTGATTTTTCTTATCGATTGTCTCTATTATTTTTATCGTCTAAGATTACTACTGGGTTGTTCAACTGGCCATTTGAATTAATCTGGTAGTAATTCTTCTACTAGTATTGGGATTGGTGATACGTGTAATAGTCACTCAGTTCCTTCCATAAGTAGTACATCGCAAAAGCTGACAGAGGGATTTTGTTAAGCAATTGTGTATAGAGATGACACTAGTAAGCAGATCGAGCTTATGCGTCTGATGCTAGGATCAACCTAATTCACAAAACGTAATGCATCCGGTGGGTTACATCTTGAGAGCTTATTCATGGTGGCTCGGATGGATAGAATCCGGTAGTCGAGCGCTTAGTATCCAAAGTGGCAACAGAATTCGAGGATAGCAGAGCTTATTGCTATTCTACGGTTGGTGATATGAAAATTCTACAAGAAATAAACAAGTACTTTTATTAAGTTTCTTTCCAGTGATGGCGAATGATTCCTTAATCATCTTTCTTTTATTTGTTATTCTTTTTACTTCACTTTAAACCAATCCCCCATTCGTTATTTACTTTATTTTGCTGATCAAATAACCTATCAATTACACAGCTCTCTGTGGGAACGATCTCTTACTACCGCTATATTACCAGTTAATTAGTGGGAAATATATTGAATAATTTGTTGTGTAAACGACGCGCATCATCCGAGAAGAGATTTCAAATAGGGATTGGAAAGCTTGAATCTGAAAAAGAACAGTTCGCGAAGGATATCTCTCTTCGCGAAAACAGATATTCCAAGTTGAAGAAGCAATTCCAAACTACAGTGGCGAATTTCAATAATGATGCTATTCGTTTTCGCAATCAAGCCATGGAGATAGTTTGTAATGATCACAGCATTCCTCTTTGTTCATACCCTTGTCTTCGCGAAGAAATTCCTGAGAACTTGCCTGTCTCAGACGTTTCTGATAGTGAGGCTAGCGAAGAAGAAGAATCTGGCGACGAGAGTGATAGAATTGAAGAATCAGATAAAGAAGAAGAATCAATAAAGAAATAACTTCTTTTTCTTTTTCGCTTCTTGTAGCATCTGTACATATGTATCTTCCATTTCTGTAACTCCTTTTTGTAAACTTCTTGGATTATCAAATGTGAATTTGATCTTCATTTCCCTTTATTTGCATATATTGATCAGGCAATTCGTCCTTGTAATACAATTGGCTAACATTATGAATGTATAACTATGTCATATGAAGATGGGTAACAAGATTTTATCTGTTTCATTCCCATACTTGCCTCTGTTAGTCATCTTCAAATGAGAGATTTTATCAGTTATCACTGAAGATAAATAACTATAAACTTCACGCTTGCTACGTCTGACCATGAAGGTATAATCGTTTTCACGAGTTTTTTTGCTTTACTCAATTTTTAGCATCGCGACAAGATCGCAAGATATCTTCATAAATGAAGAAACCTATTGACCTTGCCTTATCATTGTATGTGTGGTCTTATTTGCCTTCCTAGGTAAAGGTCTTATTTCGCCACCCCTCATTGCGACAAAATCGCAGGACGTCTTTATATTTTCATGCAATGACCCTTTGATCTTGTCTTATCATTTCATAAGTATTTTTGCCTCTGCAGGATATTTTACTTGCGACAATATGACAGGCCTAAATATTCTTGCGAACATAAAGCCCCATGACATTGTCGTCTTTGCGACGAAATCGCAGGACGTACTTACACTTGCATGTAAAAACCCATTGATCTCGTCTTACCCTCGCGTTAGTATTATTGCCTCTGCAGGATCATCGCACAAATATGACAAGCCTAAGTTTCCTTGCGAAAACAAAGCCTCATGACATTTGCGTCTTTAGACACTTATCAGCTCCCTAATGGAGGGTGCCGCCTTATCTTCTCCCCGGTTGCCCCTTCAAGGAGACGTACATCGGCCATACAAGACTAGCTCCTCCCATCCGGTCTTAACAACAACCGGTTGTTTTCGCAGCCTCTTATCCCTTATACCTATAGGGCTTATGGTTACGAGACCGCACCCTAAGTGGAGTTTTCTTGGTAGAGTGCGGATATACCAAGACTTGCCAAGAATGGCCGAGACACTTCAAATGCCCTGCACTCTTGGCTCAACTGTGTACCTCGGCGCCTTGAGCATACACTGACTCCTTGGAAGAGACCCTCGGTCGCCCAACCAGGGTATAACCTATATATATAGTTGGGAATCCAAGGTATCTCTCCCGGATAGGCTTTCATGGGCCCCAAATCTCCATGACTCAGGTTCCAGGGCGTGTAACCTTTTCCCCGAGCCATGTCAAGAGATACCCCCTTATATGACGCACTTTAGGTCTTACATTTGCCTCTTACGAAATATCATTCGCGAACTAGGGTGTACGCCATAAAGGTTCGTCCCATTCACTCACTTTTTCATTTTTGTTAATTCATTCAATCATTCATTCAATCATTTTCATTTTTCTTGCGAGATACTCGCACAATCTTACTTTTTTCATTGCGCTCGCATTCAGTTATTCCATCAAATCTTCATACATTCTTGATAGCGAGATTCTCGCGGATTATTTATCCAACTATTATTTCTTTCTCTTGTTCTTGATATTCCTTTGTCACTAACTTTGATGATAACTACTATTCACTTCTTGCATCTTTTGTTCCTGGTACACTCTGCCTCTGCATCATTCAAACCTCTGGGTGATTCTTTTTCAACATAATTTTCTGTCGCCTATATGCACTTACTTCGCGATGTATCTTCTCCTCTTGTATCTATTGCATCTACCATCAACCTTTCTCTTCTTTGTTCATCTTTACATTTTGCTTCCAGTCCTTTCTTTTTGCAGCTCTTTCCTCGCAACTCTCCACATCAACCTCATAGCATTTTTGCCCTTCCAACCAATCTCCCTTTATAACTCCAATACCACTAGGATGAGGAAATTTTATACACTGATGATATGTTGACGCTACACCCAAAATTTCATGCAACCATGGCTGCCCGATTAATGCATTATAAGGGGATTCAACATCCACTACACAGAACAAAATTGCAGTTGATAATCCTTGCAAAGGTATTCTCATATGTACCTCTCCTTTTGGCTTGTTCGCGGTACCATTGAAACCATATATCTTATACGTCGACGGTATTAAATCTTCATCCTTTCCTCCCATAGTTTTGTAAAGGATGTTCACTGAGCTCCCAGTATCGATTAAGATTCTATTGATCGCCCATGAATTTTCTTCTTCATCGTCTTCGCCATCAACAGGTTTAGGATTAATTTCCAATCTTACGACAAGTGGACTATCATGCATCTTTCTATCTTCGGTATATCTTCTGCAGAAAAAGAAATAATCTGCATTTGCCATTCTTTTAACTGCGATATTCTTGTGACATTCATTACCTCTTTATTATCAACATCCCTCGCAAAGACCCTACTGAGAACATTGTCATGAAAATCTTCAATAGTTCGGAATGAATGTACAATGGAGTTGCAAAAGAAATTTTTAGCTTTCGCTCCCACTTCTATTACGAATGTTTCTTTTCCCTTCGCTGAGCTTGTCTTGTGCATTTCTGGTGGTGGTGGCAATGATTGAACTTTCTCTTCACTCTTTAGAAAATGATTCAACTTTCCTTGGTCAATCATCCTGAGAATGATTCTTTTTATATTCCTGCAATCACTTGTTTGATGCCCATGAAAGCGGTGGTAAGAACAGAATTCATGGCTTCTATCACCTGGTGGCGGTTCATTCCCCGCATTCCATGGTGCAGGTATGTTTTCCATCACGAGTATAGCTTCCCAAATTTTTTCCACACTAGCATTTAGTGGTGGCATTTTGATTTCTTCCCATACTACTCTGTGACTTCGCTGCCCTCCATGATAATTCTGCCTTCGACCTCCATAATTTTCTTGCGGATAATCAAGTCTTTGAATTTTGTTATTGCCGCCACGGTTGTAGTAATTCCTTTCTCTTTCAAATTCTTCCTGATCACGGCTTCCCATAGCCACAATTTTTAGCAGTCCATCATCCATCACCCTTTCTTGTTGCCCTTGCGAAGTGCTCGCCACTGTGTTTATTAGTTTGGGTAATAAGCTTGCATTCGCAGCATTTGAACTTGTATTCACAATTGGATATGATTCCATCTCATTTTGCCTTTCTTCTAAAGCAATATATTCCTCCTGAAGTTCTCGCAATTCTGCCATTGTGATTGTATTCTTGACTCTAAATTTGAATGTATAACAAATTGGTTACGAACATAGCATTAATGAATGATAGAATAAGATATATTTCATCTACCCTTCCAGCCATTTCGTTACACATTGACTTCCATCTCACAGTTAAATGTTTCAAACTCTCGCCAACTCTTTGTTTCAAATTCAATACATCTTCAATACCAGTCGCGAGGAGTTGTTGCTTATATATGCCCCTAAGAATATAGCTTGTAGATGGTTGAATGACGTGATTGTGTTTCTTGGTAAACCCTCAAACTACTTCAGTGCTTCTCCTGTTAAACTTGATGCAAAGTATTTGCATAATATACCATCATGATTTTCCCATTGCAACATACACCTCACATAAGCTTTGATGTGTTGTATCGCACAAGTGGTTCCATCAAAGATGCTGGTTAATGCAGGTAAATTGCACTTTGGGGGTATTCCTCCTAATTGCACTTCTAGTGTAAAGGGAGTTTTCGCTGCCTCTTCAATAGCCTCATCCAGTTGTCTTCTTCCTCCTCCCCTTCTACTGTTCAACATTCCTCTCATCTCTGCCAACTCTCTCAAGATTTGTTCATTTACATCAGAATTCGAATCCATTGGTCTTTTTAATTCTGCTTCTCTCCTTTTACGTTCTTGCCTGTTTTGATTTTCTTCTTCATCTCTTTCGCGAATCCAGTCATTGTCACATTTATCATTTTCTCTTCTCGGTTGTCTACCAGCTCTCCTCTGGATTCTCTCATATTCTTCGTTGATATTTCCATTGTTTCGGTTTTGTTCTCGCCTTCTTTCTCGATTGTCGTGATTATTCTGTCGGATTGCTTCTTCCAATTCTTGATTTTCCACTTCTATTCTTAATATTTCCCTCTCGCGAGCTAAATGTGCATGTTCAACATAATGTCTCTCAATGTCATCTTCAATCTCTTTTTGCTTTCTCAACGTTTCTTTCCCATGCAATATTCTTCTCCTTTCATCAATTGGATTATTCTGCTCCTAAAGCTGCCTATTTCTTTGGTTTCCCTCATTCTGCTCATTTTGAAAATTCTCGGGATGCAGAATATGACAATCTTCTATTTCTTATCTTCTCTCGCAACGTTCCGTGCTTGCACTACAAAAAAACTGATCAAAGGCTACTTGACAAATGGTAGTGGCTTATTCCTATCATTAGTTGCCAACCAGTTTTTGCAATTAATGTTAGTTGCCCTGCCTTAGTGGCGGAAGGGCATGTGTTCTTTTGTTTTAAGCAACAAGTGCGCAAGGGTTAGTTGGTAGCAATGTCTTAAGCTACTAGTATGGCTAGTTGACAAACAGTCGTCACCTAATGGGGAAAGCCACTAGTTTGAGTTGTTGTCAAGATATTAGCGAAAACATTAAAGGAACTATAATCTTTTAGTGGATTAATAGTTTTTGCTTTTAGGGGTCTATTTAGTGGCCAACAACATAAAACCACTAGTTTTTGTAGTAGTTCTTTTAGTTGCCTAATCATTAAAGCCACTAATGTTTTTTGGTCTAGTTGTTCAATAATTTACAGGCATAGGACCAAAACATATACAACTACTGTTTTAGTGGCTTAATTTTTAGAGCCACCAGTGTGTCTAGTAGCTAAATCGTTAAAGCTAATAATAACATTTAGTTAATTGCCATATTTCTTGCCGTAATTATTGCGATTAAGAATATTTTGTTTCCAATGTGATAGATCTCTGTCGTTATTATCTTAGCTAATTGCCTTCTTTTAGGCCGTAATATATGTGGTTAACAATATATTTTGTTTCCGAATTATTAGACCCTAATAAATGAAAAATCTCTCCCATTATTATCTTAGCTATATTGCCTTCTTTTTGGCCGTAATTTTTGGGGTTAATAATATATTTTGTTTCCGATTTATTAGATCCCAATAAATGAAATTTGAATTGAAAGGGAATTTTATTAATTAGCATCCATGAAATAAGGAAGTTTCCAAGGATTTTAGTTAAATCCAAGATCTTTTGATACATCCAAAATACGAAAGAATAAGCATTAAAAAAATCATTATATTGAGCAATAACGATTACATAAAAAAAGAAAAATAAATCTTTATATATCTGTAATATAGTGCAAAAAAAAAAAAAAGAGAGAATTAACGACATGAATACATCAAGTGGCAGTATGACAAACAGAACTACTGGTAATGACAGAAACCTTCTTCAGTTGTAGGTGGCTCTTTAAGAAATTCCAATATATAAAGATGGGATGGCCCATGGCCCATTCTAGTAACTGTGTCATGAACAACATTGTCTCGACAATAGATAAAATGAACGAGGGATGATAGATTTCATAACTTTAATAACGAAGACTATTGTACCTTATAAGATTTGATGTAGAAAATCAGTCACCATACCTCTTAACAGATTTGGTTCCGACATAGTGTATTATATTATATTGGCTCTCCACAAAGCAAAGTCTGTAAAATACATTCAACTCTCTATCATGTGCGATTCATTTGCCACATCTTCAATGTGGAAACCCACATCTGCATTGGAGATAATCTCTTTGTTAACAACAACATGAATATTGTGCTTGTAAGTCATCTAGCAGTCGACATGCAAACCATCAAACAACGCAGATAATCGAGACATAGAAAAAGGGAAACAGATTTAGTGGCGCAAGCAGTAACCTCCAATCTTAAAGTAGGTTCATTTAATTCCATATAACTTGCAAGTTTCCCAATTGAAAATTTGAAATGGTAGAGTATAACCTTCAGGTAACTTCGAACTCCTGATAAAATTGTTAAAGTTCACATCATCCATGAACAGCTTTGTGTTGAAGCCTATAAGCATCCTACAAAATGAAAAGAACATTATGTTATGGTCGAGATTCCTCCCAGACTCAACCAGAACTACTGGTCATTGTATATGGCATAATATATATATAAAAAAAATGTATGCAGTGAGGTCTATCTATGGCTCTCTATCTAATAACTCCAACTCGCAAAAAACAGAAAGGCCAAAATTGGAAACATAACACAAGTAGTTGTGAACCATTGGGAACACATAATGTAAATTGGTACGAATTGACTATATCTAGTTCAGGGAGAACATATCAATAGATCATACAGTGGTTGTGTCTCTTCCCCCACAAAGCAAATGCCATCAGTGCGAGCACTAGCCGTCACATACCTAAAAACTAGGTGGAGAATAAACACAATAAAACACAAAACACAGGTATAATTGAAAAATGCAATCGATTTCCAAGTAACTAGTTAGCCGAGGTTCTTATAGGACTCTCGTAAACCAGCATCCACGCTTAACTTGTGAGCAGATAAAGGCAGTATTGGACTTATGAAGAAACAAGGGACGAACTGTTACCTTACATTTTGGCACAAGGTTTATTATGGCCTTTGGATTACGGTCTTTGAGCTGTATCCAAACCAAGTATCGGATAACACTCCCTTTCCCTATGTATATTAATCCCAGCAATATGCCAACAAAATGAGAAATTAGCCACATTGCCCATGGTGGAATGCATTAGATACAATCCATGGCACTTACCAAATTTCCTTGTTAAATTGATTGAAAAGATTAAATAATTGAGAAAAAAAAACAAACAAACAAATCGAAAAATAGAAAAAGACGGGGTAACAAACCAGGGCATCGCTATCTCCGTAAATATCTCGTTAAGTTCAAAAATTTTGGTATATGGAGAACATCTTCTTTCTCTTCCCGGTAAGTGGAAACACGATGAGAATGTTGTGCTTCTGGTTCACAATACAGACTTACAATAAAAAATAAAACAACAAATATATCAAAAAATTCACATAGTACATCAAAAAAATCAAGCCTCAATGAAAATATGTTGAATATTGCATACCTAATTTATCCTTTTCGTTACTTCACATAGGGATTTGTCGTGATTGATTTGAGTTTGTGGTTTTGGTTTTCGAGGTGGAAAAGGTGGGATTTCTTGGATTTGATCTCAACGAGATGGAAAATGATACGGTTTGCATAGGGTTTTCGTAAAGCTCTGAATCTTCGATCTTCACAAAGTAGAGGCGGAGGCCGATCCAGGGGAGAAGGAAAGTTGAGGCGGATAGAGTGAAAAGTGAAATAGGTTTTCTTTTCTCTCTTTTCGCATTGAAGTTTAATGCATTATAGTGCATCAATTTTTTGATGTTCAGCAAATAAAACTCCGTCACGTTAGAATGACTTTCTCATCTATAACATGAACCGTCCATCTCAGGGCCGTCCCGACTTACAAGCATTTGCGAAGTACATTAGCTACTCTAACTCAAGATAACTGCTGCACCTCTTCCAACTTAAGTTAACATGCGACCTTGTTTGTAGGGGTCCAAAATTTGAATGGATTGGATATTTTATTCACGCATTATATTACCTCAAATTTTTACAAAAAGAAAATAAAAATAAAAGTTGAAGCATGTTGCTATAATTATTTTATTTAATTCACAAAATTTTGCTAGTGATGATTCCATTGTGTCCATCCTACTTTTAGTTTGTACCGACTTGAATGAGTCCAAATTTGTGTACCCCTTAAATACCGGGATGCACGTTCCTGCTCCGTCTATTGGTTAAAAATGTCTCACAAAACCGCTCTCTTTTCTGCTCTACTTTACTTTTTTTCTTCCTAAAATTACGCCAAAAATAAAAACAATAAAGCTCCCCATAAATTACTAGATCTTCGTTAGAGTACATTAATACCATTTTCTTCTTCCTCCTCTACACCTCTAAGAGCTTCTCCAATGGTGGTTGTATGTGTTTCTTAGGTGGCAACATAAACAAGACAACCTCTATCCAATTTTTCCTTAAGTTTAGGGAGGAAAAATAACTCATCTCCAATGGTGTTGTTTGTGATGTTTGTGGATTAAATGTAAATATTATTTTTAGTAGTCTTTAAATTTTATTAGAGCTAAAAATATAATTTAATATATTGGGATTAATTTAGGCAAGCAAAAGCTTACTAGGATAGTTTGACATTGTCAAGTTGAATGTCTAAAACTCGACATTCACCTTGACAATGTCTAACAAAAGTGAAGCCATATCATCTTCACATTGACAATGGGGTAAAACAAAACGCGCCCAATATAAGCGAAGGAAACTTAAAGTCGGATGAATCTTTCTTGAAATCAACTATATGTACATTTCGAATGAATTTTAGTGATTTTGATTGAATGGAGTCAAATTGAGAAAACTTGTATCTCATTTGTGGATAATTAGTGAATAATCGTGGCAGTATTACTCGGTAATTTTGCTTCTAGGAAATTACTTAAAATCGATTTCTGTATGTGCTCTCATCAAACCTCTTTATCAGAAGGACTAACCAATATTAATCGATTTCTCTAAATTCCATCGATTTCTGCGATTTTTTCCCAATCAACTTCACTGAATGTCCATCCACCTCACCAAATTTTACTGTGTATTCATTAATTATATCCAATATCGGTCGACCCCGCTCAATTTCTCCTCGATTCCATAGGTTTATATAGTTATCTACTCCCTCCGTCCCACTAATAAGTGACCTAGTTACTTTTAGATTTTGTCCCACCATTAAATGACCTATATCACTAAACAAGGAGATATTCCTAAACTTATCCTTTTAATTAATTATAAAAAATATAAGAAATATGCATAATTTGATGGTCATGTTTATATTCGTTACGTAGGTGTTTTAAAATTCTTTTCAATGATACGAAGTTTGCGGACATCCGTGGTGTAGCTGGAGAGATAAATCATTTCAAAATTTCACTATTTATTATCCTTAAGGGTATAATTGTAAAAAGTGCTTAAAAATACTTTCCCCTTGCTTGTCTTAAAAATTGTGCAAACTTGAACTAGGTCACTTAATAGTGGGACGGAAGGAGTATTATTTAAACCGAATTACATTGCATTTACTTGATTTCACTTGTTATCTGTCAGTCTTACCAATGTTGGTTGGCCTCACTCCAATCGGTTTCTCTAGTCATCCATTACTTTAACCGAATGTCCATCGATCTGATTCGATTTTACTTTATTTATCAATCTTGTCCAATGTTGCTCTACCTCCCTCGTTTCCTTTTGGATTTCATAGGTTTAAATGGTAATCTTTCTATTTAAAATGAAATTTCATCGACTTTACTATAATTTGTTTTTTTCTGCCATTTTACCCAATATTTATCGACCTTACTCGATTTATCCGGATTCCATCTATTTCTTGAGTTATCTATCTTTTCAACCGAGTGCCCATCAAACTTAGTTGATTTCACCCGTTATCTATCAACCTTGTCGGATATCGCTCCAGGTCACTCAATTTCTCATGTATCCCAAGGGTGTATATTGTTATCTATCAATTTCAAACCAAACTTTCATCGACTTTACTTAATTTCATTTTTTATCCGTCATCTCACCCGATATCGGTCGACCATACTCAATTTTTCTCTGATTCCATCGGTTTCTCCAGTTATCATCAATTTAACCGGATGTCCACTGACATTAATCAATTTCGTTTGTTATCTATCAATCTTACCCGATAACGTTTGACTTCGCTAAATTTTTCCTGAATTCTATCATCTTGTAATCGACTTAATTTAATGATGTCACTGTGGTGCAGTGGTAAAATCGTTGAGTGATAATACCAACGACCTGAGTTTAAAACTCGTCAGCATCGAGACGGGGGAATTTAAAAAAAAAAAAAAATCTTAATCCATACAAAATCTCTTAAAGATACCCAATTAAATCGAACGGATTGTGAACATATTCGGTCACATATGCCAATAAATCCAACAATGTCGATCTACTCGAAATTTAACTTGAGATAATATTTATCCACAAGTTTAAAATTGGGTCATATATTCATTATTCAATTTTACTATCCACACGTATTAATTATTTTTCTACCAATAAAAATCAATCCGTATGAATTTAATCTAGCCAATGGAAAATCAAAGACATAAATCACCCCGATTGCCACATACAATATTGATTATTTTTTAACCAATAAAAATCAATGGGTATGTTTTTAATCTAGCCAATGGAAAGCCAAAGAGTCTAATCAACAAGGCTGCTAACTAGGGATTCCAGGATTAGTGGGGGTGTACCAAAACTACTCCCTGCGTCCCTAATATATAGGCGGAAAAAGACAAAATCTCTTAGATTAAGAAATTTTATGATTTTTTATAAATTTTCATGTTTTTTTTTTACCCTTTGTCTTATTATCAATAGAATTTCCCATACAACATAAATAGGGCCATATATGTCAAAAAACACCTTGAAACTAGAACTCCGCCTATTTAGTGGGACTAAGAAAATCAAATATTCCGCCTATATAATATGGACGGAGGGAGTATAATAAGACAAAACAGTTTTTATATAGGACAAATACAGTTTTTGCCTTGGTTTGGTACCCCCACCAATCCTGGCACCCCCATTAGCAATCTCCCTGATCAACCCCATTACCACCTTGTCCGGTGGAGGTAAAAAAGACGCGCAAAATATTCTGGGTAAACTTTTCTTGGCGGGAATTTTGGCGCGTTAGTTCTTTTTTTTCCGCGCAAAATATTCAAGTTCTCACTTGCTTTATAATCAAAACTCGAAACCCTACAACTTTATTCCGTCATGTTCTCTGTCAGAAAGCCAAAT
The DNA here is from genome assembly GCA_023531295.1 of Papaver armeniacum. NCBI lineage: Eukaryota > Viridiplantae > Streptophyta > Magnoliopsida > Ranunculales > Papaveraceae > Papaver > Papaver armeniacum. Next base: position 342,059 of record JAJJWW010000796.1, on the reverse strand, counting down.
CTCTCACCACCATGCTTCTCCTCTTCCAGTTCTCTGACCTTTGCTATCTTTCTTTAGGACTGCCGAACAATTAATCTCCACCAATCTTTCTTCTTTTTTTGGATCGTTTTTCCACATATCTTTCTCATACTGTTATCTCCCAATTACTAACTCACACGCTAATAAAATCTCCATTATGATGCTGGATTGCGTAGTTGTTAGTTGATTCCTAACATTTTTCGATCGATTTGATCAAATACCATTAAAATCTCCAAAATTTAGGTTATGATGCTGACTTCGTAGTCTTAGAGATTGTTAATTGATACCGTATACCGGAAATTAGGGGTTTGGGTATATGCTTTTCTCTACCGACAATGCACTTCAGTTAGTTTCTTGACATTCCAAATCTCTATTTACAAACGCTTATAACCTGTTTGATAAAATTCCTCTGGCTGCTTTCTCTTCTATTTGGTTAATTCGATATTGATGAACTCGATTTATGTTTATGTTTCAGATGGAGTTTGGATTCTTGATGAGGTTGTTTGAAAGAGGGTATGAAGATGAACAGGAGAATATTATGAGGTAATACAGAGAATATTATGAGGTAATAATCGCTTTCTTAAGTCATGATTTAGCCAATTAATGTGGAGATTTGACTGTCTTTTTATGCGTTTGTTTGTGTTGGTAGTGGGAAGATTATATGTTTTTGTTGTTGGGGATTCTTGGTTCTGTTGGTAGAAAATTAGGGGTTGATGCTTGCCTAGTGCTAGCACTTCAAAGTGGAATGGATCCTACGGCCTATCGATCTTTGTTGGATCATGGTATCCACGTTAAAGTACTAACAACTTGCTAGAACCAACATGAGCATGGAGAATCTGAAGCTTAGTTAAATTTGGACTGAATTTGCTGACATTGTTTACTATGAATGTTTTAGATGTGGATTTAAATAGTTGATGTTGTTAATTGTACTTCCAAAGTTGAGTGAATTCATTTATTGTGTGTGGAGGGATGACTTGGTATCTGGCATGTTGCTTGATCCTCGTGGTTTAGATTTGTAGGGTGTTTAAAAGGATTTTGAAGGTTGGTGCTGTAACATATTGCATGAGCTTGTTAATTGCATGCCATAATTTTTCTCTCGTAGTTCGGATCTTAGGTCGTCCAAGGTTTCCGAACTAGGAATGTTGAATTATAAAGCCAAGTATGTGTTTGACCCTCTTGACAAACCAAGGTTTCGATGTCGGTACGGTTATTGTTGGGTTATAAGGTGACCTAACCCACTTTATTTGGTTTGTTTAATCTTCTTTCTTGTGTGTGGCTTCTTAACTCCTATTTTTAAAAAAGATTCAAAACTCATGCAAATGTATGAATACATGGAACATTCAGGTGAAATTCGTAGTGTGTTAGTAGAAGCACCAAAGGAGGCCTTACCTCTTGATTGTAGGCCTAGTTTTGGCACGGCATGGCAGACAAGACAACTTTTAAAGTAGGTGATTGAACGTTCTCGAAACTCCCAAATTGATGTTGTTTATTTTGAATCTCATACAATATCATTTCATATAATTGGTAATTTCTTGTTATTCTCAAAGTGTTTTTGTGTATTGCAAGTGAACGAAACTTACAACCGTAAGTACATACTTGGCATTTCCGATGTGAATATCTTTCTTGACAATCTGCTCAATTGTCAAGCTAAAGACTCCTCTACGTTTGACATGGTTCAAGTTATTCCTCGTTTTGAGTGAATTCCAAACCTTTTGTTTGCTATATTTTGTTTAATGTAAATCTGTTTTAGTGGAGAAATAGACGGTATGAATGAGTCTTACTTTAATTGTTATTTGTCATCACTGAGGGTTTGGTTGATTCTCCTCTTGAATTTTTCACTGATGGCTTTTAAATATGCAGCGGAATGGAATTCTATCATCAAACTCATACAACTGAACTCATGCTTTAAGTTGGTGAAACTAAGGTTGGTTAATTGATCCTTTGTATTTGCTTATTATAAAAAATTTAAATGGTCTCACAGCTTAATTGCTTAATTTTGTGAGTTATTCTCTTATTAAGGGATCAACACCTAGTCAGAACGTTGTCGGCTATATCCGAATGTAATACTTGATTCATGTCAATTTGATGTCAAATTTCCAAGGTCCATGAACTCGTGACCCCAAACCGCTCGGAATTAACTTTTTGTAGTTGCAAGCAATTTGTCTCAAGGTCTTAACTTGCCGCGGAGCTGTTATCCCTTATTTCTAGCTTATTAGAACTTAGATATATGGTATTTTTGCAGGCATATAATTAGGATGGGTCTCATTTAAACGAGGAATTGACTACCTATCTAGCTAGTGCTACTCCTAATCTCGCATGTTCAAATTTACATACAATTCTTTGTAAGTTCAAATTTGGTTTGTAAACAATAAAGTTCGGTTCGTTGTTTTGGTTGCACTTATTTTATAGGAAATAGACAGGGACTTTATTGTTGTTTCGTCTTCAATGTGATTCAGATGGAAGTTCAATGGTGGAAATTTTAAAAATCGGGCAATTTTGTTGGAGCCAGAAGACCAAGTATAAGGTTTTCTTGGAGAACATTAGAAACAAATAAGAAAGTACCACAACTTGCACTTCAGGTATGTTCACATTCTTCTAGTTTGTTTGTTTTTTTTTTTTTGCAGAAATCGTGTATGCTTGTGTTTCAATTTTTTTCTAATTACAACATCCGTATTCCAATGGTTTCGACTCATTTATTTTTCTTTTGTGGGTAAGGTTTGTTGTTACTATTGACCAGGGAACCAAAAATTAAGGCTACAATTGTGTTTCGTGCCTGCAGGTATACTTTATATTGGTGCCTTTAGTATAGTTTCGTTTGGGGTAGGACTGACGTTCGCGTTGTCCAAAATCATCAGCCATGAGAAGTAATAACAGCCATCCAAAGACAACATGAGGAGGAAGCTGATAGTGATGTCGTTTACACCACCGCCGAAGAAGACGATGACTTTGAACTTGGCGATATGGGATTCTAATAGCCTGCATTTGGGGAAGGTGCGGTTTATGCACGTCATGTGTATATACGTAGTCAAGTTTTTATTTTTGTTTACAAGGAATTTAACCCTTTTCTGTCTTGTTTTGGTTTTATGGAGCTTTTGAACTATATATGGAAGCTTCTTGTTTTGGTTGTATGGAACTTTTGAACTATATATGGAAACTGAAAGTGATGCCCAGACTGTGGGTAAGGAACTTTTCTTTTCTTTTTAAGCAAAATTTTACCACTACAGTTACAAAGGAAGGAGCATCTTTGTTAACTTTTGGTGATGGAAGTTCTGGCATTAGCCTTCATTTTTCTTAAAACAAACAGAGTTTTCTTACAATTGGCATGGTAATATTAAGAAACTGATTTTACATTGTCGCGGAGTGATTATAAGGGCTCATGTGTACAAAATTACTCTGTGATCACAAAAACACGTCTAGACTATTGATTATAAGGGCTCGGTAGGCTTTGATACACCAACAACTTAGTCACTCCCTCATTAAATTATTTATTCTTCCTAAGTTAAGCTACTAAGATGCTTAAGTTGGTTCCCAAAAGTATCTTAATGTAAATGCCTACTGTAGTTGGCATGGTTAGTTCCCAAAGGTTTAATCAACTAGGTTTACTGGTAGTTGCGTTACTTTAGTGGCTGAATAAAGGATTAGGCAACTAATATCTTTCTGTTGGTTTTTTCCATGTGGTTGAATGTCTCAAGCTACTAATGCATTTGTTTAGTTGGCGCACATTTATTGCTAATGGGTTTTAGAAACTATAGTTGCTTACCGTTTAGTGGATTAAATCAATACACACCCTCAGTTGCCTTTCCTAGTGGCTTAAACTGTTAAGGCAACTATATTTTTCTGCTGTTGAAAATTTTTAGTAGCCTTTGGTCAGTTTTTTTGTAGTGTTGGATTTTGTGCTTTTTCTTGGTTTTTTTCCTCAGCATTCTCTATAGGTGAATTTCTCTTTCTTTGCTCCCTAACTGACCTTGAGCTTGACCTCGTAATGCTCCTTGACCTTCTATTTTGTAATCTAATATTTTCCATTCTCAGCTCGTGATTCTGTCTTATCAATTTTGCTCGTTCTTCTGCCTCTAATCGCCTTTCTTCATGTATTGTTTGTCTCAATGCTTCTAATGTTGCGATCTCTTCATTTCCATGGATTGTTTCTCCATTCATTCCTCGATTTCTCTCTTCTTGTCCATTGTTTACCAATTGTTGCACTTCTTCTCTTTCATCCTCGGAATCTGATCTCCAAGTATGTATACTTACTCTATCATAATCCACCGTGGTATTTTCTGCTGGTTGAACTGGTGATTGAATCTGATTCTCCTCGCCATTCCTTATGTTTATCCTTGATGATTCTCCCATTTCATTTCTCCTTTCCTCGGCAAGTCTCCTACTTCTTCTCACAATTGTTGGTTGTTCGGATACATTTCTTCTTCTAGCCATTTTTAGTAAACTATTGAAAATTATGTCAAATTTCTTCTCTACTATCCAAAATTCTTCCAAATCTCAATGTTAATCGTTATTCAGCTCGTCCATGTTTCTAGCGCATATGTAGTTGCAGGAAATCCTACACCACACACCTTAATAGAATCAACACGTCTAATCCATTTGAAAATGAATAACTATGAATCTTTATTGATTATTATCTTGAAATGTTTACAAAGGGAGATAGAACAAAACTTAGAAATTACAATCACTCTAGATTTTCTCTCTCCTAAAGACTTGCTTAACAATTCAAAAAGAACTCTCCCCTCCACAAACTTACTCAACCCTTTATATAGGGTTGTATACAATGATGACAAACTAATCATCCTTTATTTTCGAGAATGACTTGCGAAGTGTCGCAAGTATATAAATGTTCATCCACGCGACACTTTTTAACCTTCGGCAGATTTTCACATCTTCCTCGTGTTCTGACTGTTGTCATCCATTACGTCATTTATTTACTTCCCCGCATCTTCTTCGCGACGATGTTATTTACTAATCTCGCGAAGTATTGAGGTCGCAATATTCTGATCCTACATTTCTTCCTTTGCCGCTTCCTCATATTTGTGAGGTTCTAGTGCTATAAATGCACAATTAGATGTATTATATATATATATATATATATATATATATATATATATATATATATATATTAGGGAACGCACCTTTCTAGGTGTGGCACTTGAATCTGATGAACTTGGACTTCGTTGTGTTGGACTAGGAGATCTCGGGCTTGCTGGTGGAGTACTTTCTTCCTGACGTGGTTGATCTGTCTCGTCTTCAATGATTAGTGGCAACTCATAGTTTTCTACAAATGAAGACATTATTCTAATCTCAAAACTCCATGGATCAAACACAAAATAACAACAATTATCTTTGGTGAATTTTGAAACAGACAACAAATTTTGTTTAATCCTAGGCACTAGCAATAGTTGATTCAATTTAAACTATTAACATGTGTTTGTAAAACTGAAGTACCAGTTTGAGAAATTTGTAAAGTCTTACCATTGCCAACAATGACCTTGTCATTTCCATGATAAGTTGATGACTTGAAGTATCTTGAAGAAGTCCCTTGTCACCAGTCATGTGTTTTGAAGCACCAAAATTAGAAATCCAAGTAGTTGAAGTAGACCACCAAAAGGATCATAACATAAGTCAGCTGAATTTAAGTGAACTATACTAAAAGTTGTTTCAACGTGAGCCACATTTGCATTAGACTTAGAATCAAATGTTGGAGGTAGATGATATCTGAAGAAGCATCTAGTTGCATAATGTTCTGTCTTTTGAAATATTTGATATTCCACTATAGAGAAATCCACAAAAGGCCTACTAGTAAAACCACCATCATAAGAATCAACGCTTGAACTTGTAGAACCAGCATTACCCTTGAATTGTACATAACCATTCTTAGAGAAATTTCCTTGGTATTCTTGTTCTTGCCCTTATACTTCCCATTCTTATTACCATTATGAACATTTGTTCCATAAAAAGCTGAGGTATTATCAAGAATACTACTAGCATCTTGATTTTGATCATTAAGCCATTATTCATGTGTTAGCAACCTAGATTTCAGTTCACCAAAGGTATATGGTGTTTCATGATTTTGAGCAGAGATGACAAAAGTGTCATATTCCCTTCCTAGACCATTCATGACATACATCATGCCATATTCATCTGAAACTCTATGATTAATTGCTGCCAAAGAATATGTAATTGTCTTCAAATTGTGTAAGTAGACAGAAATTGATTGAGAACACCTTCTAATGCCATGTAATTGCTGTCTAAGCATATTTCTTCTTGCACCAAATTGAGATCTAATACTAGACTCAAGGTATTGCCAAATCTCTCTAGCAGAAGTCATACCCAGAACATCACCAGAAATAGTTTAAGTAAATGTAGCTTTTAAACAACTAACCACAAACCGATCTGCTTTTCTCCAGTAAACCCATCTTGGAGTAACACTAGCAACTCCATTAATAATAATTTGAGATGGGGATTCAACTATTTCACCACTAACATGACCATATAAATTTGTTGTAATTAATACTGATTCGAATTGATCACGCCATATAAGGAAATTGGTATGATCTAACTTTAAAGAAACGAAATTACCAATATTATCGAAAGGAAGAACAAACTATCCAGAATTACCCTGTTTTTTTGCGGAAAATGGGTCATATGACCATAAGCCCCCAAAGGTTGGTAGCATTGAACTGCTAAACTTTGTGTCTGGGTGAAAAAGACATAAGATAATTTAGTCATATATACCCTTTCCTTTAAACTTTATTCTTAGTTGTATCCTTTTCTCTCTCATATTTATTATTTCCCTCCAATTTAAAATTAGTAGCGAGAAAAGCTCTTAACTTCTGAAATATACGTCGGATTTTAATAAAATTTATATTTTCGAAAATGGCTCAAAAATCTCTATGAAAAAAGATCCATTGTTGATATGAAATTCGAAAAAAAAAAATCTATTTTAACCCATGCCGAGTATACACTATGCACCCAGGTACAACATGAACAAAATTTATTTCCAATAAAAATATGCGTTATATATGCACCCAGGTGCAAATTGGTCAAAATCTATTCCATATAAAAATATGCATTATGCACCCAGTGTGCTTCTTGCCAAAATGTATTTCCTACAAGAATATACATTATGCACCCAGGTGCAACCTGCCCAAAGCATTTTTCATATAAGAATCAAAAAAATATACATTATGCACACAGGTGCAACCAACCAAAGCTTATTTCCCTTCAGAATTATACATTATGCATTCAAGTGCATCTTGTGTACTTCGCGAATAAATCTAGGTTTATTCTAGTAATCACCTGCAATAAATTATGCATAACCAAAATTATTAGTTCATAATCTTGAACAATAAATCCACCATCATTACCATCACATTCACTATCAAAGCATCAACCAAACACAAGTATTAAAAAAGAAAAATAAGAATAACAAAAAACTTAATATATGTATATATATATATATATATATACATATATTATGCACTCAGGCACATCTATGCCAAAACCTATTTTTTTATCAGAACGTACGTTATGCACTCGAGTACATCTTGTGTATATCTTGGTTAAATCTAGGTTTATCGTAAGTTCAACAATTGATTGATAAGGAACCACTTAAATTTGGCAGCATCCTTAATATATTACTAAGCACAAAATGGTAACGTTGTGCATGACATAAATCGGAAAAAAAAAATAAATAAATAAAAAACCAAGGACAAATGGACACAACATGAGTATTTTGTAAAGTTGATCAGTAAGGCAAGGCACCAACAAACCTATAGTAAAATACAATTGGTGGCGGTTCAATTGTGGTTGACAGGAGCTTTATCTCAAAAGTAGCTTTATCTCATATATTTTTCCTAACAGGTCGTATGCGTCTCACAAACAAGTAATGGAAGCAACTCTTATGGGATTTTTTGTCTCTCTCATTACTTCTCCTTCCCCGCAAGAAACAAATTCAATATAAAATCCCTTTTAATTGTCCCCGTCAACAACATAAATCAACGATACAACGCATAAATCATCTTTTTCCTTGTAATCGAATTGAAGTTGTTACATTCATATACTTCACAACAAGCAATACCTATTTTCTTCCCTAACATCCAGAATCCATACAACCCAATTATAACACCCACATGAATCTTGGTTAACCGGCGTTGATTAATAAAAATAGAATCTGTTTCTTTCTTCCCTATTTTATTGGTCAAAATTCGTTATATCTCCAAAAACTCAATCAACCTCTTTGATATCCTTGTTTGGTTCAAAATCAGATCCATCTATATCAACTCAATGGCGACATTCTCACCATCTCTTGCTTTCGGCGTCAGATTTCGGCATCACATTCGTATATTTTGAATTAAGATTTGTGATTTAGAACAAAGCAATCATGATAGGCTATTTACAACAACCATTCAGAAATTTTATACATGGGTTAGATTATTGTTAAGATATTTATCTAATTATATTTCATCATCACTATCACCATATGGTTACGACGATCAGAAGAACAAGAAAAAGAAGAGGAGGGTATATAAGTAAGCCAATTGAAAAGTAGTTGGGCGAAATAGGCACCAAGGATATTAGAAAAATATGTTAAAGAATCTTGGTTATTTGAAAGGTGTTCAGTGGCGGAACTAGAAAATGAACGATGGGGTGGCTTGAAAACAACTTGGCTTAACTTGGGATGGCTGAAGCCTATTGTTTAGGCTTGATCTTTGTTAACCAAACACAAATATACTATAAAAATGTAAGTTTTTATAGACTTTGGGCTGGCTTAAGCCAACCCAAGTCACTACACAGTTCCGCCCCTGAAGGTGTTCATAGTTTGCTTGTCTTTTAGATCCAGGAATTCAAATTCAAGGGCTAATCAACCAAATAATTGTTTGCAGAATTACCCTGATTTGTATCATTACCAGAAGCAGCGGAAATTGGAATTTCAGCCTGGGACTGCATCTGTTCTTGATTTGATTGATGTTGTTGATGATTATTAAGAGACCCTCTTGTATTCGGCATTGAAGAGGATGAAAGAAAATCAAGATTCAGTATAAAGAAGTAAAAGATTATGAAGAATCAACAACCCAAGTTGATAAAAGATCAGAAAATTGTTGAAAAAGATATTTGATATGTGAAAAGAGAAAGAATCACAATTCTGTGATGAATTTTTTTTGAAAAAGATGTTGAAGAATCGCCCTAGATCGAACCTTCCCTCAATGATACCATGTAAAGATATCAGTTGTGTATTAAAGTATTTTTACAGGGTAATGATCAAATAAACCTTCAGACACATTTAAGAGGGGTATTTATACCTACTATTACAGGACAAGTCAAGTCAACTAATAATGACTTGACTATTCAGGACTTTTCCTAATACCGTTCGTTTATTTTCTCGGTGTCTATACTCATAACAACATTTTCTATACTCATGAAATTAAATTGAGGAATTTTTCGTGGACGTGATGAATTTTTAGAATTCCCCACCTCTTCTTTCTCTCTCCTCTATTTTCCTCTTCTCTCTAAAAAAAAGAACCTTAACCTCCTCCATTAATCTCTTGCTCTGATTTGGTCCTTTTTGGACCAGATCTGAGCAAGATCTTTGTTTATTTTAAAGTTTTTAATCGAATAAAAGTAATTTTTTTTTTTTTTTTTTGATGTCATTTGACATTCTTCGCTATTTGGAGCAATTTTTCTTCGCCATTTTGGGCGAGTTTCTCTTTGCTATGAGGGCGATTTATTCAAACCTTGATCGCTGGTTCGTGACTTGCTATTCTTGATTCAAGAACATCGACAATCCAAATGATTTAGAGCATCTGAGTTCGTTTGGTTTACAAGATTTTGGGCAAATAACTCCTTTCTTATAGGAGTATCTCTTATTCAAGAAGAAGAAAATCAGATTAAATGGTCAAAATCGATTCCGGATTATACCATCATCCTTCCCTACTATATCTATAAAATTTGGGTATCTTTACGGTATATGGCTCTTTGTCTTCGCTATGTATTTGTAATTGATATCTTCATTTGTATTAGGGTTCTTATTATCTTGTATTTATATGTTTTTGTTATTCTTGTAAGCGATCATGTAATCACATTTTGATTTGAATTTTTTTTTTTTTTAGGAGCAGACGTCACCAACTCTATACCTGTAAAGTCATGTGCATATACATATGAATATAGTCAGTAGATAATTAATGAAATTGTCTACAAAATTCACTTTCTTGAATATTACTCCCTCCGTCCCACTATTAGATGACCTACTTAGATTAAAATTTTGTCTCACCATTAGTTGAGCTATCTCATTAAACAAGGATATTTCTAAAATTGTCCTTTTGATTGATTATCGGTAGTATAAGAAATATGCATAATTTGATATCCATGTTTATATTCGTTACGTAGGTGTTTTAAAATGTTTTTCAATGGTAAAAAATTTACGAAAATCCATGGTATAGTTTGAGAGATAAATCAATTCTAAATTTTATAAATTATTATTCATAATAGTATAATTGTAAAAAATACTTAACAAATACTCTCTTTCATTCCTTGCCTTAAGAATTATGCAAACTTGAAGTAGGTCATTTAATAGTGGGACGGAGGGAGTATGAGTTATATATATATATACCTGCATAATTAATTTGTAATAATGAGTTCATATTCTCGTCCAACCTCAACCTCGTCAAGATCAAGATCAACTAGTTTTTGATGATGTTCCTCTTCCTCTTTGCTGCAATTCGCGTTTTGACTTTCATCCTCGTGATGCATTGGCAATAACTCAAAACACGGAAACACGCCATTGTAGGGATTCATATCTATCGGTACCTTGGACTGAAGTAGCTTGGATACTCCAATTGCTGATTATGATTTTAGTTTACTGCAACTTCTCATACCATTCTATTAGAGTTCTAGACCAAATAAGCACAAGAACCACGTAAGAACTCCAAACCTTGATCCGTTGAGTTGGAGATCAGCCACCAGATTATAACATAAAGAAGAAAACAAATAAAGATATTTAAAATTGTTATTTTGTTTGATTAATTGTAATCGTCAGGAAGAACTGAGCTAAGTATTTATAGTTGAGTTAACTTCTTGTTCAAGTGTTTTGTAATAAAGGCAACTGCCTGACTTCTTAAACAAACTAGTTGAATTTTAAGTAACGAACTAACTAAGGAAATAAGCTAACTAGCTAGGCAATACTAAATAAGGAAAATAGAGAATGTGGTGCTGGTGTTGCAACATCTCACCCCGCCTGAGAAACAACTTGTCCTTAAGTTTCAAAGTCTGGAAAGCGAATGATGAAATCATCTGCATCCTCCCAAGTAGCTTCTTCGGGTGAGCGGTCCTTCCATTGAACAAGCCACCTGGTCCCTGCAACATTGCCCTTTTTGAACATTTTACGTTCTAAAATCTGCTCAGGTTCCCATTTATCATAGTCTACACTAATTGGCAATTCAGCATTAACAACAGTTGAAGAACCCAGTTTCAGTTTAAGTTGAGAAACGTGAAATACTGGATGTATTCGACTTGTAACTGGTAGTTCTAAGCGATATGCCACCGTCCCAATCTTCTCAAGAATACGAAATGGGCCAAAGAACTTCGGAGACAGTTTAGAAAAGGATTTATCTCGAACTGTCATTTGACGATATGGTTGGAGACGAAGGAAAACCCAATCATTCACATTAAAGGTACGTTCAGTTCTATTATTGTCTGCATAAACCTTCATTCTGGCTTGAGCATCATGCAAGTTAGATTTAAGAATGCGCAGAGTGTGATCTCGAGCTCGTAACAATTCATCCACAGCATGCACAAGTGTTGTTCGTGGTAAATAAGTTGAAATTGTTGGTGGAGCTCGACAATATAATGCTTGGTAAGGAGTCATCTTGATAGCTGAATGAAAACTGGTGTTATACCACCACTCAGCCCATGGTAACCATTTTGACCAATCAGTTTGCCTAATTCCAGCAAAGCAACGCAAGTAACACTCCAAGGTTACATTAGTTACCTCGGTTTGACCATCCGTTTGAGGATGATATGTCAACTTCGACATAGTTGAGTATCTTGCAGTGAAAAATGCCTCCTTAAATTACTCATAAAAATAGGATCTCTATCACTAGTTATTGTCTTAGGCATTCCATGAAGGCGTACAACCTCACGGATAAAGACATCAGCAATGGTGGCAGCAGAATAAGGATGTGATAATGCTATGAAGTGAGCATATTTAGACAAATGATCCACAACAACCTGTATTGAATTCTTCTTATTAGATAATGGAAATCCATTGAAATATCAATCCACACATCAGTAGGGATAAGTAATGGCTGTAGAAGTCCAGGAGGATTTAAAGCTTCGTATTTATTGCGTTGGCAGACATCACAATGCTGTATAAATAACTTGATCGAAGTCTTCATACCTTTCCAATAATAATTCTGCTGAAGACGTTTGTAAGTTCTTAAGTAACCAGAGTGACCCCCTAATGGTGTGGAATGAAATTCAAGAAGAAGCTGATTGCACCATTCAGAAGTAGGTACCACTACTATACGACCTTTAAAACGTAAAACACCATCAATGTATGAGTAATGTCGTTTATAGCTTGAGTCTTGACATAGTTTCTGAATAAGAGCACCTAAGACCGCATCTGTATGGCATTCTTTAATGATTTCATTGATCCCAGAGAAAATAGGAGTAGTTATGGCCAATAGTTGAGGACTAGCTACCCTTGATAAAGCATCTGCAACTTTATTTGAAGCTCCACACCTATAGATGATTTCATAGTCATATCCCAGCAATTTGGACAACCATTTTTGTTGTTCAACAGAAGACAATCTTTGTTCAAGGAAGTATTTAAGACTTCTGTGATCTGTGTAAATTTTAAAGTGTCTTCCAAGCAAATAAGGCCTCCATTTATTCACTGCAGAAACAACAGCAAGCATCTCCTTATCATATACAGATAAATTTAAATTCTTACCTGATAATGGCTTGCTGAAATATGCGACAGGTTTGTTAGATTGCATCAACACTGCTCCTAATCCATTACCAGAAGCATCGCATTCTAAACAGAATTCCTTTGTAAAGTCCGGTAATGCCAAAACAGGAGTGCTTGTTAAAGCTTTTTTGAGCTGATTAAATGCCTCTGTAGATTGATCAGTCCATTTGAAAGCATCCTGTTTTAATAATTGAGTCAATGGAGCACAAATTTTACCATAGTCTCGCACAAATTTGCGGTAGTAGCCTGCCAAACCCAAGAATCCTCTAAGATCTTTAACTGTAGAAGGAATAGGCCAATTCTTAATGCTTAAAATCTTATCTTCATCGACAGCAACACCTGCAGCTGAGACTGTGTAACCAAGATAACCAATTGATGACTTTGCAAAGTCACACTTAGATTTTTTTAAATATAACTTGTGTTGTCGTAGTAGCTCAAATACAACCTCCAGGATGTTTAATATGTTCGACAAGGATTTCATCAGAAATTAATATGTCGTCGAAGAATACCAACACAAATTTTCGAAGATAAGGACGAAACACATCATTCATCAAACTCTGGAATGTTGAAGGTGCATTAGATAATCCTAAAGGCATTACCAAAAACTCATAGTGGCCATCATGTGTTCGAAAAGCGTTTTGGGAATATCTCGCATCATACAATCGATTTGATGAAACCCAAATCGCAGATCCACCCCTCCGAAAAATTGTAGCTTCATTTAACTCATCAATCAATTCATCCACAACTGGAATTAGAAATCTATCTTTCACAGTAACCTTGTTGAGAGATTTATAATCAACACACATTTGCCAAGTATTATCTTTTTTACGAACCAATAACACAGGTTAAGAATAAGGACTAGAGCTCTGACGAATGAACCTAGCTTGCTTGAGTTCTAACACAATTTTCTCAATTTCAGCCTTTTGAAAGTGTGGATATCTATAAGGTCGAACATTTACTGGTGCAGTGTTAGGAAGCAAAGGTATGCGATGATCATGTGGTCTACTAGGTGGTAAAGATGTTGGAGAGGCAAAGATATCTGTATAACGCAAAAGTAAGCGAGAAACTTCAGTGGGTACCTGATCAGATGATGTTGACAAAGTTGGAGCAAGCTGAAGTAGAAAACCATTGGGTGCACAGTCCAATAATATTTATAGTGGAAAACTATCTAAAAGCATGACTGAGGCTGAAGAATTGCCAACTAATATATATTCATTATTGTTTAAATGAAATCTCATATGAAGTTTCTTAAAATCCCATGTGATTTCTCCTAAAGTTTGAAGCCACTGCACACCAAGAACTGCATCGCATCCACTAATAGGCAAGAGAAAGAAATCAGTAGTTAACTGATAATCTTGTAGTTTAAGAGAAATATTAGTACAAGAGCCTTGAGTTTCCAAAAAACCACCATTTCCAACCATTACTTGCAAAGCAGTGCTAACAGGTTGATTAGAAAAACCATGTTTCATAGCAATTGATGGATGAAGAAAATTGTGAGTAGAACCAGAATCAATGAGAACTGTAAGAGGTTCCCCTTGAATGTATCCTGTGATTCTCATAGTTTTAGGAAAAGAAGATCCCAGTAAAGAATGTAGTGAAACTTCAGATTCTGGATGAGTATCAGCTTTACTGGTTTCAGTAATATGTATATCTTCTTCCTCATCGCAATCGGTATTGAACTCAGCATTGTTTGGAGTCATATCCAAAATTAATAAACGTGGTTTAGCACAAAGATGACCGAGAGCATATAACTGATCACAATTAAAGCATAACCCTTTTTCTCGTTTCTCTCTTTGTTCTTCTAATGACAATCTTTTTGCTCCTGGAGGAATTGCACTTTTTATAAACTGCGCATTATTAAGCGCTTGTCTGAAAGGATTAGGTCGAGCTGTTTTGTAGAAAGAAGAAGTTTGAAGTAGCACATCCTCCTGTTTAAGAGCTTTCTGGAAAGCTATAGATAAAGTTTGAGGTTCCAATACTTCAACCATAGATCTTATCTCAGGCTTCAATGATTTAATAAAGAGATCAACAATATAATCCTCAGGTAAATCCGTAACAAAATTCAAAATTTGTTCAAACTCAGTAATATGTTCACGAACTGTTCCCTTTTGAGATATTGTAGATAATGCCATACGAGGATTTGAAAACATTTTGTCAGCAAAACGATCACAGATACGAGAACAAAAGTGCAGCCAAGAAGAATCTGTTAACTTACCTTGAATCCATCTATACCAAGCGTTTGCTTCACCAGTAAAGTGAGCAGTAGCTAAGGGTATTTTGAGAGCTTCCGCTATGTTATGCAGAAGAAAGTATTGATCTTCCTGAAAAATCCATCCTGCTGGATCTGTACCATCAAAACTTGGAAATTTCAAATTAATAGAAGTTGTACGTATACCAGAATTGTTGTCGGGAAGAGAACCATTATTGAAACCATTAGCTCCATTGTTTCCATTAGTGTTGATAGTGAAACCAGGGGGAGTAGAATTGAGGGGAAATCGTGCCAGGAAAAGTTGTGTCATACTTCTAGCAATAGTATCACCAAGAGAAGCCATGTCTTGCTTATTGGCTTCCATCATAGTAGCCATTGCCTTCCTATTATCATCCATAAGTGCAGCCATATTTTTGGTGTTTGAATTCTGTAATCTAGTAAACAAAGTTTCGAAAGATCCTTCCAAATCATCATGACTTTCTGCCATAGCATGCATGAAATCGTTAACGGATTTGGTGAGAGCTTCCGACTTGTTTTTAGACTTTGAACCTCCCAGAGTAATCGTCATTAGGAAAAAAAAATTGGGTGAAAACCGAACCTGCTCTGAGATACCAGATATTAGGGTTCTAGACCAAATAAGCACAAGAACCACGTAAGAACTCCAAACCTTGATCCGTTGAGTTGGAGATCAGCCACCAAATTATAACATAAAGAAGAAAACAAATAAAAATAATTAAAAAGTTGTTTTGTTTGATTGATTGTAATCGTCAGGAAGAACTGAGCTAAGTATTTATAGCTGAGTTAACTTCTTGTTCAAGTGTTTTGTAATAAAGGCAACTGCCTGACTGCTTAAACAAATTAGTTGAATTTTAAGTAACGAACTAACTAAGGAAATAAGCTAACTAGCTAGGCAATACTAAATAAGGAAAATAGAGAATGTGGTGCTGGTGTTGCAACACATTTTCAGTAAATAAATATACAACCAATTATGTTTTTGAAAGAGATATGATATGGCCATGAAAATAATTCCAATAAACTGTTT
Source organism: Papaver armeniacum (assembly GCA_023531295.1). Lineage (NCBI taxonomy): Eukaryota > Viridiplantae > Streptophyta > Magnoliopsida > Ranunculales > Papaveraceae > Papaver > Papaver armeniacum. The sequence goes on along the minus strand of JAJJWW010000796.1, from coordinate 325,820 downwards.
TTATGGCACGAGAGAGTAGTGGTAGGTGGTGCATGCATTTTAAAGAGCATATCCACCCTTTTATGATGAAAGGCTTTTGAGCTTGTATAGGTGAAAAATGCAGTTCTCAAGTCGGATGATAAAAAGCTGTGTTTCCAAGCGACTAGTAGTCAAGTTATATATGAGGATATCTCCTTGCACCATGTCGATGGGGCGATTATTCGAATGGGACCTACTAGTCTCCGAAAGAGGTGAATCACTGAACTTCTTTTGAGGGCACGTTCTTTCTGGAGAGCTTTGGACTACTAGTACGGAGTTGCTATCCGGAGTCCACCTCGGAATTCCCTTGAAAAGAGACAAGTTGACTTGACAAGTCAAAGAATTCATACAGTAAAGGCAGTGGTCCATTTCGGTTCCCTCAAAGCATACATATAATTCTTTGGCTCAGTCAGACTGGGTTATGCCCAACTGCACAGATCAGATTATCTAAAGGTGAAGGGTACATCTCTCTTCGGCTGGTATGGTTTTATGGCATTTGCTTCCGATTACTTGGACAATATGGAGCTTTGGACTACTAGTTCGGCTGGTATGGTTTTATGGTAAAACTTCAACTTTCTCCGGCATCTATGAATTTTTTTATCCTATCGTGCAAATGTGAAAATACTAGCAAAACAAACTCGTTTTGCATCGTACAAACAAAAAGTGTGAACTTGGACGCATTTTAAACCTGAAGACTTTGCATGACGGTACTTCTCCCATTTATTGCAAAACAACACATCCAAAAACGATGTTAGGACATCTGGACATCGTGCAGGCTGAATTTCCTACCCTACGCAGGTGCACCCACGAGCAAGAAGCTCTGTAGCTCCCACTGTTCACCTAACAACTACAGATATCTGGGGAAGCCAACAAATCTTATATCCGACAGTTACGGAAAAGTCCACACTAAATTTTCTTGTGCCGCCCAACTACGTATATACAAAGTCTGCGGTCAATATAAAGATTGAATTTTCATATTGATGAGTGAGGTAGTGTCGAGGCCGCTTAAAGCTATTTGCAGGTCTCCACTAACTATATTGAGAATTTACAACCACAAGTTTTCAGTAACGATAGGAAGTGCTATGATCATTACTCTTAGACGGAGGATCTGCAAGTAATAATTCTCTAACTACTGCCAAACTGAGAGGATACTTCTCTAGGGTAAAGCCAAATTTTAGACGAATTGCATCAGTTGAGATATATGATATGGCTAACTAAGATATCAAGAAAACAACTATGAATACAGCAGCAGAAAATGAAAAGAGATTTCAACATCACTAGTGGGATGCCAAATTGGAAAGAATATCAGAATTCATATAAAACAGAAATTTGTTAGCTTGTCTTATATGAATTTTGATATTTCTCTTGGTAAATCAATATGTCCATTAATAGCCTTACTAGGTGGTATAGACATGACATTTTGAGACACCGTAATGAAGTCGCCTTGATTTTATTTTTAGAATTCCTACGTGTAAATATTAAAGTATGTCGCCGTTCAATTTGGTTGCAAAAAGAATTGTAATAAACCAAAGTTGTGAGGGAGTTTTTTGAGGTCTATTTCTTCTTTTATCGGCGTCCATGACCATGACTCATGGAATTTCGGTTTTCTGTTACATTTTAGAACTTGGATGTAATTCGTCTTGCTGGATTGTGAATATACGATTTTGCTTTATTCCTTTTTCAAATGTGGAAATTCATTTGCTCTTGGTCTTGAATAATATAAGCAAAAATTCGAAATAAATAAATAAATCATCTCATATGAAAAATGATTTTTTGACTCCAAATGAACATAAACTCGACGGGCGCTTTTAGGGTACATAAACAGCGTGATGACTACTCCAAATGATACAGTAGTTTCGTTCATCTTCTTTAAAGAAAAACTAGAAAAGTGGTCTCGGTTCCTTGTTGGGACTTTTTCCGTGGGACGGACCTATTGACATTGATGGTTAATTAATTTCCCACTAACACTAAGCATATGGTTTTCGTGGGATTTTGTTTGGTGGTTGTTTGTTTAGAAGAATTGCTTCAACTTTGTCCGATACGTATTTAGCAAATTGGAATACGGAAAGAACTACGCCACCACAAATGTATGAGCACAAGGATTCCGATAGTTTGAATTCTGTCAAAAACCTTGACAACCGTTTGTTGTACGACGGTCGTATAATTCCTTTTAAAAGTGTAGGTTTGGAATTACAAATTCAGCACATGTTGAATTATAGGATATGATATTTTAATATAATTGCGTTTTTTTTTTTTGTTTTTTTTTTTTGCTAGGCATAGGCTCGTCCTGCCTCTTGGCAGCGTAGCCACCGGCTTACTCCCCACTGAGCAAAATTCAGCCCTCTTAAACCCATGTTAAAGTTAGTATAGTTTACAGTTGAGCGGAGACTCGAACCGCTGACTTCCTATTTGAGAGTCAGGCTCCTGGCCAACTGGGCTAATCCATGATGGTTACGTACAATTATGATTTGAAATGGAATGTATACAATGCTATTTAATATTAGGTTTAGCTAGAGTACGTACAATTACTAGTTGGTACTACGATTATCGTATAATTACTAGTTGGTTTAGCTACAGTCGATTCTCTTAACCTTAGGTTTCTTCTCGAGACCTTGTAGGTTAACGACTTGAAGACTTCATTGGGATTGTGAAGCCAGACGAAACTACTTCTCTTGTAGTTGAGCGATCTGATCTTGCCATTTTCCATCGTACGAGTTCAATTGAATAAATGACTTGAGATTTATCTCCGATAGGGCAAGATAAAAAGAAATCACAAACATCTTCGTCTCATCGTTTGTGATTCTACAATATCTTGTTTCGCTATCATACAATTAAGATTATCGTGAGGTGATTGATAATTCTAGGCTGTTCTTAGGAAATATAAGTCCGGGTTATCAATTGGTTCCTGTTCACCTTGATTTATCAAAAGACGGAACAAAACTCGTAGGTATATCTGTGGGAGATGGATTTATCTATTACCGTAGACTTTTCTGTGTGATACAGATTTTTTTATTAAAGTCTTCGACTTTGGGTCGTAGCAACTCTTAGTTGTGGGTGAGATCAGCTAAGGGAATCAAGTGTGTAGCATCCTGCTGGGATCAGAGACGTATGATCATAACTGTACCAGGGATCAGTATGGGATTGATTGGGGTTCAACTACAGTCCAGGCCGAAGTTAGTTTGAAGTAGGCTAGTGTTTGTAACGGCTTAATACAGTGTGTGTTTAATCTGGACTAGGTCCCGGGGTTTTTCTGCATTTGCGATTTCCTCGTTAACAAAATTCTGGTGTCTCTGTTTTATTTGTATTCCACATTATATTTTGTTATATAATTGAAATATCACAGGTTGTGCGTTTTTCAATCAATTAGAATATCTGACCTTTTGGTTGTAGATTTAAATTGATTGACACTTAGATATTGGTCTTTGGTACCATCCAAGTTATTTCTCTAGTATTTGATAAAGACTTGCAGATTTCTATTTGCTTGAGTATATATCAAATCGAGAGATTGAGATATTAACTTTTTGATATACTTTTTATCTAGATTGATTCTGACTGTATAGTTGATTCTCTAGAAAGTATATTGGAGTTTGTCCATATATATTGCTAAGCGAAATATTGGGTGTGGTTGTTGTACCCCCGCTTTTTCAATTGGTATCAGAGCAGGCAAACACGTTTAATACCTTACAAGTCTGTGTTTGTAGCGATTGACTCTATGGACAGAGGTGCTATCTCTATTAACGTACCACCAGTCTGCGACGGATCTAATTACTTATGGTGGAAAATTGCTATGCGAGCTTTTCTTCAAGAACATGATTTTCAATCATGGGTATATGTTGTTAATGGATATAATGCTCCCGTTATGGCAATTGGAGATCTAAACGTTCCCAAGGACATTGGTGAATACACCCCTGCCGAGATACGTGATGCAAAACAAAATTCCGACGGTTTGAATGCCATTATACTTGCGATTACCCCAAATCTTCAGCACCATGTGTCAAATTGCATTAAGTTTAAAGAAGCTTGGGATATCTTATAAACCGTATTCGAATTGAACTCCAGTGAAAAGGAAGCTAGGCTTCAAAACCTTAATTCTAATTGGGAAAATCTTCGTATGGCAGATGAAGATATATTTGATGAGTTTAATCAAAGAGTGTCTGAAATTGTTAATGCATCCTTTGCATTGGGTAAGACTATTCCTGAAAAGGACATTGTGATGAAAATTCTCAGAGCGCTGCCATCTAGATACGGCTCTAAGAAGCATGCCATCGTTGAGGGAAATAACCTTGATAATCTTTCCAGAAATATGCTGGTTGGGAAGCTTAAGATCTTTGATCACGAACATTCATCCAAATCTAAGGATGTTGCGTTCAAAGCACTAAAGGACACGAAATTACTTGATAAAGTAAAAAGTGTATATCTCTCAAGATGATCACTCGAGACCGATTCATCGATGAAGATCTTGACAATTCGGTCTCGATGATCACAAGACAGTTTAGGGATCTTCTGTTGAAGAAAAGTAAACGGTTCTCCAGAGATAAGCCTAAAGCATCAGTTAAACCTCATAATCGTATTCCTCCTAAAAACAGGAAAACAGATGAAACTGATGACGAGGATATGCCTCGGTGCTTTAAGTGTAAGGGATTTGGTCATTTTGCAAACGAGTGCCCAAATTATAGAAAATACACTGGGAACAATCTTGCTGCAACTCTTGATGAAATGTCTGACAACTATGATTCTAATGAAGACGAGAAATCAAGTGTTGCACTTCTTGGTGAAAATATTAATTTTGATAATTGTAGCAATACATACATCAATCTTGATATTCTTTTAGAAGAAAATCCAACTAATCTGGAAGAAAAAATTGACCCATTATTTGGAAACTCTATGTATAAGACTCATGAGATTCAGAAGGCCCTGGTTCGACATCAGTCAAGAAGGTTTATTGATATCAACTCCTACCTTAATGAACCTTATGTCCCAATGTTTGTTGATTACAAGGAGTTTGGGGATGATAAAGAATTCTTCAAATTAAGGTCTTATTGCCTAGTAAATCTTCTATTTTCTTATTTTGTTTAGAAGAATAACTAGAGTTTAGAATAGCCATTAATGTGATTTCACACAGCTATGTCCAACGTTTTCATCTTCATGTTTTTAGGTTTATTTGTTTAAATTTTGAATTTGTTTGGAAGATGATTTTTGCAGTATTAATCTTTATGGTTTTATATATTACAATTTTTTATGGGATATGTGTGTTTGTGTCTGTGAACTATGATTGTCCCATACCTTGTCAAAAGTAAAGTCTTTCGTAAGTCGATATGCATGTATTGATAAAAGAATGAATGGACTTTTGACAAATACAAAAGTTAAGCCTATTATGTCATTTTTTGATGGAAGATAGGATGAACTTTTGTTTACAAGGATTATGTCTATTGTATGTCATTATGTAAATAGTGATGGAAAATAGAATGAGTCCTTGCTTATTCCACGGTATTAGGTCGATCTCCGATCCACAATTTTTGTTTATATATTGTGTTGTTCCATAAGGTGTCTTATGTTGAGCTCTATCGACTGAGTTATTGTTTTGGCTTAGTTGTTGCTCCGTGAGGTACTTTATGTCGAGCATTTTTAACTAAATTAATCATCTTGTTTGGTTATTTATTTGTTGCTTCGTAAGTTCTCTTATGTCGAGCATGACCTATTAAATTGATTACTTTTGTGGTTAATTTGGTTGTGTATTCCGATTAGATTAATTATGGGTTCTCTTGTGATTAATCTAACTGGGTATTTTTGAGTCTCTATAAGATCAATTATGTTGAGCATTTCCGATTAAATTAATCATGGGTTCTTTTGTGGTTAATTTAATTGAGTATTTTGGATTCAAATTCATACTTGTATGTGATTTGTTATGTCCAAAGAAATCCTTCTTTTATTTTGAAATTAAGGTCGCTCTTGTTGTTCTTTCGGGAATGACATATTATGGGGGAGAGTTCTTAATTGAACTTGTGCTTAATTGCCAAATCTTTGTGGGGAGTGCGGCTGTGGAATATTATAGGGGTTATCTTGTATCTTTAAACTCCTTGATGAAAGAATTTAGCTTCGGCTATACGATTGCATCTAAATAAGTTGATATGTGCTTTCTTTTGGTTATGAAATGTCTATTTCGGAAATTTCATTAGGATACCGTTCTTTTACCTTTGCCAATTTTAGTGACAAAAAGGGGGAGAATTAATATGTAGTTCACACTACAAATATATATGGTTTTCGGATCATTATGTAAGGGGGAGTGGTTTCCATGTGAGATGGAGTATTGACTAAGGGGGAGTGATACATATCACCATAGTATTTTTGTGAAAGTTGTGATACAATTGAACTTTGATGCTATGTAATGATACTATGACACTGTAACAATGATCGAGAATTATGTTTTCTCATTGTTATAGCTACAGATTTTCAACAACGATGATGCTGAACTTACAACCTTTGGGATCATTGGAGTACTTGTAAGTGACGAAGATTTCGAGTAATGTTGAAGATTAGACATTTGGAATAGGAGCTGCAAAAGTTTATTTATATCTTTTTTGTGTTCCATATGTATTGATAGTTTTGTCACTAAAAATGACAAAGGGGGATATTGTTAGAGCACTAAAACATTCTTCTATAATGTTATAACAGTATGTTTGTGTGTGAAAACTATTTCTACTGGTTTCGGTAATTTTGGGTGTGTGTGGATGAGAAATGAATCTAAAGCCTAAACAACTGCACTGCACGGGAGTGCTTTTTGATTCGAGAGATCAATCTATACAATTCTAGCCTAAACCAAGAAATGGTCGTTCCAGACTTGCTTCGTTCATAAAGTGAAGGAGATGGGGTTGATCTTAGGAAGGGAAGCGAAGAAGGTGTTGATATTGTGAAGGTGTTGGCTATTTATGAATTGTAGCAAAAAGAGGAACTGGCTTGCAATGATGTAAGCTATCAGTTCTGGTGTTTTCTGGATACGAATGACAACACTTTGTTTTCTGTGCTTGTCTGTGTTGTTTGGAAATAGGTGAAGGACCTATTTATACAAGTCACTGAGCGCAAAACCCTCCTTTCGTGGGAAGTGGAGGAGGTGAAGTGATGGAGTAGTGGGGTCGTGTAGGAGTGGTGATTGTCACATGATCACACCTTTGCCCACTTCCCCCATCACTGCTAACCGTACACCTTTTCCTGACACGTTCTCGTAATGGCGTGTTGCACGCTGTAAACCGCCAGACCAATACCCCAGTAAGTATCCCCCAGTTTGTGACATGTTTGATGTCTCGAATGAGTGGATCGTGGGACCAAATGTAGGAAGTAGCTTGTGATGCTAAAATAACTAAATATTTGATATTTATGAAATATCGTGTATGCTCAATGCATGTAATGGATCGCAGACAATCAGCATGTATGAAGCATCGATGTTTTAAAGCCTGGCTGAATAAGTTGCGGACCAAGCGTCTTAAAATAGCATCACGTCCAACCATCTTCGAGTGATCGTTTGGAGGCTGCATGGGCGAGCTATCTCCTGGCCGATCACTCCCTGTGGAAGAGTGGCAGATGGTGATCATCGGGATGCCTCACTGGTCATCTAGCTTTCAACCTAGGATGTCCGACCAAGCTAGCGAAGTTGGACGAACGAGATGGTTTAAGACCCTCATCTGCGACCGATGGATTTTTAGGGTTTTAGGAGGTGTGAGAGCATCACTCCTATGCTTGACCGAATTCGAGCTTGGGCGCAAGTTTTGGTGGGGTCGAACAGGCATGCGTGTAAACGGCTTGCCGGTGTATATGCTCATACCTCTTTGTCTCATAAAGGTGCGATCTAGGCCACTCAATTTGATCATCAAAGGTGAGTGGTCATGATCGATTTGCGGCAGAAATCCATTGCCGCAAAGGATTTGGAAGCTGCTTGGCACACAACTTTTCGGCGTGCATTTCGAGGTCGTCGAGTCCTAGTCTGCCTAGGACGACCTGCTCCACACAAAGGTGGGCCCATAATGATCATGTTGACATGCTTGGGACCTTTCAATTTTATATCTACACCCTCCATCCAAGCTTGCGAAGATGGATGGTCGTGATCGAACTGCGATAGTTATGTAGCGTCGCAAGCCCTAATTAGGGTTTTGAAAACAGCACGTACACACGATTTTGGCCAAATGGTTTGGCAAGTTATGCTCCTCTTTTGGAGGAACCGATCGTGTCGGGCCCACGTTGGGCCGACGGTGATCGTGTGTGCACTTCTCTAATGGTCTTAGGCACAATCTAAGCCATCCAAACATGCTGGCGAAGTTGGATGATCACAATCATTTTGAGGCTGTCTTAAGCAGTCTTGCTCATTCGAGCTTCCAAAGCAGCGCGACCACCCTATTTTGGGGCTGGCGTTTTGGCATGCTAGGAAGTAAAGTGTAACGTTCGACTGGCTAGGGCATAAATAGGCCCGCCAGTGGTCATCACGGTGATAGCCTGCTCTTGCTAGGGTTCGTCTAGGCTGGTTAAATCATGCGGTCAACCTGCGTAGCCGTGATTGTTTCTGAGACTGATATGGACAGTCTATATTTCCCTTAGGAAATTAAATATGCTCAATCAAGCTAATATAACACACCGAGATATGCAGCCTATACGGGTATTTCGTGCATGCCTCACCATTGACACTTGGAGATTAGTGTTACTCTGCTAAGAGCAACGCTTAGTCGTCATGCCGCACAAATAATGAGATTTCGGCGGGAACATCACAGGAAATACTAGGCAAATCATGCATTATAAATAATGCCAAAAATTCACAGAATATTTGGGATTGTTGCTACATGCTCCATTCTAGGTGAATTTTGTGTATTTAATTCATAGAATATTTGGGATTGTTGCCACATGCTCAATTCTAGGTGAATTAATAAAGCGAAGAGGTACTCATCACTTATCAAATGGCTTTATCCTTTGCAGGATGTAAGCATACAGTTATATCCTTTGCAGGATGTCAGCACATTAAATTTGGTTTTACAATTTTAGCCCTGAAATAAAATCCACCATCAACATTAAGTCCCCTGCTTAGCACATAATGGTTTTATTATTGTGGGGTAGGCATGAGATGGTGACAAATAAAGATAAAACTTATGAGACAAAGTTAGATGTTACCAGGAGAGATGGGTCCACCTGTCCTTGGAACATGTCACGTTCAAGAGGCGTCCAGGTAAGCATTCCCTTAACATCATGTTGATTTATGTCATAATCCTCGACTCTGATGTGGACGACCCTATCATGAGGAATATCCTTAAAAAGATGTTGATGCAATTTCTGAAAAGATGTTGAAGCATCTCCCAAAGAGAACATTGATGTAGCTTCCGGAAGGCGTGTTGAAGCGGTTTCTAGAGAGAGCATTGAAGCGGCTTCTGGAGCTAACATCGAACCGGATCCTAGAGAGATTGTTGAAGCAACTTCTGAAGCGAACGTCGAGGCGGACCCTGGAGAGAGAGAGCATTGAAGCGGCTTCCTCGGAAAAAAGAATTGAAGAGGCTTCTCCTTGCGAGAGTTGAAGCGGCTTCTTCTTCAGTTCATTTCCCTTGCGAATTACATGCTCATTGACTGACCATCTCTCTTGTGATGAAGAAGTCATTGACTAACGACGAAGGATTTTCATGCTGAGCCTTAGCCCCCAAGCGTGATTTATATGGTCTATCTTGTATGGTCGATGAGTTTACCATAAAGATATCGCCATCTCTCCTCCGTGACTCTATTACTTCTCCATGGGAAAATAAAATATGCAGAAGTTCGGATTACCTCTGTCCGTAGTAGTTGTTGCTATGGTGAAGCTCGGTCACTGGTATCAACAAACGAACAACGGTTCTTATCTACAGCTGTGATCAGAAGAGACTGGAAGGAAGAGGCGTGACAGTTACGGGCACGAACTTGGCGGTCTTCATATAGTAGTAGAGCTTGTCTCGTTATTAGAGGGAGAAGCTAATGATAGAACCGATAGCTTCTTGATGTTGCCTCATAGAATGAAAAAGAGGGAGACAGTCCCATGCCCATGAGTATCCAATGAGCCTTCGAATTGATAGATATTGTCACGTTGGGTTAATGATGCCGTCTTTACGCTTGCGTTGCGTTTCATAGACATCCAGGAATATCGCTGGTCTTTGACAATACGTCTGCTCTCTTGAGTATATCCTCATCTTTGGACATCTTGGAATCATAATGATAGCGTGCTTGCATCTCTCTAAATTCAACATCTTTGAGATGGGAAGTGCTAAGCAGTCCCAAGTCACACTCCTTTTCCATTATCATATTTGGATCGTGTCTTTGAGGAGTAGGGAAGTTCCTTCATGTGAATGACTTAACTAATAGGATCTGCAAATATGATGAAGCTCTTTTCATGGAGAATCTATATGTACCTCTTAATTCCCAGGTGCAATCTCCTTTGGTAACGCAACTACTTCTTCTACGTGAGACGAAATTCTGAAAGCGTCTCTCATTAATGATGCGGACATCGCTATCTTCTTGAGGCTGCTCCCTTGAGGTGTCGGCTCCAGAAGTTCTGAATATGTCCCGGGTTCGCTCTCATCCGGTCTGACATAATAAGAGAACCTTTTATGGTGATTTGGAGATGACAATATTCGTTGAATCTTCCAAAACGCTTCCTTGCTCATGAAGGTTTGGAGTTCCTTCACAGTTCGCGGAGGCGGCATCATGAGGATAGCTTGTTTCTTGGATGGTCCCACCTTGATCCCCTCAGCAGTTACCTGGAATCCCAGAAATTTGCCTGAAGAGACGCCGAAAGCGCATTTCAAAGGATTCATCTTCAATTTGTATTCACGACACCTTTCGAACAATTGCCGTAGGACTCTTGTGTGGTCCGCCCGAGCTTTTGATTTGACCATTATATCATCCACGTAGTCTTCGACTTGCTTATGCATCATGTCGTGGAATATTGCCGTCATAGCGCGTTGATACGTTGCACCGACATTCTTTAAACCAAAAGGCATAACAGTATAGTAAAAATTTCCAAGAGGAGTTCGAAAAGCTGTCTTACTGGCGTCATGCATGCTCATACATCCTTATCTGATTGTAGACGCTATATCCATCCATGAAGGAGAAAATGCCGTGTCCGCTGGTGGCATCTACTAACATGTTGATGTTAGGTAGAGGAAAATCGTCCTTGGGGCAGCATTTGTTCAAGTCTCTAAAATCCATGCAGCACCTGATCTGTTCGTTTTTCTTTTTTACCGGAACCACGTTAGCCAACCAGGTCGAATAATGAATGGGTTTAATGAAGCCAGCAACTAGCAACTTCTGTATCTCAGTCTTGATTTGCTCTTCCTCCTCGTGCCTGAATTGCCTCGGAGACTGTTTGATCGGCTTGGATCCGGGTATGACATGTAGATGATGGGTGACCAACCTTTGATCTAAACCGGGCATTTCTTCATACATCCAAGCGAATATGTCCTGGTATTCTTTGAGGAGTTCCACGAGTTTCGTGCGTTCATCCGTACACAAGATTGAGCTGATGGAGATAGGCCTAGGAGATTCCTCATTCCCGATGTTAACAGCTTAGAGCTCACCAGTTGTGGAGTTGGTGCCATCTTGCAGCTGTCGTGGAGCGTCTAGCACTTCTTCTTGTGGTCCGTCATTGTTGTAGCATTCCGTTGAGCGGGGAGACTGGGAACAGTCTCCCCTGCTAATTGCTAACAGCGGCGTCGGTATACCGTCTTCCCTTTCTGGTCACAACTCGCCATAAAAGTTCGCTCCCTCTTAGTGTGAATGTGGGTCGCAGCTTCACCGAATGAAGAAGAACGCATTGTCAGCAAAGATGCATTGTGGGGCTTAGCCCTAAATGATGCAAGTCGGTCTTTCTCCTGGATTGACACCCACGTGGGGAGTGGGATGCAATGAACTTTGTCTGATTCTTCCCGCGGAGTGATGAGCACGAAAGTGCGACGCATTTTAACCCATAAATACATTAGCTAGGACTCATTATTTCTCTAATAAATTTGTTTTAGTTGTTTTTGGAAGAATAAGCTCTTGTGGAGAATTGGCTCGAAAAAATGTTATTTGCACCCGGAGGACACATGTTATTCGGACTCTCAATGTTGGTTAAAGGACACCTCAATTACTAAGGGGCACCCTTTTTATTATTTCCAGTCAACTGTTAAAGGCACCGCTGTTTTATCAGGGCACTTCATCTTCAACAATTCAAATTTCAGTTTTGGCGGGAAACTGTTGCAGCTGAAGAACAGAATTAGGGTTTGAGTTTTGGTGCTCTTCTGAGGAGACTCAAAGGCTGAAACTTATGGAAACCATTTGTTAGAGCAAAACAGGGATAGTAGGAGTGATTTTGTCGATTGAATTTGGCTAGAACTCGAGTTAGAAGGAAACAGAGGTGTGAACTTTTTAAGGGTATTTCAGGCAAGATTTTGCTGGAGCTTTGGCCGGATTCAATAGGTTCTTTGGATTGGATATACCCTGTTTCGACTAAACAGGGTTGGAAATCACTCCAGATTCGAGAAAATAGGTGGCCACGTCAAGTTTGGATAAAACAAGGAAGAAAAATATTTCCCGTATTCTGTTGAGATTAATTTTGGAATTGCATGAGGAAAGAGTGTGTTCGACAGATTCTGTAACATCTACGGAACGTGTTTGGATGAAATTGGGCCACTGGAAACGCATGAAGGAAATATTGAAGGAAATAATCACGTAAAAATGGTAGAAAATGATCCCGAGTAAAAGAAAATATATCCGAGTTATTACAAAGGATTTTGGGGGTCTGTTGAGTATAAAATGGTGTTCTGTGGAGCAAAGACAGACATCGAGTGATTGGGGAGGCTATAGAGCTAAAGAGGAGAAGTTGCAGAAACTTCTCTGCTGCTACAGAGAGGTAGAAGAAGAAGAACACACAGACGATGTTACAGGTCTGTCGTTTTACAACTGTCACAGTTCTTGGCTTAGTGACAGTTTTTCAACGACAGTTACCTAATATAGTTTCTGTAACAGCTGCTTTATTGATTGTAACGGCGAGTTTGTAACGCCGTTTAAGCGTTGCGAATTCCCGATTTATGTTATTTTTCTCATTTTCTTCATTGTAAACACCATTTGAGCTAATAAAAAATATTTTGAGAGTGTCTACATCATGAGTAACTAAACCCTACATTGGGTCGACGGAGGAAGCCGAACTTCATACATGGGTGAATTTATTTTATTCTTTTTATGACTTTTGCATTTATTTTAAATTGTTTTATGATTTGAAAAAAATAGTTATCATTTTATTAGATGGTTCATGCTTGCTTAGATGTTTGATGTCCCATGCTTACGATTTATAACTAATGTTTGGAGAATCTACCTTGGCAAAAATAAGAGTCCTTGTTGTTTTATTTATTAAGCTATAATTGTTGAAGAATAAATAATTGAACCTATTGATATGAATTCGGTGGAATCCTAGACCCAGTGCCTCTCGCTTTTGTTTATTATTTTCGTTAAACCTTTAAATTTAATCTTCACAAGTCTTAGAGGTCGAATCCTTATTACAACGACAAACAAATTAAAAATCTTTATTAATTTTGGCGCCGCTGCCGGGGACACCTCAACGGATAATGGAAACCTTCCTTACTATTTACACCCCATAAGGAAAGTGCTAAAGGGACACCCGTACAGGATAAGGGGGATGTCATCTTCTTCCTTTTGAATTTCAATTTTGGCGGCAAAAATGGTGGCAGATTTAGGGTTTAGCTTTTGGAGGTGTTCGAACGAGATTCAATGGCTGAAATCAACTGGGTTTGTTGCTAGGAGCTAAACAGGGATGGTAATGTGCTTTGTTTCAGTTATATTTGGCTGGATAATCAAAGATTGATGAAAACAACAAGAACAAAATTGGCGGGAATTTCTGGCAGCAGCGAACCAGATTAGGTTTCGGGTTTTGGAGTTATTCTAGGGAGATTCAACTGGAGAATATGGCTGGAATGGACTTGGATTGACTGAACAGGTCTGGTAACTCCGTTCGATTCAATCAGTTTGGGCCGGATATCGAATTTGAAGATAAAACAGGGAAAACAGTGTGTCACCTGCGACATTCCCTGTAATTATTTTGGGAAAGATTTGGTTGGATTTCTCGTTTGTTTTGGTTATATTCCAGCCTGTTTTATCACAACAGGATTGGTAAGTACTTTGAATTTGATCAGAAGGAAAGATTTCACGGAGTCTCGTTAAATAGGGAAGGCTTTTGTTCTCGGGTTACTGTGAGATATATATAGAATGTTTGAGGATCAAAGAGGGAGTATATCTTCTCTTTTAATGTTTTGCTCTATCTTTGGAAGGATTGACAGCTCAATGACGCATGCAGAAGGTGTGAAGCAGATAATCTCATGGCTGGAAGGATTAAAGAAAACAGAGGTTGAATATATTTGGAGAATCAAGAAACGTAAAGAGATGAAAGAGGAATCATTTTTCATAGCATGCAGAGAAGATTTTATTCTCGGGTTTTCTTTGGTTTGGGAATGGAAAGATCGTGGTTAGAACAGGGGAAGAATATCTTCTCATATCAGTTTTACTCAATCTAAGAAGTGCATTCACATGTTTGGAGTTTGTATCCATGAGCAGAGGCGTGAAAGAGAAAAGAAGAAAATTCCCGAGAAAATAATGAAATTTATTTCAAGGATATTTTGGAGTTATTGCAAGGAGTTTGTCGACCTGTTGAGTATAAATAGTGTTCTGTGGAGCAAAGACAGACATCGAGTGATTGGGGAGGCTATAGAGATAAAGAGGAGAAGTTGCGAAACTTCTCTCACTTTTAAAAGAGGTAGAAGAAGAAGAATACACAGACGACGTTACAGGTCTGTCGTTTTACAACTGTCACAGTTCTTTGCTTAGTGACAGTATTTCAAAGACAGTTACCTAATATAGTTTCTGTAACAGCTGCTTTACAAATTGTAACGGCGAGTTTGTAACGCCGTTTAAATGCCATGAATTCCCGATTTATGTTATTTTTCTCCTTTTCTTCATTGTAAACACCATTTCAGCTAATAAAAAATATTTTGAGAGTGTCTACATCATGAGAAGCTAAACCCCTACATTGGGTCGATGGAGGAAGCCGAACTTCATACATGTATGAATTTATTTTATTGTTTGTATGACTTTTGCATTTATTTTAAATTGTTTTATGATTTGAAAAATTAGTCATCATTTTATTAGATGGGTCATGCTTGCTTAGATGTTTGATTTCCCATGCTTACGATTTATAACTAATGTTTGGAGAATCTACCTTGGCAAAAATAAGAGTCCTTGTTGTTTTCTTTATTGAGCTATAATTGTTGAAGAATAAATAATTGAACCTATTGATATGAATTCGGTGGAATCCTAGACCCAGTAACTCTCTCTTTTGTTTATTATTTTCGTTAAACCTTTAAATTTAATCTTCACAAGTCTTAGAGTTCGAATCCTTATTACAACGACAAACAACTTAAAAACTTTATTAATTTTGGCGCCGCCGACGCGGATTTGTTTTTAGATTAATTTTTAGGTTTATTTTTATTTTTATTCTGTTTAGTATTTTCTTTTCATTTTCCTTTTTATGCGTTTCTTTTTGTATTTCTTTTCAGGGACATTTTGAGGATGATGACTTCTTCTTAGGAGACGTCACCTACGATGACGCTGTCAGAATATAAGCGGAGAAAGTCAAATTATCAGGAAACCTCATCTGAGATGATGCTTGCTGAATATGTGTGTAGGCAATGGTATGGAGTTTCTGCTCCACATGAGGTAAGTGAAGAATCTCCTCTAGAGATATATGAGAAGTATTACAAACACACACCGCCTAGTCTGGAATAAAGATTGAGAGTTCTTGAATGTCAAAGATTATTTGCTGATGATGATGAATCTGGTAGTGACTCTGTTCCAAACAGAACATATTGATGACCCCGTGGATGATTGTGTGGGTGATTCGCCTAATTCCATAGATGAATTTACCTCACAAGATCATTCACACAACTTAGAGGTTGTTTCTAGACCCCTAGATTTCCAAAATTTGCCTAATTTAAGGTTAGAATTGTGTGCTTCTAAAGTGTTGTTGGATTACTTTGCATCTAAGTACCCAGAGGACACTACGGGAAAAATCATCATTGACGACACTAGATAAGAGTTGTAGTACCCCTACTACAACTCCATTTCATGCATTGTGAAACAGGGGTATTGTAGAAAGTCCAAGCTTTTGTACAATGGTTGACAAGGGTTGTAAAAGGTGATGTGATTCATGGGTCGACAATATTTTGCCAAAGTTGTGATTCTCTTTCAAATTTTTTTGATAACCTAACACAACTCTTATTTATATTGTAAGACTTGATTTCACAACATTTAATTTGTGTAGTAAAATTCTGTAACACAACTTCTCTAATGGTTGGGAATAGCACTATTACTACACTTGTTAGAGTGGTTGAAAAATCTCGCACAACTCTTATTTATATTGTTATACATACTTTCACAACCTTTGTCTAGTGTGGTCATAATCTCTAACACAACATCCTTAAAGGTTGTATTATTTGAAGTAACAACTTCATTTTCGTAGATGAATGTTTAACTCCAACTTTTGTTTGGAGTTGTGTGCATAAAACTATTTTGAAAAAAAAAGGGCTGAAACCCAAACTAAATCTGATTCAAGCTCAAATTACACTATATTGGAACTTGAATTATGAATTCA
Source organism: Papaver armeniacum (assembly GCA_023531295.1). Lineage (NCBI taxonomy): Eukaryota > Viridiplantae > Streptophyta > Magnoliopsida > Ranunculales > Papaveraceae > Papaver > Papaver armeniacum. The sequence continues at coordinate 309,112 of JAJJWW010000796.1, read as the reverse complement.
AATGACCATTCAATTAAAACGTCATTGTATTGTATTGGTAACACAATTCATAACTGAATTCAGTTCACACCTGGGTTCAAAATCACATAAAAAAAAGAAGATGAAAGTAACCAAATCTTCGGTTCAACATGAACCATTCCTTACAGGTTCCTACACCAAAGTTGCATAAAAAGTAAAAACCTAGCCATTGGAGTGAAAAATTGCATACGGGGGCATAACAACACTCATGTACGAGAGAAATCATGTCCAAGGCACTTGCAGAGCCTTGCCCATGCCTGCAGTAAACTCAAGGAGTTCTATTTCCAAAGTTATTACAAATTTTAAAATAGAATACAAGGTCCCCCAACTTATTTAAATAGCATAAACATTAAGATCGTACCTGTAGAAACCCGATACACCCTTAGTATTTGAAATATTTTTGAAGGATCTAGTTAATCCTTTACTTTGACATTCTGATCTTCTTATCTGCAGACTTTGACATTCTGATCTTCTTAATCTTTTTGCACACCCCTATAATAGCAGACTTGCATAAGAACAGAGTAATGTGATTCTATCTCTAAAGTAAGTGCTAAAATGAATCCCATAAAAAAAGTGTTATACTGAATGGACGGTTTATATTAAAATATGGCATGTGTAACTAAACAAACCAATATGGCCAGGCTGATCACAATTTATTATGGGAAAACAGTGACGCTGTAATTTGAAGCCGTTTATACCTTTATGTTTAGATTATTCCATCTTCCATCTTCTTTGTTAATTTGAATCCGTAATCCTCTGATATGTCTAGTGCTACAAAGGAACACAAACAATGTAGTTAGTCCTAAACCTGTAAAGTTAGGATATTATAATGTTTTGACGTGGTGAGTGACAAGATAAATTTTTACAACACTTGTAGTGGCATTCCTAATTACATGGCATGTAGGCTTCAGGTTCAAGATCGCAGGGCACCTTTTGTTTTGACCTTGTTCTGTAGTAATAGCTGCAACACCAAAATGTATGCGTAAGTATCCAAGATTAGTACACGTCAAAAAGAAAAGAGATTAGAAAATGGAAAATTGCAACTATTTGGTAGTACCAGGGCTCCAATGGTTTTAGGAATTCCAACAGTGACAGCCATGGTTGTGTAGTTTTCCTATTCTTAATCCTTCCAAACTCCAATAAAGAGGCTTCATGCTTTTCTGTTAGTCGGCCATATGGAAATTATATCTCCACTTCGTAATGCAAAAGCACCATGTCCTGATCCATCAACGCACACCAGTTAATACAACAAGTTTTTGTCGTAAGTCTTATTATAAACATCGATATGGATACCATCCTTACCTGCTCTGTGTCAAAATAGGCTAATCACTCCAATCCCAGGCAGGTTATGTCAAATGTATTCTGGCAGGAAACATGGATTTCAGTTTGCTCATGGTCTTTACAGTTTTTGCTGCACAAGCTCTTTCTTTGCAAGCCCTGAGCATAATTAGCCTTTTACTATAAACATCATTTTCCTGGTGACGACGGAGACGACAGTGAAGGTGGGGATGGAGAAGAACAAGGGTGTGTCTTTTCCTGTAAATAAAATCAACAAAAACTAGTCAACACCCAAATCAGACAGATACACAAATTTTAGGTGAATTTTTTTTTTCAGTTATTACCATAAGTCGGACTAGGTTAATGCGCACTAGTTTCAATTGCATGAAAATTTATATCTTACATATCAAGAGAAGGCAAAAGTCTAGCACAAAGAGACCTTGTATTAAGGAGTTCGGGCTTGCGCTCCTGCAGGATACACTATGATGCACCATCGATTATAGCTCTTTGGGTAAGCAGCCCTTCATAGTACAGCTGCTCGGCAGACACCACTATGTTCCATGGAAATTCCACGTTGAGATACGTGACTGTTTACCTGCCCAAAAAAAAAAGAGAAAAAGAAAGCAGTTAGCTTCCTAACCAAATACTGAAATAACTTCTTTTATAACTGCAGGGGTCTTCTAAGCTTCTAGCTGCTATGAAGGCATAACTAAGAAAGGCCAAGTATTTGAGTGTCTAGATCAACTAACATTCCCCAAACAAATTAAGGTTAAACAAAATCAATGTCTTATAAACCAACATTACTAAATAGTTAACAACATCGACTAGAACTCATGTCATTACCTGAACAACAACTTCATGAAACTTCTATTCTTGTATGTCTCTTGCTAACAACAACTTATAAAATGCAAAATAGAAGGAAACGTATGCATCTCCAACTCACTGCACATAGCTTCATAATCCATTCACAGCTCCATCTTGCCAATTTTGAATCTCAACCTCTCTTTATGGTCACTGTTTGAGACCATTACCACCATTACTCCATCTCAGATCACAGTTCACTGTCTCTTGAAATATCATGGGACAACTCATAACCGAACACACACACATTCATTCATTCATTCATAGTCACCCATTTCTGCAACAACAATTTCATCCCTAATCCTAGACAGAAGAAGAATGAAAAAGAAACAATCATAATCAGTACAAGAAACAAAACAATAAATCGCCCAAACTCAAGGGTAATAAGTCATTTCCAAGGGAATCGAAACTGAAAAGTAAGAAAAACAAAAATCACAACAAGGGTCTTGAAGAATTATACCGACTGGTTGCAGAGGTTGCTGAGGCCGGCTGCGAAGCCAATTTGCAATTAGCTCTCCTACCATTAATAAAAAGACTTGGATCCAAACAAGCCCTAGTTACAACTTCAGGATCACTAAAAGTAACCTAACTACCAGAAAATCAAGCACAAGTGTCAGTATTGATCAAGATTATGAAAAAGTAACATAAACCCACAACAGAAGATTAAAAAATACTTACAAATCCATATCCTTTCGATCTTCCTGTATTCTCACATTCATTACATATATGGAACAGAGTTGTTATAGTTAAATGTTGTCACAACTATTTTGCTTAAGGAGTTGTCGTTTGTTTTCTTAGCGCAACCCCTTGTTTCCTAAGGGTTGGCAGTGATGATATACGACTACTCTTCCTTTGAAACCAGTTGTAAAACATAGTACTTTTTACAATGTTTAGGAAAGTGTTGTAAATCTCTAGTTGTAGATGTTTATTTTTCATGTAGTGGGACTTGCTTATTCCTGATATCGTGCACAATCGATTGATATTTCCCCAGTCTGAATAGAATCCCCATATTTTGTTCTTTACGCACTTCCATGTGCAGTAAAAACTTGGTTTATGGGTAAATTTTGGTTTCTGACAGTTTCAATGTCCCCATTTTTTCATAAAATAATTGTGAAGCTGTCGTTTGTAAATATTGTATTTTGGGTCGATCCCCAAGTTTCCAGGTTATTAGTTTATGGGGATCCATTTTTGCACATTCCAGTAGGTATAATTATTTATTTATTTATGTTTGGTTATTTTTTTTTTTGAATTTCCCATCTTAATTTTTATGTTGGGTGACTCAATTACATTGAGGACAATGTAATGTTTAAGTGTAGGGGAGTGGTTATTAACTTTTTATTTTTCTTTTTCAGGATTTTTCTTGCATATTGTGACCAGCTGTGTAGCGGGTCTAAAAATATATATATATATATATATATATATATATATATATATATATATATATATATATATATATATATTATGACCAGCTGTGTAGCGGGTCTAAAAAAAATAAAAAAAATTGTAATGATTGTTAGGGTTATGACCAGCTGTGTAGCGGGTCTAAAAAAATATATATTTGTCGCGTCTTACGTATGGCATTTGTCATGACCAGTTGTGTAGCGGGTCTAACTCTCTTTTATTATATGCCCAGCTGTGTAGCGGGTCAATTTTCTGTTTTGCTCGAGGACTAGCAAAATGTAAGTGTGGGGGAATTTGATGAGCACGAAAGTGCGACGCATTTGTGGAGAATTGGCTCGAAAAAATGTTATTTGGAAGAATAAATTTGTTTTAGTTGTTTTTGGAAGAATAAGCTCTTGTGGAGAATTGGCTCGAAAAAATGTTATTTGCACCCGGAGGACACATGTTATTCGGACTCTCAATGTTGGTTAAGGGACAACTCAATTACTAAGGGGCACCCTTTTTACTATTTCCAGTCAACTGTTAAAGGCACCGCTGTTTTGGATCAGGGCACTTCATCTTCAACAATTCAAATTTCAGTTTTGGCGGGAAACTGTTGCAGCTGAAGAACAGAATTAGGGTTCGAGTTTTGGTGCTCTTCCGAGGAGACTCAAAGGCTGAAACTTATGGAAACCATCTGTTAGAGCAAAACAGGGATAGTAGGAGTGATTTTGTCGATTGAATTTGCTAGAACTCGAGTTAGAAGGAAACAGAGGTGTGAACTTTTCACGGGTATTTCAGGCAAGATTTTGCTGGAGCTTTGGCCGGATTCAATGGGTTCTTTGGATTGGATATACCCTGTTTCGACTAAACAGGGTTGGTAATCACCGCATTCGAGAAAATAGGTGGCCACGTCAAGTTTGGATAAAACATGGAAGAAAAATATTTCTCGTATTCTGTTGAGATTAATTTTGGAATTGCATGAGGAAAGAGTGTGTTCGACAGATTTTGTAACATCTACGGAACGTGTTTGGTTGAAATTGGGCCGCTGGAAACGCGCGAAGGAAAAATTGAAGGAAATAATCACGCAAAAATGGTAGAAAATGATCCCGAGTAAAAGAAAATATATCCGAGTTATTACAAAGGATTTTGGGGGTCTCGGAGCTTCTCTTGGTTCAAATAATTTCACTCCACATATCGGTGCGTAAGGAGACAACGATGCAAGAATATGAACGACTTCTTTATTCAGCATAGTCTTCAGGCATTGGTGATACGTCGAAGGGACAATCCTATTGTCATGAAGCCACGGTCTCCCTAGTATCATATGGTAGTCCGACTCCTTTTCTATGACTTCAAATTTCACCTTTGATCGAACGGGCCCTACAGATAAATTCAGATTGACATACCTGTACGTGTTGGTTTGGTTTCCTTCAAAGTCTATCATCGTGGTAGGCTTCCGTACGATCTTGCTTGGGCGAACCTTGGTCGTCCTGAGTGTCTTGAGAGTAATCACATTCGAAGACGCTCCCGTGTCGATGAGGGCCCTCTTGAAATCAATCTTGATGCGTGCGCGAACGTGTAGGGCCCGGTTGTGACCTTCTTCCACCATCATGTCTTCCTCTGTAAATGTAACATTATTCACAGACATCTATGATATTTTTGAGGTTTTTGGACGTAAATGAGTTAAATGCACGTCCAGGGCTATATGGTCGATTGCAGCAAAAGTCTCCGCCCGCTGATTCTTCGAGAGGTGTAAAAGTTCGCATAAGCTTTCCACAAGAGAAGTCGCTTCCTGATCCACCGGCTTCTGGTTCAAAGTGAAACTATTGACTTGAGGAGGATCGTTGCGAGGATCAGTCCCCAGTGTAGAAATCTCCGTGACAAGAGAACCGCTCATATCTGATGTCATCTTGACGAGGAGATCGAGTATGCTATTTATTATTTCTTTGATCAGGTACATGTTCTTCGTGTGAATCTCCTGCACTCGTGCTAACTCGATCAATATGGGGATTCTTCCGGTTACACCATCAGATACACCGTTGGGAAGAGGGGTGTCTTCATTGGAGGAACTTCGGCCGAGATTTGAAATTGTTGGGGGAGTCTTAAAACCAACCATTTTGAAATCAGCCAAATGGGATTGGGTATTGAAGAAATTGACTTCACAACCGAGAGATTAATATCCCACTGTGGTCGCCAATTGTTTATGGGTGAAAACTATTTCTGCTGGTTTCGGTAATTTTGGGTGTGTGTGGATAAGAAATGAATCTAAACCCTAAAAAATGCACTGCACGGGAGTGCTTTTTGATTCGAGAGATCAATCTATACTATTCTGGCCTAAACCAAGAAATGGCCATTCCAGACTTGCTTCGGTCACAAAGTGAAGAAGATGGGGTTGATCTTAGGGAGGGAAGTGAAGAAGGTGTCGAGATTGTGAAGGTGTTGGTTGTTTATGACTTGTATCGAAAGAGGAACTGGCTTGCAATGATGTAATCTATCAGTTCTGGTGTTTTCTGGATACGAATGACAACACTTGGTTTTCTGTGCTTGTCTGTGTTATCTGGAAATAGGAGAAGGACCTATTTATACAAGTCATTGAGCGCAAAACCCTCCTCTCGTAGGAAGTAGAGGAGGTGAAGTGATGGAGTAGTGGGGTCGTGTATGAGTGGTGATTGTCACATGATCACACCTTTGCCCACTTCCCTCATCACTGCTAACCGTCCACCTTTTGCCTCTACTTTTTAGTTGTATACGGTTGTATACTTAGGAAATTAGAGTCACGTCCTTTTAATTTTTTCTAAAATAAAAAACTCCCTCTACATATAATAATTTATCTTAGTAAGTACCATTAAATTATCGCAAAATGGGTCATTTGTCCAAAAAAATTTAAAACATGGTTCAAATGGACGAGTAAAAATTATTATGGGTGAAATGGACAAAAAAAAAGCAATGATGAAACTGGATTCATCCTGGCTTAAACTTAAAAAATAGTGATGATGAAACTGGATGCATCCTGATGTAAATTAAAAATAAGAAAAAGAAATTGAAAATGGGTAGGATGAAACTGGTTACATCCTGGCTATTTTTATATTTTTGTCCATTTAAACAGTATCAAAATCTAAATGTCTATTTCACCCAGAAATTATTGATTTTGGTCTTTTTAACCAATTTTGTGTTAAATTATTAAGAAGAGGAACGGTTTCTAAAGAAGAAAAAAAAAAAACCACCTTCTTTTTTTTTTTTTTGCTCGGTAAACCCACCTTCTTTATCTGTGATGTTTATAATCTTGTGGAGATGAGTCCTAGAAGAAATTTGATAAATGATTCTGATCTTAGTTTACAAGATGATTATGATTTTATTTTAGGGTACCGACCCTAAACTCGTCATAAGCCCATGGGTAGAACTCAACTCGAAAACCAGTTGACTAGATGAGGGAACCCATTGACTTATAAACTACTAATTAAGCCTCATCTAACCAATGTGAGACTAGGATCCCAACATTTTAGTGTATGGAATGCTAGATAACAATATTTGCATAGTATGCTAATTCTATTATCTATTTTGTACCCATATACAATTCTTCTATAAGTACAAGTGCAGGCATGCCACACCAACCAAGTCAAATGAATGAAATCGACCTTAATGTTGATCTTACTGGTCGTAGTTGGGTAATATTACGTTCACATATTTCATCCAATGATTGCATATATTTATATCACTTCCTATAGTCACTAATTAATACTCCCTCTGTTTTAGGATAAGAGATACTTTCACTTTTTCATTTTAGCCTAAAAATAGGCCAAATTGAAAAAGTAAAAGTATCCATTTTCTAGAAACGGAGGGAGTATAGTTTAATGGGATACATGATTCGCATATTTGAACGCTTGCTGCTGGTATCATCAAGAAGAGGAACAAAATGGTGGTGCAGGAATTTTCTTAAGATTTTGTATCCATGAAAGTTATGCAGTTCATATATTTTGGATGGTTTTGTACTACAAATGTTGTATATCATAATTGATTTTGAGAACTTCATCGGAAACTCTCTTCGTGATAATCCAAGTCTACTTTTAGTTATTGTTTTTATTGGTGTTATGCCTAAAAATGTTTGTGTTCCTAACGTACCCGTACCTATACCTATAACGATTCAAAAGTTCCTACCTAATTTGAACATCCATTTATCACAAGAGCATCCTATAATCAACAGGTTCTCTTCATTCGCAACCACAGTTTCAGACGTTGGTTTTACTTTGTTTTTCCTAGGCTTCTCATGAGTTCAGCTATCGGAACAAACAGGTCCTCACTCTAACCAAAATGAAAAAGCTTAAAAGGACCTGACTCTAATTTCCTAAGTTCTATAACTGTATACAACTAAAAAAGTAGAGGCAAAGTCAATCCAACGGGTGCTGGGTTGATCTAACGACTAACAATGTGCTTGCTCATTTGCTCTTTGGGGTCCAAGTCCTGTATCATCTATCTCTGGATTTAGATATTGTGTGAACATTGTTGATGATTTTTCCAAGTTTTGTTGGATTTTTCCTTTATATGAGAAATCTGATTTTAAGAAAGTTTTCTTTCAATTTAAAGCCAACGTTGAGAAACTACTTCAAACTGATATTATTGTCATAAGAACAGATGGTGGTGGTGAATTCTTAATAATGCATTATCAACCTTTTTAGCTGACACTGGCTTTGTTCATGAAATCTCATGCCCACATACCCCTGAGCAGAATGGAGTGGCCGAGCCAAAAAACAGACATTTAGTGGATATAGGCAGGACTTATCTTATTCAAGCTGGTCTGCATGATTCTTGCTAGGTTGATGATTTTCAAGCAGCAAACTTTATTATCAACAGATTGCCCAACAAGCCACTTTCATTTAAGTTTCCATATGAGGTATTATTTCATCATCAACTTGATTACACTTTTCTTAGATCATTTGGTTGCTTATGTTACCCTTGGTTGATACCATATGCTACTCATAAGCTTGCACCAAGGAGTGAACAATGTATCTTCATTGGCTACATCCCTCAACACAAAGGATACATGTGTCTTAATCCAATTACAGGGAGAATCTTCATTTCTAGACATGTTACTTTTGCTGAGCATATTTTTCCTCTCAGACCAGCTACCCTATGCACAAATGTTTCTTCTCCTGTACAACCTTTTGTTTCATCATAACATAAAACTACAGATGTTACTTTACAGATTTCAACTTCTACTTCATCTGATATTTCCACTTCACCTACTTCTGGTATTTCACCTATTGATAGTTCAGTTTCAACAACTTCTGGTGATTAAACTTTAACCACTACTGATATTTCTTCCATTGACAAATTAGTTTCAACTACTTCTGGTGATTCAACTTCAACCACTACATCAGTTGTCTCTACTAATTCTCCTATCACTCAAAATAATCACTCAATGACTACCAGAGGAAAATGAGTGTTTTCAGAAAGAAGGTATTCTCTACTAGACATGCTCTATCTGCTCAAATGCATGCTCTTACACCTCCTGTGGTTCCAACTTGTTTTACACAAGCAAACAAAATTCCCCAATGGAGAACTTCTCTTGTCAATAAAAATACTGCACTTAAGGATGCTGGTACATGGTCTCTAGTTGACCCTGATCCTTCTCAGAACTAAGTTGGCTGCAAGTGGGTCTTTAAAGTCAAGCAACATCCAGATGGCACTATTGATAAATTTAAATCCAGGTTGGTAGCTAAAGGATTTCATCAACAAAGATGGTTTGGATTATTCTGATACTTTTAGCCCAGTAGCTAAACCAACAACCATTAGAATTATTATCTCCTTAGTTGTTCATTTTGACTGGCATATAACTCAGCTGGATGTCAGCAACGCTTTCTTACATGCAGATCTTGATGAAGATGTCTATATGACACAACCGCCAGGTTTTGTAGATGCTAATCATCCCAACAAGTTTTGCAAACTTCACAAATCTCTCTATGGACTCAAGCAAGCCCCTAGGGCATGGTATGAAAAGTTAGCTAATGTTCTCATTTCTTGCCACTTCATCATGTCATCTACTGATAATTCTCTATTTGTTCAAAAAATTGGTTCTAGATTGACTATCATCCTTTTTTATGTGGATGATATCATTATCACAGGCAATGATAAGTCTTATTGTTCAGAACTCATTACTACTCTCAGCTCTCATTTTTCCATCAAAGATTTGGGCAATTTTCACTATTTTATATAGGGCTGAAAGTCAAGAGGAATGCTGCTAGTATTTTTCTCTCCCAAACAAAATATGCTCTTGACTTGTTACAGAAATTTGATATGGATGGTGCAAAAGAATGCTCTTCTCCTATTCCTGTCAATTCTACACTTAAAGCTGGTGATGGTGAATTGCTTTCTAATCCAACTATGTACAGGTCCTTGGTATGTGCATTACAGTATTTGACCTGGACTAGGCCTGAGATTGGTTATGTTGTTAACCAAGTATGCAAGTTTATGCATTCTCCAACCACAGATCATCTTATAGCTGCTAAGAGAATTTTAAGATACGTAAAGGGCACCTTCGATTATGGTATTCTTTTCCTTAATAGCCAGGAACGGGAACGAGATCGGGAGCGGGATCGAGAACGGAAGCGAGGATCGTAAGATTTTCGAAAAATAAGATACGAGGAGCGAGTTGGGAACGTAATTTACACTTCATAAAACTATTAATTATATTACTAACTTACCAATTTTATAATAAAAAATAAGATAAAAACATTACATATTTAGAAAATCTTAATCAAGTGCAGCATTCATTCATCTTTTTTGTCTTATGTTTGTTATGAGCACCGTGAACTTGACTTTGTGCTTGTTATGAGCATTCGTTCACTTTTTATTTGATTACAATAAATATAATGTTGGAAAACCGTGGGAATTGAGTTTCATATTGGAATTTGTGGGGATAAGTTTCATGGTTGAGTTAGTGGCAATTTGGACTCACACGTTTCTTGGAAATCGGTGGGTATTAAGTTTCGTGTTAGAATATCGGTGGGAATATGGACTTACACGTTCCTTACTGTTGGGAACGCGTATCTCGCATGCTAGGAGCGCGCTCCTTATACGGATCTCATATGGGAACGCCGATCCGCGCATTTCAGCAAGATACGTGAGGCCCTTCAACGTTCCTGGCTACTAAGTTCTTTTCAGTAAAGGATTATTGGCTGTACATGGTTTCAGTGGTGCAGATTGGGCTGGAAACCCTGACACCAGGAAAAACATTGGTGGATATTATATCTTTTTTTGTTATAATATTGTTTCCTGGTCAAGCAAGAGATAGAATACAGTTTCTATGAGTTCAACTGAAGCAGAATATAAGAGCTTAGATAACTCAGCTGCAGAATTAATGTGGATATGTCAGTTGTTGAAAGATTTGTATATCTTTATTCCTATTCCACCTGCTCTTCACTGTGGTAATATGAGTGCAATATCACTGTCCTCTAACCCAGTATTTCATAGTCACATGAAACATCTTGCTGTGGATCATCATTTTGTCAGGAAAATTGTTCATGCCAAGAATTTATCAGTTCAGTATATTTCTATAGTAGAGGTGGCTGATATCTTTACTAAAGGACTTGCTGGTCCCAAATTTGGTTATCTACGTAACAAGTTGATGGTTTTTCCTGCAAGCAACCTCAACTTGAGGGGGGTGATAGCAACAATTAATTCTCACACAGTTAATTCTTTAATTGTAACTGTTTTCTACAGCTATCACTAGATGTCTCTTGTCTTACGTGTCTACTTATGATTGGTTGATACTATGTGTCCTTCACTGGTTGGTTCTTTAAATACCTGAGTATCTCTCTTTGTAACCAATAGGAAAATTGATGTAATCAATTGTATCTGTAAGTTTCAGACAGTTTAATTGAAGTATTAAATTCCTTCTACTAGTCTCTATAGGGTTTCTTTTAATCCCCTTTTTGTTCTAATATTATGCTGTTTTAATTTTTTTTGCAGATTTCAATAGACGATTCTTTTGTAGTTCCCAGTGGTGGTAATCAGTAATGATTATAACTAGTTCAGATTATTTGCTGTCTCACAGTACGAACCTTCGTTACCGTTTCAATTTTTCCATCTCCTATTGCGTGCACCACCACTACGAGAAACATCGATGTTGTCTAGTGCATAAAGCACCACTTATAACTGTCCCTTTTACATGAGGGTGGGAAACCTCAAGGTTAATGAATTAACCTCCTATTGAAGATTTACTAACGCACTCATTGATTGTGCTCGGCAGTTCAACATTAACGTTTTTGTCAGAGACACCAATATTTCGTAGGGGGAAATTAGCTAGCCAAGGTTCTTGCTAGAGACATCAGTATTTCAAGGGGAAATTAGCTAGCCAGAAGACTAAATAATTAACTGCGATGTGCTTTAAATACAAATCACAATATATAAAAAAAGGTTTTTGTTATCTTGTGCACCCATGTACAAGATAACAAAACCCATCTTGGCTCTTATCTTGTGCATGGTGCACAAGATAACAAAACCCAAGATATATTAGTTAAGTGCTAGCGAAGATTAAGTTGTATATGCATATTTTGGTTATATATTCGGATATTGGTTCGAATTCATAAAACCGAATTTAGGTGCTTATTGCATATCCTAAGAATATCTCCGGTTATAGAAATTCCTTGGTGTCCAAAATACCTTGGCCTATAAATAGCGAAGTTTTTTATTCTTACAAACTTATCCTGAGCCAGGTAAACTTCATCTTTGTTGTTTCTGGTGTAGCTGATAGGTGTCATAAACACCTAATTTTATGTCTAGTATTTATGCTTTCTTTGCTATTGTCGTGTAAATTGCAACGGTTTTGACAACTTTCAATGATGATTTGAGAAACTTGTTTAGGATTTTTCTTGTAGCCTTGCAGGATATAGTCAATTCAAGTTACCCTTAAGGAATTGAGTGAATGTATTCGTTATTATTTTCCCAAATTTGCGTGATATTAGTTGCGACTAGAGTCGATTCTCCTTTAACTTTAGGTTTTTCTCAAAGCCTTGTAGGTTAACGACTTAAAGACTTCAATGGGATTGTGAAGCCAGACCAAACTATTTCTTTGTAGTTGCGTGTTCTGATATTGTTGTTTTCTGTCGTGATTGAGTAATATCTTTTCTAACATTGGATCTAGATTTATTCTCTAATAGGAAAGATAAAAATTAGTCACAAACATCTTCGTCTCATCGTTTGGGATTCCGCAATATCTTGTTTCACTACCATACGATTAATACATTGTGAGGTGATTGAATATGCTATTCTTTGAGAATATAAGTCCAGTGTATCAATTGGTTTCTGTTCACCTTGATTTTTTAAAAGCTGGAACAAAACTTGTGGGTATTTCTATGGGAGACAGATTTATCTATTCCTATAGACTTTTCTCTGTGAGACAGATTTGTTTATTAAGTCTTCGACTTTGGGTCGTAGTAACTCTTGGTTGTGGATGAGATCAGCTAAGGGAATCAAGTGTGCAGAGTTCTGCTAGGATTCAGAGGCGTAAGGAACTCACACTGTACCTTGATCAGTGTGAGATTGATTATGGATCAACTACATTCCAGTCCGAAGTTAATTTATAGTAGGCTAGAGTCTGTAGCGTCTTAATACAATGTGGTGTTCAAATATGGACTAGGTCCCAGGGTTTTGTTGCATTTGTGGTTTCCTCATTAACAAAACTTCTGGTGTCAGTTTTATTGCTTTTCCACATTATATTTTTATATAATTGATATATCATAGGTTGTGCGTAGTTCAATCAATTAGATAATCCAACCTTGGGTTGTTGATATAAATTGATTGACACTTGAAAATTGTTCTTTGGTACCGTTCAAGTTGTTTCTCATATATTAATCCGGCTCACAGATTTCTATCTGTTCGATTGAAGATCTATTTGAGAAACTGCGATACAACTCTTGCATAATCCAACGAAGTTAGTCCATTAACTGAGTCTGTCTGTCTAGTTGATTCTCTTGGAATTATAATGGAGTTAGTCCATACAAATTTCTTAAATGAATTATTGGGTGTGGTTGTTGTATCCCCAGTTTTTCAATTGGTATCAGAGCAAGCAAACACGTTTAAGATCTCATAAGTCTGTGTTTTCAGCAATATGACTATGGACGATAATGTCTCAGATAACGCATCACCAGCTGAGAAACTTTCTGATTTGGTCCAAAGCCTTGTGTTTCCAAAAACTGCATATAACTGGGAATCACGCTTAAATGAACAGTTGGATGATCTTTCAGATGCAAGTGATTCAGATGATGGAGAAGATGTTAATGAGGAAGTCTCCTAATGCATCAAGCTTTTTGACCATCTTATAAAAAATAAAAAGTCAACATCTTGTTTGGTTGAGTTTCTGGCTACTCTATGTCAAGAAAACAAGAAGATGCGAAAACTATTTGAGGATTATGATTGTGGGTATACTATTCTTCAGTCACTTCATAAAGATCGTGATGAATATGTTCTTTCTAAGAATTTGGAATGTGAAAATCTTCGTAGAAATCTCTTCATGTTGAAAGAAGAACTTGTTGAATCTGAAGCTAAGTTTGTCTCTCAATAAAGTTGTTTTAATGATAAAGAAAGTGTTTTTCTCTCTAGAGAAAAATAGTTTGAGGCTAATTTAGCTTTTGCTCTTGATAAAATCAAGATGTTGGAAGATGACTTGAAAAAGTTCAATACTAGTTCAAGCAAATTAACCACGATGCTTGGGGAAAGTAAAAATTATCGTGATACACCTAAAATGGGCTATAAGGGAATAAATGCTCCAAGTACTAGCAATGAGGTAAAATTTGTCAGGATAGTGATATTCTCAACAAAAGGCTTCCACTGATGGAAAAAGTGAAATTCCTTCACCGGCAGTTAAGGCTCGAAAGAACAAAATATGTCAACCTCCAAAAACAGCACGCAAGAATCCAGGTAAGAACGTTCCTTATATTTGTCATTATTGCGAAAACAAAGGTCACATGGAAAGTAAATATCGCTTTCGTATAAGGAATGAAAAACTTCATGATGTTCTTGTTTGGGCATCACAAGAAGTTGTGAAACCAAGATCTTATTTAAGGCTAATCCCCTTAACGTTACAAGTTGTAACTATCCAACCTTAAGGAAAAGGAATCAGTGTTTTGTTAAACGTAGATTTTCCTATAAACGTCAAACGAATCCTTTTCACAATCGTAATGGTTATAAAAAGGATAACTTCGTAAAGACGAAGACAAGATCCAACTAACTTGAAAAATAATAGTCAATCCATTTCTCTTCTGAGAATTCTAGAACAGAGTAATTAGAAGAATTTTACGGTTGTTCCTAAACACACTCATAAGTGGATACCAAAGAAATTCAATGATGATTTGAGTGTGAAAAGGAATGATCTCTCAGAAAATTCCATGACTATGGAGAAAGAAGTATCCATGATGTTGGAACTTAAAAAGTTCTTTGGAAAAATGGATTTGGATGTGAAAGGTTCTAAAAGTGATCTCTTTCATGATAATCCAAAAGTGAAACGAATAAGCCAAAAACTATAGATGGCGAAAAATCCATAGTAACGAAAAAGTCTGTTTCAGTCACCTGTGGTGAGCAAGACGTTGGGACGAACATATTCTGAAAAATCCATAGTTACGAAAAAGTCTGTTTCACCTCAACACAATTTGATTGTGTTGTAAGTGCATCCTCACCAAGGACTGCCTTGTTAAGTATACGGTGAGGTAAGCATGAGAATCGGGGCGAACACATTGTGTTAGGTATGATATTGAATTTTTGGTACTGTCGTTGGATTCACGACAGGATCCTTCTAAAAGGTATGTCTATAAACTTGAGCAAGATTTTTGTTTTTATCATTTTCTTAGAGTACATATAATGATCCATGTACATTGCTTATCGTTCAATCCTACCTAACTTGAGAATAGTTGTTCGGGATGTTTGGACTTCATGGTACACATACCAGGTGTGTATACCATCATTTAAAATCAAAATCCGGGGATTTTAGTTCGCAAACCCATTTGCATACTGCTCCAGGTCACGAAAATTCGTTTGCAAACCGCTGCATACTGGCCTATAGACGTCGATATTCGGTAAACTTGTTTTGTCCGAAACTTCTTCGTCCGACTCTGAATGACTCATTCTTTTTGCATTCTCTTCCTCTTTGAATTCTATTTGAAATGAAGATGAGAATCCTTGAATTTTGATGAGTTAAGATTGGTCTTTGTCATGACTCTTGTTTTTAGAGTGTTGTGCTCCGTTTTGTCACACTTGTTCCACTTCTCTTGGAATTTGGCACTTGGATTCTTGGAGTACTTCTCTTCTAAGATCATTTGTAGATTTTACAAGAATTTTGTTGGTAAATCACAAAGAAGAAAGTTCAAGAATGGACAGTAATACGCGTTGCTATGGGATTCTTGAATATTCACAATCATCTTATTTGAACTATGGTGCATGGTCATTAATGACTTTGTATGTTCTTCTTTGTTAAGAAAATCTTTTTATACGCCTTTGGTAGCTATTCTTGGTGTAAATCCGTGCGAAAAAGATTGATTCCACCTTCAAAGGACAAATCATCTTGTATGTGCATTACGAGTTTGTCTTGATGTCTAGGAAACTTCTTATGAGAATTTATTCTTGTGTTTTAAGAAGGATAACTAGGGTTTGGAATAACAATTATTGTGAGTACACATAGCTATTTCCAATGATTTTCATCTTGCAATGTTTTTAGATTTATTTATTTAAATTCTAAAGTTTATTTGGAAGATGATTTTGCGATATTAATCTTTATTGGTTTTATATATTGCAAAAGTTGTTATGGGATATGTGTGTTTGCGTCCGTGAACTATGGTTGTCCCATATATGTCAAAATTTATGTCTATTATATGTCTTTATGCAAATATTGATAAAAGATAGGATGAACTTTTGATTGCAAAGATTAACTCTATGAAATCATTATGCAAATATTGATGAAAAATAGAATGAATCTTTGAATATTCCATTGTTCCTTCCCTGATCCACTTTTATGTGATATATTGTGTGGCTCCGTAAGTTCTCTTATTTTGAGCATTTTCGATTAAATTAATCATGGGTTCTCTTGTGGTTAATTTAATTGAGTTTTCTAGTTACAAATTCACGTTTCATGTTAGTTGTTAATATCCAAGTAAATCCTTCTTTTCTTGCAAAAGTAAGGTCTCTCTTGTTGTTATTTCGAGAATGACATTTTATGGGGGAGAGTTCTTAATTTAACTTGTGCTTAATTGCCAAATCTTTGTGGGGAGTGCGGCTGCAGAATATTATAGGGGTTATCTTGTATCTTTATAAACTCCTTGATGAAAGAATTTAGTTTCGTCCATGAGTTTGCATCTAAAAAAATTTGATATGTTCTCTTTTAGTCATGAAGTATCTCGTTGAGAATTTCATTATGATCCCACTAGTTTTCGTACCTTTTCCAATTTATATTGACAAAAAGGAGGAAAATTAATATGTAGTTCACACTAGGTACGTTTCGTACCTTTCAACCATTATACTAGATATATATCTTCATCCACCGGTTTTGACAACCTTCCATCACTAGGTACTTCTGTATCTTCATCCATATTAGTCATTTGTCTTTAGAAGGATATAATCATAAGACACTTGAAAATGGAGCAGAAGACAATCAAATTGCAACCCTAGAAATACCCAAATTAAGAATTGTAGATAGAAATACCCTGGAAAATCATAACACTTACGAATTGAAGGCAAACAAAACTTAAGAAATACCCAATTTGAACACTAAAAAAATTAAGAATCGAAATTCGAGGATATGAAGTATTACAATGATATTATGCAAAATTATATCTTTACAAAATCTGAATTCGAAATTTGTTACTTAAACTGTATAACTTCGGAAAAAAAAGCTCAACCCATATTTTCAAATATCAATTGACAAGTAACAAACGAGAAGGATTATGAAAACATTGGAGAAAACCCTAAAAATCAAATGATATCATAATTTCAACTTACCTAAAGAAAAAGGGATCAAGATAAATAAGCGAGGACCTGGAGAACCGAGTGATCGAGTAATGGTAGCAATTGTTCGGGTGATACTAATGGGGAAAGGAAAAGAAGAAAAATGGCGTTAAGTTTCTGCGGGTATGGAAGAGAGAAAATGAAGAACCTCGTGATATTTTCTGATCTAATAATGGAAATGAAAATATCTTTCACGGATGACCCGATAACCCGCTGTTTTTAAAGATAAATCTGAGCTATTTTTAATAATCTATCTAATAATCTTAGTCATTCCTTAGACTCAAATCCAATGGATGACCTGCATAGTCCGAGGTTGTCCGACTAATGCTGTCTCCGGATCCCCCTCAAACTTCATAATGCTTAACTGCTTTATTAAGAAAAATTCATGTAAACAGGGTTGGAAGTTGTTAGAAGTCACGGGGTTCAAGTCAAGTTGGTTTCTTTATTCTGCACAAAAATGTCCTCAACTGAACATGCAATGAAGAGTAGCTAAAATATCACACAAAAAGACGGGGGCATTATTTTAAAATTGGTCAGAGTTTCTACACATGTTTTACCGATAGTGTATTTGCTGTGTTTGGAAGGAAGAATTGCCTGATAAATATATGCAAATAAAGGGAAATGAAGATCAAATTCACATTTGATAATCCAAGAAGTTTACAAAAAGGAGTTACAGAAATGGAAGATACATATGTACAGATGCTACAAGAAGCGAAAAAGAAAAAGAAGTTATTTCTTTATTGATTCTTCTTCTTTATCTGATTCTTCAATTCTATCACTCTCGTCGCCAGATTCTTCTTCTTCGCTAGCCTCACTATCAGAAACGTCTGAGACAGGCAATTTCTCAGGAATTTCTTCGCGAAGACAAGGGTATGAACAAAGAGGAATGTTGTGATCATTACAAACTATCTCCATGGCTTGATTGCAAAAACGAATAGCATCATTATTGAAATTCGCCACTGTAGTTTGGAATTGCTTCTTCAACTTGGAATATCTGTTTTCGCGAAGAGAGATATCCTTCGCGAGTTGTTCTTTTTCAAATTCAAGCTTTCCAATCCCTGTTTGAAATCTCTTCTCGGATTCTGAAGACATGAAACAATGAGTTAATAACTTAATAGCAATACCACAGAAACAAATGGCAGTAAAGCAAAAAAGAACAATAAACAACCTTCTCTGTCAGAAATCATATCCTTAATCAAGGTAGTATGCTCGGCGCAAAGACTAACATCGGTACCTAAGTTATTTCTGGCATTATCTAGAACCTTTGCAGCCCAAGCAAATTCATCGTCATTATTTATGACAAGCAGAGAACGGACTTGATTCTCTCGATCATTAAGCAAGGTATTCTGACGAAGATATTCATCCCGTTCTATTTGTACTTCGAGAAGAGATTTTTGAAATTTTGCTAATGCTTGGGCATCTCTGTTAGCAATACGATCTTTATCATCTATAAGGCTACTAATTTTTTCTCTTAAAGTGCTGATTTTCTTTTGAGAATCAAGATACATTCGTTTAAACTGGTTGGTTAAACTTAAACTAGATCTATGCTCAATCTCTAGGAGATGATATTTGGTTTGAAGTTCATTTAACGGAAGAGAGTTAACTTTGTTTGACGAACTACTTAAAGACTCATTGAGATGAGCGAGAAGGGCATCATTATCCATAGGTTCAGGGAATGAGTGGAGAAGAATGGCTTCCTCGGAAAGATTATATATGTCTGCGAAAATGATAAATCAGGTAAAGAAAAAATAAATGATAAAATAAAAGCAGGAAAGAAAGAAGAATTTTATACCATAAAGTTGTTGATTGGCACTTTGAAGAGTAGCAATCTTGTTATTATGGGAAGAAGATTCGGTTTCCAATCGTTGAATTTTTTCGCGAAGAGCAGCAATTTCATTTTCATCCTTCTTGCGAGAGGTCGCAACCTCACCTTCTAATTCTTCATTTCTTGTGCGAAGTTGAGCATTCTTTTTCAATTGAACGTTGTATCTCCTCTCAAGATCTGAGGCAACAACGAAAGAAGTTCTTCCAGCCTGCAAAGAAAGGTAAAGAGATTTTCAAGACATAGTTTAAAGTAAAAGTTGCGAGGAGAGCGTAAATTTGGACATACCAAGGAATTACGCGCATTTAAAAAGCTAGGAGGCACAGATCTAGAAATTCCTTTAAAGGAGTCATTGTCTTCTAGCAACGAAGCATCACACACATTTGCGAGAGCCTCGCATGTAGAAGATAGGCGAGTATCTCCAATTCCTTGAAGGGAGTATGAGAAGATGCTGGATAATTGCTGCATAGGAGATTCAGTCGATTGATTCTTCTTTGCGAAAGATGTATTCATATCATTATCATCTTCATCGGAAGATTCAGAACTTGAACTAGGATGAGAAGAAGATTGAATTTTTCGTTTCTTAGAAGAAGGAGCAGAAGGTTTCTCCCTGCGAACAGTGATTTTACCCTTGCCTTTAATTTTCGCAGCTTCAATTTCTTCAACGACAACCTTCGCACACGAATGAAAGTAAGAAACAGAGGCAACAATATTGTTTAAAATAACAAAAGAAGATATTTCTTACTTCATCCGTGATTGATCGGAGTATTGCTAGGGTACTCGCTTTTGGATTTCTTTTATAACTCTTCTTTAGTTTGGCAATCTGAAAATTTTGCAAGTTCAGCAAATATAAGAGGAAGGAAATATCGCAAAAGTAAAACTTGAAGTGGGAAGTATACCTCTTTTGTCTTCTCGGGCCACTTAAATTCCCAAGGATGATAGTTTGCAAGATTCGCAGGAAGTACATGTGAACCCGCGATATAAGGTCCGTTTAAAAATAAAGGAACAACCCACCATCTCTCATCTTTGGAATGACGAGGAGTACTATTGTTGCCCGAATGCCAATCAATATCTTGCATAAGCAGTTTGTCATCAGGAATGTTATCCAACCTTTTCAACCGAGCACCCCAGCGGGATTTATCATTTCTCATATTTATTACTTTATAATTTTCAAAAAGTTTTCCACGGTATACTTTTCAGCGACTATTTGTAAGTTTGTGAACCTAGGATCCTTGATAGCATCGGGATATAAAGATCCTTTTACTGGCACCACTACTGGGCAAATTCAAGCAAGCGGCGAATGCGATCGCTCAATTGATAAACGGCTGCGAAAATTTCTCGTGAGCAAGAATTTCATAGAATAATGGCATCTCGGGATTGTATAGAGGAATGGGAAGTCCTGCGAGAGTTGACCTAGCGAGATTATAATTCTCTCGATCATTACACCGATGATCGAAAATAGTTTTCGTAAAGTATAGATGAGGATTCTTGATCAGGGATGGTTGATAGGATGAAACCCTTCTCTTGCAAATTCTTTTGAACTTCAATAAAAAGGGGTTTATATGTACGACCAAGTGAAGCCATTATCAGAGTATGGGAATGAATGGAGAGTTGAAGATTAAGAGGATGAAAAAGGGGAAGATTTGCAGTAACAGAAGCGCAAATTGCGAAGAGAGAAAATTGAAAAAAGTTGCGAGGGAAAATAAAGGAAAAGAAGGGAAAGATAAGAAAACTATATATAGAGAAGGATCCTCGAGAAAAACGAAAGCATTTAATGCGAGATGGGACATGAATAGTCAAGAGTAAGCGGTTGAAAGAAACGTGTCAAGAAAAGAATGGAAGAGAAGACATCTGTAATAAAGTCCGTGTAAAAGTACGGAACTGAAACAGATAAAGATAAGCAGTTGCGGCATTTCAAAACATTGATTCTCATGACATTCTCTCCTTCGCAGAGAAGACATGAGAAGAGGCAAGATGTAGGATCAGAATATTGCGACCTCAATACTTCGCGAGATTAGTAAATGACATCGTCGCGAAGAAGACGCAGGGAAGTAAATAAATGATGTAATGGATGACAACAGTCAGAACACGAGGAAGATGTGAAAATCTGGCGAAGGTTAAAAAGAGTCGCGAGGATGAACATTTATATACTTGCGACACTTCGCGAGTCATTCCCGAAAATAAAGGACAGATTAGCTGTCATCCACTGTATACAACCCTATATAAAGGGTTGAGTAAGTTTGTGGAGGGGAGAGTTCTTTTTGAATTGTTAAGCAAGTCTTTAGGAGAGAGAAAATCTAGAGTGATTGTAATTTCTAAGTTTTGTTCTATCTCCCTTTGTAAACATTTCAAGATAATAATCAATAAAGATTCATAGTTATTCATTTTCAAATGGATTAGACGTGTTGATTCTATTAAGGTGTGTGGTGTAGGATTTCCTGCAACTACAAGAAAAATGGAGACATGTCATGGATGAAGAAATGCGAGTAATCGAGAAAAATAAGACATGGGAGCTTGTAAATCAGCCAATAGAAAAAGAAATAATTGGTCTGAAATGGGTCTACAAGATAAAGTATAATGAAGATGGGTCAATTCAAAAGCACAAGGCAAGGCTAGTTGCTAAAGGATATTCCCAGCAACCAGGAATTGACTACAACGAGACATTCGCCCCAGTCGCTCGCATGGAAACAATCCAGATGGTGTTAGCTTTGGCAGCTCAACTAAAAATGAAAGTCTACCAATTGGACGTAAAGTCGGCGTTCCTAAACGGAGAACTAGAAGAAGAGGTGTACGTCAAACAACCTCGGGGATATGTACGAAAAAGGAAAAGAAAAAAATGGTTTATCGTCTCCTAAAGCACTATATGGCACGAAGCAAGCCCCGCGTGCATGGAACAGCAAAATCGACAAGTATTTTCGAGATAATGGATTTGAGAAAAGTCCAAGTGAGCCATCACTCTACATCAAAAAACAAGGTACAGATTTTCTAATCGTCTGTTTATATGTAGATGATTTAATTTATGCCAGCACAAAACAAGAGTTGGCGAGAAAAATTTAAGAAGGAGATGATGAAAGAATACGAGATGATAGACTTAGGACTTATGCGATATTTTCTTGGGATTCAAGTAAAACAATCTCCGGAAGAAATATTCATTTCCCAAGAAAAATATGTATAAGACTTATCAAAAGGTTCAACATGATGGATTGCAAACCAATTGAAACTCCAATGGGTACCAATGAGAAGTTGGTAAAAAATGATGGAGCGACAAAGGTCGACCCAACCTTATTCAAGTCTAGTCGGCTCACCGATCTACTTAACAAATACAAGGCTGGACATCGTCAATGCAACAAGATTGTTTCTCGGTTTATGAGCGAGCCAAGCAAGTTATATTATGCGGCCGCAAAGAGAATTCTTCGGGTATATCAAGGGAACAAAGGTTTTTGGCATCAAATATACAAGAGAAAAAGATAATGATTTAATTGGCTTCACAGAGATAGCGATTGGGCAGGTGTTCTATTGAAGACCGAAAGAGCACATCGAGGCTATGTTTTCGTATGGGAACAAAAGTTATTTCTTGGAGTTCTAAAAACAAAGTACAGTATCACTATCGTCACCAAGGCAGTACATAGCAAAGAACAAGTGCAGCATGTGAAGCAAAAGATGGTTGAGAAGAATAATGACAGATCTACAACAAAGGCAAAAACAGCCGACGACTATCTACTTTGTGACAATATGTCTACAATTGCAATGACAAAATATCCAAGTCTTCCACGGACGGACGAAGCACATAGAGATACGACACCACTTCATCGTAGAGCTCAGTAGAAAACAAAGAAATTGAGCTCCATTTTTGTCCAACACAAGAACAAAGTGCTGACATATTCACAAAAGCAGTCACGGTAAATAAATTCAATCATTTTAGAGAAAAGCTTAACATCACAAATTAAGAGGGGTGTTAAAAACATAAGCTAATTTGTGATATTCATGAGTGTACAGGGCTTAAACAAAGAAAAGCCCATAACAATATATTCATCCGGCCCAAAAGAGAGAGCTAGAGTACTATCTAGCATTTTCTTTAGTTATCTAGAGAATTCTTTCTCTAGATTTAAGCACGTGTTCTCTAGAGAATTCAATCTCTAGATTGTTGTAGTATCGGTCCACGTATAGTCTAGAACCCTTAGAGTCTAGAGTGTTCTCATGGTTGGTTAACAAAGCCTATAAATAGGCAATGGATGTGTTAGTTTTTGAATCATCCAAAACTCAAGTGAGTAACCAAGTGGTAAGAGTAAGAGTTAGAGTGAGAGCCAAAGAATCCTCCTTGTAAAAACATAGTGAGCCAAAGAGCTACACTAAAATTCTCTTGTAACATTTTTCATTTCCAAAAATAATCAAAGCCTCCTCTTTTCTTAAAACCAACCTCTTTTCCTAAATTCATTTCCTAAATCATTTCCATAAATCCATTACACTTCCGCATTGCGCCAATATTAACATAGTGTAGTAATCTCTAATTACCATAGCACTAGCAATTTCCCCTTTGATAACGATTTTTATTTTAAGCATAAGTAATGTTTGTTGCTGTGTTTGGAATATATTATTAGTCATCTTGTGGTCTTTCCCGTTGTTTCAATTAAACTTTAGAGTATCAACTGTATACTCCCATGTCTGTAAATTGACAACGATGGGAATGGTTTAATTAAAAAGATGCAGGGATAGGAGTTGGATAAGTATATGTGGTATATGCCCCAATTGTAACTTTGGTTTAACTCTTAACAGGCCTTCCTAGTGGCTATTGGAAGCCGAAGATGGATAGGAGTTGGATTCGACAAAAAAACCGAACGTTCGATGAATATACAAAAGATATCAAATCTTTTATGGCAGTAGAAAAGAATTACAGTGATGAGCCCGTCTGCAACGATCCTAGATATATATTTCATAAGAGTAAGGGAAAAAATATTGCACGTTACTTCCCCATGAGGCAAAGATTATTTATTTCGAAATCCACGACATCAACAATGCGATGGCACAAAGATAAGTATGTCGAAACAGAAGACATACTAAGACACCCGACAGACACTAAAGTGTGGAAAGAATAAGAAGATCTTGATCCACGAGAATCTGAAAGACACGATGCAGAACACTACAAGAAAACTTGTGTATTGCAACATATTAAATGTGTGGCGAGAACCCCTGTTTTATGTGGCAAGAGTCTTTTGCCAACAACCTGGGTGGCAAAAAATTATTGCCACACCTTTAGTACCCTGTAGCAATAGCTGGATTTTTTGTTACACTAAACGGTGTAGCAATAAAATGGGGCAAAAAGTATTTTCTTATTTAATAATTTTTTATTTTTTAAAATTTATTTCCTTTAATAATAATTTAGTATATTTCCTTTAAAATCTTTTGGAGTGAGCCAGTTTTATGGTATTTTTATTGATTCCATTTTTTGTTTTTCGTTTCATAATCTCAATACTTTATAGGTCCAAGTTTTCTCTTCTAAATCATTTGATGTCATTTGATGGATATAAGATAAGAGCCAAATTCTAATTCATTATATTAATTTTATTTTTGATATACAATTTTTTTTTTAACTTTTTGTAGGAATGAGGGGCTCCAAAGAGCCTCTAAGCTTAATTTAGAATATAAGTTGTTATTATTCAATAGTCACTACAATACATGCATAAATGTTACAAGGAAAAAAGAATAATCGCGCTTTTAAGAAAAGAAGAATGGAAAGTCGAAACCAAATTTTATCTCAATCTTTCTTTGAACTCCAGTGAAATCTTTTTCTTCTTTATTTTTCTGAACGAAATACTCCTGCAAAATCAATGTTCAGGGAAAATAATCATTTCATAATCAGGAATCGTTGTAAACATCTATACATAATACGACCATCAAAGAAAAATTTATACATAATAATTGGATGTATGCAAGATATGAAATTTACCCGGCAATTGAAATATCCCCAACTTGATTAGCTGTATGTACTTGTGACATGAAAATCAATAAATTTCATAAACTAGACTCACCTGGTTAATAAACAAAAATGAAAGGGATTAAAAGATTATTGATCGAAACAAACACCAACAATGTTTATGTAAAGTAACAAACCCCTAAATCAAATAACTATCTCGATTCGTGTATCTGTTACAGACACAATGGATTCTCTCACTATCATCTAACATTAAGAAAGTTAAATAATCCCAAGATTTTCCAAAACAATCAAACTTATGCGGATATGGTCACGATTGAATAACCTTCATTTTGAAGCCCTACAAGACTAAACCTTCAAGAGATTAATACTTCAAAAACTTATTCGGCGATTTGATTACTAACAAAATATGTATAATTTTTCTTAGATATGAAAGAAAAGGGGGGGAGAGAGAACATGAGAGATTACAGAGAGGGAATATGTGAGAAAGGGAAAACAAGGGTGTTTGGAGTTTGACTCTTCCAAAAATATATTAAATTATTTTATTTTCTTCCTATGAATACAAAAACCGATTTATTTTCATTTCGGTAGTTTAGGAAACTAAATTAAAATACTAGTACGATTTTTCTACACCTAGAAAAGGACCGCTGCAATAAACATTTTCATTAAACCTTGGTGCGGAAAAAGGAAATAAAAACGATATTTAATAAATGCGAGTATATTTAGCCTCATGCATGACGTAAAAGGAAAGTTAAAAATTTACTATTTATAATAATATTCCGTATTATGTATACTTTTTTTTATTTATTTATTATGTATACTTGTTGCCACGCCTCTGTGGCTAAAACTTAAACTATTGCAACATCATCCAATATTATGAGGCAAAAAAGTATCTGTTGCCTCATCCGTTCGCATGTGTCGCAAAAAATCTTACTTAATGCCACACCTATTGTTGTGTGAGGCTAAACCCCCTTTACTGCCACATTATTTATACAGTAAAAACTCCATATATTGATACTCCATATATTAATAAACTCTATATATTAATAAAAAATCATGGTCCCAACTTGGGCCAGTTACAAATAGTAATAAACTCCATATTTTAATATTAATAGATTTTTCTAGTCCCACCTTAATGAATTTACCTCCATATATTAATAAAATCAACATAATAGGAAAATTATAGATCTTGTTACATCAAAATTTAAGATGAAGGAAAATATTTATCTATAGTTGGTTGAGAAAATGATGTAATTTTTTGAAATGTTATGGCATCTTTTGATTTGCGTATGCGTAAGACCTCGTTGCTATGTGCACCATCTTGTTGAAGCCAAAACATTTCCAACTTGTCAAGCATGTTTAAAGCATATTGGCATGAAACTTTTGGTATCTCCGTACTATCATCATCGGGATTATCTCCCTCCTCTTGTTGTCTAATTCCATCGATTATTTCTTCTTCGGTTGAAGCATATACGACTTGTTGCTCATTGGGATGATTAAGGAATACGTCCATATCTATTCGATTAGTGTAGTACAATTGTTCAATTTGATTACTCATAAGTATCTTTTAACCATTTCGCAAGATCTTTTTGCGTCCAATTTGGATGTGATTTTTTCTTTTCACACAATTCTATACGAATTTTATCACTCATATGAGTTCTTTTCCTAACATTGGATGACATTTTGATTTGGTTGAGAAGAAGAGAATATTAGAAATAATGAATTATCTTCTAATATATCTAGTACTATTTATAGTGTAGAGAAAACTTTAAAAAATTCTTAATAGGATATATTATTCAATATAATAAAGGATATTCAATATATAATAAAGGATATGTTATTCAATAGGATATATTTTCAATATATATTATTCATAAAGGATATATATCCTTCACATAAAGGATACATTATTCAATATATGTATATACATTATCCAATATCATTTACATACTTTGACATAGCAAAAAAAAAAAAAAAAAAAAAAATCATCTTTTTTTTGGTATACCTCCCTATATTAATAAACTCCATATATTAATAATTTTGTAAAGTCCTAAGGTTATTAATATATGGAGTTTTTACTGTAGATATGTGGCAAAGTAATGAGGCAATAGACCCCTTTTCTTGTAGTGGAAGCAGAGGTAGTAGACACTCGTATTGAGCTCGATGATGATGATGAGATGTAGTGTTTATGTATTGCTTTTCATTTTTCTTTTTCTGATAAAGTATGGATGGAATGGACCTGCTTCAGTATGTGAAATGGACATGATAAAGTAACCAAAATCCATTGAGAGAGTATTTTTATCTACGTGAATAGGTTTTCCAAAAGCTTTGGCCATCGCCAGCAGATTTTGTTATGTCCAATACTCCAAGCTAAGCCCCGGAAACTTGATCCAAACTTTAGCTAAAGAAGTTCTCTGATTCTCGAGATTAAATCTTGGCTCCCAATCCCTAACTTGTAGAACTTGATCATCCACCTTCCAAGAGTTTCTTGACCAAATTGTAATCTTATCCTTTCATTGTCTAATTTGATAACAAAGAACCCTTTTCCAATTGGAATAAGCTTGATTTCTCCTTCCGCTTTCCATTGGTTGAACAACTGATTTCGGCTTCTTCCAAACTTAATCCTACTTAAATCTAGCCTCCCAATGAGACTATATTTCCATTGAATTAAACCCTTTGCATACATCTTATTTGATAACTTAATTGCTGAGAGATTTCCTTTTAAATAGGGAGAGGGGAGAGAATTCAAAAAATAGCTAAACCAACTTCATGGTGATGGATTTCTCAACGACCCGAAGGGCCCTTGAGGGGACAAACGATTGAAGACTAAGATATTAAAAATCCATAAAAACAACATCGAAGAGCAAAGATCCACAAACCAGAGAGGGGGAATTAGAAAATCAAATTCAACAACTAGGAATTAACAGGCAGGAAAAATCGAAATACCCAGTAATGAGTAATGTCACGTTATAGGTTGTTTTTCCGTTGCTTCTGTGTGAATCTCGTCTCCCTCTTTTCAAACCTTTGCTGTAGGTATTAGAGAACCCTGTTAAATTGGAGCTTTTCTTTCTATGTTTATTTATGTAAACAGTTGTTCTAGTTAATATGTTAAATGAATCCCTGTTACAATTAAGTTTCTTTCAAATGTCTTAATTTATTTGAATTATATCAATGCAAGGCGATCCTTGGGTACTTCTATGTCGCCAAAAATGGTAGTTGGTGATAAAAATAATGGTCGCTGAAATAAAAGCATCCTACGACAACTTTTTGTTATGTCGCCAAATTGTTACATTCTCCGACCATTTTTGTTATATAGCCAAATTGTTACATCCTACGACCATTTCAAATAGGTCGCTGATCTTTTTGGATGCAAAACTCAGATGTCGCTAAAATGAAATATTTCACGACGAGATATACTGTTGCTGGTAGTTTGCTTTTAGCTGCAACATATTTCATTGCAAAAAGATCTTATTTACTGACAACATAAATTTGGTAGCAAATTCTTTTTATTCTGCGATAAAATTTATGGTCGCCGAAAGTTTCCTATCTGCGACAACTTTTTTCCAAGTCGGTAAAACTATTTTTCAGCCACCAAAACGATTTTTTGTCGCTGAGAAACTTTAGCGACGAATTGGAGTTTTGGTCGTTGTTTACATTCTGCGACCTACTATTAGCGACGTTCAAGCCGACGAAAATAATTGGTCGGGAAAATGATTAGCGACGAAATTAGGGTATTCTGCGACGAGGGGATTCGTCGCTGATGGCCAATTTTCTTGTAGTGACATGTGATGGGTCTGGAACTGTGGTTCGCGTACGTCAGTTTGCGAACACAATGTCTAAAATCGATAAGTATGACATTTCATACTCATGAACTCAGGTTCGTTTGCAAACTCAGTTTGCGAATTTAAGTCCCTGGAATGTTAATGAATCAAAGTATGCGAACTTGCTTTGCAAAACGTGGCATTATGTTCATGAATTGGTTCTTGTATATGTACCTTGTACTATTACAAACCAAACTGAATATGCTTCAAATTGTTCATGGATATTTCTATGAGTCAGTAAACATTTGAACAACTCTTGAAACACATTTATATTCAATTGATTATCTATCATGATTGATTGATTATCATATTTGATATAAAAGTGTTAGATGAATATGGTTAAGCTAAAAGTGTCCATATGGCTTACTTCAGTTAACTTTTATTGAGCCAACTTGTCACACATTTAGGTACTCTTCACCCATATCTAAATATAGGTATATTTCATTTGTGTGTATCAAGCTAAGACCATCTAACAGTGGAGTTTAATTGCTTATTTTCTAAGCAGACTTAGCTTGAATCTTAAATCAGGAGTTCGCATCTAACAGTGATCATCAATTGCTTTGTTACTAACAGGGGGTTAGTCAATTAAGATTTGTGGAGATATTGGAAGAATTTTAGAGACTTCTAAAATCTCTTGTTAGTCAATAGAGAGTTCTTCAAAATCTCAAACAATCTCCGTTATTGGATCGTGACTTTCTAAAAATCTTCAGAATTCTTTGTTATTGGATTTAGAATTTGAAATCAATGACTTATGGCCTTGAGAGACTTGTAGAGACTTTTATTACAAAACATACCATAAATGGCTAAAATGAAGTCTCTCCTAAATAGGTGATATTTTGAGAGACTTTGTTCTTTCTCTTTTCTTTAAGGATCAAAATATTAAAAACAATAACCAAATAAGCTATAATTAAATTCGTAAAAAATGAAAAAAAAAATTGTTGTCTTGCAAACCCAATAAGTTTATTAGAGGTTCAAATCCCTTTAATTCGTCTCGTTTTGATTTTATTGGCAAAATGGTTACAATTTATGTTAGCCATGCATGGACTAATACATTTTCATTGAAATACCTATATATTCATTTTGAAATATAAATAAATATATTGCTTGTCCCATGTGTGTAAACTGAAATTCATATATGTTTTATTGCCTCAATGAATCACCATAATTCCTTGAAAATCATCCAGAGAGTCTCTCAAAATCTCTAAACTCACTGAGAGTCACCCAAAATCTCTTGCATAAAAAGTCTCTGAATGTCTCTACTAATCCCAATTGACTAACCCCATGTAAGCTTTGATTGTAAGCAACCCTGATTTGAAAGACTATATAAGGGAGAACTCTAGCATCTGGGAAACCTAATACCGACACTTACGTGTATCCTATTGCAAACTAGAGTCGATTCTTCATTAACCTAGGTTTTCAGTTCTTCTGAAAAATCATTATAGGGTTAACGGCTTAAAGATTCATTTGGGATTCCTGAAGCTAGGTCCAACTATTTTCTATGTAGATTATCTTAATCTTACACTTTCTATCGTATTGAGTTTAATCTTCTCTAAGATTTTCTCGAGATTTCTCTTCGATAGGTAAGATATAAAAGTAATCACAAAAGTTTTTCGTCTCGGACTCTTGTGGTTCCGCAATAACTTCTTTTGAAAATTAGTTAAGTTATTGTAAGGTGAGTAATACTTCTAGGTTGCTCTTCGGGAGTATAAGACCGGATTATTAGTTGGTTCCTGTTCACCTTGATCTTTGAATCAAAAGACGGAACAACAACTAGAGAATATACTTATCTGTGGGAGACACATTTTTTTTATAAGTCTTCGATTTTGGGTCGTAGCAACTCTTAGTTATGGGTGAAATCATCTAAGGGAATCTAGTTTGCACGGTCTTGCGAGATTCAAGAGGCGTAAGGAACGTGACTGTACCTTAATCGGTGTGATACTTTTTTAAGGATCAACTACATTCTATTCTGAAGTTAACTTGTAGTAGGCTAGAATCTTTAGTGGTTTAATACAGTGTGGTGTTCAAGTCTGGACTAAGTCCCGAGGTTTTTCTGCATTTGCGGTTTCCTCGTTAACAAAATTTCTGGTATCTGTGTTATTTCTTTTCCGCATTGTATTTTATTTATATAATTTAAATATCATCACAAGTTGTGCGTAGTTTAATCACAGTTGATAAATCCGACCTTGTTTGATGGATAAGACTTGATTGACACTCGGATATTGGTCTTTGGTACCATTCGAGTTTTTTTATAAAAAACGTGTTCCACGAGATCTTTATATGCTTGATATAATGATTGCATTGAGAAAGATATAAAAGATCTTTAATCCATTTCTTGATTGATCTCGGCTTGGTGCTCTCAAAATTGTATTAGAGTTTAGTTCATACAAATTGCCGAACAAAATAGTTGGGTGTGGTAGAAACAACTTTATGCAAGCCCTTACTTGAGATCCTCTTAACAGGAACTATAGTTAAATAAACATTGATGCATCTTTTTTAAGGAAACAAAACATGGTGGTATTGGTCCAATGAGTAGAGATTTTGCAGGTGTTTGTAATATAGCCAAAGAGAGATATTTCAATGGAGGGATGCTAGAAGACAATGAGGTGGAGCAGCTGGAGTGTCTTGCTATAAAAGAATTTGTTGGATCGGCTGCTACTAAAGTGTGTGAAAGAGTAATATTTGAATCTGACAATGAATCATTGATAAAGTCAATCAATGAGCATAGTACTTATGTTCATTGGAGGAATGATAATATTATTTTGGATATCAAGTTTTTATTAGAACAACATAGTATGTGGGTTTAAAAGGATCAATAGATCAAAAAATAAAATAACTGACTTCTTATTAGCTAAAAAAGATAGAAGTAATTTCGATTTGTTGAGATATTACCCCCTGATATACGAGGTGTAGTTTCAAAAGTACTAAAAAATATAACCAGATGATCTTTCAATAAAATTTTCTATTTTGAATAAAAAAAGAAGGAAAAAAAAGTAGGAGGGACCAAAACCCAGGTTATAGAACAAACTTCATTTGTTGTTTTCTTTGCAAAACAATCAGCCACAGAGTTACATTTACGATAATTATTACAAAACATATTACATTAAATAAATAAATAAAAAGCCACACAAAAAAGATTTCTGAACTACAAAATACCAACGGACGGCACTCTTGCCTAAACTAGATTAGCAAAATACTGGTATTAGATTTCAAGTTTGGATGGAATGGTCATTCTATGCCTCCCATTAGAAAACCAAAAAAATACTGAGACAACACATGATCGTGCCGTGCCAGATTGGTGAAGTTGGTGAACACTCCTACTATAAATATAGAACTTGATTTTCTGGTGGACACTCCAATAGAGCATGAACACAGAAATCAATTCCCTATTTTCTATCTGAACCAAAAAAGGAAGGAAGGAGAAAAAACCTTTGATATCTCACAATCTCCACCTTTCTCCACCCCTTTATCCTTTGTTTCCTAAATTCACCGGCTGTAGAGGCGTCAGAAACAAGGTAAGTTCACTTGTAATTTAAAATAAATAAAGAAGCTTGTTATAGGGGCGGTGGGTTTTATTTGAGGGGCGGCTAGAATAGGACAAAAAGGGTCATTAGATCTAAAACCCACTTATCTATTTTTTTTATAAGGACTATTACACCCTTACATATTTTAGTGTTGATAATCTTGTTTAGTATTGATAATCTTGTTTAATGTTAATGATTAAGTTTCACTTATATTTACTCTAAATCAAAACAATATCAAATTTGAGAGTGATATTTGTGATATTTTTGAAACCCTAGGTTTGGATTCACTCAACCAAAATGAGTGATTCCAGTGACAAATTTGAGGTGGGAGGATATCTATATGATAGAGAAAACAAATACTACGTACCCCTTGATGGAGATCCGGATATGGAGTTTTTATTAGATGGTAGAGATGTTTTAACTCAAAGTGAAGGTCAATCCCAGTCAATTGAAGAAATTACCCAAGAAAGTGAAGAACTGGAGCTTGAAAACGACCAGGTATACTTCTAAATTAGTTCCAATTAGATTTTTGTCGCTCAAAATTATCTAAAGTACGTAAAAAAAAATCAAAATTCTTGCATATTACTTGTTATTATGATTACTTTTTAGTTTCTGTATCAAATCAGGTGAATCATCCAAAAGGAGCTACAAAGTGCTTAAACGAACAAGGAAGTGGAGTCTATCAATGAAGGAAGGCAAAATTCCAAATTCAACTCATTTAAATCTAAGAGTTCTTAATACCATTTTGAAGAGAACGAGAATAATACGAAAAGAACTCAAAAAGAATGAGGTCATTCGAGTTGGACGAAGAAGTTATAGGAGAAACAAGATTGAAACTTGAAGTTACAAAGAGAGGTTCGGCTGATAACTTCATCAGCTCGAGTCAGCCGAACTTGGAGCTTAAAAATAAATATTTTCGAAGAGTATACATGAGAGTGTTCGGCTCAAAATCAATTTAATTAAGTGAGTCGAACCTGGTGATCGCCTGGAGTAAATTTCACTTGTCAGGTTCGTCCGGGAAAGGTCGGAAAGTTATGAGCCGAACCTGACAACTTCCTGGGACATATATGAACGCGAAATTGACTTCTAACTCAAGGAAACACGGTCCAGGAAGGATTTCAAAGCCTAAATTTGAGAGTTCTATATAAGAATACATCCAGAGCCTTAAGAAGATATCTTTTATTATCTTTATCATCTTTCATATTAAAAACCTAGGGTTTACCCCTTTAGGGGGAACCCATTCTTCTTTTAATTATGAGTAGCTAAACCTTTGATTGATTAGGGATGAATTCAATGTTCTAGCGTGAAGCTTTATTATTATACAAGTTTGTTCGGAGTTTTAATCATCTTATCGTTTGTTTTCACTACATCTAATGTTTATGAGTGATCATTAGATTGATTTGGATGCACAACTAGGTTGACCTATTTATTGTTCTATTGCTAGTATTGAATTAGGAGATAAGTAATCGTCAAATAATTCTTACACAAGTAGAAATCGCGAGACCTTGCAAAGGGATTTTTTGGAGCAATTGCGAGTGAAGATAACATCAACAAGTGGACCTTGATCAAAGAGTTCAACTACTGGGATCAACCTAATTCACAAATCCTAAAGTGTTCGATTGGATTAAAACTTGAGTGAGCTACTACTTGGTGGTTCGTTGAATAGAATCCGATATTGGAGAGCTTCCGTATCCGTGGTAAAAGGAGTTTTGGGGATAACACTGAGCCAGCTGCTTTCCTACGGTTGGTGATGAATGGTTCTAACAAAGATAGATAAGTATACTAATCCAGTTATCGCATGGTAACAGTGAAGGATTCCTTGACCATCTCTTTCTTTTATCTGTTACTTTTATTTTACTTAAAAACAATCCCCCAATTGTCTTGATTTTACACAACTCTCGGTGAGAACGATTCTTACTACCGCTATATTATTTATTTAATTAATGGGAAATATCTCGATTAATTTGTTGTGGTTCTGAACGCATCAATAATTACTACTCCATCGTTCGATACAAGATGATTGTTTTCTTCCGAAGAATTGACCCAATAAAATTATGGTAAAATTGCAAGAATTTTTCAGTTAAACAATGATGTGTAGATTAATATTGTGAAATGTAAGAGCACTTCTATTTTTTTATTGGGCATTCATTTGTCATAAGCACACAATTCCTTAAAGACACCAAAGTATATTCTTCCCTTGATAGCGAGAAAGCGAATACACAAAAAATGAAGAATTCACGAAACCAAAAATTGATGAAGAAGAAGAAAAAGGCATAAGAAATCAAATATTAATGGACATTATTATTCGTTTAATCTCAACAAAAGGATACCAAAAACTATATTGATTATTTTTTCATATTAACTATCCTGACTTGAATCCGGATATTATTCATTTTTACCCTCATTTTGATTTTTTTGCAACTTCCTAAAAATAATTAAGCATGAACAATTCTAGTGCTCGTGCTCCCTCGAATTGCTTCTGACACACCTTTTAGCATGTGCCTCGGATGTTGCATTTTCACCTACAAGGTAAGTGCTTTTTTATCACAAACAAACTCAAACGATTTAGACTATCAGTGGTTCTTCATGAACCGAGTTTTTAAACAACGCCAAAACTACCTACACACATAAAGTGTGGGCCCCGCCGGCTGGAGAAATACAGGGGTCCCGGTTATGGTTTTGGTGTGAGGGGTGCGGTTTTCGTGGAGTTCAAAAACTCGGTCCATCAAGACTTTTTGTTAGACTATAAAAGGGTGGATATAATGCATGTACTAAATGTGTGTGTATATGAAATGGATTTACACTGCCCTAAACTATCAAGTCACCAAATAGGGTGCTAGCTAAAGAGAAAACACCAAATAGTGTGGTACAAATAGATTTTTGAGAAAATGGGTCATTTGTCCAAAAAAATTTAAAACACGGTTCAAATGGACGAGTAAAAAAAAAGTACGGGTGAAATAGCCAAAAAAAATAGTAAGGATGAAACTGGATTCATCCTGGCTTATACTTAAAAAAAAATAGCAATGATGAAACTGGATGCATCCTGCAAAATAAAAATAAGAAAAAATATTTGAAAATGGACAGGATGAAACTGGTTACATCCCGCCTATTTTTAAATTTTTGTCCATTTAAACAATATCTTTTTAATTTTTGGCTATTTAAATAAAGTATCAAAACCTAAGTGTCTTTTTCACCCGTGAATTGTTGATTTTGGTCTTTTTGACCAATTTTGTGTAGTTTTTTCTTCGGATTCCCTTCACGAATTATTCTCTATTTTCTAAAGGAAATCATAGGTATACTAGACTTGGCTTATCTAATTTATTAGAGATTGTATGAGAAGTTAGAGTAAACTAAACCATCCAATATCCAAGGGAGAAGAGCCTAAGAAACAATCTTTATTTAAGTTGTTTCTCGGGTTTTCCACCCTCCGTTGTAGTGTAGAAAACCATAAATGATTAGCTTCCCGCGGGTTAGATCCCACGAGCTATCCCGTGAAATGGGATTGTGAGAGGGAGGGGTGGGTCTCACCCTTAACCCACCCCCTACAAATCCGCCGGGTCAGGGGGGCCCTGTTCTTTGTGTCATGCGGGTTGATTCCCCCGGTCAGTGTTTCATCCCCGGTAGAAAATACATAAGAAGAAAAACAGCATGGTGCATGTAGGACATAGCAACCAACCTTATCACCATAGTTGGTTTGCGTGCGAAAAAATAACCCCGCCAAAACTAATACTAAATTGATTAGTTCTTGTTGTAAGGCCAAGCACTATGGCAGGCCTCATCCCTTCCCTATCCCTCAATTTTCCTCAAAATCAGAAAACCCAATTGCTATGGTCTCCCATATCCCTACTCATGTAGGGATATCCCTCACTTTCCCTACATGGAGGACACGTCTGATCCGCCTTGTAGGGAAGGGAAATACGGCTACTTAATATCCATATTGTTTTACACTTTACGGATACTCAGTAGGCGTATTACCGTTGATACTCAGTAGCCGTATCAATAAAAATATTTGTTTGACCTTTTTTGGTTTACACCTCTCTCACACCCGATCCTAGCCATCCATCATTAATAACGGCTCTATCTTCTCCACCGTCGGGTCCCTACGGTTATTTTTTTAAAATCCTCTATAAATATCACTCTAATTCTCTATTCAAATCACACCAAATCCTCTCTTCTTAGTTTTTCCTCTCTTCTTTACAATTAGTTTTCTTCACTAAATTTGTTTATCAATTTTTTTTTTTGAGCAAGATTTTAAAATTTGTTTTGGTCATCAAATTGGAGACTCAAAAGTCAAAAAGGAAACACATAACGAGATTTACTACTTTGGAAGTTCATCATATTGTTACTAATTCTCGTGCTCTTGGTTATAACAGTTATGCGAGATAAAAATCTATTCCGGAAATCCTTTTTAATAAATTTGTGGAAGGTTGTGGTGGTAATCCACACGACCGTACTTTAAAAAGCGTTAAGTAATCGGCTTAGCATAATCAAGACCAAGTGGATCACTTTTCGATTGTGTTGCAAGAGCCACTGTAAGTAATCCGAGATTGGACTTTATTAACCGGGTATTGTATCTAAATATGTTCATTATAGTTGTTGTACATGTTGTTTGTAAATAATTTAATTTATACGTATCTTATTTATGGTTTGTTTACATTGATGTATGTGTTAATTGCGAGAAGTTTGCATGTTGAAATACACCAAAAACACTTTAATCGAGATGATGAGTATTAACCGCTTAAAGATGTTCCAAATGAACCAAATGTACCAGTAGGTGTAGATGAAAATATGAACCAAGATTCTAATCCTCCGTCATCTCAAATTCAAGGAAATTTCTCTAATATGTTTAGTACTCCAACCCGATCTTCTCAAAATCCACCTACAAGCTCATTCGTCGAGTCTCCATTTGCAAATCAATTTCCAAACGCTTATAATGTCCCTCGCGGTATCCCTATTCCATTAGGATATACCCCTAGTATGAACCCAAGTACAATACCTGGAACGTCGTCAGGTGGATTTACAGAAGACTGGCGCAAGTCAATAGCAGCGAAAAAAGCTCAAACTAATAAAAAGGTCGCTGGGTCAAGCAAACCCGCCACACCATCCTCGCAAGACTCCCAGATGAGCAACGTGGGCAGTAAACTTGTTGATTTTCTAAACGAATCCCGAATGACAGTCGCACCTCGTCAGGAACAACAATACCAAATTATGAAAAAGTTGTTGGAGACAACACAACAACAAATTGAAGATGCTCGAGAGAAAGAAGAAAGGGAAATAATGCAAATGGATCTCGAATAGATGACTCCTAATGCAAAAAATTACTTTGAATTAAAACAGAATGCCATATTGGCCAGGAAGATGGAGAGGCAAGGGAATAATCATTTTTATTTTTAATAGCTTAGTTTAAATGTTTATTTTTTTTAAGTAAAGTCGTGTTTCAGTTCCGGTAATGTAGTTTCCTTTTCAGTAAAATTAATTTATATATTTCTAATTACGATAATTTGAATTATATTTTGTTATACCAACGGATCTTTAATCAGGGACGGGCCTAGAAAGGGGCTAAAGGAGGCTATAGCCCGTCCCTATTTTTTGTGTAAAAAAACTTTAGTATAGAAATTTAGGTTAAATTTTATGTTTAGCCCACATATTAGTTGTATTTAGCTAATTGTATGTGATTTTTAGCCCATACTATGAGATGGTCGCAATTTAAGTCATGTTTAAATTAAATAATCTCTTCCACTCACTACCTTTCTATTCCTACTTTCTTCGTTTTAGCTTTTATTTCCTTACCTATTTAGTATTGTACGGGTGGATCACTATTTGGCCACTAATTATGTGATGTATTCAAAAAAAAAATTGCCGCGGCCTTCGACCGCATTATCCACTGTTACAATCCAACCCTACTCAAGGGAGAATCCTGGGTCCGTCACTGTCTTTAGTAACAACTAATTTCCAACGGCCACTTTCAATGCATATTATAAATTGACAAAAAGTTCCTCAACACAAACAATCCAAAATAACTGGCATTAGTATCCTATGTGTCTCATATATTTTTGGTTTTAATAGATAACATGGTAATGGTTGGGTATACCGTAGAAGAAGATGTTGCAATCACCACAACTTTTGTAGATGCTGCTACTCTGCCTATTGAAGATGTTCAAGAACTCTCCGCCTATGAAAAATGGAAGCTGGTGTTTGACGGCTTTGTTCAAGCGTTTGGAAATGTTAATAACCGAACCAGACGACAACTTCAACAACGGATTTGTCAAATTCAAATACAGGTTCGCAAGTATGTTAGAATATAAATAAAGATTCATGGTTATGCCCCACAACACATGACAACTGCGATTACCGTAGGTGATAATAAATAGTTCTGAAATTTTGAATGTTGTTTCCACATAGACACTAATGTATTTCTTTATGCTTGTTTTACGTAGGAGGAAATGGAAAAATATGTGTACCGACTAGATCAGCGTACAAATTTTACATGTTATGAGTGCTACTTAATCCTTAAGGCTAACATGCCTAACTTGGAATGTTACAATCCAGAAATGATTGTCGGAGCTCTTCCAGAAGACGGACCTGGCGAATAGTATATGCGGTTGTTGTTTAAGATTTTGTGGGTAAATCTCTGTGTAAACCATCATGAGACTATAACTCGTCCACCGGGGTCACCTATGACAAGTAACCTAGGTTTTTATTCAATAATTGTAATGTACTTTTATAATGGCTAATTTCGAACGACCATATCCAAGCGGATTTATAACGACTACTTTATAACGGCTAATTTGTATCGGTTTATTTTGACGGATATTATAAATTATGTTATCTATCTCCGAACAACAAACACCTATTTGCATACATTTTGGAAAACTTCTCACATATTTTGATACCTCTCATAAGTCTTTATACGAACAAAACCATGGGATCATTTAATTCAATAGAAGATTTGGCAATCATCAAAGCATGGTACACAGAAACTCGAGTAGTAGATCACTCCCCTGCAATGACAAAGCCCGAAACCTTTTGGGCGAAGATACATAACCAATATTGGCAAGATTATGGGAATCAAAAGAGAAAAAGTATTCAACAAATTCATAATAGGTACCAGATTATCCAAAAAGCCGTTTGCGACTTTATAGCTATTCAACAACGGATCTTCAATGCCAGCCATGTTAGCCTTGTCCTCTCAACAATTTGTAAGTATTTTAGAATTTCTTTGGTACAAGAATAAATTGAATGATTTTAAATTACAACATTAAGTATATTGCGTTGTGTTATTGTAGCACGAAGTCGTTAAAGCGAGTTATTTTGAGGAAAAGGGTGAATCATTCACATTTGATGAAAGCTATAATTTCATTGTATCCAAAATTCCAGAGTATCAATCGCCGGACAATTCATCTGGTTCGTCCAGTGAAGATTGAAAGTATAATAAATGTTAGTGTAGATTTTGTGGCTAAATCTCTGTAAACCCTCACGAGACTATAAATCGTCCAATAGGGTCACCTAGGGGTTTAAAGGCTTGTTGCACATGCTAAGTGCAATCGTGATTACTACGACAAGTGATTTGGTTTTGTATTCAATGGTTCTGAACTTGTTGTCTATTTTGTGGAATTTTAGTTTTTATTTATGTTAAACTTTAATTAAATAAAAGATAGAACATCAGATCATATATAGATTGCAAGAAGACTTAAACATAAAAGATTACATTAATTTAAGATAAAACATTCAAATATAATCATTCTTCAAGATTGTTGTTCCGCAGACTTAATTAACATCTGATGCAGAAACACACACACAAAGACAGAAAATTACATAAATATAAGATAAAACATTCACATTTAATCATTCTTCGGGAAAGTTATTCCGAAGACTTGATCAACATATGATGTAGGAACACACACTCAAAGACAGAAAATTACATAAATATAAGATAAAACATTCACATTTAATCATTCTTCAGGATTGTTATTCCGAAGAATTGATCAACATATGATGCAGGAACATCTCGGCGATAAACCTACATTTCTTCGGGATTGTAGGTATCAAATCTTGCTTTCAGTAGCTGATAACATCCATCATGCGGAAAATTATCGCCTTTCTGGTTAAGATAGTCTAAACAAGCAACACTTTTCTGAAATTTTAAAAAATAAACTAAGCTTAAAATAGTTAATATTTTAGGAAATAAAAGAAATTTGTTAATAATTTCTTACCCTTTCTTCATATGACATTCCAGGATTACGTATGTTAACTTCGGCCTGAATCGTGACAAAGATGATATCCTTGTGGATCTTGCTCCACCTTGCTCTAAGACCTCCTTGGACTCTCGTATTTAGATTTCCGGTTGTGTTATCAAAAAATTCAAATACACTCTTCCAGAATTGGTTGGTAGTGTTATGAGTTGCATTCAGAATATTTTGTTTTGCTTCAATCCATGCTTGCGTAAGAGAAACATCTTCTTCTTTGCTGAATCTCATTTTTATAAAACACAAATATGATAGAATGTTGGGATAGCTTCATTTTGGAAAGTGATTTGTTATATATAGAGATATGATGAGAGGATATATAATTCAAAAAAAATAAAACGTTATAAAGTAAATACAAGTACAAATAAAACAAAAAAAAAATAGCTGTTATACAGTGAAAATGAGCAGTGCATAGAGATATAAAGATATCCGTTAAAAAGTTAAAAAAACTAGCAGTTTACATTCAAAACCATGGATCATTTTTAGGACCCTGATGTTGGTACGTGGTTGTACTTTGATTGAGTTGCTCCGACGAGTTATAAGGATGGTAGTCTTCTTGATTGTTTGGAACAAAAGAATTCGTCGACGGACCAGAATCACGAGACTGGCCCGGTGTAGAAGACTCACCTGTATGTGGTGGTAGATACTCTCTCACATATCTCTGATTGAATTCTGGACCGTATTTGATTCAGTTCCTTTGTGTTGTCGAAATAGAAATGTTGTTGAGCCATGAGTTGTTGTTGCGAATCCTGATATGCCTGACCCCACATCTCCTGTATACAGTAAACACCGACATGAGTTTATATTTTTTTCACAAGTAGAATATATAAGAATTAATGGACACATGATACTCACAGCTATATCCTGATTGACATTATAATTAGGTTGGGGATACTCCCACAAATACTCCATTCCAATAGATATATCAATCGCTTTAAAATCAGGGTCGCATTTCGAGCTGTCAGATTTTTGTTGGATATGGGAAGAGATGACGATCGACTGGCACCAACTCTTCTGTGTATGTACTTATTCGTTGCGGTGCTGGTTTGCATACATAAGCATCGTTATCCCGCGTACCATACAAATCCCTGTTTCCTTCATGTACAATTACACCTGAGTACTTACCAACTTACCTCTCCTTCCACCACAACTTATACTCATGATCGCTTACTTCAACATAATGCAAGGAATTAAGTTGACTGTTGGCGTACAAATAGGCATTGTTGATGTCTACTGTTGAATCAGGAAGATTGCATGGCATTACTGTCATTCCAAGAACTTGTTTGAGACACCGTTTGCCCAGGTACAAGGTGTTGTGACCCAATGGATCTTAAAAGACCCTCCGTGTTACAAACATCTGTTTAGCCTCTACCACCTCGGGATTAGTGTTCCATTGATTATCCTCCCATGGCGACCATACTACAGAATCGAATGGGAAGTTATCAATCTAGTAACGCACAAGAGTCACTGAATGGGTACCTGTATCACTTTGTGCGCCTCTTTTCAAGTCTTTGGTCTCCATAATATAACCTACCCGTTGGCCACGGATCCATATTTTCATTCTCCGCCTTTGTATAGGGAAATAGACATCGGAAATATGCCCAAAACCATGGCTGCAAAATTATTAGTTCTTATTAACAACTAATTGTATTATACGGTCACCAATAATTAACAAGTAAAAACAGTAAGATTACA
The DNA here is from genome assembly GCA_023531295.1 of Papaver armeniacum. Lineage (NCBI taxonomy): Eukaryota > Viridiplantae > Streptophyta > Magnoliopsida > Ranunculales > Papaveraceae > Papaver > Papaver armeniacum. The sequence continues at coordinate 266,555 of JAJJWW010000796.1, read as the reverse complement.
AGTGGGTATGAATTTTTACCATCAACGGATACGAAAATAACTGCAAGTCAGGCTTGTTGCACGTTACTCCAGTATTCAAGCCCCATAGCATACTAACGTACAACGCTGAGCCCCAATCATAATGCGTCAACACATTTAAAACCCTCATTATACTAAGCCATTTAATCTCAACAACATTGTTCTTGTTTGGGAAAAGGATATTACCAAAACACCAAATCAAAAACCATCTTGCAATATTCTCTTATTCAAGAACATCGTTTTCTACACCGAGTCTATGGTCAAGAAACAATTTAATCAAACTCTTCTTGATCCCCTTGCATATATCCACAACTTCAACTCTCAAGTCGACTAAATTTTCTTGTCTAACTTCTTTTATTCCAAGAATCAACATATGACCTCCTTTCCTTCTTCTTGTTGTAGCGTGGGCGTTAATATATGGGAGCAAAAAATCTATGGTTCGGGGAGCAATATCATGTAGTTGGTCCATACTAATTTCTTCCAATGATATACGATTTCCTCAGCCAATTGGAATTCCGGTAATTTGAGTGAAGTCTAAAGGGTAAACCCTATTTCAAAACTAGGAAAGTGAAATGTATTGGTGGTATGCCACCACCTTTCAAATATACCAGTAGTTAGACAGTTGTCTTGTAGTTTCGGATAATGTATCTTGAATATTGAACTAAACCCACAGTCTTCTACAAGTTTTCTAGCATGTGGAAATCTAGAAACTGCGGTATACATTTCATGAAGTTGGCTTACACTACTTCGATGTTTCATATAGATTTCTGCCTCTCACCTGTCGAGATTGGGATTTTCAATTTATGATCACTATGTTCTTTTGAAGAAACCGAAATTCAATCATTCATAATTCGTTGAAATCATTGGAGTACATCTACAACACACATGTAGACAAAATCATCACAAAACAATCCATTTTATGCAAAAATTCTACAAAACAAATTAGCCACATTATCTATCAAACTACAACAAAAAAAAATCAATAAATCCAAAATTATCCATCCAAATACAATATCTCTGCTAAGAATTTTCCCTAGACATAATACATATTCATCTAATCATCCATGAATCCAAGATTATCAATAACAATACCATATCTAAATCAAGAATCATTCATAAACAACAACCTCTTTGATTGAATCAACAAAATACCATAAATTCAATCAACAATGTCTCAAACTATCAAACAACATACAATGACACATGATAATCAACCTAACATCTCCAATTTAATCACAATCAAACTCAAATTAAATTTAAACCCTAAAATTTGAAACACTCACCTTGGAGGATTTTGTTGATGAAACACGAGATTGAAAAAGGGAAATACTTCGCCATATACTAATGAACAAACCCATTGAATTTTAGCTCCTAAATCATACCAGGGAGTCTTCAAATCGAAAGGGGTTGTGCAGAGGAGAGAAATACAGAAAAAGAAGGAAAAAGAAGAAATGGGGGAGCCCGAGCCAGTTTTTGATGCCTTAAACCTATGATACGGCTACTGAGTAGCCGTACTCAGTAGCCGTATCATGTAGGGTAGGGAAAAGAGGGCACCATAGTAAGGTTGCCTTCCACCTTCTATCCCTTCCCTACATATAAGGGATAGGGAAGGGATACCCTCTCCCATAATGCTTGGCCTGATAAATTTCCAAACTGTAACTAGTATTTTTATAATTACAAACATTTTTGCTAAACAATACTTCATCAGCTGATATGGGATAAGTATTTTCATTTCATTGTCCCAAAGTTGCAAGAAATTTTCATCAGTAAAACGTGCGAGCACCTCTAATTTTGATTGTGCTATCCTTTGTCATGAGCGCACAATTCCTAAAAGGAGGCCAAAACCTATTTATCCTTCCGGCGAGAAAACGAATACAAAAATTTAGATTCACAGAACCAGAGCCGATTAAGAAGGCAAGACAAAAATCCTTAAACAATGTACTAAACAACAATATATTAGTTGACATTATGGTTCATTCAAACTCAACATAAAATTAGGACCTCGAATCAAACAATTTATTTTGACATTCAACATAATACTTAAATGTTTGTTTCAGCAACGTCGAAGTTTTGGGAGGAGTGAAATTGAGGCTTGGTACATGCACTAAAGGTGTGTTCATGAAATATTTACTCACCACCCCATCTACTCATTTCATGTACTAATAATTCTATTAGTGTTAGTAGGAATTATCTTTCATTTGGATCATTTTGATGGTCGTTATTTCTTTTTTATCGACATTTGCTTTACTACTTTTGCTTTACTAGATTATGAAGCAAAAGATTGGTATGAGAAATTGGAGTAAACTAAAATATAAAATTATAGAAATGAATTGACCAGCAGAAGCAGGTGAGTCAGAAAACAGGTTTGTTATTACCCGAAGGTGAAAATGCTAGAAATCCCCCACTTTCATACCCAAAAAATTTACACCTCTATGTGTCAATGACTTATTGGCTCACTTTTAAAGCGGACCCCCTGTTTTTCTCAGGTGGGGTAGGGGGGAGGATTAAATCTGTGGTGGATGAGAGTGACACATAGGGGTGTAAAATGGTGGTGTATGAAAGTGGGGGATGGGTAGCAGCTTCGGTTATTACCACTGATGAATGTTACTAAAACGAGAATGTCAAACATGGTTTAGATCATATTTATGGTAAGTGCCGTAGAAATTCCACTTCATCAAACATGGTTTAGATCATATTTATAGATCGTGAGATACTTAAAAGAGGGGACTCATGCCGGCCCATAATTACTTAAGAAGATCTTATACGCCTATAAGGGACACTGATCCCTGATCACTTGGGTGAACTTCAATAAAAATGACTCTTCTTGGTGTATATACTTTGAATCCTTACAAAATGGTGTATCATTATTTCCAGGCTTCTTATGAGGAATTCCAACTTCTTTTCTTCATGTCACTTTTCCCAATGGCTCATTTGCTACACAATTTAGAGTAGTTCTGTAAAGACCGTGGAAAGTGAACCACGTAAAAACCTTTTAGACACAGATTGGTCTTTTTTAGGCTGTTTGTGAGAGTGTTAGTTTTACGTGGTTCACTTTCCACGGTTCATCAAGTATTTTTGTAGAATTTAATGGCTTCGCTTTTGCCAACAAACTGAGTATTCTACTTTGTTTACTAATTCTCAGGAGATTTACCTCTGAGTTCAACCGCTCTTGTCCGGTTAGGATTTATATATGCAAATCTATCTATATTTCTGTTCACGACGGATCCTTACCTGTTGAAGAATATCAGTCATAAACTCATCCATGTCCTTGGAGTGAAAATATTACCTTAGGCATACACTTCATTTCACTGAGATTATCAACCCAGTAGGTCAATGCTTGGAACTGTATTGATATTGTTTTTTATTTTTTAAAAATTTAGCTTTTAATTCATTTTCAGGACTCGCATAAAGAAATATTGCAATCAAATAATTAAACAAATCATTTTCACACTGTCGTGTAGTGATGTAGGATGATAACACAATGTTAGAGCACCTCTAATTTTGTTTGGGCTTTGCCGATCATTTTTTGTTATTATTGGGCTCTCATTTGTCATTAGCGCACAATACATTAGACCCCGGAACTCAAAACAACAAAAAGGAAAACACAAAATTGGTTAGAAAGACTAAAATCAACAATTTCCGGGTGAAAATGATATTTAGATTTTTTTATACTGTTTAAATGGATAAAAATGTAAAAATAGCCAGGATGTAAAGTTTCATCATGCCCATTTTCAAATACTACTTTTTCTTATTTTTAATTTACATCACGATGCATCCAGTTTCATCCTTACTATTTTTTAAGTTTAAGTCAGGATGAATCCAGTTTCATCCTTGCTATTTTTTTGGTGTCCATTTTACACATACTAATTTTTACTCGTCCATTTAAAACATGTTTTAAAAATATTTGGACAAATGAACAATTTTCCGAAAGGAAAATGTATGCATCTCTGTGACCGTTGCTCCTTTGAGGTGGTGGATGGCAATAATCCTCAAAGGTAACTTGACTAGTGTTGTGAACATGTGCCTTAAGAAACTGTATTTTTCACCGATAAAGAGTAAGTGTTCTTTGTATCACAAATTTTAAAGGCTTTCATGAGGGTTGACATGCACTAAATGTGTGTTCATAAATTTGCATGCACCACCTAAGCTACTACTCCTCTTTTACGCCGAAGTGCTATAAAATGAGCTTTTAATTGAAATATCTTAGTGTCTTTTTTATTTTCAAAGGACATTTGGTTTATTTATATAAAATAGTATGAGAAGTTGGAGTAAACTAGAAACATAATCACCGATCGGAGTATTCTACTTCATTTACTTGATTCTCTCAGCTGCTCTTGTTCAATTGGGACCTCTACGCATATATCTATATTTGTTCATATTGGACCCTTATGGTTGCAAAACTGTCACTCATTGGCGCGTTGATTTATTCGTTGCAAGAAGCGGGGACACTTCATTTGGTATGTCATGTGTTCCACTTAAAAGCTCCACAACAATACTTGCCGATGTACTGGCCCTTCTCATGGAGATATTTATCAGCGATGTGGGGGTGGTAATCCATATATGGTCCAATATGATGGTTGTAATAGATTATTTTTTTAAAGCAGTTACTCTAATGGATGACTATAACTTTATCATTTAAAAAAATTATGAGCATTATCGGCTTGCTAATAGCGCGTTTGAATGCAAATCTGCTTCTCCAGAAGTAGAAGTCAGAAGCGGAAATCAAAAGCAAAGTTATTTCGCTTTATAAAAAACTAACTTTTCTGCTTCCAAAAGTCCTTCTGAAATATTATTGCCAAATTGACTTCTGACATTTTGATTTCCAGAAATCAAAAAGCAACTTTTAAATAGAAATCTATATGCGCTATAAGTTCATCTTATCAAAAATAGCGATTCAATCGATTAAATTTTGGAGATATATTAAAAGATGCTAATGAAATAAAAAATTAACATTAAATTGGATTGGAGTAAGAAATTTTCATTAAAAATTCTTTACGGACAACCATAAAAACAACTCTAAAACAATCACTCACATGTTTTCTTGTTTGTTGGGTCCCATGGCATTCATCAAGGGACCCACTGCTCTCAATGAGTTCATCATCACCCTCCATTGGGGTATATTGTTTTAGGGTTGTTTTTTGTGTTTTATGTCTAGAACCATTGAATTTTCATTAGAAGGAAGTGTTGGCAGACTATGTATGCCTTTGACCGACACAAATGGCACAAATTCCCAAAAATTCCAACCTCATACTCTTTGCGTTTAACTTTCATTCCATTGCTTATAATAAAAACCTGGCGAGATTTGGGTATACCCAATAAGACAAAATCTGTTCATTATGAAGTAAAACCAAGCCACCTCTTAACCTTGTATTTTATAAATGGCTAATATGCCCTTGTTTAATCAACACTAAAAATTCTGATTAGGTTAATTAATTGAGTTTAGATTAAAATTTTGAAAATGAGAATTCAGTGTATTAAACCTTTTATATGTCTTATGAGTTCGATTTCGATCAAAAAATTTAGTTTTGAAAATATGAAAGGTCGGCAAGGTCCAGGTTTGAATAAGGTGCCGACTAAGATCCGCCGGCTTGGTATGCGTTTGAATAGGATGCCGACAAAGTCTAGCCGGCATGGTCCGCGGATGAATAACACGCCGACCATTTTTAGGCCGGAAGGGTGTTTGAATGAAGAATATGCCTACTATCTTGGGTCAGCAAATTTACGGTCGGCATGTAAATATTTCCTACAATGCCGGCTATCATATGGTCGACATGCACATAATTTTTAACACTGCCAGCTGACCTGTAGTCGGCATGCTAAGGATTTGTAACCTTGCCGGCATGTACTTATACCAAACGGAAAAAAGAAAATGGGAAGATGTAATTCACTTTATTCATGCAATTTTGGTTACTACATTGATTGAAACATAAACCCAAATCCTTGTTGACGGACAAACGAATGCACTTAGCATGTGCATCAAGCCTTTGAACCCCTAGGCGACCCTAGTGGACGAGTTATAGTCTCGTGAGGGTTTACATAGAGGTCTACCCACAAAACCTATACAAAAACTTCTAAAGCCATCAGTCTTCGTCCGAGGACGATACACCCTCCATCATCTCCGGGGAATACTCCGAGATTTTGGATTCCATGAATTGATAGCTTTCATCGAATGCGAATCCTTCCCCCTTTTCCTCCAAGTAGCGCGCTTTGGCGACTTCATGCTACAAAAACATGACACAAACTTACTTTGTTAGTAGGAAAATCAAACAACATTGATCACGTAAAATAAACCAAAAAAAACTTAAAAAATTGTTCAATGGACAAGTTAAAGTGGGGAGCGTTGAAAATTGGTTTTTGGATAGCTAAATAAGCAAGTATCGCATTTTCGATGACAAGGTGCCTATCATGGACTTGTTGAACACTTCTTCCATTAGGATTTCCAAATTCATGGCTAAATTTGTTGTGTACCCTAGCCCAAAAGGTTACGGAATCCACCTAATAGAAGCATTTATGTGTCTATTTTAGTCTCAATTCTCTGTAATGTTAGTACTCGATTTTGCGCATATTTTGGTATTTTATGTCTTTGTAGGTGTTTTTGGAGAAATAAACATGTTTGGAGAAATCAGCTCGAAAAGTTGATAAAGGCACATGGAGGATACTTACTATTCGGACCCTCGGATTGCATAAGGGCCCTTCAATTACTAAGAGGCACTCTAATTGCTATTCACACCCTACGGGTATTGGCACCCCAGTACTGGATAGGGGCTGTCTTGTCTTCTTCACGTTCAAAAGTAGAAAAAGGGCGAGAAACTTCCGGTGTTTGCTGTGTATTTTCTGGATGGATTTGGAGCGAGATTTACTCGGACTCTTTCATGGATTCGCATTTTCTTGGGCCTGTTTTAGCTAAACGGAGAAGGTATGGGCTGTAGAATCGATCAGAAACACGACTTCTTTGGTTTTCTATTAAACAGGGGGTGATAAATACTCGGAGTTTCTGTGTGGACCTGGAGATTACGTGGAAGTTTGGTTAGAAGGAAAACACCCTGTAGGATTGAGTTTTATCTTTAGAAAGAGTTTTAGACGAAGCAGATTCAACAAGAAGACGCGTGAAGCAATTAACAGGTCGTAACATGGAAGAAAAGAAAGGGAGAATATCCGAGGATTTTGGGGAGTTATTTAGGGTTCTATACATATAAATAAGGTGTATGGGAATCACAGTGGGATGGTCGAGAGTTTGGGGACCTAAGGGACGCTGCAGGGGCAAAGAATACGAATTGCAGAGTAAGTACCTGCTGCTGCTGAGGAAGGAGGAGACGAAGAACATTGGACCAACAAAGACGGTCGCAGTCCTGCTGCATCAATAAACTATCATTGTTCAACAGTCTTAGAAACTTGTAACAGTGACGTCTGTAACACCATTACAGCGTTACAAATCTCTGTTTTATACAATTTCTTCAATAAAACACCTTTTTGAACTATGGATTATTATTTTGTGCGTGTTTTTGATATGAGGAGCTAAATCCCAACACTGGGATGACGGGGGAAGCCATTCTCTACGCGTGTGGTAAATCTATTTATTCCTTTATGACTTTTGCACTAATTTAAATTGATTCATGTTTTTTCTTAATTGATTGTGATTTTGTTTGATGACGTATGCTTGGTCTAAGTATTTTTGATACGTCATGCTTGTGATTTACAGTCAATCTTTTATAAAATCTACTTTGGCAAAGAATAAAGAGTCGATACTTATTATTTTATGAGTTATAATTGTCTGGAACTGATAGTTGAACCGCATGAATATGAGAATTGGTGGAATCTTGAGTCTCAGTACCTATCGATATTGTGACATCTTTTGTATATATTTTTAAGTCTGAAATCATATCTTTTACGAGTCCGAGTGAACGAACTTTTACTACCACTTTTTACTACAACTTTCAAAATCACATCAATTTTTGGCGCCGCCGACGCGGACTTGTATTTAGGTTTTGGTTTTAAGTTTATTGTATTTTTAGGTTTTGTATTTTGATTTTTTGTTCTATTTTACGTCTTTGGTATTTTTGTTTTTGTTGTGCAGGATTAACTCAAAGCTATAAGTGGAAAGTTGAATTTGCCAAAAAAAGGAGAAAGTCGAAGCTTTTAATTTTGTTAGTTTTTATTTTCTTTATTTTTGGACTTGTATATATATATATTTTTTTTAGTATTTTATTAATTTAAAAAAAAAACACTTGCACACACCAATTGCATCGTTAGACTACCGATTTTAGGAAGACTCGTGGATTAGTAAGCTGAACCCGTGCCTTGGGCCTTATGGGAGTTACCAGCTGAAATTCCACAAACCTCAGCCTCGTACCTTTGGGTATATTTTGCTGTGGTAACCTGAGCCTACCCATTTTAGTCAACCTTGCATTTGCATGTGCACAATAGAATGCCGAACTGGTATTATAATAGCCAATACAACGAATATCCGACTGAGTTTAAAAATGGACGTTACTACTTTGACCATAATGTGAATAGTGGTTGGGAACATCAGCCTTTTGAAAGTTATGGTACATACCATGGTGAGCCCAATTACTATTCACATGAATACCGGTCATACGAGCAAAACTCCCATAATTCCTCTTCTCTAGATGAAGAACGTAGGATACTTGAGTCAACGCGTAAGTTAACTGAGTCAACACGTGAGTTTGCTGAGACAACACGTAGGTTAGAGTTAGAGATGGAAGAAAGAATTGCTCGAATTACTCTTGATTGCCAATACATTCTTTCCAATATCACCCGTGAAAATGAGGACAATTTTTATAATCAGGATGACGAGGTTATGAATTGGTAACACTACATGTTTAGGTGAGGTTCAACCATTTTCATGCTCTTATGATGATTATGATGAGGATAGTGCTGGTGAAGAATCTGAAATAAGTAGGCATAGTGATCAGGAATTTGTTACTCCAATTGAGCTTTACAATAATAATATTTCTAGTTCAAATTCAAATAATTTTAATAATTATTCACCTATTCAAAAGGACGAGGATTTGACTAGAGATACCCACGTTTTAGACGATGTAGTACTTCCTTTTTACGAAGCCGATGATAGTTTTGATGAACGAGTTTATTCTGAGAACATTGTTTTAGAGTCTAACGGTTTAAAAACATTAGTCTTAAAATATGAACTCGTAGAGCTTTCAAATATGATGAGTGAGGATGCACCTTCCGATTATAACTTAGAAGAAACAATTAACCATTTTCAGGATTCCGATGATCTAGAAATTAGGGAAATTGTAGATAGTCTATCTAGAGACACCCAAAACTCTAAGTTTTGGGGTGATTAAAAAAATCCCCGTGCTTTACCTTTAGCTCTTGTAGAGATCCCTCACTTGGGACTTGATATATGTGCCTCAACCATTGTGCCAGATTGCCTTCATACTAGTTCTCCAGAACCTAGTGATGTCCATAAGGAAGTTCAGTTATTAGAAACCCATCATTTGTTAGTTGCAATAAATAAACTCCAGAGCCTAGAAATTTATGCTTATTAAGGATGGCACTAACCAATCTAAGTGGATGGAAGCATTTTGGTTGTAGGAGTTGAGGAACCAATCTGATTAGATGGCAACATCTAAAGAGTCTATTCATAAAAGCACAGAGCTCAAGTGTTAGAAATAACATGATAGTTTCACCATATCTCGTCGAGTCCTTTTCACTTCTGTTTTTATTTTATTTTGTTTTTAAACCATGTTTCTCTAAGTGATTAGGTGGGGCTCACGAATCAAGTTGTTACCAATGCTAAAGTGAAATAGAGTGATTGAGATACCAAAAAAGAAAAAGAAAAAAAAAAAAATTGAGACCAGACCATTAGACCAACCGGAATAAATTCAATAAAGTCGACCACTAGAACCCTTGTATATGCCAGTTGAGTTGACCTAGAGTTAGGATTATCGACCACCCCTTGTATATGCCAGTGTATTGATATTAGTCCAGACCAGTATCTCAGTCCATTAGGATAGGGTCATTTTGGCTGAGGCCTTCAGACAGATATGGGAAACACCGTTCACTCAGTAAACATCAAAACCATCTATGTTTTTCTTCTATATCCATCTTCTTGATCTATCCATGTGATTAGTTTTGACTCCGGGTATTGATGTCCATAGTGCGACTATCTGAGTAGAGCTCTGTGACTTATATATGAATTTTAGTATGCTTGAGTTCAAACTCGTGTATAACAATTGGAATTTCGCATCAGGCTACTTCCTCCTATAGTCAATAAGTATGCCAACCAAGGAGCCTTTTGGTGCCTTCCAAGATTCTGCTTAGATAGTTAGGGTGTGGAGTATAAAGATTTTGTGGGTACACCTCTGGTAAACCCTCTCGAGACTATAACTCGGCCACTAGGGCCACCTAGGGGTTTAAAGGCTTATTGCATACGCTAAATGCAATCGACGATGCTCACGATAAAGTGAGTTAGGATTTTATTTTGTAGATTTGATTTGCTCGAGGACTAGCAAATAATAAGTTTGGGGGTATTTGATAGACGCATTTATGTGTCTATTTTAGTCTCAATTCTCTGTAATGTTAGTACTCGATTTTGCGCTTATTTTGGTATTTTATGTCTTTGTAGGTGTTTTTGGAGAAATAAACATGTTTAGAGAAATCAGCTCGAAAAGTTGATAAAGGCACCTGGAGGATACTTACTATTCGGACCCTCGGATTGGATAAGGGGCACTTCAATTACTAAGGGGTACTTCAATTACTAAGAGGCACTCTAATTGCTATTCACACCCTACGGCTATTGGCACCCCTGTGCTGGATAGCGGTTGTCTTGTATTCTTCACGTTCAAAAGCAGAAAAAGGGCGGGAAACTTCTGATGTTTGCTGTGTATTTTCTAGATGGATTTGGAGCGAGATTTACTCGGACTCTTTCATGGATTCGCATTTTCTTGGGCCTGTTTTAGCTAAACGGAGAAGGTATGGGCTGTAGAATCGAACAGAAACACGACTTCTTTGGTTTTCTATTAAACAAGGGATGATAAATACTCGGAGTTTCTGTGTGGACCTGGAGATTACGTGGAAGTTTGGTTAGAAGGAAAACACCCTGTAGGATTGAGTTTTATCTTTAGAAAGAGTTTTAGACGATGCAGATTCAACAAGAAGACGCGTGAAGCAATAAACAGGCCATAACTTGGAAGAAAAGAAAGGGAGAATATCCGAGGATTTTGGGGAGTTATTTAGGGTTCTATACATATAAATAATTAAGGTGTCTGGGACTCACAGTGGGATGGTTATGAGTTTGGGGACCTAAGGGACGCTGCAGAGGCAAAGAATACGAATTGCAGAGTAAGTAGCTGCTGCTGCTGAGGAAGGAGGAGACGAAGAACATTGGACCAACAAAGATGGTCGCAGTCCTGCTGCATCAATAAACTATCATTGTTTAACAGTCTTAGAAACTTGTAACAGTGACGTCTGTAACACCATTACAACGTTACAAATCTCTGTTTTATACAATATCTTCAATAAAATACCTTTTTGAGCTATGGATTATTATTTTGTGCGTGTTTTTGATATGAGGAGCTAAACCCCAACACTGGGATGACGGAGGAAGCCATTCTCTACGCGTGTGGTAAATCTATTTAATTCCTTTATGACTTTTGCACTACTTTAAATTGATTCATGATTTTTCTTAATTGATTGTGATTTTGTTTGATGACGTATGCTTGGTCTAAGTGTTTTTGATACGTCATGCTTGTGATTTATAGTCAATCTTTTATAAAATCTACTTTGGCACAGAATAAAGAGTCAATACTTATTATTTTATGAGCTATAATTGTCTGGAACTGATAGTTGAACCGCATGAATATGAGAATTGGTGGAATCTTGAGTCTCAGTACCTCTCGATATTGTGACATCTTTTGTATATATTTTTAAGTCTGAAATCAAATCCTTTACGAGTCCGAGTGAACGAACTTTTACTACCACTTTCAAAATCACATCAATTTTTGGCGCCGCCGACGCGGACTTGTATTTAGGTTTTGGTTTTAAGTTTATTGTATTTTTAGGTTTTGTAATTTGATTTTTTGTTCTATTTTACGTCTTTGGTATTTTTGTTTTTATTGTGCAGGATTGACTCAAAGCTATAAGTGGAAAGTTGAACTTGCCAAAAAAGGAGAAAGCCGAAGCTTTTATTTTTTTTAGTTTTTATTTTCTTTATTTTTGGATTTGTATATATTGTTTGTTTTTCTTTTTAGTATTTTATTAATTAAAAAAAAAAACACTTGCACACACCAATTGCATCGTCAGACTACCGATTTTAGGAAGACTCGTGGATTAGTAAGCTGAACCCGTGCCTTGGGCCTTATGGGAGTTACCAGCTGAAATTCCACAAACCTCAGCCTCGTACCTTTGGGTATAATTTGCTGTCGTAACCTGAGCCTACCCATTTTAGTCAATCTTGCATTTGCACGTGCACAATAGAATGCCGAACTGGTATTATAATAGCCAATACAACGAATATCCGACTGAGTTTAAAAATGGACATTACTACTTTGACCATAATGTGAATAGTGGTTGGGAACATCATCCTTTTGAAAGTTATGGTCCATACCATGGTGAGCCCAATTACTATTCACATGAATACCGGTCATACGAGAAAAATTCCCATAATTCCTCTTCTCTAGATGAAGCACGTAGGATACTTGAGTCGACGCATAAGTTAACTGAGTCAACACGTGAGTTTGCTGAGACAACACATAGGTTAGAGTTAGAGACGGAAGAAAGAATTGCTCGAATTACTCTTGATTGCCAATACATTATTTCCAATATCACCCGTGAAAATGAGGACAATTTTTATAATCAGGATGACGATGTTATAATTGGTAACACTACATGTTTAGATGAAGTTCAACCATTTTCATGCTCTTATGATGATTATGATGAGGATAGTGCTGATGAAGAATCTGAAATAAGTAGGCATAGTGATAAGGAATTTGTTACTCCAATTGAGCTTTACAATAATAATATTTCTAGTTCAAATTCAAATAATTTTAATAATTATTCACCTATTCAAAAGGACGAGGATTTGACTAGAGATACCCACGTTTTAGACGATGTAGTACTTCCTTTTTACGATGCCGATGATAGTTTTTAGGAACGAGTTTATTCTGAGAACATTGTTTTAGAGTCTAACGGTTTAGAAACATTAGTCTTAGAAGATGAACTCGTAGAGCTTTCAAATATGATGAGTGAGGATGCACCTTCCGATTATAACTTAGAAGAAACAATTAACCATTTTAAGGATTCCGATGATCTAGAAATTATGAAAATTGTAGATAGTCTATCTAGAGACACCCAAAACTCTAAGTTTGGGGGTGATTATCATTCTCCCCGTGCTTTACCTTTAGCTCTTGTAGAGATCCCTCACTTGGGACTTGATATATGTGCCTCAACCATTGTGCCAGATTGCCTTCATACTAGTTCTCCAGAACCTAGTGATGTCCATTAGGAAGTTCAGTTATTAGAAACCCATCCTCTGGTTGATGTGGTTTACCCAGGATGTGATACCCATATTGATTTTGTTTTCCCACCAAATATTTTTCAACCAATTGTGGGAACGTATATGTTTTCAGATGTGTCAATTATTAAGTTTTGAGACTAAACCTAAGTACTTTAGGAGAATAGAAATGACACATTTGCTTAAGATTGACCACCACTTTCATCGTGGTCAATTGTGTGAGTCAAATCTGATTGATTTAGAGGATCCTCAATTATTCAGGTTATTATTATGTGCTTCTAAATTTTTCCAGACCTTAGAACCTGATCTTTCGGATCTTACTTATGAGGAATTGCAGCCCAAAGAAATTTATTTAGACCCTTTCATAGAACCTGAACCTGAACCACAGCTAGATGTAGTTGTCTTAAATAGGAAACTAGACAAGGGTGTGCTTTACTTGGAAGGTTGGAGATTCCTTTTATTTGTGATAGCTCTATTTGGTTTTGATGACCCACAGATATTTCGGCTATTACTTTATGATTTTATGAGGTGACTAATCCTTTGTTAGTCTGGTTGAAGACGTTAAACTTAGCACTTCTTGGGAGGTAACCCAATATTCATGCGACACAGTAATATCTTTTCTTATCTCTTTTGCTTCAAATGGTAACATTTTCTCCTTGTTCATGCTTTTAATTTCATCTTTAGAACATTGAGGACAATGTTAGATTTAAGTTTGGGGGTATGGGAGATACTTTTTGTTAGTTGCAATAAATAGACTCCAGAGCCTAGAAATTTATGCTTATTAAGGATGGCACTAACCAATCTAAGTGGATGGAAGCATTTTGGTTGTAGGAGTTGAGGAACCAATCTGATTAGATGGCAACATCTAAAGAGTCTATTCATAAAAGCACAGAGCTCAGGTGTTAGAAATAACATGATAGTTTCACCATATCTCGTTGAGTCCTTTTCACTTCTGTTTTTATTTTATTTTGTTTTTAAACCATGTTTCTCTAAGTGATTAGGTGGGGCTCACGAATAAAGATGTTACCAATGCTAGAGTGAAATAGACTGATTGAGATACAAAAAAAAAAAAAAAAAATTGAGACCAGGCCATTAGACCAACAGGAATAAATTCAATAAAGTCGACCACTGGAACCCTTGTATATGCCAGTTAAGTTGACCTAGAGTTAGGATTATCGACCACTGGTTCCCTTGTATATGCCAGTGTGTTGATATTAGTCCAGACCCGTATCTCAGTCCATTAGGATAGGTTCATTTTGGCGGAGGCCTTCAGACAGATATGGGAAACACCGTTCACTCAGTAAATATCAAAACCATCTATGTTTTTCTTCTATATCCATCTTCTTGATCTATCCATGTGATTAGTTTTGACTCCGGGTATTAATGTCCATAGTACGACTATCTGAGTAGAGCTCTGTGACTTATATATGAATTTTAGTATGCCTGAGTGCAAACTCGTGTACAACAATTGGAATTTCGCATCAGGGTACTTCCTCCTGTAGTCAATAAGTATGCCAACCAAGGAGACTTTTAAGTGCCTTCCAAGATTTTGTGTAGATAGTTAGGGTCTGGAGTATAAAGTTTTTGTGGGTACACCTCTGGTAAACCCTCCCGAGACTATAACTCGGCCACTAGGGCCACCTAGGGGTTTAAAGGCTTATTGCATACGCTAAATGCAATCAACGATGCCTGCAACAGTGAGTTAGGATTTTATTTTGTAGATTTGATTTGCTTGAGGACTAGCAAATAATAAGTTTGGGGGTATTTGATAGACGCATTTATGTGTCTATTTTAGTCTCAATTCTCTGTAATGTTAGTACTCGATTTTGCGCTTATTTTGGTATTTTATGTCTTTGTAGGTGTTTTTGGAGAAATAAACATGTTTGGAGAAATCAGCTCGAAAAGTTGATAAAGGCATCTGGAGGATACTTACTATTCGGACCCTCGGATTGGATAAGGGGCATTTCAATTACTAAGGGGTACTTCAATTACTAAGAGGCACTCTAATTGCTATTTACACCCTACAGCTATTGGCACCCCTGTACTGGATAGGGTCTGTCTTGTCTTCTTCACGTTCAAAAGCAGAAAAAGGGCGGGAAACTTCCGGTGTTTGCTGTGTATTTTCTATATGGATTTGGAGCGAGATTTTCTCGGACTCTTTCATGGATTCGCATTTTCTTGGGCCTGTTTTAGCTCAACGGAGAAGGTATGGGCTATAGAATCGATCAGAAACACGACTTCTTTGGTTTTCTATTAAACAGGGGATGATGAATACTCGGAGTTTCTGTGTGGACCTGGAGATTACGTGGAAGTTTGGTTAGAAGGAAAACACCCTGTAGGATTGAGTTTGATTTTTAGAAAGAGTTTTAGATGATGCAGATTCAACAAGAAGACGCGTGAAGCAATAAACAGGCTATAACTTGAAAGAAAAGAAAGGGAGAATATCCGAGGATTTTGGGGAGTTATTTAGGGTTCTGTACATATAAATAAGGTGTTTGGGACTCACAGTGGGATGGTTGTGAGTTTGGGGACCTAAGGGACGCTGCAGAGGCAAAGAATACGAATTGCAGAGTAAGTAGCTGTTGCTGCTGATGAAGGAGGAGACGAAGAACATTGGACCAACAAAGACGGTCGCAGTCCTGCTGCATCAATAAACTATCGTTGTTCGACACTCTTAGAAACTTGTAACAGTGACGTCTGTAACACCATTACAGCGTTACAAATCTCTGTTTTATACAATTTCTTCAATAAAACACCTTTTTGAGCTATGGATTATTATTTTGTGCGTGTTTTTGATATGAGGAGCTAAACCCCAACATTGGGATGACGGAGGAAGCCATTCTCTACGCGTGTGGTAAATCTATTTAATTCCTTTATGACTTTTGCACTACTTTAAATTGATTCATGATTTTTCTTAATTGATTGTGATTTTGATTGATGACGTATGCTTGGTCTAAGTATTTTTGATACGTCATGCTTGTGATTTATAGTCAATCTTTTATAAAATCTACTTTGGCAAAGAATAAAGAGTCAATACTTATTATGTTATGAGCTATAATTGGCTGAAATTGATAGTTGAACCGCATGAATATGAGAATTGGTGGAATCTTGAGTCTCAGTACCTCTCGATATTGTGACATCTTTTGTATATATTTTTAAGTCTGAAATCAAATCCTTTACGAGTCCGAGTGAACGAACTTTTACTACCACTTTTTACTACAACTTTCAAAATCACATCACCACCCTTACCGAGGATTGATGTCTAACTCGAGTTTCCACGTACCATGCTTTGGTGATTCCCAAATCTTCGTTTGAATCAAATGATGCCATTTCTTGTATGTGGAGATCTATTGTGTGAGTTAGATGGAGTGTATGATGATATGAGCTTTGGAGAGTATATGCAAATAGTTGTGTGTTGCTTTGTAGAGATAAGTAGTGTATTTATAGGATGATGCCCAAATTTGGCCGTTATAGTGCATAAGTACAAGTCAATCAATGCAATTGTACTTTCAAAAAAATTTGAATTTTAAAATTACCGGCGAGGTTTTTATTTTTCAACTATTCCGACCACCCACCGGCCGACATGGTCGTGATTTTATTACCATTCCGACCTTATATGATTTTAGGCATCAGGAGAACATTTTCTTCTGTGTATCCGCTGGGAATGTATTGGTCATTACCATGTCGGCTATGATTTGGCCGGCATGGTGGGAATTTTGTTACCATGCCGACCTTTGATGATTTTAGGCATTAGGAGGTGTTTGCAGCAACAGTTAGCCGGCAAGGTCTATAATATGAGACCTACGCCGCTTATTAACAAATGACTTGCTAGGTTTTGATCTGATTACCCGGCCGACCCTGGTATGCAAATAATGTCTAGTGTCAGGGCCGGCAGTCTAACAGTTCAAAACCCTGCCGGCCCTGGTGTGGTAGGAAATGTAACCTAAAATAAGCATGCCGGCATAAGTATTGAAACATAGCTAAACAAACCATTCGTTCAACAACTAGAAATCCAACACTTTTTGTCCAAAATACGAAAACATGTCTCATAAACCTTAAAAAAAAACATTTGTCCAACTGTTAACTGATGAGTGCCAAATAGTGCATATTTATACACCTTTTTATTGGCATTTTACTCATCTTTTGCGCTTAGAAATCAGATATTATCCCAGATTCTGTGTTTTCTTTGTTTTCAAGAATAAATATTTGCATTAATTAATTTTGTGTTTTTAGGTACTAAATAAAGTCCGGAGAAATTGAGGAGCCAAAAGAGCGAAGAATTGGAGTCAAACATCTATGGAGTAGATAGCCAAAGCCCGCGCGCGAATCAGTTGCAACCCAACAAGGAAAACATGGGCTAGAGCTACCCACGACCCGGATCCGAGCCCGTCTCTTCTGAGACGTTGAGATTTCTTTCTCCCTCATCCAACGGTCGCCTCCACGTGCATCGAAGATAGCTGCTCCCGTGCAACACCGCATCACACCAAAACCGTCTACATCTCTCGAGCCGTTCGTATTTCACTCCTATGCATCCTACGCTCGCTAGGCCATTCCCATCATCTCCATTGTTCATGCTTCACAAAAAATGACCACACCCTATACCCCCATCGACAAACCCTAATCCCAACTTCATTTTCTCTTTCTTCTTCTCCTCCTCACCCCGACGAGCTCGCTCTCCACCTCCTCTTCCCGACCATCTCTCGCAACTCCATCACCACCACCATCTCCTCTGCCGTTCTTCCCGACACCACAGTCACCACAAGAACGATGCACCACCCTTACCTCTCTCTACCTAGTTCATAGCTTCTTCCCTAGAAGCTAAGATCGAGACAGAGAGAACTAGGGTTAGGGTTTCGCGAGCAGAGGGAGCAAGCGTCAACTCAGAGCCGAATTGACAAGAGAGAGGACTGAATCAGAGAGCATGGGTAAATGGGTATGAATTTAATTGTTATTTTAAAGCAAATTTAGGGTTTGATATTTTGGGGGATTTTGCATGTATAAATAGAAGGTGTATTTGGATGTTTGAGGCACGCCTGGGCTAGCCAGTGCTTCAATTAGGTTTTATTTGTAGTTTATTTTCTGTTTTTCATGTTCTAAATTATTTTCTAGGGTTGAGATGAAACCCATGGTCTGTTGCTAATATTAGTTCATGTGTTGATAATTGTTCTTGATTGAGCTTAATTGTTTAGGATAAACTTAATTTGACACTTGAAAGATATTACTTTCACAGGTGTCTATCAAGTATTCATTGTAGTCGAGCATTTCTATGATTGAATGTGTAGCAATTCATCCTTCAAAGTGTTTATTATTGATCTTTAGACTAATTGTGCCCCGAGAAGACAATTAGTACTATGGAAAAATACTCTAATTGCAATTAGGATATCCATTTTAGGATGAGTTTGATCACCTGAGTAATGAACTGATTTAAGATTAGTTGTACTGTGATAAGACAATTAATACTAGGGATTAGCTAATTGCTTTAGTTGATAACAAACTATCCATAGAAACCCTGGAGAAATGGCAAACTTGCCATTTCAAGGGACAAGAACTTCATCAAACTTGAACTGAATTAGCTGAGATTAGGCGGTGGATTCGATACTCTATTGCCTTATAATCTAGTCATTCCTTAGTTAAAGTCACAAAACACATTGTCGTATCGACACCCAACCTCAATATTGTGTTACATTACTTAGAAACTCAGTCTAGCAAGCCTTGATCAATACAAGAGCACCACAAGTCTCTGTGGTTCGACCCGCACTTGCTCAGTCCTACAACCAAGACACCGTGCACTTGCGGTATTACCGTAGGCCATAAAACACACATCTTCGGGCCTACCAAGTTTTTTGGCGCCGTTGCCGGGGACTTGGCGCGTGCCCTGTGATCTTTTGCTTGTTTCGCTGAGTTGCAAATCATTCCTGTACATATTTGCTTTCCCTTATTGTTCTAGCTGTAACTTGTTTATTTTCTGTAGTTCTGCACAGTTGCACAGCACAGCCATCTTGGCTGCACAGTTGCACATAGCTTTTCACCTCTGCATTCTTCCTTGCATCCTTGCATCTATTGTTCTTAATTTTTTTTTCAATCTTTCATTCCATCTGTTAGAGCATCATACATCTGTAATTTCCTATTGTCTTGTGTAACTTAGTGTAACTTTTAGTTTCCATAACTCTGTAACTTAGTGCACATCTGCATCTGCATTTGCATCTGTCACAGTAGCTGCATTCTCACCTGCACTCTCAGGTAGTTATATAATGTAAGTGAGTACTCCATCTGCATCTCATAAACTCCATCTTTGCCTTGTAGCTCAGTGTTGACTGAAATTCTTGGTCCCCTGTCAGTCCAAGTCACTCTCAGTACATGTGCCAGTATTGATATTCATAACCCTTGCTCCATCTGTGCATTCCTGGGTACTAAAATTGTTTGTTGAGCAACAAAGGCTGGCTGTGTCTTGTCTGTGCTTGCAAAAGGGAGAAAGACAAGGAAAGGTGCAGACTAGAGTGTGTGCCACCTGTGCTTGCTGAGCTGCTAAAGCAACCCAAGGAAGGCAAGAAAAGCACATGCCTTAAGGTGAGTAACTATGCCAGAATAGCTCTCGATCCTCGTGCTTTCTGTCTTTTTAACCTGCAAACAACAGAAAGCGGACTCGAATGCACACACCCTGAATGCATGCTTGAACCCAAACTAAACTGCATCTGCCCTGAGCTGAGTTGTACCATTAGAGAGCACTGAAAACCTCCAGCCCCGATGCTTTTGAGGCCAGTGTAGCCTGTTATAACTGTGATGACCAACTGTGATAGCTTTGAATCTCAATGCTAGTCTGCTGAGCTGTGCATTGTCAAGCCTGGTTCACCTGGTGAGCTAGAGACCCTGCCTGAGTCTGTCAACCCTGTGAACCAAGTTGTTACCATCTATTTAGCTTAGCAGCCCTGTCTTGACAAAACCATTGGTTGAATGAATGTGTTATTGAGTTGGTGAGCCATCTGAAAACCTATACATTGCTGAAACTTGCCTTGGCTGAGTACACAGCCCTGTTGGCCCTGCAACCCTTGAGCTTGACCTGTGAATTATTGAGCTCCAGCCCCCTGAAGCTGTTGAGCCAATTTATTGTCAATATTCGCATGCTTGTGCGAAACCCTGTTGTGTTAGATTGTGCTACCCTGTGGGTGTTTACTCGTCAGCCTGTACATCTGCCCTGTAGAGCCTAATTTTTGAGCTGCCAAGCCAGTGAGCTGTGCATAATCTGTGAGCTGCCAAATCTTTGCTGTGAGCTTTGTGGTGTGTAGCAAAGCTGTGAGTTGTGCTGTTGGCTCTGCACAAACTTGACTAAAATCCCTTTGAGCTTAGCCCTGCCAGATTTGAGCAATTGAAGCTCTCAGTTGTGAGCTGAAAATCTAAAAATTTTTGCTTGAGAACAACTACACTTGTTGACTCTGAGTGAGCTGAGTGAGGGCTGAATAGGAAACTTTGACTCAGCTGAGTAAAAGTCTGACTAAGCTGAGTGAGTGAACTGGTTACTGTTCACTGAGTCAAACCGTAGAGTTGAGTTGACTCCCTGAATAGCTGAGTCAATCCTAACTCAGCGATTTACCGAGTTGAATCGGGCTGTTTATAACTGAAGCCCACACCAGCTGGGCTCACTGAACCCATAACTTGGGCTTACACCGAACCGAGCCCACTTCAACCTAAACTGGGTTTTACTTCTAGAGCAATTTCAGCCCACATAGATTAGCCTCCACTGCTGGGCTGTGCAACAAAACTCAGCCCATCTCAACTTACTCTAGGCTATACTCATTCAATTGCTGGGTTACACTTAGACCTTCCTGGGTTGCAAACAACTATTCCCTCAAAAACCAAACAACAAACCAAAACCCAACAAACCAAATGAAACCCAATAAACCAAACTAAGCCCACATAAGCCAAACTGGGCTTTGAGTTCAATTTGAGTTGATAAATCATGTCCGGATTCTGGTCCGCAACTGGGGATTCAAACAAATCCCTTAGAGAGCTTGCTTACGGGCATGCTTCACAGTATGAAACCCCCACAGACCATAATAATTCTAGGGAGTATTATGAGCCTTCTCAGGGCCCTGACCTTGAATACTCATACCCTAACCATCGTGAGCACATGTATCAGTCACCACAGTGGGGAGATGAACAATTTTATACTCCCCCGACTCCTTGTTTACAATCACTAATGGAAACGCTCATGGAGCAAAATGCTAGGCTTGAAATGAATGCAATGCATGATCATCCATATAGCAACATGTCTGAATTTCCCTTCTCTAGTGAACCATATGCACAACCATGTAATGATGATTCATATGAAACATGCATACCCACTATTAAAGACTCTCCCTCCATTGAACAATGTCACATGTTCTTAAAGATGAACCTGATTCATTTAGAAAAAAAAGAAGAAGAAGAATGGAAGGCAGTTCATGATAGAATGATTATTGTCCCTAATAAAGAAAATCTTGAAAATAGTGTTTCTCTTCCTACTCATGCAACGAACACTGAATATGAACCTAATCTAGAGGTAAATGAGTATACTAGAAATGCTAATAGGGAAATGCATTTTTGTTATGATGATGATGATGATGAATATGATATGTTAGAAGAGCATGTGTATGCAGATAATATGATAGAATCTTTGAGTTCAGAGACGTTAGGCGTCTCTTCTGTGAACCCTATGAATGATACCTCTTCTAACATTCATATATGTGATATGGATTCTGAGCTTGGTTTTGTGAAATTCTTCAGTGAATGTGAGCATGCTTCACAACTTGTTTGTGACTTAGGACAGGATGAATCTTCTCAAGACACTAATGTTCTTTTGGATCATGATATTATTGTTGTGTCCGATTCCCTGCCCATATCACAATATGTTGCCTGCTCTGATGATTATGACATGGTGATTGATGAATTGTTCTATGCTGGTGAACATGATTTACCCTTTTCCGACCTTAGGAAAGTATGTGATGGTGCAAATGATCTTATGCATGAAAACAACTTAGATGTACCTACTTTCTCTCCTAAGTCACAAATTGAAACTCCTCCACCAAACCTAGGTGTAGTTTGTAACAAAATTGCAAAACCAACTTTTCTGAAAATGCCTAATCTAGGCCTAGAACTTTGTGCTTCCCAAGTCCTCTTGGACTATTTCGCATCAAAGTACAACACCTTTAGGGAACCACAGTTGGTATGTGTATGTCTGCCTGTTCTTAGCAAAACTCATTTTGAGTTAGACTTTTTGCATGATGTACCATTAAAATTGCAAGATTTTGTGCTTTCAAACACACCCATTCATAAGTTTAGGTTTGGGGAAACTCCTTCACATTTGCAGTCTTACTTGCACTCTCATATTATATTTGTGTAAGGCTGTTAATGTTTGTATATATTTTCTATTGGGTTGATCCTCAACTCTTTAGATTGTTAGTGTATGGTAAATTTTTGTATATAATCTAGTAGGACTTGTTAAATTTTTCTTTTCTTGAAACGGTTGAGTCTTCTTGCACATATATTATGCTAATCCGATATGATCTCCACTGAGAATGATTGGATTCTAGCCTTGACTAGTGAAGCTCTAACCGTGCTCCGCCGACATACCGGTAATCTCTTCCCTTTTATCTTTTCAGCATAGTTCTCATGGTATGTGACTGTTTAAATTTTTCCTATCTGTTGACACATTGAGGACAATGTTTGATTTAGGTTTGGGGGTGCATTTGCATATTTTTGCATATAGAGTTTTTAGTCTTTTTAATCATATAGAGTTTTTAATCTTTTATTTTCTAAAAAAAAAAAAAAAAAAAAAAAAAAAAAAAAAAAAAAAAAAAAATTCAAAACTCTTTTTGTAAAAACCTCCAACTTTTAGAGATTTTAGAGTCACTAGCATGCTTCTAGCTATGTTTACATAGAGATTCTGACCGAAATAACAGAACTTGGAAGTACCGGAAAACGCAATCGGGTTCCTTAGTTGATTAGAGCGTTAAAGTTGGATTTAACCATACCGAGGGTGAATTAGGTCTTTGTTTAGATATTCGGTAGTAGAATTGTGATCACCCATAGTGGAGACTACCCATTTTACATCAAGTGAGGCACCAACCTTCAATTTTTTTGCAACTTTCTAGAAAAGCTGTTAGAGTGTGTGTCACCGTACATCAATTCCGGGTAGAATGGTGAGCTACCCAACTTCGCACCAATTTCAGCACTACTTTTGATCTCTTGAGTGCTAGTTTTTGTCAATCATGAGGGTGACGTCTAAAGATGAAAACTCCTTCTAAATACCGATTTGTAGTTAGCATCACTCTCTCTCAATCAAGCAAGACCCATAGAAACACATCATCGTCGACAAAGCGGAGCAACATCAAATATTT
Organism: Papaver armeniacum; assembly: GCA_023531295.1. Classification (NCBI taxonomy): domain Eukaryota; kingdom Viridiplantae; phylum Streptophyta; class Magnoliopsida; order Ranunculales; family Papaveraceae; genus Papaver; species Papaver armeniacum. The sequence goes on along the minus strand of JAJJWW010000796.1, from coordinate 242,669 downwards.
GAAGAAAAGTTGATATAGTCCAAGGTTATGTACAACAAAGAAAAATAGGATGAGAATTAATAAAATTTATAAAATCAAGACAATACAAGTTGTGGAAAAATTGAGTGATATAATCCTTCACCCATGGAGTTAGTTGTTTCATTGTTTATATTTTCTTTTCATGTAAAGTAAATTATAAAGTCAAAAAAAAAAAAAAAAAAAAAAAAAAAAAAAACAAAAAATCAAAAAAATCAAAAAAATATTGTAGTTCATTTTTATTTTTTATATACCACCATGGTAATGAAGAGTTCAAGAAGAAAAATCCAAACAACAAGGAAATTGAGTATAAAAGTTAAAAATTGTCAAGTTTTGTGAAGTTTAGAAGTTCGTCATCAACAAACTGAAGACCGAAGACCGAAGATTGAAGACGTTTCTATGGTTCTTATGAGAGAGTGATATTAATTGCCGATCGGGTGAGAAGTGAGTGAGTACTCCCACCCCTTACTAATGATTGATTTCCTTTCTTAGAGATCATCAGAAAAATATTCTTTTTGTCCACACCTATGTGGAGTCTCCAGATTTTACTTCGGAAGGTTATCCTTCTTACCTACAACGTGTGCAGGATTTCTCTCTTTACTCCTCCCTGCACACATGAGAGACTAAAAAAGCAATCTTTTTGAGTGCAATTATCATAAAACCCTAATGGTGAGGCAGAAGTTGAGACTTATGATCACAATCGAATCCGAATTCTTTCATATAGTATGGTTACTTCTCGCTCAGCACTTAAGGATGAGAATGCGTTCTTTGGTAGTTCTAACTTCATGTTACTAGCACGCAGAAACTCTATGTACTCATAGCTTCTTGGATGCTTGAGACTCTTTTACACTCTGAAGTTGGAGAAGGTTTTGTGGGTACACCTCTTGTAAACCCTCACGAGACTATAACTCGTCCACTAGGGACACCTAGGGGTTTAAAGGCTTAGTGCATAAGCTAAATGCATTCGAGAGACCTGCGACAGGGGTATAGTTAGGATTTCTTCATTTCTGTTTCACTTGAGGACAAGTAAAATTCAGGTTTGGGGGTATTTGATGAGTGCCAAATAGTGCATATTTATACACCTTTTTATTGGCATTTTACTCATCTTTTGCGCTTAGAAATCAGATATTATCCCGTTTCGTGTTTTCTTTGTTTTCAAGAATAAATATTTGCATTAATTAATTTTGTGTTTTTAGGTACTAAATAAAGTCCGGAGAAATTGAGGAGCCAAAAGAGCGAAGAATTGGAGTCAAACATCTATGGAGTAGATAGCCAAAGCCCGCGCGCGAATCAGTTGCAACCCAACAAGGAAAACATGGGCTAGAGCTACCCACGACCCGGATCCGAGCCCGTCTCTTCTGAGACGTTGAGATTTCTTTCTCCCTCATCCAACGGTCGCTGCCTCCACGTGCATCGAAGATAGCTGCTCCCGTGCAACACCAGATCACACCAAAACCGTCTACATCTCTGAGCCGTTCAGATTTCACTCCTATGCATCCTACGCTCGCTAGGCCATTCCCATCATCTCCCGCTGTTCATGCTTCACAGCAAAATGACCACACCCTATACCCCCATCGACAAACCCTAATCCCAACTTCATTTTCTCTTTCTTCTTCTCCTCCCTCACCCCGACAGAGCTCTGCTCTCCACCTCCTCTTCCCCGACCATCTCTGCAACTCCATCACCACCACCATCTCCTCTGCCGTTCTTCCCGACACCACAGTCACCAGCAAACGATGCACCACCCCTTACCGTCTCTCTACCTAGTTCATAGCTTCTTCCCTAGAAGCTAAGATCGAGACAGAGAGAACTAGGGTTAGGGTTTCGCGAGCAGAGGGAGCAAGCGTCAACTCAGAGCCGAATTGACAAGAGAGAGGACTGAATCGAGAGCATGGGTAAATGGGTATGAATTTAATTGTTATTTTAAAGCAAACTTAGGGTTTGATATTTTGGGGGATTTTGCATGTATAAATAGAAGGTGTATTTGGATGTTTGAGGCACGCCCAGGCTAGCTAGATGCTTCAATTAGGTTTTATTTGTAGTTTATTTTCTGTTTTTCATGTTCTAAATTATTTTCTAGGGTTGAGATGAAACCCATGGTCTGTTGCTAATATTAGTTCATGTGTTGATAATTGTTCTTGATTGAGCTTAATTGTTTAGGATAAACTTAATTTGACACTTCAAAGATATTACTTTCACAAAGGTCTATCAAGTATTCATTGTAGTCGAGCATTTCTATGATTGAATGTGTAGCAATTCATCCTTCAGTGTTTATTATTGATCTTTAGACTAATTGTGCCCTGAGAAGACAATTAGTACTATGGAAAAATACTCTAATTGCAATTAGGATATCCATTTTAGGATGAGTTTGATCACCTGAGTAATGAACTGATTTAAGATTAGTTGTACTGTGATAAGACAATTAATACTAGGGATTAGCTAATTGCTTTAGTTGATAACAAACTATCCATAGAAACCCTGGAGAAATGGCAAACTTGCCATTTCAAGGGACAAGAACTTCATCAAACTTGAACTGAATTAGCTGAGATTAGGCGGTGGATTCGATACTCTAGTGCCTTATAATCTAGTCATTCCTTAGTTAAAGTCACAAAACACATTGTCGTATCGACACCCAACCTCAATATTGTGTTACATTACTTAGAAACTCAGTCTAGCAAGCCTTGATCAATACAAGAGCACCACAAGTCTCTGTGGTTCGACCCGCACTTGCTCAGTCCTACAACCAAGACACCGTGCACTTGCGGTATTACCGTAGGCCATAAAACACACATCTTCGGGCCTACCATTAACCTTAACATTTGTCCAACACAACTTAAAATAAATAAACTAGAGAATGCATTTATTCACGACCACGTCCACGACCACGACCCCGTTTAGGAACACCACCACTGCTACTACCTTCACCACCACGACCACTGCGATCCCTCTTTTGTCGGATTCATCTTGGCTTGTGCTTCCCTCCTAACTTTTTCTTCCCTCTTTGCTTGACCTCGGCTTGCACGAACAATTCAGTGGCATCCTCATTGTCAACATTGCTAGCAAAGTCAATTTGCTTACTTTGCTCTTCAATTGACGAAGGCTCTCCTCTTTCTCTTGCGCAACACATCACCTTCACAAGGGTCTTCAAATGCTCCTTTTATTTTCAATTAAACAACAAATAATTAATAGAATGATTCGATAATGTAATCTTAAAACAATAAGAGCGAGCAAGTCAAAAATACTTACAATGCTCTTAAGACTTGTTGTTGGGTCTTTCGATGCCATCTTCTTCTTACAAGCCAATTCTTCAGCAGTCAGTTCCCTAATCACAGTAGAACGAGCCCAACCCAAGTACCACGTCATGTATTTCTCACTAGCTTCATGACCGGTGGTCACCTCGTCCAAAAGACTCACATCGATTTTACGTCCACGTCTATCGTTCCAATGTTCTTGAACTGGTGCTGGAGTGTAAGAGACGTTAATAGTTTTTTGGGACGTGGTGCATTCAGCCCTATTCATAGTAATTAAAGAACGAATTTTCTTCATCGAAATGAGGTTCTTCTTGGACGTAGCCCAATTGTCGCATTACCCGATGTGGATCGCACATTGAATATCCACCGGAGCACAGCAACAAGGGTCCATAGTATAATGCAACTTCATCTCTCCTTTGGATTAAACCTTGAGTTCTAGCATCTTGATACAAATCAAATATCACCTCCTCCGCAATCAATTTGTCGATGGCGATTCGGAGTTTGATAAGATTTTGTGGCATATCCTTAACCTGAGTACCCTTAAAACTGTACCTTTAGGCTCTTGGCTTATTAACCGCAACATTCGCATCCACTTTGATGTAGGAGTTGGCTTTCACCAAAGAAGGGAAGTGCAAATATATCCAAACCTACGCAAAAAAAAAAAGTTTAGTAAGAATCTTATCTTACGAGACTTTTGCAAATATAAATGCTTCAAACAATAAAATTACCTGGAAGAGACATATGTTTCCTTGAACTTGCACAGTGAGTGCCCTAGAACCCTTTGTTAACTCATTGTTCAAGAAGGCGATCACCGCAGTACCCCAAGAATACTCATGCATCTTATCTAAGGGATCAAATAGTTGCATATAATCGGCGTCGACCAAGCTTCCTAAGTGTCGGGAAGATACATTTGCCCAAAGACGTATAGCAAATAAGCTGACGCGGTAGCATTGATTCGCATCGGGTTCACCCTTCCTTCCTTAACAAAGATTTTCTTGGTCTCACATAATGTGTTCCTCAACTTCTTTAGATTAAACTTCTTGCTTAGACGACCATCCTTCTTCTCAAGTATAGCCTCTGTCTCAATCTGATTCCAACCGAACAATTTCTGGCTCAATTTGTAAATATCCTTGAAATCAAAAATATCATCGAAGCCCTCACTGACTGTTTTTCCCTCAACCTCGAGGCCTAGAATTTGATGAGCATTATCGGGAGTTATCGCCATCTCACCGAATAGGAATAACATTGTATCAGTCTCTCCGTAGAACCTCTCACAGAATGCAGATACGGTAACTCTATCATGCTCAAAATTCGAACTCTCCACCGCAGGCCACAACCCGGAGTTCTTGACAATCACTTGCACCTCCACACATTCATCCTTAAGATCCCAAGTCTTAGTCATTGAACATGAAGCTTGGCGCCTCATGAGATGGACGGCATGCTTGTGATCCTAAATACCAAAAAAACACTTGACACAAGTTTAAGATAGATACACACTTGAATAAAAAACAATGACGGATTAAGATTACTTACGATAGTATTATGGATCATACATGCCCATGAGTCTTTGTATCCAAAAATAACATTTCCACCATCTCTTGGGGTCCCCATTGAAGACTCATTATTTTTCATTGTAACCATCAAGTGAGGGACAAGCATGTGGGAATTAGATGGTTTAGTGATCACCCTCTTCTTCTTTCCGGTTTCAGTTGAAGTTAAAGCTTCGGTTTGTTGAACAATAGCTAGAGTTTGTTCTCCATCTCCATCTCTATCTCCTCCTTCTTTTTCTTCTTCTTCTTCTTCTTGTTCCACTGCCTCTTCAACAATTTCATGTTCGATATCCTTATCGTTATCTCCATTAACATCATCATCATCATCATTACCTCCTCCAACATTAGGCATGTCCTGATCACCATCTTCATCATCATCATTGTTACCTCCTCCAGCAGCCGAAGTTCTTTCATCAACATTATCATCATCACCTCTTCTACCAGATGGAATTGATTGGTCTTCATCTGGAGTGTCGTCTGAATCACTGGGTTCCGATGGTGGTTCAGAATCATTCGTTACACGGATCTTGAGCGTTCCCGGCTGAACGTATGCCCCTCGATGTGTTGAAGTCAAGAGTTTTTCACCAACACGAGGAGGTCTTGAAGGAGGACTAAGAGCTTTCAGAGCTGCTTTCTTCTTTGCCTTTTGCAACCCAAACAAGAACGAATAAGAAAAAAAAATATAAGTCGGCAGGGTCGTCAAATACAACCAATCCGGCGGAACAACGGCCGGAAGGTTCGACTAAAACATATATGCCGGCTAAACAATAGCCGACGGGGTATCATTCAAATAACCTGCCGGCTTATAACAAATATAACACAAGGATTTTCCACATTACAGGTCGGCAAGGTCTATTACCCATACATTGCCGGCTAACATACAATCGGAATGGTTTTGACAAAATACCATTCCGACTTTCATACTTAAAGGCATCAGGAGACGCAAAAAAAAAATTGAACACATCCGGCAAGGTTAAAGTTCACAACCGACCCGGCTAACAAAAAATAATAGAAGCCGACAAGTGCTTCAACCTAATACCTTGCCGGCCCTGCAAGTAGCAGTTACAGATACTAAGTAGCCGGCAAGTTCTTCAACCTAATAGCTTGCCGGCTTCTTCAACCTAATAGCTTGCCGGCCAACCTTAAATATGAAATGTCGGCAGAATCGATAGCATTATACCATGCCGGCCAAATAACTTCAAATTGAAACATTCAATTTTTCTAACCTAATTTGACAAGCAAACATGAAATTGAAGTACTGGAGTGAGTTTAAGTAGGCCCTTACTTTCTTAATCGCACCATTTCTCGTGTTTCAGCGACTGCAAATTCTCCTTCTTCAACCGATTTTTTCTTCACTTTATTTTGAACCAAACTTGCAATTCCAAGGTTATACTCATTGGGTTTTCGATTAGCGTCTTTCATACGACTTGCTCTAGGTCGTGGCGGATCCATTGTTGAAGATTAATCGGAACTTTTGAATCGAAGATTACGACGAATTAATCGACGAGTTTCGGTGGCGGGGGATGGAGGAGCCGGTAATGTGTTTGAGGAGGAGAAGAAGAAGAGAAGAACATGAAATGAAGAGAATAAAAACTGATTTAGGGTAGTAATTTAATTAGAGTAATAATGGGAAAGGGTATATTTGTAACTTTACCCATAGGCCACCCCCTTTGCGCTTAAAAAAGAGTCCACTTAAAATTGGGTATACCCCAATTAATCTGGGTATATCCCAATCTCGCCATGAATAAAAAAACCCGGCTAAATTGGGACCTATGCCCATTAATTTGGGCATACGACTACAGGACAAAAAAGGTCATTGAAAAGTAAAAAAAAAAACACCCCTTATCCAATTATTTTAAAAAATGGCTAATTTACCCCTTAATTAATTAGCGCTAATCGGGTGATTAATTGATGTTTAATCAAATTAAACTAAAAATTAACTAATCTTGATTCTTCATCAACACGTGATTTTTTTTTTTTTTTGGAAAAAATCAAACCAGAATCGGTTTATGTTCGTGCTCTCATAAACCGATTATGGGTTAATTTTTTCAATTCACAAAAAAAAAAACCAGAATCGGTTTTACAAATGTACAGAAAAAACTGATTATGGGAAAGAAAAAAATATCATAATTTAAATCATACTCGATCAGAAAATGAGTATGATTTCATACTCGATTTCAGTTCGCGTATAAATTCATATACTCATTTTGAGATCGAGTATGAAATCATACTCGTTTTGAAATTGTGTAAAATCATACTCATACTCATTTTCAATTTGGGTATAACCAGAATCGGTTTACACGATACACACATAAAAACCGATTATTGACATTGCACAACAGGAATCGGTTTATAAAAGTGCTCATGTAATCCGATTCTAACAAAAAAAAAGATACAAAAAATTGTGAATTTTTTCTTACAACAATCGGTTTACTCAACACATATAAAATCTGATTCTAGCGTTATACATAAATAATCGGTTTTTATAAGTGCTAATGTAATCCGATTATGGGCTAAGCGGTTATGAATTCAAATGGTAGACAATCGGGCTATGTGGACATTAACATTAACCGATTCTGGTTCAAATTTCTCGAACCACAAAACATATCCAGGACAATCGGTCTTTGTGGGCATGAACATAAACCGTTTCTATTTGCAATCGAATCACATGTACATTAACGTTAACCGATTCTGGTGAACCCGGAAAATCAATTTTTGAGCGATTGCATGTTACTAAACCTAGTTTAGATTGAGAAGAAGAATCAGTTGAAGTGGAGATGAAAATAAATTTGATTTTGATTTTAGTTTTTAGTTTTTAATTTTATGATTTTGATTTTGGTTTTTAATTTTATGATTTAAGTTCTATGATTTTGATTTTAATTTTTAATTTTATGATTAGGATTTAATGGGGACAAATTTGTAGTATTGGTATTTGATAAAATGTAAGTTGGTAGTTTCATCTCTTAATAAAAAAAATTTGTCAAATAGTGTAGGTCCAAATTAACCTGGCATTTTTAGGGGCGACCCCAAACGAATTAGGGGCGACTTTTTTATTCCCAGCCCATATACACCGTTAAGGGATGTCCAAAAACGCGGAGAATATGTTAATGCCCTTACATAATCGGAAGCTATTTTGTGCCCGATTATTATAAAGCAATCGGAAGCTTAGTAACGATATTATACTACCGATTAATCGATTTTGTGCCTAACGCGTATCTTGCTTCTATAACAATCGGTAGGACAAACAACCTCACGAGACTACCAATTGTTAAAGTATAGAAATAAGCAAAATTGGTGATTTCGCCAAGGAAGAAATTTGGGGCAACTTTATAATCGGAAGTCATATTAACTACCGATTATTCTAGTTCCCAAATTCGAAAAAAATGACAATTCTGCAAAAACAAAATTTGGGGCAACTGTATAATCGGAAGTCATATTAACTACCGATTATTATAGTTATCAAATTCGAAAAAATTGAGATTTCTGCAAAAACAAAATTTGGGGAAACTGTATAATCGGAAGTGAAAATACTTCATTTGCCTACCGATTATACAGTTGCCCCAACAAAATAGAGCCGTTGGAACTCTAAACTCTATATAAGGATTGTATCCTCTTACTCTCTATGGAACACAAATACCTTTAAACTCTCTCCAACATCATCTTCAACATAATGACCCAACCATTCATTAATCCTACGGAGTTCACGATTATGTAGGCGCTATGTTCAATTCTATCCGAGACGAGGAGAAGAACGCAGGCAAGGAGGCATAATGAGTATGAGTTATTTGGGGAAAATTCACGAAAAATTCTGTGCCGACACCCGTAACCCAAACAACCGTCACTCTGCTGATCTTTTCTGCCGTGTTGGTTCAATAAACAGACACGTCGAAGAATTCGTCCATTTAACTTATCTTGTGAATCAATATCGATTGAGGGGTGAAACCAATGATGAGGTTATAGAACGATCTCTCGGGGAATGGCAGAGATGTAAAAGATCCAGCTTCCGTTATGAAGCTCATTTTAGAATCCTTAGGGCGATGGAAATATTTAATCCGTTCAGGACTCGTCCAACACGTCCGCGACGCTAATGACAATACCTTGTAATAGAATTGCCGGAGTTTAATGTAAAATTATGATGATGTGTAGGTGATATTGTTATGAATTTCAAAATATTTATGAAAATAAGAAGTTTTAATTGTTGATCTTACTACCGATTATACTTCAACGGCTAGTTTGTTCAAAAGAAACTAGTCGTTCCTCGAAAACCACACACGATCAGTTGATAATACATATTGATAAAACTCCGATTATACTACTCTAATGAAACTGAGAACTCTGTTGACAAGACATCTTATAATCGGAAGTATATAACAATAAATATGTACCGATTACGCATAATCGAGTGCTTTGTTCAAACATTTCCTACCGATTGTGTGTAATAATTGTACGTAATTTCAGTACAGTCTTGTAAAACTATGCATCAACGGCCATATTTTCAAAAAAAAAAAGAGACGTTGGGACTCTCATCTATATAAGGAGGGCAAACTCTTCTTATTTATGCACCAAACAACACATATATAGCATCGTGTATTCTACAAATAGATTTTCCATCGTCTACTCTTGTGAATTCATTCTATATCTCAACTTATAAGCATGGCAACGTTTGACGCAGCTGAAGATTTGGTCATTGTGAAAACATGGTATCGTGAAACAATACGTGAAGATGTCATAGCAGGAAGGTTAACACCCGAAGTCTTTTGGGAGGGGGTATATAGCCAATTTGTGCGAGAGTATGGAAATCCAAAGCAAAGATCACTCCAACAAGTTCATGATCGTTTCCGACTTGTCCAAAAAGGGGTAAATGATTACATAACGATACAAAAGAGGATGTTTAACACTAGCCACTTAAGCTTGTCGATCCAACAATTTGTAAGTATAATGCTCGGTTATTCTTTTTAAATAACACCGGGTGTCTAATCTTTCTTACTAAAACGAAGTTGACATTATTTTATGTTTTTTTATGTAGGAGACACTCACAAAAGGACAGTACTTAGTAGAAAAGAGTGAAGAATTCACTTATGATGGAAGTTATGAATTCCTGAAGTCCGTCGCAACAGTATAAATGTTGATTGATGGTTACAATCAGAAGTTATTATTTTATATTGTCTACCGATTCTGGGAAGATTTTCAGCTTTTTTGTCAGACTTTGGTGACAATCGGAAGTTTATGCAATATGTTGTCTTCCGATTCTGGGAAAAATTTCCAGTTTATTTTTTGTCAGAGTTTGGTGACAATCGGATGTGACAACCATTAGCAACTTTAGACATTTTCCAATCTTTACTTTCCTTACCATCGGGATTATAGAAGACAATCTTAAATGGGCATCCAATCTTCTTTGTATGAGTTCGGTACTTCTTCCTCTCCGTCTTCCTTACATACTTATTATTCTTTCCCTCGTGACTCTTTTTCTTCCCACCTCGCTCACAAACCATTTCAATCCTAATGTCCTTCACGCAAGGGTTCTGAACTACCACACACATCTTCTCTTTTGCCTTGTTCATAAGCCATTCCTTTGCTTCCTTCTTACTTCCAAATATCTAAATGCGCATATAACAAACCAAAAAAAAAATAAGCATAACCATCTAACATACATGATTGGAAAAATAAAAGATAATTCATGAACATACCAAATTATTTGCATAGTGTAGGGAAGTATCAGGCCTCAAATAATAATCGTCATCAACGACTACAACAGCTTACGCACAACAACAACAAGTGATGCATTAGCAATCGGAAGTAAGTTTAGATAATAAGTAACCGATTGTAACACAATCGGTAATTTAATACTATACAACATAATCGATTTTAGACAATCGGTAGTCATGCACGAATATAGTCTACCGATTAACAACATACACAAATGAACATTTCTTCTGTATAAAAAGATTCAATAATCGGAGGGACTATAAATTAATAAAACAACCGATTATTAAATATCAAGATTTACGAGTATTTCATTTTTTGGAGAAATTTGTATTTGGGGCGACGTTATATATCGAAAGTTTATTATGTATACAACTTCCGATTGTGAGAAATTGAAGCTTTCAATTTGGGGATTTTTTTAATATTCGGCATATTAATACATCAAAATATATCTGATTGTGGATAATCGTAGATTTTGTAATAATTTAACTACCGAATATATGTCGTTCATGTCATTCAAAAACACACACAAACGCACATAACATGGATAACATGGGTATTAGAGTTTGTTAACAACATACCTGTATGTTTGATGAATCGTTAGCTTCGATCTCGGGTGATTCTCCATTTCTTTCCATGAAAGCGTCGTCTAGGGTTTCATCTCCATCAAAGTTTGTATCATTCAACATATACCCCAAATCGTCATCTCTAAACGGTAGTGAACCTTGAACTTCAACAACTTCACGTCCTTATTCGTACTCATCCATGTTTATTGAAGTTGGCAACAATTGGGAGTTGGCGACATATACCCCCTTCTTCTTCTTTTTTTCCTCTTCTTCTCTCACTCAATCGGAAGATATCTCACAATGACCCAATTTTTTTTTCGGAATACTAATATATAGACCCCAGCCTACCGATTACAAGAGTTTGCTTCCGATTATTTTGTTAAACTATCGATTATTATTTTGGCTACCGAATATTCTAGTTTTTGGCAACGGTTGAATCCGGGGACACTTATAATCGGTAGGGTTATAAGTTTTATCATCTACCGATTATGGCAGATTTCAAAATTTCGCAAAAAATGATTTGAGCAAAAACTCATTTTGGGGCAACCTATAATCGGTAGGGTTATAAGTTTTAAACTCTACCGATTATGGTAGATTTAAAAATTCATCACATGAAGGATTTTAGAAAAAACTCATTTTGGGGCAGCCAATAATCGGTAGGTTTTGGAACCAATTTGACGTTCGATTATGGCTACATCCAAATCACGAACCACATGGTTATGCCTGGCTATGTACCCTCTAAACCTATGGATTTTGGCACATGTTGGATTTGGGGCTTTATATAATCGGACGGTAATAAGTAATAAACCCTACCGATTATGGTAGATTTCAAAATTCATCACATGAGGGATTTTAGAAAAAACTCATTTTGGGGCAACCTATAATCGGTAGGTTGTGGAACCTATTTGGCCTACGATTATGGCTGTATCCAAATCACGAACCACATGGTTATGCCTGGCTGTGTACACTCCAAACCAATGGAATTTGGCAAGGGTTCGATCTGGGGCTCCTTATAATCGGTAGGTTGTTAAGTTGTTAACTCCACTGATTATGGTATATTTAAAATTCCCTTACATGAAGAATTTTAGAAAAAACTCATTTTGGGCAATCCATAATCGGATGGTTTGGTAATATATTTAACTGCCGATTAACGCTGCATCCAAAACACGAACCAAGTGGTTATGGCTGGCTGTGTACACTCAAAACCAAGGAATTTGGCAAAGGTTGGATCTGGGGCTCGTTATAATCGGTGGTTATATAATTATATACCCTACGGATTATGGTAGATTTCAAAATTCATAACGTGAAGGATTTTAGAAAAAACTCATTTTGGGGTAACTTATAATCGGTAGTGTATGTAACCTATTAGGCTTCTGATTATGGCTACATCCACAGCTCAAGCCAAGTGGTTATGGTTGGCTCTGCACCCCTCAATACCTATGGAATTAATGGGCATAGGCCCAATTTAGCCAGGTAAAAAAAGCTGGCATTTTTAGGGGAGACCCCAAATGAATTAGGGGCGACTTTTTTTATTCCCAACCCATATACAATGTTAAGGGATGTCCAAAAATGGGGAGAATACGTTAATGCCCCTACATAATCGGAAGCCATTTTGTGTCCGATTGTTAATACTAAATCGGGAGTTAAGTAACGGAAAGATACTACCGATTGATATGAAATTTGTGCTAAATGCGTATTTTGGGCTATTATTAATCGGAAGTTAATGATATATTCATTTACTACCGATTATAGGCTCAACCAAACTTCAAAAAATTGAGAATTTTTTCAAAATCTCATTTTGGGGCAACTCTGTATTCGGTAGTTATATGAACTGTCTTGACTACCGATTATTGTAGGATATTTGCAAAGAGAGCCACTGTATAATCGGAAATTAGGATTTTACCTGATTTACTACCGGTTATAGGCTCAACCAAAATTTAAAAAATAGATGATTTTGACAAAATCTCATTTTGGGACAACTCCATATTCGGTAGTTATATGATTTAACTTGACTACCGATTATGGTAAAATATTTGCAAGAAGAGCCACTATATAATCGGAAGTTAATGATATATTCATTTACTACCAATTATAGGCTCAACCAAAATTAAAAAAATTTAGAATTTTTTCAAAATCTCATTTTGGGGCTACTCTATATTCGGTAGTTATATGACTACCGATTATGGTAGGATATTTGCAAAGAGGCAACTGTATAATCGGAAATTAGGATAACTTTATTTACTACCGATTATAGGCTCAACCAAAATTCAAAAAAATTGAGAATTTCTGCAAAATCTCATTTTGGGGCTACTCTATATTCGGTAGTTATATGACTACCGATTATGGTAGGATATTTGCAAATAGGCCACTGTATAATCAGAAGTCGAGATAACTTTACTTACTACCGATTATAGGCTCAACCAAAATTAAAAAAAATGAGAATTTTTGAAAAATCTCATTTTGGGGCTACTCTATATTCGGTAGTTATATGACTACCGATTATGGTAGGATATTTGCAAAGAAAGCCACTGTATAATCGCAAGTTAGGATAACTTCATTTACTACTGATTATAGGCTCAACCAAAATTCAAAAAATTGAGAATTTTTGCAAAATCTTATTTTGAGGCTACTCTATATTCGGTAGTAAAATAACCTAACTTCACTACCGATTATGGTAGCATTTTAGCCAAAGGTCTATTTTAATCGGGAGTCAAGATAACTTTTTTTGCTACCGATTATAGGATAATCAAAATTCAAAAGATAAATGATTTTATTTCGGGGATGCTTTATAATAGATGAACTAAATTGACTCCCGATTGTGGATTAACTTCCCGATTATAAAGTTATCTATCGATTATAAAGGGTAGTTTGGCCATTAAAAAAATGGAAGATAAGGTAGCTTAGATTTATGTTTGGGTGACTTTTTTTGTCTTTTAGTGTCGCCTCTAATTCGTTTGAGGTCGCCCCAAAAAATGCCAGGTAAAAAAACTAGTAATAGAAATATTTTGGTTTTTGTAAAAAGGAAAAAAAAAAAAGCTACTGTCATTTCACTACCCTGCTTTACTCTTTCCCCCAGGCTCAGAAATCTCAAAAATCTATTCTCTATCAGAAACCCTAGATTCTCTAATATTTCTCTGTGAATCTTTCTTTCTCTCTTCAAGTTTTGAAGAATCTGATGGATTATATCAAGTTAAGTTTTCTGATATTCCTCTGTGAAACATTCTATCTTTTTTTCTTCAAGTTTCTCCCAAAATTCAAGGGGTGGGTTTCGACGGATCATTTCAAGATGCTTCCTGAAGAGATTACTCTAGAGATTTTAAGTCGACTACCAGTCGATTCTGTTCTTAATTGCAAGTTAGTACGCCCAAATTGGAGAGGTCTTGTTACTCATCATCCATCGTTCTCTAACATTCACTTGCAACATCTTAATCGTGCTGTTGCTGATTCCGGTAAGTTGGGGTTTATTGCTCGTAATGGGATTAAAAATCTTTTCTATTTTGAATATAGTGTGAATCATGAACAGTCATCTACAGTACCAATTGAGAGAATTACAAGGATGAATTTTACCCCTCCATCGGGTTTTAAGATTGTTGGTTCCTGTAACGGTTTGGTCTGTCTTGTACGAGGTCCACATGTTTGTATTTTTAACCCAATCACCAAGGAGTATGTTATGCTTCCAAAAATTAAGGCAGATTGTTGTTATATTGATGAATGTTATAGTTATGGGACGAGAAGCTTTGGTTATGTTGAGTCAACTAATGAATACAAAGTTGTAGCAATGTATCTGCCGAGGCTTAGTCCTCTAGAAGTCCACATTTACACTCTAGGCAGTGGCAATGGATGGAGAAGCCTAGGAAACTTCAATTCTGATTTTGGTCTCTATTATAATTGGAATGAACCTGGTGTCTTTCTCAGTGGAGTTCTTTATTGGATGGCCATTGAATTAAAAAGGATTATCACCTTCAATTTGGCTGAGGAAGTTTTTTGCCAAGATCTTGCACCACCTCCTTTGCCACCAGGGGGTGATTGGCTTAATAATAGGATAGGGGTGTTGAATGGGTGTTTGTCTTTTTCCATTAGTCTATGTATTGAAAAAGTCAAACATTATGACATATGGCTATTGAGAAAGAAGAATGACAAGAAAACGGGAGAGGAATATCAGTCGTTGGGGTGGAGTAAAGAGATTAGGATTGACGAAAGCAATTTACTTGCCATTACGAAGAGTGATGTTGTTTTGACTTACAAAGACAACTATCTCAACATTTACGATACAAAAACTTCTACCTCGAAAAGCCTTGTGAAGTTTGAGAATTGGTTTCTCCAAGTATCCCCTCACAAGAACACCTTAGTTTCATTGAAAGAGTTAGGGGAAGAAGATGTAAAAACAATGGGGTCAGTCGAGACGGAGGAGCCAAGAAGCTGTGATTATGCTTTCAAGCAAAAAGGGACCCCTGGATACTTATTCTTATAAACTGGTAATATTCGTTGAGTTTTTGAAGTAGTATTCATATCAGTTTATAGACTTTTGATTTTTTATTTCTGAAATTAGATACCCAGTAACCTTTGTGTTAACCTAATGCTATTGGCACTGTCTTAGGGAGTTATATATATTGTAAGTTACTTTTATACTGTGTTTGTATCATCCGTCCAACTTTGTACTTGTGTGTTTTATAATTGGATTAAGCTATGTTGCTTTGTTGATTGTGCATTTTGTTAGTGACTCGACTTTTATTCAATGGAAGCATTTGATGTATATGATTAGTGACTTATTTCTTTTATGCTCGGAATCAAGGAAAGTGATGTATATGCATGAAAAATCAAGGAAAGTGAGAACTTTCCAGGTAGTAAGGAATACTTACTTCTTAACTTTATCTGATAGACAATTTTAGGGGTTCAGTTCTTATAACTTTTCATATTTCCGTTTAGTGTTTTGATACTGTTTACAGAAAGTGGTAGTTTGAATAGAAAGCTGCACTATAAGTTTCCCTGTGATAGGTTACATGATTTATGTTTCAATTCTATTGTTAACCTCAAGGTCGGCAACCAACGTAATTGGTATGTCTTCCAGTAATGCTACATTTCCATCTCCATGGGAAGGATCAGTTAGCACCTTGCAGACTGCTAGTGCAATTTCAGTTTTGGTCAATGTGGCTAGTGATGGCTCGAACATACAACAAGTTGGTGCAGGTCATATTAGACCATTCTAGTTATGGAAATCCAATGTTGCATAATTCGTTGTCCTAGTTCCACTACATTTTGAAAAAATTTCAGCTGTTGGCTTCATGTCCTAGATTTCTGTGGCTTGTCAATTTGTCTGATATTTTTGGAAGTCGTAAGTGTATTAAGCTATAAGTGTGCTTGATGCGGCTTGTTCCTTGAAAAGAGATTGTATTTCAGTTATCTAGCAGCTAAAATTGTGTCTATAATCTGCTAAGAAGTAGCCTAATTTTGGAGAAAGCTATTAAGAATATTTCATGAAAACTTCTTGATAGTGCAAACTTCTTACATTCGGCTACTTCGATGAGTAAAGAGCAAAATTTGCTTATTGCACCAAAGGGGCCAAAGCTCAAAATTCCCACTGCAGATCCAACAAAATTTCTTCCTCCGGGACGTGTCAGTGCACTTGATTCTGCTGTGGTTAAGCTTCAGAAAGTTTATAAGAGTCACCGGAGTCGGACGAATCTCGCAGATTGTGCAGTTGTGGTGGAGGGGATTCGGTAAGCAATTAGCATCACTATTTCCTAATCTAGTTTTTCAAATGCTATTGCATTTTTGGATTCTTAATGCTGACTTAATTTGGTCTCCACTAAAATGTTATAGGCGGGATGTTGGACTTCGCACTTTCAAGCGGAGTTCGGTATCTTTTTTCAACATTGAGAAACCAGATGCAACTAATTCATGATGGGAGTGGGCAAGTACAAGAGATGCCAAGGTACTCCTCACTCAACTAACCATACACAGTCTTAAGGAGTTTTGTCTGTAGTTGCTTAGTTTCCTTACTGGTAGTTTTGGACCAATTTTGTATAAAGAGGAATATTAGATTGGACCATTTTCTCTTTCTTTCTGTGGCGGGCTCTGTTGTTCAAAAAATCAGTTCTGGTCGAAGAATCACATATACATCACTATACACCATTCTACTTTTGGAAAACTGCCATCATAGTTCTTTCTTCTAGTTCCTACTTTGTCTTCCCCATAAAGTCCATCATCTTCTGTGAATAGTCCAGATGTTTGCTTCATGTCTAAAATTGTTGTGGCTTGTCAGTTTGTCTGATATGTATGAAAGTCCTTAGTTAGATTTTGAAGCGTCTCATCTTTTGTGGTTTTGTTTTATGGCTTTTCTTAGTGCAGGGGAACAAATGGCGGAAGCTAAAGGAATGCAGAATTTAGAGCAAGTATTGGAGATCAGTATATGGGAGAGACTTGGTAAAGCTACTATGTTAGATTTTGAAGCGTCTCATCTTTTGTGGATTACATTGTCGTCATTGCATCGTACTGATCCTGGTAGTAGCACTGATCAACTCGGAGATGTGTTGAAAAAGAACTGTCATTTTGTGGAGATTAAGTAAGGTCTGCACTTTTTTCTCTGTTTAGATCATTCAGTAGGTTATATAGGTGCTGCCAAGCTCCAAACTCTGGTTGTTGGTATCATCAGTCAACTACTTACTATTGACTACATGAGCATCTGCTGTAATGTGTGGAATCTTTTTCAAATTCGAATTGCGCATGAAATGGATGAGCGATTTTTTGAGCGTATCATGGTACTCTTGGAGCATTTGTTTGATCATGTTGTATACAATATATATATATATCCATTCTTGTTGTTTATACCCTTGCTGATGCTCTGGTACTCCTGTTAATCCAGTCTTTTTGTTTTGCTAAGTATTGCTCTTTTTTTTATGCACGTTGACTTATGTGTACTATTTGGTGGATGCAGGTAACACTGAATTCAGGGGGAGCTGTATTTTTTGGGTTATTTAGCAGTCCGATGAATCATGAATCATTCCGGGGAGAGGCTGCTGCCATTAACAAACTACCGTCGTCAAGGATGGCCACATAGTCAGAGGGCTTCGTTTATGAATTTGCAAAATGGATGGGAGTTCGAACACCACAAACGTATATTGTACAATACCCCATCAAGGCATCAACTGCTTCAGTGTCTTTGTTACTCACCTGAAGTATATATCCTAACCGTTCACCATTGCATGACTTACTGACTGTGTGGTTACTCTTACAAGTGCTAGTTGTATGCCTGATGAGTGTGCTAGGATCATCCACTCAAACTGATTTCACGCTGGCGTGGGAGGAATTTTGATATTCGACCTCGGTATAAGGAATGAAGATAGACTTCCATGCTGTTCGCTAAGATGGCGAGGAAATCCGGCAAATTTCCTAATTTCTGCTAGACGCTCTCTGAAGGCATTGATGGACTGAATGAAGCGTTTGTGATAAGGATGATTCTGCAATTTCAGACCCATCACATCGTGGATCTCCAACTTCTGGGTTATAGAAAGTCCGGATTCTGCATCTCCCATCCCACGATGGAAGTGGCAAAGGAAGTAGGATAAAGGTAGCAGGGGATCCTCTATGTGGCCTAGTTTTGATATCAAAACTCAGTGACTTCAACAGATGTGCCAAGGTTTGTTGTATATCTGAAAGTCCCTTGTATGAATACGTTATGTTCAGCAAACCAAAGTTGTATTTCTTTTAGAATGCCATTAATTAATTTCAATTTTAGGTTGATGCTGAGCTGCACAGAGAATTGGAGCAATGCAATGATATGCTCAAAACAGTTGTAACTAAATTATGTCTGGACAATGATTTTCATACTGGGCTCTTTGAAGGTGTGAAAACAACACTGTTGCTGGTGCATATGATTTGAAGGTAAGGATTTCTTATTTCATAGTGCAGCCCTCAAGTTGATAATGTTGGAAATGGGTTGAGATTGTTTTTTTCATGCATGTCAGACTTGAGCACATTCTTGAGAGGATAACCTTGATATCTGATCCTGCAACTACAGAGAAACCCATTTTATTTCAGGAAATTCAGTCCCACTTATTTGTCCTAGTTCCAACTTTGTGTTCCCCCCAAAATCCACGGCCTTCTGAGATAACTGCAAATTTGCTTCATGTCTGTGGTTGGTCAATTTTTCTGATATGTATGGAATTCGCAAGTGCACAAGAAAACCACAAGTCCTCTTAATGAGGCTTATTCCTTGTACACATTGTATTTCAGTTACCAAGCAGCTAAAATGCTATCTATATTCTGCTTATAAGTAGCCTAAATTGTAGTTGCAGCAAAATGCTAAAATGCTATCGATATTATATAGGTTTAGTAAGAATAATTCGTGAAAAGGTTGCAGCATTTGTAGCACCTTGCTTCATTCTGTTCTTGCAGTTGTGATCATTGACTAGACAGATAATTAGTCATTACGATTTAGCACTGTCAATAGCTAAATGGTTTCTTTTTCCCAGTAAAGATCTAATTATCTTCATTGAACCCTACAACAAATGTTTGAAAGTTTTAAAACTTAATAAACTGTTTTGAGGTCTGGTGACATGATTGTTTTGAAGTCCGATGAATCCCATAATGTAATCAATGAAGAGTCAATGAGCTTCAAAAACATGGAAGCAGAGAAATTGAAGCTCAAAACTGCACTTTCATATGAAATTCTGGTTCTTGATAGTGCAAACTTCTTATATTCGGTTACTTCGAGGGGCAAAGAGCAAAATTCACTTATTGCACCAAAATGGATTCATATTGGATTGAATATAAGTGCAGAATTGAATTTTTTTCACTAACTCATATTGGATTCATCGTATTCAATGTATCTTTTATGTCTTCTAGCTAAACACACTTGATAAACCGCATATTCATGCACTTACTTTTATCATTACTGAATTAGTCAGTCTTGAGTCAATTGGAAGTAACCAAGACCCTTCCATCTTTGACATGATTTGACTTGTTGTTCTTTTGTTACAGTTTCCTGTTCTGCTTCGCGATATTGATCTGTCAGTAAGATCTGATTACCTGTTTGTTAATATGGATGGTTCGAAACATCCTCTACCTCTTGTAACAGTTTATCATAAGCTACAACCAGTTCAGCCTTCCCCTTGCACATCCATCCAAGCAGTTTCTGGCCATGTATACCCTGTAAGTTTTGGAAATGATTCCTCTGCTTAAGCAGTTGATTGATTGCATTTGGGAAAACTCTGTAGTTTTGTAGGAATTTTATATAGACATTCACTTGGAGTATTTTCCTTTGCTGACTGATTCCATCTGTTCTAAATCTTTTTGCTATCTTCATTTACCCTTTTCTTTTTCTTCTTCTGAGTTTTTTGATGCATTAACTTGGTACCAAGTAAGGAAAACTGAGTACTGGTTCTTGGTCATTTCGTACAGGTGGAATGGGAGTAAAGGCAATGAATCCAAAATAAACAGATAGCTGAAAATGATATCTCATCCTATTTTTCCTTTTGTTTTATGTATATGAACTGCACCTTAAAAATTGAATATGACAAAAGGAAATAAAATCTGATCTGTGCATTCATGTGCTCGTCTGTACAGCTTTATTCCTTGTTCTGCTTTCCTTAAGAGCATCATTTACAACTAAAGTTTGAATGTTGGAGAAGATGGAGAGAATGGGGAATCTAGCCTGCTCAAGCTCTAAACCACATTTTCTCCAACCCATCCATCCTGATTGTTCATCAGCAGATCAGCTTGTGAGTCTCCTCATCTATATAGATTTACTTGGTTATTTTCATTGTCATAATTTTTTTGTGTTTTATTGTTCTAGTATTGCTTTTTTTGGTTGCTGTAGGCAATACCTCAAACAGACTACTTAGTTGATAGAGAAGATAGTGAAGGGGTAGCAACTTTGAAGAGTCCACTGAAATCATGGAAAGTGAAGCTAAACGACTTCAAGTTTACAGATGGTTGGCCAGAATTTTACAAAGCTCATGAACTAAGTACTGGATATTTTGTTGCATTTCAATATGAAGGTCATGATTTGATTTTTCAAGTTTGGGTTTTCGACTTGAGTTACTGTGAAATTGAGTATTCAGTAACACCATTGATGTCTGAGAGTGAAGATGAAAATGAAATGCACTGTGGCCAATCAAACTAACTCGTCGCAGTGATGGCTATGGAGTCCATTTTGGATTTGGTTGGTATGATTTCCAGTTAGAAAAGGGGTTAAAAAAGGGAGACATTTGTCTATTTGAACAAGAGAACGAAGATCTTGCTAGAAAGTAATTAGCGTAGTAATTAAGAGAGGAAACTTGCTACTGGTTTTTGTGTTTTTCTGTTTCCAATTAGTGTCCTAATTGAGTCCTTTTGAGACCATGGAATTCAGACTAGTGCCGAATTTTAATTACCTTGTTTTGGTACACATATTTATCATAGCTGCACTTGCAATGTCATGGGGTTTGATAATAGCAGGCAATCTATAAACATCATTGCATAACAAATAACTTGGAGAATGTGCCCTAAATTTGCAAGGTCATTTGGTTTGAATATCGAAAATGCTAGAAATCCCCCGGATTTCTTACCCCAAAATTTTACACCCAGCGTTTTATTGGCTCACTTTTAAAGCGGACACCCTGTTTTTCACCCTAAGTGGGATAGGGTGAGAAAGAAATCTATGGTAGATGGAGATGATAGATAGGGGTACAAGAAGGTGGTGTATAGAAGCGGTAGATGGGTAGCAGCTTCGGTTTGAATATGCACCAAACCTTAGCAGACTCACTCCACAAAATCTGCTGTCCTTGAGCAGAGGCAACTAGCCCCTACCCCCCCTACCACAACTACAGCTACTGGCATTAGTCAGTACTACTGATGCATGAATTTATATTGAAATGTCTTGTCATTTCATCTCTCTTTAGTGAATGCAAAAACGGACAAGTTTCCCCCTGCCTTAATAAAGCTCATCAACCTCAACCAATTTACCACTTTTTATTCTTGGTCTTTGCTAATAAAATAAATAAATAAATAAATAGACCGTGAACTAAATAAACCCGTCGAGATTGGGGTATACCCAAATTAATTGGGGTATACCAAATGAGACAAAATAAGGTTATTTTGAAGTAAAACACAAAACCCCTTATCCACATATTTACAAAAATGGCTAATATACCATTGATTAATTAACACTAATAAATGTGATTAGGATAATTAATTTAATTAGTTAATTAGTTGATTAAAATTTTGAAATTAGGTTTATTTTAGATTGAATTCATGGATGTGGGTAGATTTTTGAGTTTTTTTTTTAAAAGAATTCTACTTATAACGGAAATGAAATCGTGCTACCCAAACACTTATAAATATGGGATTGTAGAGCTGCTGGGCGATTTTATACTCAAAATTACAGAAGAAATCAACATTTTCAGTTCTGAAAATATGAAAAGTCGGCAAGGTCTACGGATGAAGAACATGCCGACAACAATCTGACCGGCAAGGTCCGCGGATGAAGAACATGCCGACAACTTATGGCCGGCAAGGTCGATAAAAACTACCTTGTCGACTATAGGATTTTTGACATACAGAGAAGGTGTTACAAATGCATGATTAGTCGGCAAGGTATTAATTTCATAACCTGCCAACTAAAATATAGTCGGCAAGGTATAGAGATGGATATCTTGCCGACCCTGTAATTGCTAATTTCAGAGATGAAAAGTCGGCATGGTATTCAACCTTTTACCCCGACAACTATATTTTAGTCGGCAAGGTCAACAAAAAATACCCTGCCGACTTTTGGGTTTTTTTTTTTTTTTTTTTTTTTGATTTCACATATATATAGTTAGAGTGTAGAAGAAAGATTTTGATTTTTTTTAATATGTTTTGGTCGGCATGATTTTTTAGTATGGGCAATTTAATCTTTTAACACGTTTTAGACCCTTAACACACTAGTTTGGATAGGAATAAAATGGGTATACCCAATTAACCTGGGTATACCCAATCTCGGCAGGTAAATAAAGGGTACGTTTGACCGACACACAGGTGGCACAAAATCCAGAAATTCCTTAAAAGAAACAAACTGCTCAAAAATCGTCGGTCGCATGTAAAACACTTTTTCTTTTCGTTCCATGGCAAACCGACTTATGGAGTAATTCATAATTTATGGGCTTTGAGTGGTTTGGTCTATCTAGAGCTGACCGAAGTGATTGTGTTAGGTAGGTTTAGTTATTTTTCAACTATTGACCGAAGTGATTGTGTAAGGCAATGTTCTATTACCCGATTATTCAAAGCATCTTACGTGTTTCATCAGATAAAGATAGCGATGAAAATGCAAAAACAAAAGATAATGTCAATAATGAAATTTCTCTAAGCATAATTTGAACACAAAATTGGTTAAAAAGACCAAAATCAATAATTCCTAGGTGAAAAAGATAGTTAGATTTTGATACTGTTTAAATGGACAAAAATATAAAAATAGCCAAGATGTAACCAGTTTCATCCTACTCATTTTCAAATTTTTTATTTTTTATTTTTAATGTACATCAGGATGCATCCAGTTTCATCCTCGCTATTTTTTAGGTTTAAGCCAAGATGAATCTAGTTTCATCCTTGCTATTTTTTGTATCCATTTCACCCATAATAATTTTTACTCGTCCATTGAATCATGTTTTAAAAAAATTTGGACAAATGACCCATTTTTCGTGATTTGAAAAAAGAAGAAAATAATGAAGAAAATTTCTCTAGATAATATATAATTTATATTGAAAAGGACAACCAAGTTAGAGGACCAAACTGAATTGAAAAGCTTGAAAACTGTTCGGTTCCGTAATGGCGAGACAAGAAGAACTTGCTTTTGGAGAACTATTATGGAATTTCATTGTAGAGGGAGCGATGAAAGACAATAAAAACTTGTTTTACTATTGATTTTCCTAATGTTCCCAATTGACATGTGCAGATGAAAATGTTGATAATAGTTACTCCCTCTGGCCATTTTTATCTGTCCTAATTTCTACTTTGGTATGTCCATTTTTATTTGTCCGCTCTGTTTATAGACATACTTTTCCCTTAAACTATCAATATACCTTTCTTTTTTATACTCCCTCCGTCCCACTAATAAGTGACCTAGTTACTTTTAGATTTTGTCCCACCATTAAGTGACCTATATCACTAAACAAGTAGATATTTTTAAAATTATCCTTTTAATTGATTATAAGAAATATAAGAAATATGCATAATTTGATAGTCATGTTTATATTCGTTATGTAGGTGTTTTAAAATGATTTTCAATGGTATGAAGTTTGCGAACATCCGTGGTGTAGTTTGAGAGATAAATCACTTCAAAATTTCACTATTTAAGGGTATAATTGTAAAAAGTGCTTAAAAATACTTTCCCCCTTGCTTGCCTTAAAAATTGTGCAAACTTAAACTAGGTCACTTAATAGTGGGACGGAGGGAGTAATATCTTTTAATGTAAACTTAATTCAAAATCATAAATATCATCACCATATATAAGGAAAAAATCCATTCAATATTCTTTTATATTTTTTTTTTTGAAGCATATATATATTTATTAAGAAAGCTTAGATTACAACAACTTGTCGGGGGTATCTGGTACCCACCGAGTCTTGAAATAAAATGTGGCTGATAAAAGATGGGATTGCCTGGTCCCAGATTTTGGTTGAATAGTTTCCTGTTTGGCTTCCATCTGCTGCATGATTTGCCAATCCGTCCGCTGCTTGATTTCCTTCCCTGTAATTGTGTTGTATAGCAACTTGCGGGATTTGCCTAAATCTATTTTTTATTTCTTCTATCATTTCAGTTATGTGCCAAGGTGGTTCGGTAGTTGATGTAATGAAACGCAGGAGGTTCTCCGAATCTGTTTCAAAGAGAATTCTAGGCCATTGTCTCTCTGTTGCTGCTCTTGATGCCAATAGTAAGGCCCAAGTTTCCGCAGTTAATGCAGTTGTAATTCCTAGAGGTTGAGCCATAGCTATTATCGTTCGTGCATCCGAGTCTCTACAGACGAATCCCGCCCCTGCAAATCCCGGGTGGCCTCTGGCTGCTCCATCCGTGTTGATTTTAATCCAGTCGATATTCGGGACGGACCAACCTACCGATATTGTTGATATTCTTTTATCTGTTATTGGGTGGTTGACTGTTGGTGTAGCTCCTGGTATGATTGGTGGTGAAGCGTGTTGTGCCCATGAGTATTCTTGTTGTAGTTTTTGTGCCCAGGCTTGTATTTCTTCTGACGTCGTTTGTTTTTGTTGGTAAATTAGATCATTTCTGGATAGCCATAAGGTCCAGAATAGAAAACAGAAGGATGATATTGTCGAAGTTGAAGTTTGTTTTTGCAGGAGTTGGGATATAGTTGTTTGTGGAGTTATTGTGAAGGTCTCAGTTATGGTTGTTGTTTGGTGAATTTGTAAGTTGATTGAATAAGTTGTTCCAGAAGTGGTCATTGTTGGACAAGAATTAAAATGTGGTTTGCTAATTCCGTGTCGTGTGCATCTTGGGCATATGTCTGAGTTGGTCAAATGGATTCGATGTAAGAGAGCGAAGGTTGGTAGTCCTTCATTAATGGCTTTCCACAAGAAAAGTCGAATTTTTGGTGGACATGGTAGAGTCCATAAGAATTTGGTAGGCTGTAGAGGTGTGTGGGTTGGTTGACCATGGGTTAGACATTTGTATCCTGAAGATGTGGTGTAGCTTCCGGATTTTGAGTGTGGCCAGAAAATTTTATCCGGGGTATTGTTTTGTGGAAGGTGGATGTTGATGATTTTTTGGAATATTTGATTGGGAAAGGTGTTCAATTTTTCATGATTCCAGGAGTGGGAGATTGGGTCGATGATATCTGCTACCATTTGGATTGGGTAGTAATGTGTTGGATCTATATTTAGTGAGTGTGGAATCCAATTAACTTCTATTGGTGTTGATAACCCATTTCCAATACGATGGAAAATTAAATTTTTTATGGTAGGGATAATTGATGCGAGTTGTCTCCATTGAGGGCTGGAAGATGAAGGAACGGAGATGTTTCCTTGAAGAATTGGTTGTTCATTAAAGTATTTTGCACTGAACAGACTTCCGCATATAGAGTTAGGTTGTTCATGTAAATTCCAGATTCTCTTCATGAGAAGGGCTTTATTATGATCAGCGCTTTTCCTTATTCCTAATCCCCCTTCGGTTATTGGTTTTGTTGCTTTATCCCATCCTATAGGGTGGAGTTTTTTGGTTGTTGAGTCATGTCCCCAGAAAAAATTCCTGGTTATACGATCTATTTGTTTGTGTATATTTATGGGTAGGTTTTGTGTTTGCATTATGTGATTTGAGGTTGGGGTTAGGGAGGTTTTGATGAGAACGAGTCTTCCTGCCGGCGTTACGCATTTTGTCATCCATCCTTTTGCTTTTTTGGCTAATCTTTGTAGAAGGGGAGTAAAAGTTCTATTGGATTCTCTTCCTTGTTTAAACTGTATGCCTAGATAGGTTGGAGGTTTTGAAGAAGTTGGCATATTAAAGAATTGTTGAAGATCATTTATTTTGATTGGATTTAGATTAGGGTGATGGATGATTACTGATTTGGTAGTATTAATTACTTGCCCTGCAGAAGAACTATATGCTTGTAGAATGTTTTTAAGGTGTTGGTTGCTCTGATCTGAAGCTTTATACGTGATTAGAAGATCATCCGCATACATTAAATGAATTATGGGAGGTGCTTTTTGTGATATGTTAAGTCCTGGAACTAATTTTTTGTTTTGAAGGTTTCCCAGGTTTGTAGATAGGATTTCAGCACATATGATAAAGATATAGGACGAAAGTGGGTCTCCTTGTCTAATTGTTGATGGTGGATTTTCGTTTAAGGTTAAATTTGTAAGTAACCAGAAAAATCATGCGCTGACATCTTGTAAAAGATAAAGCCATTTATAAGTGTTGGATATTCCCTCACTTAATTCACCAAGAATGGATCATGTAGCAACAATCCCTTCTTGTGAATTTCATATCGACCTTGTATTTCTGTACTCATTATCGGTGTGGCATGACGGTAGAGTGTTACTCTTATAGAGTAACATGAACCTCCAAGCACTATAATGAATCATTATCGGTGTGGCATGAGACCGAGTGTTACTCATATATAGAGTAACACGAACCTCCAAGCACTATAATGAAACCATGTACTGAAATACCCGTACAGTGATGCTCGGTGTGTTATATTGGCCCGAGCCCCTCTCGGTGTGTTATATTAGCCCGATTGAGCCCCTCTCGGTGTGTTATATTAGCCCGATTGAGCATCCGGACTTGATCAGATCGGTCTCGGATATGATCCGATCGCGATCATCCAACTCCACAAGCATGATTGGATGACCACAGATCAATTCCATCACCCCAAGCATGGTATGGAATACCCACGGCCTTAGCTTGCCGGATATGATCGATCGCAGTCATCCAACTCCACAAGCATGATTGGATGACCACGGATCAATTCCATCACCCTCAGCGGTATGGAATACACAATGCCGACCCCGCATGGTCGACCATTGGCTTTTCTTGCCAAGAAACCGTCCATACCAAGCATTATGGACTTTAAAACCCTAAATTAGGGTTTGCGGCATATTACATGTGCCGCAAAACAGTCTCATCCATCCATCTTCGCAAGTACGGGGCGAAGGGTGCGGATGTAGACTCGAAGGGCCCCGAGCATGTCAACACGATCACCGTGTGACCGCCACACACTTGACCAATCGGTCAAAGCCAACCATGGTTGGTTACAACAAATTCGTCCGCCCAAAAGAGCATGGTCGCGCGGCTTTGAAAGCCAAAATTAGGGTTTCAAGTCATCACGCGCGTCCATCTTCTCCGGTACGAATGGAGGGTCACATATTGGATTAACCAAGGCCGGTCATACCAGCATGACCACCGTGGGCCCATCTACCTCCTCTTGCGGTCGGCCAAGGCATACCATGCCCGGCCAACCCAAAACGCACGCCCAAACTCGTGCGGTTTACACTCCTAAATCTAAACCGATCTCGACCGCTCAACTTCACCTGGATGATTTGAGTGGCTTAGATCACATTTTCATGGGATAATCAAGTATAAGTGTGAACACCAACCTACCACCTACACGGTAGTATGATCGACCAAGACCGACCAAGATGGGTCGTCTTGGAACGCACGCCCAAACTTGGGATGTTATGCGGTTTCCAACTCCTTTGCGGCAAGGGATTTCTGCCGCAAACCGATCTCAACCACTCCTCTTTGACGGTCAAATTGAGTGGCCTAGATTGCATCTTCATGAGACGGAGAGACATGGACGTGTACACCATCATGCCGTCAACACGCATGTATGGTCTGGTCCTCTACAAAATCCTTCCCATGCTTGGTTCCGACCAAGTCAAGAGTGATGCTTGCGCACCTCTTTTAAAACCCTAATTTCATAAACGAGTCGCGAGATGAGTGTCTCAAACATCATCTCATCCGTCCGACTTCACCAGACTTGGTTATACAACCTGGTCGGGAGTTATTTGGATAGTGAGGAGTCATTACCCATCACTTTACCACACCGTAACGCAGCACATAAAATACACACGATACTTCACAAGTATCGACTTTCCGAATAACGCGAGTTATTCAATTCAAAGATTACATGCTATCTCTCGTGGATCCATGATCCACATTCCAGACATCAATCATGTCACAAACTGGGATACTTACTGGGGTATTGGTCTCAGCGGTTTACGGCGTGCGGCGTAAACGCGCCATCACAAGAACGTGTCGGAAGTCATGGACGGTTAGAGATGAACTGGAGAAGTGGGCAAGGCCAGTCGTGTGGCAACCGACACACAACTCCACTACTCCATCACTCCACTTCCTCCACTTCCCACGAGAAACGTGAATAAGGCTCAATGACTTGTATAAATAGGTTCTCCGCCCTTTTTCAAACAAACAAGACAACGAGAACAACACAAGTTGGATCGAAAACCAAGTGTTAATACAACATCGTATTCAAACACCCGAGCTTGCTTGCATCAACCGTAAGCTTGCTCGTATTTCATGTACAAGTCATAAGCAAGCCAACATCTTCACAATCTCAACACCTTCTTCGCTTCCCTCCCTAAGATCAACCCCATCTCCTTCACTTTGTGACCGAAACAAGTCTGGAACGGCCATTTCTTGGTTTAGGCCGGACTTGCACAGATTGATCTCTCGAATCTACAAGCACTCACCGCGCAGTGCATTTGTTGAAGGTTAAGATTCATTCCTCATCAACACCCCAAATTACCAAATTCTGCAGGAGTAGTTTTCACCCATCAACAATTGGCGACCACAGTGGGAGATTGATCTATCGGTTGCACAAAATTGAATTCTCAATTTTTCGGTTTCCATCTCGCAATGTATCCGGAAACCACGGGTGGTTCAGATATCATGGGAAGCATAGCTAGGACGCTGGAGGATGTTTTGGCAAATCAAGCCGGTATCACCGGAAGGCAGAGCGAGATATTTCGCCTTTTGAATGATATAGCAGCACAATTACAAGAAGGGTCGACGAGCATCTACTCAGGCAGCGCAAGAAATGCTGAATCATCAGCCAGGAGTCACACCTTTACCGGTAGAGAGGCAAAGAGAGCGCGTAGCCGCAAGAGACTCAGGAAAGATGAACAACATGTTCCAGTCAACAATGAAGACCCGAGGCAACTCCACAGAGGAAAATACTTTTCCGGAGTACTACAACGTCTACCGGATAAAGAAATGGAACCTGCATCTTACGGATCCCTGCTGGAAGATTTATATCTCAAGACCCTTGTCGAAGCCCGGAAGACTGTTCAATCCACGTTGACCTTTCAACTAAGTGAAGAAACGCTTGAGGAAGGAGAGATCAATCAAGAAACACGTGAGTACATAGGATGGGAACGTTCAATTCGATCACTCAACAGTGATATTACAACACTTCCCATCACGAGGCGGAGGCATTGCAAATCCTGGCATCTCATCAAGTGTAACGCCTCCAGTAGTCACCAGAGCAACAACTTTCACTCCCCCATCAGGACGAGGAGCCGGAGGCGCAAGAGGAGGACCACCGTCCATTACCATTTCAGACTTGATGGAGAAAAAGGGAGTTCTTGCCAAGACTCGAACGGATATGGCCGCAACTCAGAAAGAGGTACTCACTTTTCTTAAGATATTGATTGATCGATTTCCACAAAAGCCGTGACAGCCCCTGGAGCAAAAAAAAAGGAACGCATCCAACGCACCGGAAAAGGTACTTCAGCGGCACGGACCTACATGGACCTGATCAAAGAAGCGACATCGAGATATGGCTTGATCTGTCATGGAGACTCCTACACTGGGATGATCCTCACAACGATCCTCCTCAAGAATCGGCGCACGGAGGGCATTCTGCGCAATCAACTGAGAGAAAGGTCACAACCGTGCCCTACATGTCACCGCACGCATCAAGGATTCAAAGTTGAGGGCTGGTACCCACGATGCATCTTTTGCCGAAAACATTCTTCTCCATCCCGTAAAGCCACGACCCACGTTCACACGAAGATGAAACGCACTTTCGAGGCAAGCCGTGATCGAAGGGGAAGACAATATACCCGGCGCCATTGTTAACAATTATCGAAGAGACGGCACCCGGTCTCTGCCCTAGTGAATCTTTGCAAAACGACGAAACACAAGAGGAGATATTGGACACCCCCGCCACAGCTACATGATGGAACCAACTCCACAAGCCAGATGAGCTCGACGATAAGGAATATCCTAGTCGAACTCCATCGGCTCGACCTTGTGTAATCATTCATACAACCTCCGATCCAAGCCGGTCAAACAATCTCAAGGCAATTCGGCGTGAGACCGGGTGCTGCATAGACTTGAGAGACTTGAACAGTCTTTGCTCAAAAACAATCCTCCTCAACCTAACATCGACATGTTAGTAAATGCAACCAATGGACATGGCATGTTCTCCTCCATGGATGGATGTAGCGGCTACAACCAGATAAGGATGTACGAGCATGATGCAAGTAAGATATCTTTTCGAACTCCTCTCGGAAATTTTATTATACCATGCTGCCATTTGGTTTAAAGAATGTTGGTGCAACGTATCAACGCTCTATCACGTCAATCTTCCACTTTGGGCCGATACCTCAAGGGAGCAGACCTCAAGAAGATAACGATGTCCACACGTCATACCGAAAACGATCGGGGAAGTCACTTTATCAGACAGTGGCACATGTCTATCATGCTATGTTGGAGAATCCGCGTTTTGGTCATCCTCTGGAGCTGTTGAAAGCTCATCTACAACAACATATGCCCTGATAGAAAGAACCAGGCATGCCGAAGAGCCTCATAATGTTCGTAGGGGCATATATCTCACCAACAGGGCGATACAACCTTGACCTTACGCAGCGGTTCCACAAGCATCAAGAGGAAAACTACCGAGATACAATATCCTGCGCGCCAACTCCAACTCCAATACCACATGCACGACTCCCACAATGATGAAACAACGTGCAATATATTTCATACCAGGCTCGACAACAACCGCTGCGAGCAAACCATGTAAACCACGCCTGGGGACTGAGGCTCAGCATGAAGTTCCTTCACCGTCAGTCAAGGACTTCTTCAACACGAGAAAGATGGCCAGTCGAGAATCATGGAATTTGCAAGGGTAAATCGAACTGAAAAGCCGCTCCGCTTCAACGCTTCCTCCAGCAGAAGCTGCTTCAATGGCCTATCCAAGAGCCGCCTCAATGCTCTCTCCAGGACCACTGTTCACTTGAGAATCTCGCCAACACTCTCTCCAGGATCTACCTCAACGTTCGCACCGGAAGCCACTTTAACATCCTCTCGAGTCGTTTCAACACTCAAGCTACATCAATAATCTGCGCTCCGGTCAAGTTGTCTTTGATGTACTCATTGCTCAACGTGCGTCTCATTCATCCTTCATGAGGGCCCAGCGGAGCATAAAAAAACCTTGAAGTCGATAGGAGAAGGGTTATCTTGTGGAACAAATATTTTCATATCGTTGAAAGGACACTGTGAACAACTCATCATCAATGTTCGACATATCTTTGATGCTGTCAACACTTCCTGACTTGGCACCAGCATTATCTCCAGAATACATCCCAACAGGAGTTCCTTTTCTTCACTCTACAATGAAGACATGAGTCAGTACTTGTAAAAAACACACGATACGTGTGTGAAATGAAATGCATTCACGTTGGAATGCACAAAGTTGGGGTTGAGATAAAACACCGGTGCAAATTTCAAGACTGGTATTGATTTCTAGTCCGGTACAAGTTTTAAGTTCTCCGGTACGAGTTTCGAGTTCTCCGGTACGAGTTTCAAGTTCACCGGTACAAGTTTCAAGTTCTCCGGTATAACTCAAGTTCTCCGGTACAAATTTCAAGTCCGGTATTGCTCAAGCTTCAAGTCCGGTATTGCTCAAGCTTCAAGTCTGGTATTGATCAAGTCACAAGTTCAGTATTGCTCAAGTTTCAAGACCGGTGTTGGTCAAGGACACGAGGCTGGTATAAAGGTGACATTCAGTCAGACATACACAATATGGGACCCACGTTCAATCAAGCATATATAGCGGGACCACATTTATTTGCACAACGTGGTTCTCTTATGTCATGGGAATCATGTTCACGAAATTCAAGCCCACGTTCGATCAAGCAGGCGCAGTAACCCCACGAACGAAGCAGGCGCAACAATCCGTCGATTAGGCACAACCCCACGATCGAGCGGAGTAAGCATGGAGCGGGCCCTCGACCGAAGCACATAACAAGGTCGATCGAAGCAGGCAAGACCGTCATCATACTAGGGGAACGCTCTCCTATATGCCTTTTGAACGTGACATACTCCAAGGACAGGATGACCCGTCTCTCCTGGTAACATCTAACTTTGCCTCATAAGTTTTATCTTTAACTGTCACCATCTCATGCCTACCACACAATAGTGTAACCATTATGTGCTAGGCAGGGGACTTAATGTTGATGGTGGATTTTCGTTTAAGGTTAAATTTGTAAGTAACCCGGTAAAAAATCATGCGGCGACATCTTGTAAAAGATAAAGCCATTTATAAGTGTTGGATATTCCCTCACTTAATTCACCAAGAATGGATCATGTAGCAACAATCCCTTCTTGTGAATTTCATATCAACCTTGTATTTCTGTACTCATTATCGGTGTGGCATGACAGTAGTGTTACTCTTATAGAGTAACATGAACCTCAAGCACTATAATGAATCATTATCGGTGTGGCATGAGGTAGTGTTACTCATATATAGAGTAACACGAACCTCCAAGCACTATAATGAAACCATGTACGAAATACCCGTACGGTGATGCTCGGTGTGTTATATTGGCCCGAGCCCCTCTCGGTGTGTTATATTAGCCCGATTGAGCCCCTCTCGGTGTGTTATATTAGCTTAGATTGAGCATCCCACTTGATATATCGATCTCCGGATATGATCTGATCGCGATCATCCAACTCCACAAGCATGATTGGATGACCACAGATCAATTCCATCACCCCAAGCATGGTATGGAATACCCACGGCCTTAGCTTGCCGGATATGATCGATCGCGGTCATCCAACTCCACAAGCATGATTGGATGACCACGAGATCAATTCCATCACCCTCAGCGAGTATGGAATACACACAGCCGACCCCGCATGGTCGACCATTGGCTTTTCTTGCCAAGAAACCGTCCATACCAAGCATTATGGACGGAAAACCCTAAATTAGGGTTTGCGGCATATTACATGTGCCGCAAAACAGTCTCATCCATCCATCTTCGCAGAAATACGTGACGAAGGGTGCGGATGTAGACTCGAAGGGCCCAGAGCATGTCAACACGATCACCGTGTGACCGCCACACACTTGACCAATCGGTCAAAGCCAACCATGGTTGGTTACAACAAATTCGTCCGCCCAAAGAGCATGGTCGCGCGGCTTTGAAAGCCAAAATTAGGGTTCCAAGTCATCACGCGTCCATCTTCTCCGATGCGAATGGAGGGTCCGCAATTGGATTAACCAAGGCCGGTCATACCAGCATGACCACCGTGGGCCCATCTACCTCCTCTTGCGGTCGGCCAAGGCATACCATACCCGGCCAACCCAAAACGCACGCCCAAACTCGTGCGGTTACACTCCTAAATCCTAAACTGATCTCGACCGCTCAACTTCACCGGATGATTTGAGTGGCTTAGATCACATTTTCATGGGATAATCAAGTATAAGTGTGAACACCAACCTACCACCTACATGGTAGTATGATCGACCAAGACCGACCAAGATGGGTCGTCTTGGAACGCACGCCCAAACTTGGGATGTTATGCGGTTTCCAACTCCTTTGCGGCAAGGGATTTTACTGCAAGAACCGATCTCAACCACTCCTCTTTGACGGTCAAATTGAGTGGCCTAGATTGCATCTTCATGAGACGGAGAGACATGGACGTGTACACCATCATGCCGTCAACACGCATGTATGGTCGGTCCTCTACAAAATCCTTCCCATGCTTGGTTCCGACCAAGTCAAGAGTGATGCTTGCGCACCTCTTTTAAAACCTAATTTCATAAACGGTCGCAGATGAGTGTCTCAAACATCATCTCATCCGTCCGACTTCACCAAACTTGGTTATACAACCCTGGTCAGAGTTATTTGGATAGTGAGGAGTCATTACCCATCACTTTACCACACCGTAATGCGATGCACTCCGCATAAAATACACACGATACTTCACAAGTATCGACTTTCCGAATAACGCGGTTATTCAATTGACATTACATGCTATCTCTCGTGGATCCATGATCCACATTCCAGTTTATCAATCATGTCACAAACTGGGGATACTTACCGGGGTATTGGTCTCGCGGTTTACGGCGTGCGGCGTGCAACGCGCCATCACAAGAACGTGTCGGAAGTCATGGACGGTTAGAGATGAACCGGAGAAGTGGGCAAGACTGTCGTGTGGCAACCGACACACAACTCCACTACTCCATCACTCCACTTCCTCCACTTCCCACGAGAAACGTGAATAAGGCTCAATGACTTGTATAAATAGGTTCTCCGCCCTATTTTCAAACAGAACAAGACAACAGAACAACACAAGTTCAGTCGACAGAAACCAAGTGTTAATACAACATCGTATTCAAACACCCAGAGCTTGCTTGCATCAACCGTAAGCTTGCTCGTATTTCTGTTACAAGTCATAAGCAAGCCAACATCTTCACAATCTCAACACCTTCTTCGCTTCCCTCCCTAAGATCAACCCCATCTCCTTCACTTTGTGACCGAAACAAGTCTGGAACGGCCATTTCTTGGTTTAGGCCGGACTTGCACAGATTGATCTCTCGAATCTACAAGAACTCACCGCGCAGTGCATTTGTTGAAGGTTAAGATTCATTCCTCATCAACACCCCAAATTACCAAATTCTGCAGGAGTAGTTTTCACCCATCAACACTAATACCTCTACTTGGTGTTATGTATCCATGTGGTGTACCATTTATTTTGATGGAGTAAGTAACTGTGGTGACGCATAGCATAATGTAGTCTATAAAGGCTGATGGGAATCCAATTTTTGTAAAAGAAGTTTTGATGAATCCCCAATCTAGGCTGTCATATGCTTTTTGGATGTCTAATTTTAGAGCTATTTTTGGGTCTTTGGTGGGTTTTGAGGTTCTGATATTATGAAAGATTTCCCCTGCAATCGCTATATTGTCGTGAATTGATCTTTGTGGGATAAAAGCGCTCTGGAAAGGGCTTATTAGAAAAGGGAGAATAGGTCTAATTCGAATGACCAATATTTTTGAGATGATTTTATATGTGACGTTACAAAGTCCGATTGGTCTGTATTGTGAAGGTTTTGAAGGGTGGTCTACTTTAGGTATTAGTGTGATGTTTGTGTGATTCATGAGAGGGTGCATTTTAAGATTATTAAAGAAAGCTCTAACCATTGCTAATAATTGAGGGTGGGTTGTTTCCCAGAAAGCTTTAAAAAACTTACTTGTATAGCCATCCGGACCCGGAGCACTTTCAGAATTTATGGAGAAAAGTGCTTGCTTGATTTCTTCTGTAGTTACTTCCTTCGTAAGTTGTTCTGATTGTCTAGGAGTCAACCTTGGACTGATGTTTGCAAAAAGATCTTTATTTATTTCTGTCGGTGGGGCCGTATATTGCTGAGAATAGTGATCCAGAATGATTTGAATAACGTCTTCTTTTTTGCTAATCCGGTTGTTTTGTGTGTCTTGTAGTTGTTGTATATTGTTGCGAGCTCTGTGGATGGTAGCTTTAGTATGGTAAAAAGTAGTGTTGAGATCGCCTGATTGAAGCCATTGAATTCTAGATCTTTGTTGCCAGTATGTTGCATGACATTGTAGTAGTTCTTCATGTTCTATTCTTAGCTGTTTTTCTTGAATTAACCAGTGTTCTAGATCTGAGCCTGTTTGGGATGCACATTGGTGTTGTGCGTTCTTTATCTTTGCTGTCGATTTTTTGATCTTTGTTGGTAGATGACCAAAGGTTTCTTTGTTCCATTCTAAGAGAGTTTGTCCTGTTGTAATGAGCTTTAGTTGGAGGTTGAGTGTAGGTTCGTTATCTTGTTGTTGTTGCCAAGCTGATTCGACTATTTGTTTAAGTTGGGGATGAGAAAGCCAGAGGTGTTCGAATTTGTAGTTTTTGTTCCTTGCCAATCCATTGTTTTTTTTTGAAGAAGTATTGGAGCATGATCAGATGCTATTCTTGGAAGGTGAGTAATTGCCGCATGAGGGTTTGCCGTTCGCCATAGTTGGTTTGCTAGAGCCCTGTCCAATCTTTCTAGGATATTATCTTGCCCCAATTGGTTGTTTGTCCAAGTGTATGGGTCTCCTCGGAATCCTAAATCTATAAAACCCATTTGGTCCATCATAGTGAGAAGCGGTTGAGATTGTGCATATGTCACTTGTCTTCCTCCTTTTTTTTCGGATTGGTTTAGAACGTCGTTGAAGTCTCCTATCAATAGCCATGGTGTGGATGGATTGATATTGCTGAAGATTGTTGGAAAATCCTGCCACATATTTTTCCTTATGTCTGGATGTGGAGGGCCATAGATACCCGTGAAGAACCATGGTTGTTCTGGAAGTGGGGGTGTAACCTTTGTGTGGATGAAGTTTTGAGAATGTAGTAATATTTGGATGTTTAGGTTATCCTCCCACATTAGGCATAGTCCTCCTCGTCTTCCAATTTTGGGTATGTTGAAGTAGTTATTGAATTGAAGGGATTGTGTTAATCTTCTTATGTGTTGTTCGTTAGCTAATGTTTCAGAGAGAAATAGGATGCTAGGTTTGTGAAGAGTAACTAATCCTTTCAGATGCTGAATTGAGGGTGGGAGGTTAATGCCTTGACAGTTCCATGAAATAATATTCATAGTGACAATAGAGAATTAGTTTAAAAGTGTTAAGCCGAGAGGAAAGAAAAGTTTTAGGTTCGGTTTTGAGGTAGGTTTAAATGGGCTTTGAGGAGATGGTAAATTTGGTTTTATTGGGCTTAATGAGAATAGGGGAGATTTGTATAATTTAGATAAGAAATGGTTAGACCGGGAAATCTAAATTAATCAAGGCTTGAGGGTAAAAGATAAACTTATGATTATGAAAGGAAAAGAAGACTTATAAGACTAATTTTGTGTTCATACTTGTAAATCTTAGAAAGGTACCTTGGAAAGCAAATACCAAAGGATGCAATCAATTATAAACTAAAGGAGGAATTGCTGAGCTAATCCAAAAGACAGTGTAAGGAAATCTATATTTCTTGAAGAATAATACTTATAGATTAGATTTCTGACAATGCTTGCAGGAGGTGGTTATATGTTAAGGTCAAATGCATTTAGCATCAAACATAAGTCAGGCCTAAAGTGCAGTGATCAAGGATGCAAAACTGAGATGGAGAAGAGACCAGAATAATTCAAAATATTGTTATTGAGTTAAACTAGATGCAATAATCACAACATACACAATTAGAATGAGAATGTATGGGGCAAACAAAATTATAACTGAGCCGATTACTCTAGAGATGGAAGCAATATAAGGCAGAACCCAGAAATAAAATGCAGGTCAGAAAAAGCGTACAAAGTAGTTAAAGAAGACCAGAGGACGAAGCTATAAGAAGAAAAATTCAGAGGTTGCAAGAATGAAAAAGAAAACTATGATGCAAGATTAGGTGATAACAGATATTATTTCGCACAAGGTTTGATCAAATCAAATGGCAGACAATAAGACAGTCAAGAATAGTAGGGTACATATATAAGGAAGTAGTTATGCATAAAGAGATGTCTGTATAACAAATCAATTCAGTCAGAAAAATATGAAAGTACTGAATGCATACAGAATTAGAAACTAAATAAAGAAGTGTTAGCACACAGGTACAGTCCAAGATATCAGAAAAGCTAGACAGGATAGGGAAGAAATGCAGACTATAAGGTTCGGAGATAGAACTTATTAGACTAAGAAATAAAATTAGTAAGATCAGAGAATATGTATAGCATATATGTATTTAACAAGTTAGTAAACTAAGCTAGAGAAGGATTGGGATCCTTGATTTAATAAAATTATACTAAACAGAGGCAGATTTTAACATATTAACATTGATATTTATACTGAGCAACCAAAAGGTGGAAACCATTAACTCTACCTAAATAACTAATCAGAAGCAAACACACATATTAACCAAGCATATTAAACAGACATTCGACGGATGAATATGAACAAAGTGAATCAAAAAAGGAGATATCTAGAGATATATCCACCGGCCCTTGATTGGGCCTTTGTTGCATCGGGATAGTCTGAAGGGGGGGGGGGGGGTGGAATGTTGGTGTTAACAATTACGTGTCTTCTGGTGATGCAGTATAGGGTGACTTTGTGAAGCCTTCTTCAATAGAATACGAATTGAGTGTGCCGATGATGGAATTGATAGGGGGTGCATCAGCTTTTAGTTCCACTGTGTCAAGTTTGAACCTTTTGGTTGGCTGATAAACCTCCATCCATTGTGCAATATCTTCATCAGTGACTGTTCTAGATGCATCCGGTGCTGAGGAGGTGCCAATGCCGGCACTGTGGAGGTAGGATTGTTGCTCAGGGTTCATTCTTTTTAGTGCTGGACTTGTCAGGTCAACATCTGATACGAGTTCAGATTCCTCAATGTCTGAGACTAGAAAAATTGAAGGACTGAAAGGCTGAAGTATTTCAGTAGGCAGAGAAGTGGAAATAGTGAAAAGCTCAGTGCTTGAGTCCTCAAATATGTTGTTTTCTTCCAGTATCATTGCTTCTGAGATTGGTTTTGACTGGTCTGAAGAAGTGTCAGAGTGAAATCCTGGTATCTGGTAACCTTCCCCGTCGAAATAAGAGACAGTAGACTTGTCTTGATCAGAGGTTGCAGTGGTTCTGGAAGGAATTGATCCCCAATCACTCCAATCTGGATCAGGGTCTTCGAAATCAACATTGAAAAGCATTTCCTGATGGTAGTCTTCATCATAATCAGGTTCTATAAATGGTCCCAAGGCTCTAATGACAGGTTGTGGAGGTATTTCAGAAGGGGGTTGGAGCAGCATATTTTGAAAATTGAGCAAGTAAATCTCAATGCAGTCCTTGCGTTCGTGCCCTAACTGCGGCGATTAATGCATGCAAAATAGTCTTGGAAGCTCTTGATAGATAAAATCTATCCAATTGGTATATCCTCGATCATTAGGTGCATTTGTACCAGAAATGAGTGGTTGAGTAATGTCTATTTTGAGCCTAATTTTCATGGTGCTGTAACCATTGAGGTAGTGAATAGGGTCATCAAAAGCAACAAGAGTTCCAAAATTTTGGGTGTTTTGAATGACATTAGGGATTCTAGTTTGATCAGGGAAAAGCTTGTGAAGAGAAATTTCAAAGGTTTCAGAATTGATTTCAAAGTTTTCAGGAAGAACTGAAAAATCACAAGGTTGAAAGAGGAAAGTATCCCCATAAACTACTCTAGTTCCTTGCCTAAGGACATAAAACATTTCATTACCAGATTCAAATTTAATCAGATAGTACCCTCTACCAAGCTTGCTAACAGAAATTTCACCAGAAAGCTTCCATCTATATTTAAGAGCTTTGCTTAGAAAGTAAGAATTTTTGTTCATTTTTGTTAAAAAACAACCAACCAACCATCTTTGCCATAGACTATCAGGAAGGTAAGCATTCCTAGCATTAAGAAAATTAAAATCAGAGAAGGAAACATCTCTATCAGAAAGGGTAGACATGGAGCAAGCAACATAAGGGATACAGAGCAGAAGGAGAAAACAAAAGGCAAGGAACTAAAGTAAAGGGGATAAGGAGTAATGAAGAAAGGATTGGTTTTAGGCAGTATTTATAGAAGACATCCTAGGGTTTGATTATTAAAAATTTATAAAATTTTTGAGGAAAAGCTTTCATAGATTTTGATTATGAGAAAGAGAGGAAAACATGGAGTTGTAAAAAAGGGTGTGGGATTGGTTACAGCTAGAAAATAATGTTTTAGGCTTACCTGTTAAAATCTCATAACGCCACTTCATTATCTGATCAGAAAGAAGGATTTTTTTAACAGGATCTGAACAGACAACAAAAACATAAAGGATGAACAGTGAGTCTTGGTACTTGAAGTAATGACCCGCTAGAGCTGAATACACGCCGCCTGAATCGAGCCGAAAGTTGATGTTTATGATGAAATTTCGGTATGGGTATAATCAACATCACTTTTGAGGATTTATCAAATCCAAATAAATGACCATCAAATCAGATTCAAGTTCTTCAGACTAAAAAGGTTGCCAGGATTAGAGGGTAGTTCTATTGAAGAGGTCACAGAGTGTTGAATTAGAAAATCTGCATCATCATGAAATTAGGGTTTTAAGTAAATACCAACATCAAATCTGACCTATCCCAGACACTTTTAAGGTCTACATCGTTAACGGGCCGGTGGATAACAGGTTTAGCAGGTAGAAAAAGGTGGAATCATTGAAGAAAAATAGGTTTCAGTGTGAGAGATTGGTTAATTGCCATTCCTTTTTAAATAAAAACATTTATGGGTAGTTACAAAATTCCTAATACTTCTATTTATTCTTACATGGCAAAGAATCAAAAAAATTATGACAAAATCTCAAATTCATGGTAGAGTATATCTAAAGAGGAAATAAGCTACAATTTCAATTTTTTTTCCCTCTCAAATAAAAATTCCAAAGGCTCCAAAGTTTTAGTGCAAACCAAAATCAAATGGAGGAAATAAATTTTTTTTAAATTTTGGAGTATAAGTTTGCTTTTATTTCTTTACAATATTTCCTAAAACAATAATACTATCCAAATTAGAATTTTTAACACTAATAATTTTAATTTTGGTAATAACGTAATATTAAATAGGCTAGTCAAGGGATAGTCATGACATTTTATAGGATTTCCTTAATATCTTGACAAAGTCAAAGCGGACTCTTAAAAATGGATGAAGGGAGTATTATTTAGTGATTTCGTAGATGCGGGATTTTAATTACCTATTTTATAGAAATATGAAAACTGCAAATGGAGATGAATATTTCATTTTGATGTATTAATTAATATATTAATGATTACATCTTCGGTTCTTTCTCTCTATATTTATATATTACTCCCTCCGTCCATTTTTAAGAGTCCGCTTTGACTTTGTCAAGATATTAAGGAAATCCTATAAAATGTCATGACTATCCCTTGACTAGCCTATTTAATATTACGTTATTACTAAAATTAAAATTATTAGTGTTAAAAATTCTAATTTGGATAGTATTATTGTTTTTGGAAATATTGTAATTGTAAAGAAATAAAAGCAAACTTATACTCCAATATTTAAGAATATTTTATTTTCTCTTTTTGATTTTGGTTTCCCGCATTAAAACTTTGGAGCCCTTGGAATTGTTATTTGAGAGGGAAAAAAATTTGAAATTGTAGATTATTTCCTCTTTAGATATACCCTACCATGAATTTGAGATTTTGTCATAAATTTTTTTGATTCTTTGCCGTGTATATAGCCATGTTAACCCGTACCCATAATCAATTACTCCTTCTAATATTAGGAATTTTGTAACTACCCATAAATGTTTTTATTTAAAAAAGGAATGGTAATTAATATAAAAAAATATTGAATGGATTTTTTCCTCATATATGGTGATGATATTTATGATTTTGAATTAAGTTTATATTAAAAATGATTTTATAATTATAAAAAAGAAAGGGTATATTTGATAGTTTAAGGGAAAAGTATGTCTATAAACAGAGCGGACAGATAAAAATGGACAGGCCAAAGTAGAAATTAGGACGGATAAAAATGGACAGAGGGAGTAATAAATAATGAATAAGTTTTAGATTAGATTTAAATAAGAACGCGAAATTGGGGGATATAAAAAGGAATCGGGGGATATTGATTACTTCTCGCAACCCATAGTGTGTGTTAAGGGGTGATTTTTGGGTATGAAAATGCTAAAATACCCTTTGGTTAATTAAAAAATATTATGAAAAGACCATACTACCCTTTCCCCTAAAACAATAAAATCAAAAACCAAATTCATATATCCCCATTTCTATTTCAGTACCGGCACTATTAGGGTTAGGTATTGAATTTTTTTTTTCATCGTTCTTCATCCGTTCTTATTCGATTCAAAAAATTCTTCGTCGATTAACCTACCTGAATCATAAACAATGCCTCCACGAAAGAAACCAAATGCCCAATCGAACTCAACATCAATTGCTCAACAAAAATAGGAACAAAGAATTGCTCAAGAGCAAAGACGAAGAAGCAACGTTCTCTGATGATCAACCCCTCGCAAGCATGGCTTCTGTGAGAAGGTAGGTGATTTTGAAGTAGTTTATGAGTGTTTAAATCGATTTATAACAATGGTTTATGTTAGAATCGCGAACCCTAACTCAAACAGTTGAGTTTCAGAGAGTACCTAACCTGAAATTTGTATGAACACAAAGGTCTTGGGTTTTGTGTTCCGACATTCAACTGGGATGAATACGATACTTAGGTTTTTAGTACCGACAGTGTTTGATAATAATTTGTGTATGCCGGTAGTGGACTTAAAACATACAGGAGAGTTTATGAATTTGTCACCAGTACCGGCATAGATATTTGGTTGCATTGTATGCCGGTTTTGGGTACCAACATTCTTCTGTAATAATTCGAGCATGCCGGTAGTGGACTTAAAACATACATGAAAATTGTCACAAATACCGACATAGATGTTAGGTTGCATTTGTATGCCAGTACTTGGTACCGGCACTGTCGATAGTCAATGTTTACTGCCGGAACTAAAGAAGTCTTATATTCATTGCTTTTCGTGTGCTTACGATATAGGTCAAAAGCCAAAGAAGCTAACAAAAGAAAAACTAAAGATGCTGTCACTAAGAGAAAAAGGAAGGACAGTCTTGATACTCCCCAGTCTCTGCCTCCTCGAGGGAAAAAATAAAGGTTTCAAAAAGCGTTTGGGGGATGATACAAGAGGGATAATTTGGGAGAGTGGTGGTGACCGTAGTCGAATTGTAATCCGTAAACCTACTGGAACTGTTGAGGACGATGAGCATGATGAAGAGGAAAGTGAGGAGGAAGATGATGAGGTTCAACCAAGTCAATTAGCAAGCCAAAGAGAAGTTGGTGGGCCAAGTCAACAACCAACACAAGGCAAGGGCAACAAGGGCAAGGGCATAGTCAAAGTAAAAGTTAAGGGTTCTCACCTTCCTCACATTGATGACATGATACCTGACCTTGAACGTGGTAGAATTTGGGGTGAATCTCCGGAACCGAAAATACTATTTGGATACAAGGACTCGTGGGCTCGTATTATCTACCAAACCTATGTAAGCATTTTTTATCTTGTGCATATGTATTGTTGTGTATTTATGTAAAATCTCTTAATTGTATTGTCTCCTAATTGTAGGATCATAAGAAGGTTGTGCATGTTTGCAAACCAAGCCGCAGATGGTTGGAATTTGTCTGAGGAATGTGAAGAGGTCCAAACAATAGTAAAGGATTCCGGTCTATATGCTTTGGTTGAAAATTATATGAAGCCTGATTATGTGATTGTCAATTGCTTCGTCGAAAGGTATCATGGTGAAACTGAGACCATGCACTTCCCTTTTGGGGGAATGACCTTCATCCCTGAAGATGCTCAAAATATTCTAGGCTTGAATGTTATCGGAAAATCAATTGGAGAAGGAGATGAGTGTCTGGACCTAGAATGGTCGAAGTTGCACGCTCTGACTAACAAGCTGTTTGGTTGGGACTACAAAACTTATGTGGATAGCTTCTATGTATATCCAAGTCTAGTAGGACAAAGACATTCAAGCTGACGGTGCTTAAGAAGAAGTTTGAAAAAAATAAAGGAAAGAAGTTTAGAGGATGGATGAGACCCTAAACAAATTAGTTATACAGCCACTGCATACCTGTTATACATCTTGGACACTAAGGTATTCCCTGACACTAGTGGCAACATGGTTAGTGCGGTCTTTCATTTTTCAACTGATATCGAATTAGTATTGATACATCTAATCCGTAGATGCTTC
The DNA here is from genome assembly GCA_023531295.1 of Papaver armeniacum. Classification (NCBI taxonomy): domain Eukaryota; kingdom Viridiplantae; phylum Streptophyta; class Magnoliopsida; order Ranunculales; family Papaveraceae; genus Papaver; species Papaver armeniacum. Next base: position 198,072 of record JAJJWW010000796.1, on the reverse strand, counting down.
AAAAAAGAAGTATATGATAGATGTAGAAACACTAAATCAATTCAGCTAAGAGTGGTAATTAATGTTGCACCTAAGCCACCAATGACCACTCCATCGATTCTTTTGCCATTTTCTTTTTCAAAGATGTGCTTGGTTGCGCTACAATTCTCTTTGCAGTTGAAACCTGTTTATCCACTACAAAGATATCAAATATTGGCTCTACATTATTTTTGTATATCTATACCCATGCTTCAAAACACCTATATTAGTCCATGGTCAGAGTGCACATAGTCTTCGCTATTACTCAAACCTTTTCTCAAAACCTAAATTAACAATTATCTGATTTAGGCACCGTATTTAGACCTATCGTTATGTTAAGTTTCAATACTACACAAACATATTTTATCGTAATTTGAATCCAATCCCCACTTCTAAGACCTATGCTGCAATATCCACCATTGTTGTTGGTGTAGTACTTGAAGGAGAAGATATAACATACCTTATCACCCTTGATGGTAGGAAATTGCACCGGGTTTTCCATTTATCCTCCTGGTTGTCTCGAACCAACTTGAACAGTTTGTGGCAAGGTATTTCTTCAACCAACCGTCTGTACAATAGTGGTTTTTATAAGAACCAAATCATTTGATCAAATTAACATTGCACCCAAAACCAAATGTGGTTTAGCCCAGTAGTTCAAAGATAATTCAAGTTTTATACTCCCTCCGTCCCCAATATATAGGCGGAACTTGTCATTTCTCTTAGAATAAGAAAAAATAAGGATTTTATAAATTTCCGTTACTTTTCTTATTTTGCCCTTTATCTCATTTTCAAGACAAGAGACATTAACTTATTTGTTAGGATATCCATGCATTATAAATAAGGGTATATGTGGAAAAAACATCCTTGGAATTGGAACTCCGCGTATCTAATGGGACTAGAAAATTTCTAAACTCCACCTATATAATATAGGGACGGAGGGAGTATTAACATTAATAATCTGTTAGAAAGATTTTGGGGTTTAATTCTCTGTCTTCTTTTCTTTTAGTGGAGAGCATGAAAAGGTTCTTGGAGAACAAGGATTTTGGGATTCTCAGTCGATTCTACGAATGACTTACACCATGAAAAAGAAGCCAGTAGAAAATCATGATGGTAATTTCCTCTATCTTCTCTCCGACTAAGGAATAAATGCTAAAAGTTTAGATTAGATTTCGTAAGGTTGGAGCAATAGTCAACGGTGGGTTGTATATAGTAAAATTGTTAAAAGTGATGTTGGTCTTGTGATATAGAAGACAAAGAACAAGCGACACAAAGTAGAGGGGAAGAAGAGAGAGAATTTCTTATTAATGTGTAGAATATACAAACATAAGAGCCTTTATTTATAAGGCTAGACACAAGGGCATCCCAGTAATAAACGAGATTCACCCTAGATATTCTTAACATAATTACACGTTTATAACACTCCCCCTGATGACATTGTGTCTAAGCTAATTGCCTCGTTAAAACCTTGTCAGGAAACCACAAAAGTGACAAAACCTGATCGAAGGGAAAAGAGTACAATGGTGAGTAAACTTATAACAGAGCTGGACATGCATATGTTGCCTCATTAAAACCTTGACAAGGAAAAACCCAGTGGGACAAAACCTTGACGAAGGAAAAAGAGTACAACGTGATAGTCCAGTAAAATACCTTTCACTATGATGCTCCCCTTGATAAGTACTTCAGTTAAATCTTGGCTTGCAAATCTTTGAGTTGACACTTCCCAATTTCGATAAACGAATTTCTTGAATGCTGGAGATAGAAATGCTTTCGTGAGAAATCTTCCAGTTGATGAAGTCTTCTTTTGTGTTAGTCTTCTAATAGTGGTGTTCTCGAGTCTTCATGTTTCTTTCTATACATTAAGTACTTGAGTCTTGGATTGCTAATTTCTTGTAGATGATTTGCAAAAGTAGTTGATGTAGTTTCTTCAACAAAGTGCCAATATGCAGTTATAATACCATAGGTGAGTAAAGTTTGTGATCATACCATATATGGATCAGAATGATATCCAAATTCCTAAGGGTTCTTATGTTGATGTGGTCTAACGAAACAAAATGACCTAGTTAATGGTGGGAATCCACCAAATAACCAAAATTATACAACTCCCCCTTGGATGACCACCATGTTGAATAAATTGCCTCACTAAAACCTTGCCAATAAAACCCAGTGGGAAAAATTTGGACGAAGGAAAAAAAAAAGCACAAATATCAACATTTTTGAAAGAAAATCAAACGTCAACGAGATGTTGCCTCGTTAAAACCTTGTCAGGAAAACCACATGGGATGAAACCTGAAATAAAGGGAAAAGAGTACAACTTTTGACGTAAATATGTATGCTAACCCAACTATATGAGTTTTACAAAAGAAAAGCATCAAAATAATAACTCTAGTCTATTTCAAAGACGAGTTTAAGCTAGCATAATTCCAACTGCAGTTTTGAGAAAGAAAAAAAAATAGAATTCATCTTTGCTAAAGCGTGGATTTTTGTGTTTTTAAGGACTCCTCAAGAGACCCATAAAGTTGATAGCATCAACTAATTAATCCGGATTTTTGGTTTTGTACCAAATTTCTAAAAACACATGAAGGATTGTTAACTTGACATAATCAAGTCAAGTGGCTACCAGAATATAATTTGAATCCTACAAGTATTACAAATTTGAATATGTTCTCCGACCACATACGAGTCCTTCAAGGACTACCACGCTAAATGTGTCTTATAAAAAGAACAATTGTTGAACCAATCCTAGGGTCTAATCAAAAGAAAACCCTCAAATCGTTTTTACAACGAGAAATTTCTCGTATAACGCATTATGACTACACTAGCCTGTAATTAATAGGTTTGGCATTTTTAAAGTGTTAAGTTTTGGATCCAAAAAAAAATTGCGTTAATTGAGAAACTAATCCAACTTAATTTGGATTGTATGCCAACCAATCACATATGTCGATATCCCTCTAGAGGTCGGGGTTCATAACCACCATCATTTATTATTTCAAAAACTAATATAAACGAATATTCGACAATTTATAGCTTACTACGTCCCACATAATTCCCAAATGTATGCATACTTTGAAAAATTCTTATAATTGCTGGTACCAGCGCCCACGGGCATTATAATCTCCTTATCTTCTAGTGAGGAGATATGAATCATGAGAATGTGGATCTTGTTTTGATAGACTCAATTGGAGCACTATCTGCAGCCTCTTATAAAATGCTACAAAGTTCATAGATGTGACTGGGTTTGCCTTTCCAAGAGGCATAAGCTTATTAAAAGCATAATGAAATTTTTTCGCGCCTTATTTGAGATGGCAGCCTTTTTCGATTTGATCATGATGGGAGAGAAATTTATATAACTTTTAAGTTAATGAGCACCAACATATGGTAGTGTATAGTCTCCCCCTGATTATGGCGGAAATATTTTCATCTCAAGTACGAAAACAAGTTTCGTACAGTATTATCCGACTAATTCGAGACATATACTTGTAATAACATCTGGATTTTAACAATACCAGTTGGACTTTAACAACCATACAAAAATTGTCCTAAAAAATGTTAGTCTACTACTTGACATACAACATAACATCAACCATGGATTTTAATGGTTGTCGGAAAAATATGCAAATAAAATCTCCAATAAATTTTGTGACCTATAGGGCCGATGAGATCATTATTGAGAATAAATTTATGGACACATTCTCTGTCAAATAAAATTATATCAAGGTCGATATAGTCACACAAGGACTAATTATATGGCCTAACAAGCCGGGTGCGCACCCTTTGATCTTTAGTGTCCAATTCCAACTATAAGTGGAACTATTTCAAATTTAGGAGATTTACCATGAGGAAAATAAAAAATGCTCAATATCTCTTAGCAATTCCTCTTGGTGTTTGCAACTGTTAATATCATAATAACGATACTTTATATATCCCTCTAGGATCGATAGGGAAAAACCAAATATGATTCTTTTTAAGAAAATAAAGAGATCATTTTGGTTTTTTTTTTTTTTTTTTTTTTTTTTTTTTTTAAGGAATCCATGGTTTCCCATAAGAAATGGAAACCAATGGTTTATTAGTAAAAAATAAAACCATGGTTGGTAAAGGTTTGTTTAGACGATCATCTTCAAACTACGGAAAAAAAAATATATTGGCTAAAATTTCTTAGAATGCCAATTTTAACATCTTCCGCAGAATTGATGGAAAAAACCAATACCGGTTGGTATATACGATACACCAAAATTGCATCGACAAAAAGAAGAAAAAAAATGTCGACTTAGTCATCGCATAGGGAAAATCCACTTCGTGGTTGGTAGATGGTTTCTTGTAAAAAAATAGAAACTGATTATAAAAATCACATGATCTTCATCGAATGGACGAAGATACCAAACTTAATTGGTCGGAAGTTTTTCAACCATGCATGTAATTAGATACCGTAAAGGTAATTAATTTGCGATGACACCAATACTTTTGGTGGTACAGTTTTTATTAGAAGATAAAAACTGTAAACCATCTTTCGATGTAAAACTGTCACCAATACCCTTTTTTGATGGCGAAAGAAATAAAAATTGTAAACCACCACCCATATAGACACAATAAATATAGGCCATTTCTTTTTAGTATTGGTGGTCTAATACTGCGATGCAGCTGCCTGTACGAAGGCTCCTTCAATATCGATCGTCCAATTAATAACTTATTAAAATAAATATAGTAAAAACTATATTAAAATATAGAAATGGACGATCAAAACAGAGATAAATATAGTCTTTCACTTAATAACTTATTAAAATAAAAGAATAAGAAAAGAAATCGTACATGATTGCATCAAAACAGAGAGTTACCCACTTATGGAAACGTGTTAGGCTTTTGAAACATGATCCATGGTATATACACATGATCCATGGTATATATGAACCATGAAACGCGAGACATATCTACATACAAATAAACGGTGGTTAGTACATAGTATAGCCATACAGTAACTAACGTAAGAAAGAAAATTAAGTGAAAGAATCAACGAAATAAACAGTAAAAATTGTTTGAAACACGATAGCTCAATCTTTATTGTAGCAAGTTGGTTTGATGTTATCCTAGCCTTTCTTTCTAGAGCAACGTGCATGATAACGTCTTGTAATATGGAGAAAGAGGAGAAGAAGATACAAAGTAAAGGGAAAAAGAGAAGAAGAATTCTATTAGATGTGTACAATAGACAAACATTAGAGCCTCTATTTATAGGGCTAGACACAAGGGCATCCCAGTAATAAACGAGATTTACCCTAGATATTCTTAACATAATTACACGTTTATAACAGTTGGTTGTATTTAACAAATTACATTTTTCTGTGGGTTACATTTAGTCAGGATTGCATTTAACCCAAATGTGGGTTGCATTTAGTCAATGCCTTTTATTTTTGCACCCAATTAAACAAAATAGAAAAACCTAGGAAACAAATCACCTTCTTCTCCATCTCCACCGCCGGCCACAATCTCTTCTACTACGTCTCCATGATTCATCACCAAAGAAGGATAAAACTTGGTGTGTGATGTAGGCTAAACATTAAAAATGGTGGATGAGAGAGATTAGGGTATCATATTACTTAAAATAGGTGGAGCACATATTGAGTCAGCGATTTACGATGTACTGATTGGGTTTTGAAGCATCTGTTACTAGTGGGAGCAAATGCTACTATAATGCTATCTTTTACGTTAATTTGGATTAGCGTGTTTATGTATATACGCAGGTGCAGTTGGAATTATTACTGCAGATGATTGTATATTTAGAACCACAATTGGGGGATATGAAATCTAATTGGGGGATATAGCTACAAGACAAAATAGGGATCCAAATAGCAAAGCTGGGTCACCCCTTATCTAAATATTTTTTTAAATCCTAATATACCCCTCACTAATCATGTTTAGTGGTTAATAATAATTAGTAAAAAACTTAAGTATTTGGGGGATAGATTAGTGTGTGTTTTTATTTTAATTTGTGTGAGTGAGGAGTAGAAGGAGAGAAAAAAAAAATTTGAGTGGAATTTTTTTTTGAAAATGGAAGATGATTGTGATGAGAGAATTACCGCTAATAAGAGGTTGAAAAATTGATTTTTTTCTTTGAATCCACCATTGTTGCAAAATGAAAAAGCTTGGTGCGGCATGGTATTCAACCAAAAACCCATGCGGGCAATTGTTGGAAATGTTCATAAATTTTTTCTGGTTTTGATGTTGATTTTTTTTCTGGTTTTGAACAGGTACCGGCATGGTAATCATGGATTCGAGCATGCCGGTACATGTTCCGGCATAGTATTTTGCTTAAATTTCTATGCCGGAACAGGATGAAAATAATCCAGAATGTTGATTTTTTTTTTCACTTGACTACCGGCATTGATAGGAAATTCTCGAGCATGCGGTATCATGTTCCGGCATATGGTCTTCATCAATTCCGGCATGGTCTTCATCACTTCCATTTTGAAATTTTTTCTGGTATTAATCATTCCAGTGCCGGCATGGTCAGTTGATATGAAGACCATGCCGGTATTGTTTTCCGGCATAGCATGCTGCCTTATTTTCTATGCCGGAAGTGGACTGATTAATACCAGAAAAATTTCAAAACGGAAGTGATGAAGACCATGCCGGAATTGATGAAGACCATATGCCGGAACATGATACCGGCATGGTCTTCATCAATTCCGGCATGGTCATCATCACTTTCAGCATGATCTTCATCACTTCCGAATAAAAAAATAATTGGTTTCCAAAGTGAGGAGAAGAGAATTTGATATAGAGTGGGGAGAGTTTAGAATTTGAAAGGGAATGAGAAATATAAATGATGAGTTTTGCTCCACCCCTAAATAAGATGAGTTTTGCTCCACCCCTAATTTGATATAGAGTGGGGAGAGTTTAGAATTTGAGGAGAAGAGAATTTGAAATATTTGGGTTTCAAAGCTCCACCCCTAAATAAGATTAATAAGAAGTGGAGATGGAAATGGGGGATATGATTTTGTTTTTTGATTTTAAGTTTTTGATTTTAAGTTTTTGATTTTTATTTTGTGGGAAGGGTATTTTAGTATTTTCATAACCAATGATCACCCCTTAGCCGAAATCATGGGTTGGGGGAAGTAATTCATATCCCCCAATTAGTTTTGATATCCCCCAATTGTGGGTTCTATATTTATGACTACCCTACTCATGATCACCTCTAAACTTAGTTCACAAAATAGATTTCCAATGGAATTAACATAATCCGATTGGATTAGGGTTTAGATATTCTCCTAGTTTTTTTAATAAATTAGATCTTCCATCATAATGGTTTATCGATTAATCTTCGATCAGTTCATCTTTGTCTTGACAAATTAAATGACAAAAAATAAAAAGTAGATGTACTATATTGATCTAATTTAGAGTTTCTTGCTTGATAATATTTAGGTTTTCTTAATGGAAAAGCGGGATTAAGGAAGAAGAAGACAAATAAAAGTGGGATTAAGGAAGAAGGAGACAAATAAAAGTGATAAAAGTTATGGTCACAGTCAATTTGACTTTTATGCATGGTACACAGTAAAAAATAGAATTGAAAAGTAAAATTATTTTTAGAAATTGTGAAGAGGATAGGAAATAAGAAAAATGGGGATTGGAAATAAGGAAAACCAAAATAAAAACCACGTAATTACTCCAACATTAAATCATCTCGCATGGGGAATTGGGTTTTCTAGCCTACAAATTAAACAAGAAGGGATTATTTCCCAAGTTATTCGCAATCGCAACTCTATTTCTATGTCATGAAAGTTAAGAAGTGTGATACATTAATAAAACTTTTATTAAATGGCGAATCGGAATTATATGTGTTTTAATATTTTTTTGGATGTCAGTACTCCATAGTAATATACTCCCTCCGTTCTTAAAAAATATTTACACATGAAACCAATTTAGTATTTAAGAACGAACGGAGTATATAAACAAAAATATTTACACATGAAACCAGCCTATTATTTAAGAACGAAAGGAAATCAGCCTATTATTTAAGAACGAATGGAATATATTAACAGTACATAATACATATAGCAGTTTCTTGTAACTCCCCATAACTACTAATGTAAATCAGACATACATATCCATGTACACCTAACTAATACATATCCATACTACAATGAAGTGCATACTATAATAAGGGCATATCAGAATCCAATTGGACTGTCTCACTTGGACTTAGTTTTGATGCACAAATTCAAGGATTCAGAAAGAACCAACTTTTGCATCAGCTCTATCACTTTTATAAGATTCATCTTGTCTTCTTTGGACGCATTTCGACCCGTGCGTCCCATCTGTGGAAGTGTTGGTTGTTCTGATTCTTCTGAAGCAACATCTGCCATTACATAGGCGGATGCTTTCTCAAGCGTAACATATATTGATGCTAGTTTGTACTGTATATCAGGAGGTTCAGCTCCAGGGATCTTGGAATCACAGAAAATATATTTTTGCATGGAAGTACCTAAACCAGCACCATATTTACGTATGACACTGTCCCTAATAACAACTTCTTGAACTTCTTCTACGCCCTGTTTTACTGCTTTCAGGTCACCTGAAATTATCTTGGAGTCTGAACCATTTCCATCCTTTGTTTCCCTCTTACAGGCCCCATCCTTCGGAGTATCATGCATATAAAACTCATCCCAGTTGAAGATACTCGTGTCTATAATTGGACTCCCGATAGTTCTTTTTCTCTTAGCCAATTCACAAGCACCCTTGAACATTGAAACATAAAAATTAGTCTCTTTGATAGACTTCTTAAAGCCCTTGGGGGGCGACCAGCGACGGATCCAGGAATTTGTGTTGAGGTGGGCTATTTTTCATTCGTTTCAAATGCGATAAAAATAAATACAGTAAAATATCTAAAGAGTATAAGTTGGGCAACGTTATCTTTTAGAGCACAAAACTTTTTGAATCAATTTATTTATCATAGAGTATATTTACAATTGCGCTATGCTATGTATGAGATACACAAACAAAATTATAAATTAACACAAAACTTTGATTGATAATGCGGCCGTAGGCCGCCAATTTTTTTGGGGTTCCGTAAATTATTTTTTGGTTTCCACAAATAAGATATTACTTATCAGTGTGTCAAATATTTTAAATTTATGCTTCTTCTATATTCTCTCTTTGGTTTGCAAAATAATTACTAAATCAAAAAAAATTAAATTTGTGCTTATAATCATGATAAGATATGGCATTTTTTCTGTCTATCCCTGTAAGTAACATTTTAAGTGTTACATTTATAATTTATCATATTTTTCCCCGTAAGGATACGCAGCATTTTAAGATTTTGAATCACATACAAACAAGATATTTAATTATTTGGATGCATGCATATAAACGTGTCCTCACTCTCCTTGCATATCGCTAGATCTTAGTCATACAACTACATATATGTTCCCGTTTGTTAGATCTTTTTCAAGATACGTCAAGTTTGATTTTCTTTTGTATGGGCTATCCAAATTTAGACCTGGGCTTTTCCTTTTTTTCCAGGGAATTACCAAGGTGAAAGTGAGTTATTACAGATTTTAGGGGGGGCTGCAGCCTGGGTAAGCCACCCCCCACATCCGTCCCTGGGGGCGACAGAATCTTATCAACGACATCAGTGTTTTGAGAGCATTCACCAGGGCCATCATGTGAATCAGCAAAATAGCTTAACACCTCGGGTTCATGTACCAAAGCATGCGACAAAGAATCTTTTGCTCCATCAATACTGCCATTTCCATTGATGCGTGTTAAATCATTCAAAATTGAAACAGCGGTGATATTTCTACCTTCTTTCATATTCTGAGTTCCACGGAAGGCACTATGGTCTCCCTTTGGATCTTTGATGGTATTAGCCATCTCATTATCATCATCATTGTAGATATTCTTTGTCTCAATGCAAGCAGCAGCTTCAGAGGATCCCCATAATGCTACAGGTTCGGACACAAAGCTCTTCAGTACAGATCCTGAATAACCAAGACGAAAGTGAAAATTAATTTTATCAGAAAGGTCCTCGTTGTAAGAAAATAACAAACTAAGAAAAAGAATAAAATATATTTGGTGCAATACTATCCCTAAAATGGAACTTAAACAGCTTTTCATCTTTGTAGCATAAAAACTACGTGAACCCAATAATATCCAAAACTAGCTAATGAATAATGATCCTTTCCAGATGCATGTTTCTGAATTACAGAAAAAAAAAAACCGCAAAAGATGCATGTGTGGTCTCATACCAGTAGAGAAGTTCTTTGACCAGCAACACTACCGGAGTATAAGAAATCAATAGGAACAATTTGCAAATATAGTATGAAGCCTAACTACAGAAGCTAGATTCATCTATGAAAATTGTCCGTACAAACCTGAGGCAGATTTATCAGCCGGGGTACCGACATCCAAACTAACGTCGTCCTTCATACTTGGTTCACAGGGTGAATAACTGCCCTTTCCTATTTCACTTTCATCATGGTCAGAATAATCTTCCAGTACTGGCGCCATACCCGTTCCCTTTCCATCACTATCATCAAAACCTCGTCTCTTTAATTCATCTACTAACTGTGTAGAACACTTACCAATACCAGAGTTCTCTAATTTCTCAGCTCCACAATCAAGATTCAGTATTCGTGATTTAACCGCATTTTCATCTTTGGACAAATTTTCTAGTAAAAATTCCGAATAGTCAGTTATGTAATTCAACGTTACAATACAGGATATTTATGACTTTCAAATTTCAACTGATTTACTAATACAACGAAGTTGAGGTGTAAATATTGGGTGGAAAAAAATGCACCTTCCTCGGAAGCAGCTAGACAACCGATATGGAGTGCTGCTTTTTCTAGTTGTTTTGCGGCATGAGATCCTGGTTTATCTTCCTCAGACGCATCTTGACAACAAGTACAACCAACATGTGATGTTCCTTTTTCTGATTCTTCTAAAACAAGAGTAGCTGGACATGGAGCATATGTGTCAACATCTGCATTTGATGCACTTGAAGGTTTGTTAACTGTATCGCTTGAGTAAGCCTCGAACCTCTTTCGCTTTTTTGGCTTCCCTTGTTCTTGTGAATCGGAGGTATCTATTCTATCTCCCTCGAACACATCTTGACAAGAATGAGCTCCATCAATGTGCGGTGTTGTTAATTGCTCTGATTTCTCTACAGTAAGAAGAGTATTTACATGAGAACCTAATATCTGCCTTCGTGTGTAAAACTTGATACAAGTGCCCCTCTTTGCCTGCTGGCTTTAATTGTGAACTGGTATCACAGAGTTTTCAGCATTACCTGGTTCTCTATTTTGCAGAGTTGGATCAGATTCAACTTGTGGTTCCATTTCCTGTGTGTAGTGATAATCTTGTGGCTTGTCATCCAACACGAACTTCTTAGCAATACATGGATCATTGTTTTGGTCAGACACGTCTCGTACTGTTGTCTGTGAATATAGACATGAGATATAGAAATACTCCATCAAAAAAATAAATAAATAGAAATACTAATAAGTGGCGATCAATAAATGTGATATTGATAAGTTTTTCATTAGAAAGTGATACCATACCCCATCGAGAGAAGGAGCTGTCACAACTAAGTCCGGAACATTTTTGGCGCCAACCCTGACAAAAAAGAAAAGAAAATTGTAAACTGTATGCTGCGCTGGATCTGTTATGAATAAAGTGAATCTTTTATGAATAAAGTGAATCTGTTATGAATTCATCCAGAGAACCACAGGAGCCACTGCTGATTTCTGATATTCAACTAAATTGAGTAAGTGTGACCTCACCAGCTCCTGCCTGCTTTCTTCATTCGCCTATGTAGGGTTGTTGAGGACACGTTCAACGCTTTTGCAAGGATGTGAATGTTGGTTTGTAGTTGTAAAGGGGTTTCACAGATCTTGCTCAAATCAACCTCAATAGGTTTTCTGCCAACTCTAGTTGATTTGCGAGAATACACATCAACCTTCCCTTGAGACTCTTTACCTCGTTTCCAGATACGTTTTACTGTAATTTCTGATATCGAAAATCGTTGTGCTGCCATTGGTACCGAGCCCCTTTGCAGTCTTCCGTTGTTGCTCTCCTTTAATAAAAAGTGGTAAACAGCTAGCCGTTGTTCATTTGTGAGGTTTTTGTTGTTTCTTGTGGAAAAACCTGCATCTTCGGGACGCGCTGTTGTTTCTTCAAGAGCCATAGGCAAGAGAGAATCTGAGATAGTTTCTGGAAAACAAGGGTTGAGTCCATAAACTACGTCAAGCCTATTACATGTCCATTGGTTTTAGGAATGTTTCCAAATGAAAATGAAGTGCATATCGTATCTCAAGAATTACTAGTGTCAAGTCTATCACATGTCTATTCTGTATGTCTGCTAATCTCTAATCACGGGAGCATAAGACTCGACACATACCCTATGCATGTCTAGGCAGTGGATATCATTCTACTTGTTGAACTTGTCCATCTTTGCTAACATGGACATCCTTCAAAGTTTAGTGGATCAACTGACAACAGTTCTAATATTTCAGCATCCAGAAAAGTTCTAACAACAGTCTGAGGTTAGTTCACTACCTGAAGCATATGTTGGAAATTCTATTCTACACTGAGAGGCAAGGCAAGTTTGAAATTACAGGTGATGTTGTTTAAAATCCTCTAAATCCGTGTAGAGTTTCTGAATCTCTGATGAAGATAAATGAGGTTTTGTTTCCGAAGCTCTCTTTTCCAGAAACTTCTTGCATGCGAAGAATTTATTCTCAACAACAAAATGCAGCAAAGACTCGAGATACAAGAAATTTCAAGTAGGTTCTGATATTTACCTTGAGTTTTTAATGTGAAATTAAATTCTCGATTGTTTTTGAAGTATCATCTACTTTCGCAATCTCGAATGTTTGATTGCAGGTATTGAGATTTGAAGATGAAAAATCACGATAGTGATTATATAAAAAGTTGAGAATTAAAGAGAGAAATCAAATGTGAACCTGATTTTCTTATCAAAAGAACTAGAATCTTCCTTAAGCTGATTGAGTCATTTGATAAAATCTGGATGAAAAATATAACAAAAACCTACTCTCTTTCTTCTTTGCTTCATTTATTATTCGAGGGTGGGTGGCTCTGAAGTAGTTGATTCCTTATTTAATAGTATAGTAAGGCTAACACCTGTCCTTGGTCAGATACTTTAATTAAGAATGAAAGAGAAGACATTAAGGTGTTAGGCTTAGTCCTATGCTGATATCTCATTTCTTTAGATTAGTATCCACGGCTGGGCAACCTCCTAACCCGTATGGGATGACCAATCTAGCAGCGAAACGCTGAACTGATCAACGTCCAACGCCGCTCCATTCAGCGTCCAAAAAAATCATTTGTCTCCTGCTATCATTTTATCAACAAATGTTACATCAACATTTATGGTTACATCAACATAGATGCACAACTATGGTACTTTTTTATCAACATTTTAAAAAAGTACATCACGTCTATAGTTACATCACGTACCGGTTCATCTTCTTATTTACCTAATGACATTTTTAAAAAGTACATATGTACAACATTTTATCAATAGACGAGTGAGTTTTCTACCAAACAGTACAAATGTACAATATTTTATCTCTACACTCAACGCCGCTCCATTCAGCGTTATTCTCTGGAATATTCGTACAACGCCGAACCATCCAGCGTTTGCATCACTTTTGAGCGAAGCACCATTCAAACGTTTCAATCTCGCTAGATAGTGTATTGCGAGCAACTATTTGAGAGAGAGAAGTAGCGAGATTGAGTGTTAACTTTTTTTTCCCACACTTTTTCTGCCAATTAAACACTTTTTGGCCAATCTAAAGATCCCGTCTAGCGCATATGACTTAGTCTCAGGGGGAGACTCAAATTATGCTAGTTCTTCTCATAAAAATCCGATCCCTAGCAAAGGGAAAGGAAGCCTAATCTTCTCTGATATTTTTGAGGTTCAAGCTGGTAAAGTTCTTAATTTTTCCAAATCATATTTGTGTGGGTCTAAAAGAAGGAGGTTAGATTGGGATCTGAAGTTAGAGGAAGAAGATTTAAAGATTACAAAGAAAAAAAAAAAAAGTATCTTTGAAGGTGGTGGAATCAAATTGGGGAATCATAAGATCTTTCAAGTGTATTAATACAGATGCTAATTTGAATGCATTTTTTAAAGTTGTAAAGATTCAGGAAATTGGTGAAGAAATTGAGAATTTTTCTAGGGTTGGAGGTGAATTAGATTTTTCTGATGATGTGAATTGCTGGTCCGGAAGGTTAAATTTTCAAGAAGCTAGGGGTGAAGAAGATGAGGTTAATTGTTGGTCTCAAAAGTGGTATGTTCTAGTAGCAAACGGGAAAGGAGCTTTAGTTATTACACTTCAAATTGAGGTGGAGTTAGAAACTTCTGCTAATACTGTGTTTGAAAGAACTTATCCACCTAGAACTACAATACAGGTTAGTCTTCTTATTCTTATTAAGAATTCATCTTTTTCAGTTATTTCGGTTCAATTGTTTTCTTTGCGTCATGAAAATTATCGCATGGAACGCCCAAGGTTGCGGGCATAAATTAACTAGGAATCATTTGAATCACCTGATAAATTTTGAGAAGCCTGATGTTCTTTTTATTTCTGAAACTAAGTCTCAACAACCTTTGATGAGAAGACTCTTGTCTAGTTTTCCAAATTTTTTCTTGGTTGATCCTGTTGGTATAGCTGGTACTAAGGGTGGTCTTGCAATTGCTTGGTTAGATGGGTTTCAATTCAAAATTGTTCATTCTAATATCAATATGATAAATGTGATTATCAAATCAAATTTTGCTATGAAAGAATGGTTGTTAACTTGTTTCTATGGAAGTCTGTATTCGGCGGAAAAACCTGTGGCTTGGAATTTTTTAGAAGAAATTGCTACTAGGGTCAATAGAAACAATATGCCTTGTGTTGTCATAGATGATTTTAATGTGATTTTTGACCAGTCTGAAAAGCAAGGTGGGTTGCCCTTCAACAGTAGAGAAGTTAGTGCTTATGCTAGAATCATACAAAGGTTTGGTTTAGAGGATTTAGGATTTAAAGGCAATATTTTTACTTGGAATAATCATAGGGAGGGAGGTGAGAATATCCAAGAGAGATTAGATAAGGCTTTTCATAACTCAGAATGGTTACTTCAATTTCCTAACGCTTCTCTTACGAATAAAGTTGTTGTAGGTTCAGTTCATAGTTCAATTTTTTTGCTTCTTGATAATGTGTCTTCTCGTATCCTTTCAAATTCTATGATACATGGTTGAAAAATGCTTCTTGTGTTGATTTGATTAATAATTCTTGGGACCACTCTTTCAGTGAACCAACAAAAACCTTAGCTGTCAATCTTCATGATCTAGGAGAAAATTTGT
Organism: Papaver armeniacum; assembly: GCA_023531295.1. Classification (NCBI taxonomy): domain Eukaryota; kingdom Viridiplantae; phylum Streptophyta; class Magnoliopsida; order Ranunculales; family Papaveraceae; genus Papaver; species Papaver armeniacum. The sequence goes on along the minus strand of JAJJWW010000796.1, from coordinate 182,705 downwards.
CTACTTGGAAACGTGTTGTTTTCGGTAATCCCGCAAAACAAATTAAGTTTCTTTTGAAAGATGTGGAAAGACTGGATACTAGGATAGCATCTCCTCATAACTTGGCTATGAAAAACTCCAAGTAGCAACAACTTAAACTTTTGCATAACACATAAGAGGAAATAGCAAAGCAACAGTCTAGGGATAACATGATTGGTTTAAGAGAAAAAAATACTAAGTATTTCCATAAGGTCACTCTTAATAGAAGGAAGAGGAATAACATTGATTGCATTATTGATACTTAGGGTCATGTCGTTAAAGATAGAAATCAAAATGTTGTTGTGTTGGCTGATCATTTTGTTTACCGCTCCGTCTGATGCTTTAAATTCTGATATTCTTGTGCATATTGAGCCTGTGATTTCTGAATCTGATAATATTGCTTTGCTTAGAATTCCTGATAATGAGGAAATTTTTGGTATAGTTAAAAATATGAAGCCCAATAGGTCCCCAGGCCCTGATGGGTTTCCTGCAAGTTTTTACAAACATAATTAGGGTACCATTGGGCCTCAAGTGGTCTCAACAGTTCAAAATTTTTTTATCCAAAAAAACTTTGTTACCTGAATTAAATAAAACTCATATTTTTCTGATTCCAAAAACCAAAACCCCAAAAGATCCTAGTGAATTCAGACCTATTGGTCTTTGTAATACTTCTTACAAGATAATAGCTAAATTACTCGCAAATAGAATGAAAAGCCTACTAGATAAGGTTATTTCACCGCACCAGTCAGCCTTTTTATCTTCTAGGCAAATCTCAGACAATATTATTGTTGCTCATGAGATTGTGCATTTAATGAAGAAAAAGAAAGGAAAAGGGGGTTGGTTGGGTGTGAAAATTGACATGTCGAAAGCTTTCGACAGGGTTAGTTAGGAATTTCTAAGCAAAACTTTATTGCAATTTGGTTTCAGCCAAGATTGGTGTTCTTAATTTAATCTTTCAGTGTGTTTCAACTACTTCAATAACGGTCTTGTTAAATGGTAAACCTGGCCAATTTTTCAAACCTACTAGAGGATTAAGACAGGGAGATCCTTTATCTCCCTACCTCTTTATCATTTGTACGGAGGTATTTTCAAGATTGCTTTTGGATAATGAAATCTCAAAAAACATTAATGGCATTAAATGACAAAGGATAGTCCGCCAATTTCTCATTTACTTTTCGCCGATGATTGTCTGCTTTTTGCAAAAGATGACTTAGGTGAATGTCGTAATCTTTTGAGAATTATTGAACAATTTAGTAAGGCCTTTGGCAAACTAATAAATTTTAGCAAATCATGTGTATTTTTCAGTAAAAAGGTTCATCCAAGGCACCAAAGATTGATGTTACGTTTGCTAAAAATCAAAAAAAATCAATATTAAAGATTCGGATTTGGAGGCTCCTCTTTTTGTTGATAGATCTAAGTTGAAAACTTTTGATGTCTTAGTGGAAAAAATGGAAAACAGAATTCAAGGGTGGAGGAGCAAAATTTTAGTCCAAGCTAGTAAAATGGTTTTAAACAAGTCTGTCTTATCTAATATCCCTACTTTTCAGATGGGATGTTTTCTCATACCAAAGAAAATAACTAAGAAAATGAATGCTATCCAAAGAGATTTTTGGTGGGGTAAGGATTCTAATCTTAAAGGTATCTATATCAAGTCTTTTCCCTTTCTTTGTAAACCAATTGCACGAGGAGGGTTAGGATTTAGAGATGCTAGAAAGGCTAACCTTGCGATATTATCCAAGGTTGCCTGGAAATTGTTAGATGAACCTGAATCCTTGTCTGCAAAGCTTATTAAATCGAAATATTTACCTAAAGTTTCGGCTTTTAATGCTAAGCCAACCAAGACAGGTTCTTGGATTTGGAGTTGCATTAGAAAAAGGGCTAACTCTGGTTAGAAAAAATTCCATATGGGAAGTAGGAGATGGTTGTTCAATTGACATAAGAAAAGATTGGTGGGTCCCTGGTTTAACTATTAATATTGTTAAAATCTGTCCTAATTTGGACCCTGATCTTATTTTGGTTTCTGATTTGATTGATGATGTCTCTTTATCTTGGAATGTGGCTTTGGTAAATAGTAGTTTTCCTCCTCATGTGGCATGTAACATTCTTAATATAAGATTCCTCTTTTCTCAATATGGGGTTTTATATAAGGATAAAATTAGATGGAAATTGGAAAGTAATGGAATTTTTACCGTAAAAAGTTTATATGCTAAACTGTGTGAGCCAAAGAATGTTAATGTTAATGTTGTTTGTAGAAAAAAATTATGGAAAAAGGTTTGGAATCTCAATATTTCTCCAAGGATTAAGTTTTTCCTTTGGAAATGCTTAAATAATGCTTTGGACACTAGGCAACAGTTGTCACAATTTAGGGGGAATAGACACCTCTTGTCCAATTTGTGGTGTTGTTGTAGAGTCTTTGACTTATTTTTTTTTTTGATTGTTCTTATGCTAAAGCTGTTTCGATGCTCCCACCGGCACCCAATGTTTCAAATGTTCATATCAGGGATTCTTTTCTTGAGCATTACAATGAATGGGTCAATAACAAAGATTCTTCTAGTTTTTCTTTAGAATCAACAGCAACTAAAGCTTGGTTCATATGGAAAGAAAGGTGTGCTAGAGTTTTTTCAAATAAAGCTAGTACTAGTATTAGTTTGTCGATCCAAATTCGGAGATATATTCAGTTTTGGACCCCCTTTGGGATGACTGATCTACCTACTGCAAATATGATTATTCCAAGTACAGTTAAGCCTTTGCCTAATATACGATGGAGGAGACCTTTAGGCGATACTTCTAAGATCAATGTGGATGCGACATGGATATCAAGTATTACTAATGCAGGGTATGGGTTGATTTTTAGGACTGCAACAGGTTTTGAAGGAGCGAAAGGAGGTCACTGTAAGTAAGGCTTCTTCAACTGAAGAGGCGGAAGCACTAGCGGTTTTCGAAGGTGCGAAATGGGCGAGAGAAAGATCCTTATCAAATTTATCTCTTGAAGGAGACTGTAAAAAGGTGATGGATTATTTGAATGGAAAGAAAACTTCAATCTCTTAGCAGGTTCGAAGGTTACTAGAGGAGGTAAAAAGAATGATGGCGGAGGTTACAAATTTTTTGGGCTTCCAATTCATTCATCGAACTGGTAACAATTCAGCGGATCTTCTCGCAAAGGAGGCTATGCTGTCTAGCTTTTCTCAACAAACATGGGTGCAAATTCCGGAAGTGATTAGGCGATCTTTGTTAATTGAACAGTCTAATGAAATACCTTCTATTTCTGTTTCTGAAACATCTTGTAATCTTAACAACTTTGTTATTTGATTGATCGAATGTTTCTGTTTTTCTCAAAAAAAAAAAAAAACACATACATAACTCGCACTCTATTTTTTATTCTCATTCTTCGCACCAGATTTTGTTGCTTGGTGTTGCGCTCCGAATACATGAAGATAAAAGAGGCAACACCAAGCATGTATGTCCGTTGGGTCCGGGTAGTATACTACCCGAAACCGAAATGGTTAATTTTAATCGGTTTCAGGTCCGGTTCCTAAATTGATGGACCCAGAACCGGACCCGATAAAAGTCTTAAATATCCTTCGGGTCCGGATATTTATCGAGTCCTCTAAAATCAACTATATTACTCCCTCCGTACCATTTTAGATGATGTTTTAGGGTTATTTTTTTGTTTCACAATACTTGAAAGTATTCATATTTTGTCTTGGAGCTATAAGTTTATTTTTAAATGCACTAATAGAAATTAATGTTTGAAGACTTTTCTCAAGGGTATAAATGGAAAATATTCACATCTCTCTCAATTTCTTAATCTGCGTGAAAACTACAAAAACATCATCTAAAGTGGAACGGAGGGAGTATTTGACTAGGACTTAACCCGTGCCGCTACGGCACGGGCCATGAGAATAAGATTGAATATATGTCGTGTTGTGACACATATTGGTGATGAAGTCAGCGATCTTGAAAAATCCGAAATCAACCTTCCTAGTTTTGAAGTAATGGGCCTAGGATTAACATTTTCAAATACATGATAATAGATTACAGATGAACAATACTACAACATGAACCTGTGATGAATACTACAACATGAAAATCTTATGAATGACCAATATGTGTGATTAGTATAACCGCTCATGACTTGTTTGTGTTCTTGGTAAAACTATTCACATGAGGCCTGACTTATGTATTGGTATGACTTTTATTAGTGAAACCAATCTTAAGTAATCACCTGGGGTATGATCGGGTTTGTGAGTGTCTGACCAAATTTGGGAAACGGGAACCGATCCTGTGAAGAGGTGCAATACATCACAAGGGGGAACCGATCCTTGTATGAGGTGCAGCAAGGTTTATAGAAGAAAGGGGAACCGATCCTATGAACATGTGCAACACGTTTTTAGGCAAGGAGGAACCGATCCAATGGGCATGTGTAGTGCATACAAGTTAGATACCTAATATATGTGGGGAAACGATCCTAGTACCTAGTTAGCCGAATTATGGTAAGCTAGTGTAACTATGCACAGTACTGACATGGAGGTAGAACCGTAAACCAATGGTTTGTGATTGAGTGTTACTTGATCAATCACATAGTTCTTGAAAGTTAGATGAACCAATTCTAAACTTGTTTGGAAGTGTGGTAAATCGGTTTCAAGTGAGTAAGTATGAAAAAGGACTTGCAAGAGAAAGATGTCGACACACTTTGAACACGCGTATTAATGTGTATTCTTTTATTGTTCAAAGATATTCCTTAACAGCTAAGAAGAAAGGAAATCCCAAGATCAAATTTGAATAAGTTAAGAATCTTTTAATTAAGGTTTTTAATTATATATGGAAAATAAGAATTAGTAATGTGCATTTGCTAGTTAAAGATTTTCCAAGGATATTTCGATCATCATATTTGGACAGTGCATTCACAGGAATTATGAAAACCGAATTTGGGTTAATATGGAAAAATATCTTGAGAATATTTTCGGTTTGGAAATTCATTGGTGTCCAAACTTATTCGTCTATAAATACTTTGAGTTTTCATTTCTAGCAAAATAATCCTTTGTAACAATAGACTTTCTCTTTTGTCTTTGTTACTGGTGAAGCCGCCTATCAGAGAGGAGAGTAATCTAATTAGGTGAAATCTCTTACGAACGTTCAATTTAAAGTCTTCTTTGGGATTGAGAAGCTCTAGCGCGACCCGTTGGTGGGAAACTAGATATTGCGGTTTATCTTTAGTTTTCATATTGATTTGATTGACTAACGGTGGTTGAACTTTGATTGCACCTAGTTTGTTTATGCTTGAGAATCTTCTCCTCTGATATAAGATTCACTCAAACTAGTTCAAGGTTTCGACTGGGATCTTTATACTTTTGTTAGATCTAAAGACGATCTTGTGATAATCCATTGTTAACAGACTCCGTTCTGTGTGTGATTGATCACAAGAGATTCAAGTAGTTGTGTGCAGGTGTTTATTAAAGATCTAAGAAGATTTGAAAACAAAGAAGAGGTAAATATTTTTGACTTGGTTTTATAATATTTGGTGTGCACAATACTTATTTTGGTAAAAGAGGATCCAATTAATAATCGGTTTATCCTTATGGGATTGGATTCATTAATTGAGAAGATCGACATCAACACAGTTCTTTGGATTAAGAGTGTTGATTGGCTTAATCTTAACGATTACCTTTTGGTGATTGAACATAAGATAGATCTTGGAACCTGGCAAAGGAGTTTATGTTAAGATAAACAGAAGATCCTTTGTGCAACTCATATCACTTGGTTGAAGAGAGTTGATACCAAACAGATTTTTTGTTCCTTTACTGTTTGGAATACGAACCAACGGTATTGGTCCAAGTACGTGACTTGTTTACAGGTTGGAGGCGTGGGAATACAGATGGAACTAGGTGAACTATAGGGGCCTAATACGTGCAATTGCGCAAATTAGGTCAAATTGTGAAAATGCATGGAACTGGCTCCTTGCAAGCCAAAGAGCCAACCCTGGTCAGTCAAGGTAACATGCTCGCGTCACCAAAGTGTTCGTATCTCAGTTCTGAGAATTTTGATATTTTCTGATGTGTGTTTGAGCAACATTTTGAGAAATTATGAAGAAATCGGGGATTTTTGCTGAAACCGTGAAATACTTCATGAGATGAAGGAAAAATAATAAAAAAAATGAAAGAATCATGAAGTGTGGGATCGGCTATGGCCAAGGCATGACTGGCCAAAGGGCCTGGTCCCACGATATTTTCCCTAATTTTATAATATTTTTCATTATTTTAGGGAAATATCATAAAACCAGGGAGTTTGTTGAAACCAAGGAGTTTTGTTGAAATCAAGGAATTTTGTTGAAATCAAGGAGTTTCCATGAGCTGAAGGAAACAAAAATATTAAGAATAATAAAATAAGGGTGTGTGGGACCGGCTTGGGCATGGTTGGCCGGCTAGGGAGGGCCCGGTCCCGTGAGTTTCCCTAATTTTATGTATTATTTCATGATTTGAAGGAATTTTCATAATTTGAAGGAAATATCATGAAATCAAGGAATTTCATGGAATCATGGAAACATAAAAATAATAATAATAAAATTACGGGTGTGTGGGACCGGCCGGCTAGGGCCCGATCCCACGAGTTTCCCTAATTTTATATTATTTTCATGGGATCAAGGAAATATCATGAGATTAAGGAGTTTTCATGAGATTAGGGAAATAATAATAAAATATTGAGGAATCATGAGGTGTGGGACTGGCCATGACTAGGGCATAGCCGACCGGCTAGTAGACACGGTCCTGTGACACCTTTCCCAATTTTATATTATTTCCTTGATGCGAAGGAAACACCATGAAACTGAGGAGTTTCCTTAAAACGAATGATATTTGTTCAAATGAAAGGATTTTCATAAGATCAAGGAAAATAACAAAAATATGATAAAATATAAAATTGGACGTGGGATTGGTCATGGCAGGACCGGCTGGCCGGTGGGCCCAATCCCTCATCGCCTTGGTTAATATTTTATTATTTATTATTTTCTTTCCTATTTAGCATAGGTTCATCGTCTCGTCGTATTTTGATATACTCGTTCGTGCACGCTCGACTCTTCACTTTCCTAAAAAACCAGCGAACCGTTTTTCCCCATCCACAGATTGGCGACCACAGTGGGAGATTAATCTCTCGGTTGCAATATCTCAGATTCATCAAAATGGTTGGTCTTAGGTCTAACTCAACAACTTCGAATTCTGGTCAGAATCTTTCAAATGGAAATGTTCCTCCTTCCAGCGCTCCACTCAATGGAACGGTCAATGCAGAAATCCCGGCTTTGATTGAGTTAGCACGAGTACAGGAGGTTCATATAATGAATCGCCAAATAGAAAGGAAATCTTGGATTCATATTGGTCGAGGGCCAGGAGCTCTAGAATTCAAGCTTTTGGCCTAACTTTCAATGTGAGGCCAGCAATTTCTACTCAAATTATATATACAATTTTTCATCTCTTACTTTGAATCCTTACAAAATGGTGTATAATTATGTCCGAGCTTCTTAAGCAGAATTCCGACTTCTGTTCTTCATGTCACTTTTACCAATCGCTCATTTGTTATAGAATTTAATTACTTCAATTTTGTCAACAATTAGGGTATTCTACTTTGTTTACTTAATCTCAGGAGATTTACCTCTGAGTTCGACTAATCTTGTCCAGTTAGGATTTATATATGGGAATCTATATTTTTGTTCTCGACGGATCCTTACCGGTGGAAGAATATCAATCATAAACTTATCTATAGGAGGGAAAATATTACCTTAGGAATACACTTCATTTGGTACACGTGAATGCTATTGCTAAGGTCCATAAAATTAGCAACAATGCTTTGTCTACCGGGAGTGAATCATGTAGGATGTACTATGTGAGGAGGGGAGAGGGTCCTATTTCCTAACTCAGCCCGCTACCAACCCAAATGTTAAGAATCGGTCCCCTCTCAATCATTGAATCTGATCCACGAGATTTCTCACGGAAATAGCTGCGATATGTATGTATAGCATTACTCTAAAATTAGTGCAAAAAATTATCAAATTTCACTAACGTTATCGATCTAGTGGGTCAATGCTCGGAACTGTTATCGATTTTATAAGGACTAGTATATTGCCCGTGCGTTGCACGGGGTTAAGTTAATTACTATCTTATTTGTGTTAAAAATGTAGAAACTGACTCTCTTACTGTGTCAAAATATAGTATAAGCAGATTGGATAGCTTTAGCTGCGAATATGTACGTAGAAATCGCATAGTATTAGATGCATTGTTACATCTCTATAACAGAATGTTTCTGGTTGCGGCGACTAATCTTTTGCCACAGCCCAATTTCTAAAATTATGTTATATTTCTTTTAGCCATTGCTTTCACAGCAAGATATGCTCAGAAAAAAGAACTTGAATACATGCAGACCTCCTACCACCCACTATGAAAAGAAGATATACATACTTCATGTTCTGTTCAAAATTCAAACTTAAGACACAATTCTAGGGTTTAACAAAGATAATTGCCGTCTGGATCAGTATAGAGTCAATTAAAACTATTCAATTGGAACTATCCAAATCGGCGATATAGTTGTCTTAGAGCTTACTTAATTAAGTAGTAAACTAAGCATATAACTCCAACGCTGCATAATTTAAGTACATTAATCAATAATTACATACTGAATATGGACTTGATATAGTATACTTTATACATTTTTACATCTTGATTAACTTTTAACTCTAATCCTAGAATCCTACTTAGATTCTATCGGACCCAATTTCTCACTTCTGGTCTTCCTTTTTTCACCATGGTATAAACTTTCAATACTTTGTAATTGTCGAACCGTTTTTTGGATGTTTTCTTTGATTATCTCCAGCTTAAATAAAATAAGAAATATTTATAAAGGTCAGCCCAAACAATCCAGGAAGAAGAAATGATAACACTGCCTCTAGCACGTACAACAAATTCATGTGGTAAGTCTCTCCATCAATACTTTTTGCTTTTTGCAAATGTATATTCTGGAGGAGGTGGGTAGTCTTTTCTCTGAAAGAACTGCCTTGCAGATAGATCTTAGTGTTTTTAGCTGCATGAGTTTCTAAGAATTCCTCCTTGGCTCCTTCATGTGAAATTCTTCTCCAAAGCAGAGCAACTAAAGCATTAGTTTGCACCACTACTTGCTACTACAAAGATGCTAAGGACATCTGAAATCTGCTATATTAGTTCTGCACCAAACTTTTACTTTGAGATACAACCACAAATTTCCAAAAGGTGAGCAGTTTAATAGGAATCAAAACTAAGAAATGTGAACATGAACATTTTTTAATCAAGGTAGTTGAAAAGAAAACACAAAATAAACAAATGCTCATCCTATGCTCTAGATACCGATTGCGGAAGTTAATATGCATCTTATGCCCCAAATAATGATTGCAAACATCATATGCATCCCAAATAATAACAAAAAAAAGTCCCCAATAACAATATAATTGATATGGTATTCTCTTTCTACATCTTGTACTACTAAAAAGCCCCAAGGTTATATTATATAAGTATGAGATGGACTAAGCTAATCGGTTTAACTATAAAGTTTCCCTTCATTTCTCTCAATCTCTCACTGTGTCGCTCTCTAGGCCTCCTAACTATATTAAAGCAATTAACATGGATCAAAATGAATGATTTGTATACGTATTTTTCCGTCACCACTAAAGAACTTAGGTATATATTCCCGAATCCCGTATACACTAAATCATCACTCATACATATCCATTTATGCTTATCAATAATCTCGGTTACTCCCATGTATCCATAGATTCACAAAGATCAAACTCATGTAATTACTTTTCAAGTGTACACCGATATGTCTTTTTACAGGTGTATCGTCTTCAACGTATTCATACACAAATTCTTGTTGCCTCAAGTTCTTTATGCCTGCAATCTGATCCATGAAAAGTAGAAAATGTTTTAGTATTCTAACATATGAATCAAACCGACATGTCACAGGAAAACCGTTTTGTTTTTCTCGAAATGCTATTTTGGAACTTGGAAAAGCTTGCAGCAAAATATAATAGTTGTATGACAATAAAAGATATAAATTCAAGCTTGGTTTTCGGGCTCACCAAGATTGCATCATGCAAATGCAGTAGCAGAGCAGTAAGATTGGATTGTTTAAACCATATGTTCGAGTATGGTTCGTTGATTTAGACTATAGCTTCAATTGGTAATAACGGTAGTACTATGTATAAAGTAGCAGATGATGACGTGATGTGTAGAGTAAGCAAGAAAATAATATTATTACCCCCATGGTTGTTTAAACTAATAACACGAACCAAAACATGAATCATAAGCTACATGGTTTGCTAAAAAATTTAACTACTGCAAGAATGTTTATACATATCAACTGACCTGTAGTTAATTTTATGTGGCAAAAAACCAATCTAAGCTGGAATTCTACTCATGCAAGGGGACTTCTTGGTGTTGGTTAATAAATAGCTACCTAGGGGCTGTTGGTTACCTTGTCAACACCCCTTTCTCCTGTTCTAGCTCGATTATGACACCCTTAAGAAGGTTTTATACATAAACATGTTATATTTATCAGTTGATAAGAAAATATGAATATTCAATGATTCGAAAACTACAAAAAAATAATTAAAAAATCAACGATTGCAATGTTATAAAATCCTAAAATCTGAATCCATAAAGCAGACAAATGCATCCAGAGTTTGAATCAAGCTACGATACACTAAACATGAAAAGAAGCTAATATACATTGAAGGAAATCTATGCATCCACAGTTTGAGTCAGCATAACAATGAAAAAGAAACGAATAAAACATCAAATGATGTGAGACTGTGGACCAAGCTCTTACTCATCGGGAAGTTCCTGAAAATCAAATGTACCCTTCAGTGATATTTCAGAGATTATTTTCTCCATATCGAGCTCTATCAAATGATAAAATATACATACACCCCAACCCCAAGTTCTTGGATTAGTCATGCCATCAGAAAGCTCTATCAAATGATAAAATATACAACAATTAGTAGTTGAAAAACAATTATAGACTAATGCAAGAAGATTACTGTACAGAACAGTAACAGTTGGGCGTGTTTGCTTCTTAGGAAATACTCGATTGAATCAAAAGATTTTACCCTAATAAATTTCAATCAAAATCAAATAGCATCTAAGTTTTTATTGTCGAAGCTTTCCTTTTCCAGTGCTACACAACATTGTATAACAGAAAAATGGAAGAGAATAGATTTAGAAAAGGGAAGAGAATAAAATCAATGGAAACGGCAAGATCAGAAAAGAGAAATATTATAATTAGGGTTTCGGTTTTGCGAAAGCTATTATAACTAAATACTATTATAATTAAGGTTTTGATCACTTATTCATTATGTTAGTAAAAAATCACCGAAAATATCTTAAAACCCTCAAATCTTATTGGTCGGGGGCCAGAAGCTCTAGAATTCAAGCTTTTGGCCTAACTTTCAATGTGAGGCCAGCAATTTCTACTCAAATTATATATACAATTTAGCTTTTTAATTCATTTTCGGGACCCCACAAAGAAAATTACAATCAAATTATAAAACAAATCATTTACCCACTGTCGTGTAGGGTACTACTTTTTTTTTTTTTTTGAAAAAAGAGGCTAACCTCGTTACATTACATAGAAGAGCCGATTTAGGAAATCGGGAACCTTACAGATATTTTTCAAGATCAGATAATGTTCATACAAGTTACGAAGATCCCCACCAATTCTTGCCTATCAATTCTATCCTTTCGTAACTAAAAACAAGCTTTGAGAGAACCTTCTCTCTCGCAGAGGAGAGGAATTAACATTTCGGGCCAAACTGATTTTGAAAACAAAACCAGTATGTGTCATAGCACAAGGCAGTGACTGGATCAAATCCAACCCTGTGTTCATCGGAACATGTGAAAAACATGAACCGAAGTTTTTGAAGTTTAGATTGCCTAGTGCAATCAAGGTAACAGTGACCCAACTAATAGTAACAGTAGCCAAAATGTAACCAAAGTGTCTCAAGTAACTATGGAAATCTGAATCGGTCTTTACGTGTCTGTGATGGAAAGAATCGAGCTGACTCGGCATTGAGGATGCAGTAACAATTGCAACTGAACTGGATACTGATGCTGATGGAATTACTGCTATCTTAACCTTCATTACTAAATCTAAAATGGTTAAATCTAAAACAACAAAGACAAAGACTAATATAAAAATAGTTAAATCTAAAGCAACAAAAACTAATGTATGACTACTTAGCTGGTTCATAGTATTAGATTGAATAAATAACACAGGAGTTGCTGCTAGGGATTGAATATAGTTTGCCGACATACTCTGCATATGTCTCACACTCACCATACCTCCTTCTGATCGAACTAATTCTTTACCGAACGGAAAAAAATAAGCTCGCCGGATCCGCCGGAGATGACGTCGGAGGAGTAATACCAGCTGAAGATTATCAGCTCCACGCTTAAAGCAAAAGTCGAAAGAAGAGCGACCCAAATATAAAAACCCCGTCACGGAGATTATAGCATCGCATTCAAACCAACTCTTAAAACTAATCCAACATAAAATTCCATCACCACCATAGCCAGCAGAAGTAAGAGGTGGAGATGATGCCAAGTCAAGATCTGTTGGAGTTGTTTCGTTTTCTTCATAGTTTAAGTTCGAAAATGATTGTATGCTTTGATTTATTCCCAGCAAAAGATCTCTATCCATACCTGCATGATCATCCATAGAATCATGGAAAGAAGCCATTAAATTTCAACAAAAAAAAACAGGAAAACAGGACCGTTGATGGGGACGAATCGGTATTTAAAACTTTAAAAAATTTATAGTAAACGATAGATCAGGTAGATATAGAGCTAAATATGGTGTTTGATCTGCTCAGATCAACTCCAATGAAGCCGATCTGAGCAAAAAGAAATCAGTCAGGGAAGCTTTTCAGTTAGAAAAGTTTTGAGAGAGAAAAATACCAAATGTGAGAAGTTTTGAGAGAGAAAAGTTTTGGAAAGGAAATATGAAATACCAAGTGTAGGGTACTACTACTAGGGTATAAGATGATAACACAATGTTAGAGCACCTCTAATTTTCCAGGCGTCATTAGGGATTACCTGAAAAAATTAGGGGTGACTAATAAGACAAAATAGGGTCACCCAAACCTAAAATTAAGTCATCTCTTATCGTTAATTTTTCGAAATGACAATTATACCCTCCATAATCCGTAGATAAAACTACAATCGGTAATTTACATCCATAATCGGTAGATGTTAAGATAATCGGAGGTTATTGTGTACATATGTAGTTTGAAAGTTTTGTTATTTTGAAAAAATCTATAATCGAAAGTTATGGACTTCACCCAATCTACCGATTATGGAGTTTCCCCAAAATTGATATTTGGAAAAATCTCAAGTTTTTCGAATTTGGGAACTACCCTACTGGTCGAATTTTATATAGTGGTAAGAAGAGTTGTCGTTCACTCGGACTTGTTGAAATCGATTTTAGGATTTAATAAAGAAAAATAATAAAAATAGAGAATATATACAATTTATGTCACAAGATGAAGAGAGTTACTGGGACTCGGAATTCCACCAATTCTCACATTCATGCGGTTCATCTATTAATTCCGGAAAATTAAAGCTCATAAAATAACAAACATCGACTCTAATTCTATGCCAAGGTAGGTTTTATAAAGAATTATGTGAAATTCACAAGCATGGCGCATCTAAAGTACCTAAGACTAAGCATGCGACATCTAACGAATTCACAAATAATCAAGAAAAATCATAAATCAATTATAATAGTGCAAATAGTCATAATGGAATTAATTAGAATTACCACATGGGTCCAAAACAGCTTCCTCCATCGTCCCAGTGATGGGTTCTAGCTCATCATGTTGGAAACACGCTCAAAATTCATTATTATTGCTCAAAGGGTGTTTACAAAGATGAAATGGAGAATATGATGAAAATTGGGTATTTGCAACGATTATAAGTGTTGCAAACACTGTTGTTACAAAGAAGGTTAAAAATCAAATTGTATCGTTGCTTTTAAGTTCCGCTCAATATTACGACCCACGCCTAGGTGTCGTTGTCACTGTAGAAGAACGACGGTCCCTTGTGCGTTGATGTTCTTCGTGTTCTTCAGCTGCAGCAGAAATGGTAGTTTCCTACCACTTGATTTTCTCGACCTTCCCAATCTCTCCCTCCCCCATATCTCGACTCCATCCATTCTTTTATACTCCACAGGCCTAATAATCTCTTGTAATTAATCCCAAAATCTCCAACAATCAATCAAGAATATTTGGTTTTATTCCCACGCAGGTTACGGGAATATCTTCTCTGATATATCTTCTCATGCGTTATTTTGTAGCTGGAATACTCCGAACATGCAGAATACAAGACACAGAAGACCTTCAACACGCTGCATCCATACGAAAGTTTCCCAAAAATAGCTCACAATATTTCGTGAATATTTAGTTGCTCTGTTAAAATAAAACTCTCTTTTTTTGTCGAAAGCAAACACGTTACCAACCTTGTTTTTCTTCAACAGGTCCATGCCAAACCAATTGAGTAAGAAAATATGAGAAAAACTCGCCCAAATTCATCAACCAACTATCCCGTAACTTCCTCTCTCTGTTTTGTCTAAACTCACGTAAAAGTCCTCTTTTCTCGAAACTAAAAGACTTACCATCCTTATTTTGGTAAAACAAGATGTTTCCAATCATACTCCACGAGAAAATCTCACTAAATCTCTTCCAAATTCTTCCAAGAAAAGTACGCAGTTTACTGCACATTTTTTCCCGCCAAAAATATTTAAGCCGATGGAGAAGAAGGTGCCCCTAGCGAAGTCTGGAGTGCCTTTAGTACGTGGGTGGAAATAGTAGCCAGGGGTGCAAATAGCTGTGGGTGCCCCTTATCCGAAAAGGGGGTCCGTTTAGCAAATGTCCTTCGGGGTTCCCCGAGCAACTTTTCGAGCCGAATTTTTTCAAAAATATTATTTCTCCATAAACACCTACACAAACATAAAAACACCATAATAAGGACAAAAACGAGTTCTAACAATATGAAACATTAAGGACAAATTAGACACCTAAATGTAGGGCTGCACATGGGCGGGTATGGGCGGGTATAAGCTCAAACCAACCTCGCACCCACAAGCTGCGGGTTTTTTTTTCATAACCAACCCCGAGACCACAAACAAATGTTTTGTTACCCACCCGCTGCAGTGTAGGCGGGTTTGGGTTTAAACCCGCTTAAACCCGTAATAATTAGATATAATCCAAAAATTAGATATACCGATCGGAGGAGGAGGAGTTCGCTATAATCTGCCACTGCCCACATTGAAATTTTCAAGATTACAATCATGGAGTCCGCTTTAATACATTTCATGACGCGTGCGCCTAATTATAGTGATAGCAAATCGAATACGCTCGTTTTATTTTGATGGTAAAGAAATCTCTCGAACGTTAAGAAGGCTGACTCTTAAATTGGCACCTTTGTGTATATGTTCACACACAAGACACCAACAACCATTGAAAACGTGAAGTCTCTCGGAGAAAGGGACAAAAGAAGTGGTCTAGGGACGAGCTGAACTTCTCAAGGCTAGTGAAGGATTAGCTGTAATCAACGGTGTATATTGAGCGGGTTTTCTGGTGGGTATGGGCGGGTATGACCTAAACCAACCTCGCACCCACAGCCAACGGGTTTTTTTTTTCCTTAACCAACCCCGCACCCACAACGGGCGGGTATGGACAAAAAACCCACGGGTTTAGCGGGTACGGGCGGGTATGGGTATCGTGGGTGAGTCTTGTGCAGCCCTACATAAATGCGTCTATCACCCACAATAGGAAGTTATTTAGTTACCATGTCTCCCGATTATGGAGTTGCCCCAAAATCGATATTTGAAAAAAATTCAGTTTTTTCGAATTTGTGAAAAGCTATAACCGGAAGGTATTGAAGTTCACCTAATCTACCGAATTTATACGTCACTTTAATCAGTAGACAATGATAAAATGTTGTGTCTGATTATAAGGTTGTTTAGGCTCAGAAGACCAATAAAAATGAAGCCACTATAATCGGTAGAAATTTTTAATAACATTACTACCGATTCTGAACATATCTCACAATTTTTGGTAAAGTCACCGGAATCGGTAGGTAAGGTTGATAACATTACTACCGATTCTGAACATATTTCACAATTTGGCTAGTTTTAAGTTAACCACTTGAGGATATTTCAGTCATTTCATCCCGGGTCACTTTCAACAAGGGTTGACAGATTTCACTCAGTCCGTCAATATAGATTGACTGATACCTTGTCCTTCTATAAGGTTTGACTGAAACCACATGATTTCTATGAGAATTGCTCATAAAAAGACAGAGGGAGTAATAAAGAGAAATATGGTATTTTTTTCTTATTCCAAAATCCAGCCTTATTTAACTGCTAATATTTTCCAAATTGTGGGGTCTCCAAATATAGGGTTTTTTTTCTTCCCCTTTTTTGTTTAATATCTGTCTGAAAGGCCTTTATATTTTGCTTGTAACATTTCTTCCTTTTTTTGTTTAATATCTATTTGAAATGCCTTTATATTTTGCTTGTGACATGAAATGAATTAATTTTTAGAGACAGCAAATTCTTTTGAACTTGAATTAAACTTTTGAATGTATTAAAAACATTTACTTTTTATTGTATTTTTTTTTTTTTGTGGACAAAAAAGGATAAAATATATTAAAACTTAGCCATCATTGAAAAGATGAAGGCTAAAGGAAACAATACAAATTAGTTGTTTCCAATCACATCATCCCAATTACAAATTAAGGTACTCAAAGAGTAATCTTCAAAAAGTTTTGTAGCTAAAGACCATTGAAATAAAGTACACTTAACTGACATTATCAGCTGACTAATAAGCCTTCTTGAGTGTCTGTACAATCTGCAATTACGTTCCTTCCAAATATTCCACCAAATTGCGAAAGGAAGGAGCCCCCAAATCTTCTTCACCATACGACTGCTCTTCTTGTTAGACCACTCTCAAATGTTAGCCTTAATGTTTTCTGCGAAAACCCATCTCACGCCGAAGCTATCCAAGAAATAATGCCACACCTTCCTAGTTTCTGAACAATGCAGGAACAAATGGCTATTTGATTCTTCTTCAATTGCACAAAATAGGCATTGGCTTGAGTTAACTTTCCCTGCTCTGAACAAGTAATCTAGAGTTGGAGCGCCTTTGTGACACAAAGTCCATACCCGAAAAGATACATTGAGTGGTATTTTTGGGTTCCATACTTGTTTGAAGGGAAACATGAGAAATCCATCTAAATCCAGAGATGAGTAGCAGCTAGAAACAGAGAAGCTGGAGCCAAAGTTCCACTGTTTAGCATCATCCACGGTAGACTCTAGAACTGTATTAGCGAAGTTCCCTAAATGCATAAGTAAATCAGCAACATCCCCAACTTCATTCTCGGTTAATGTTCTCCTAAAATTAAAATTCCAAACTCCCTTATTTGAAATCATGTCTTTTAGCTTTCTTGGTTCTAGAGATTCTATAAATAAAAGGATATCCATTTATTGTACTTTTTATTGTTTTTTTGAAATCTACGCTCTATGCACACCGACTTTCTATGGTCGCTATCTTATCATGTCTTATCTTTTGCCGGTAGATAATGGACGACTGAAGTGGTAATGCCATGCTTGTAAAGTAGAGCATGTTACAAGCAGCCAAAGTAATGGGACGGGACCCTGAGATTCAGCCCCGTGAGGACTAATATAATGAAATGAAATTTATTCCTCGTAAAATAATTCAATTGTCTACTATGTTTGAGATTGCTCTAAACGGACTACTCGATAAAAAGCTCCCAAAATCTATGCGTCTTAAAAGGAGTTCGGTGATTAACTTCTTTCGAAGACTAGTAAGTCCCGTCCGAATAATTGCCCGTTCGACATGGTGCAAGGAGATATCCTCTATAACCATAACTCGAGTAGTTGTTTGGAAACACACGGTTTTTATCATCCGACTTAAGAACTGCATTTTTCACCTATACAAACTCAAAAGCCTTTCATGATAAAAGGGTAGACATGCTCTCTAAAATGCATTCACCACCTACTGGCACTACTACTCTATCGTGCTATAAAACGAGTTTATTGGAATTATTTTAATGGTCATTATCTCTTTCAAAAACATAAGCTGCTTACTGCTAGATTTGGTCGTATATTTATTTATTGAAAATGGTATGAAAAGTTGGAGTAAAGTAAAAACATAATCAGCAGTTGGAGTCTTCAAGCTACTTCAGTCCAAGGTGCCGACAGATATGAATCCCTACAATGACGTGTTTTGAGTTCGTGCCAATGCTCGACGAGGATGACAGTCAAAATGCGAATTGCAGCAAAGAGGAAGAGCATAGCATCATCAAATACTAGTTGATCTCGTCGAGGTCGAGGTTGGACGAGAATATGAACTCATTGTTACGAACTAATTATGCAGGTATATGTATAACTACTCAATAGTATTCAAGGAAGTGAATTATTGTAGACAATTTCATTAATTACTTACTGACTATATTCATATGTATCATGCACGGGACTTTATCGGTATAGAGTTGGCGACGTGCTCCGAGTTGCGGGGTTTAACAATGCTGCTCCTCGATTTAATTTCATGAGGAGGGCAAATGTTGCTCTGAGCATAGATACCGAGAAAATAAACGAATGGGAACTTCAAAATGGTGTGAAAAAAGCAGCTGACCAACTAACGATATGGTCTAATGTCTCTCTCGTTGAATACAATAATTTTACAGATACATCAAGTGATCCAGGACACTATGTACTCTACTGGGAGCTTCAGTGCAACGATGACAATGCCTCGATTCCTCACACTGTGTTTGAGGAATGTTGTCTGGTATTGGAAGAATCCATCATCAATTAGTCGTATGTGCAAACAGGAAAGTAATTGGACCCTTGGAGATAAAGAGAGTCCTTAGGGTTTGTTGGTGGATTGTACCAAAGCCCAATACAAATGTTGTAAGGCTGCGTTCACCAGAATTAGAGGTTTTCCTTTTATTGGCGGATCAGTACACTACACATACTGGCGGATGACAAGTTAATACAAAAAATTAGCACAAAATTGTAAGAAACCTTTATTTAACACAAAAGTTTCAGCTTAATTGACACTGTCGTGTATGAATGTAAGAGCACCCTCTAAATTCTATTGAGCTTCATCTGTCACAAGCACACAAACTTCATTAAACCATACAAATCTCAGAATACCAAAATCCATTCATCTCAAATTTCCCGTTCCTCCAAATTCCTCTCTCTGGAACTCCATCCCTCAATGGAGAGAAAAGTTAAACTGTCTAGTAATTATTGCTAATCATATCAATTAGTAGAGTTAAATTATATTTTTTCATTTGTCCATGCCGATTTTTAATGGTGTTCTTCAAAATGAAGAATGAAGAACACCATCATCAACGGTATAATCTTAGCTAGAACGTAGTTGAGAGAGAAACTGTTGAAGCTTTAGGTTGCAAAGTAAAGTGTAAGCAGATTTCGATCAGAGCCAACTTTAAAGCCAAGTATTCCTGGATGTAGTACATGTAAGATTTTGCTAACTCATTATATATGACAGGACATCATGAACAAATCGAGTCGTTGTAGTATGGTGGTAAGTATTCCCGCCTGTCACGCGGGTGACCCGGGTTCGATCCCCGGCAACGGCGTTTTTTTTTTTTTTTTTTTTTTTTTTTGTTATTTGCAGAGCAGTTTCCGTTGAGCTGTGGCTGGTAACTTTTCTGAGGGTCCAGAAGGAAGTTTCTGTCTAGTCTCCCGTTCAATTCGTCTTTTGAGCTATCCGAGGATGCGAATTTGTCCTAACTTCTATGGAGAAAGTTTGTCCCAATATATTCCTAGAGAAATGAAATTTATATGAAATTAAATCCACCAAGTAAGGTTCATATAAGATCACAAAAGAGTAAAATGAAGAGTCTGCTGCTGAACCAATCTGCCCCTTTGAGACTAAGACCTCAACCAAACTGAATGCATACTTTGATATGGATATAAGGAGCAGGTAGATAAAAGTCCTATTCGGTGACTTACTTGCGGTGACCATTGGAGTATTGTCATCTATTGCTCCCATGTAACACAACATTGCATATTCAAGCTCCGCAAATCCCTGAAACACAGGAAAAACAACTTAAGATATACTCGCAAGTTATAGTCCGAGGATTCAGGTGTTTAGGAGTTAGCAAGTAACAACAATGAAATTGTTGACTGTAGATGTAGAAAATCCTACTACTACATCCAAAGAACTATGCTAAGAAAGTAATACGCGTAAACATAAAAGAACACAAGATATACGTGGTTCGGCATGATTACCTACGTCCACGGGGGTTAAAGGATGATCTTATTACTTGATTCAAGGTTACAAGACGAGTGTTTTTCTCTCAACGCTCTAGGTATGCTCTCCTATCTCTCATGTTACTTGAGTTTTACCTCTCTACACGGTCTATATTTATAGTTACAGGTGATGATACATCCAGTGCTACGGTGTTAGGCTTGGCGTAGCTTCCTTGATGTTCTTCTCGGGTGATCAGTTGATACCTCAGCCGATGTTCTTATTTGTTCGGGTCGAGATGCCTAGCCGAGTGATGTCTCCTTCTGCTATCCGTCACTCGATGTCGCTCACTTGGTGGGGATGATCGATGTCGCCCTTTGGATCCTTGGCCGAGTCTTCCTTGACCGAGCTCTTCTTATCTCTTCACCAACTCTGTCAGCGCATTTATTGCTCCAGCACTCGATGACCATCACATCATAACTTTTCCCCTTTTTCGTCGACTTCTCGAGCCGTCTCCGCTCCTCTTTCCTCGCGCCTGATTCGGAGAAGCGATCCGTGTGATCCAAATGCATACTTTCCCCAGACACCATGGCTTAGGATTATTCCACCTGTCCCCGTGGATTATTTACACCTACATTTATGCCCCTTCTTCCACTCGTGTGGTCAACACGTGGGGAAGAAAAACCGCCTCGTCTTCCCACGTCCTCTGGGCCATGCGGTTTTGCGCATGCTTCGTTCCCCACTGGGCTTGATTCTTGTGCAACCGGTTCACCTTCTTCGCCTGGTTACCACGGGAGGGGTTTATAAGTCCGACATATAAACCTTGTCTCCCTTTTTATTTCCTTCTCTCGCAACTTCACTCTTTCTCTATCCTCTCTCGCAACTTCATTCCTTCTCCATCTTCTTTTAAATTCAGCTGTTGGTCGTTTTCTCGTGAGATCTCTTTCCTCTCTTCCTCATTATCCATCGTCTTCTCCGTCTCATTGCCGCCGCAACCTCCGGTTCCGGTTATGTTTCGCTCCTCCCGCCGTTTCTCTCATTAGTTTTTATGGCATCTTCAACTCCTCAAATGACGGAAAGAAGGTGTGTGAGTTATGTGTTTTCCGATGAAGACGGCGACCGCTTGATTCCCGTTTGTCGTAGAGTCCTTCCAAGTATGATTATCGCGCTCTAGACTCTATCTTTCCTGATAACTCATCTTCTTTTTCTTGTAGGGCTGACAAGAGGACTGCTAAGGACTTGTCGGATGAGCAATACGTTCAACAGCTGAAAGACGAGTTCGGTCTCCATGGATATGACGTCAGGCTCTTGTCAGGCCAGAAGGGTGTTTTGAAAAAAGATGATGTTTTGAGATTTCCCCATTCGGCCGAGGCGACCATTGTCACCAGGGCCAGCCTAGAGCTCGGATCACGTTTCCCGCTATATGATCCTAGTCGCCCGTTTTGGTACGAGGCTCTTTCTAAGATTCGTCCGTGCCCCGCGCCCGGCTGGAATGGCAATACTTTCCGCATCTTGTCCGAGTGGGAGAAGCGTGGCCGAGGCGAGTGTTCTCCTACTACTTGGTCTACCTACAATCCTTCCCGTGCGAGTGACTATACTCCTGCCCCGGCCTTCGCCGATAATTATCGGAGCGGGACCACTACTAATGGTGATCTCGCCGGGTTTGCTGCCAGCCCTCATCGCCATAAAACTCTTCCCGAAGGTGTTAGGAGACTTCTTTTGGATGAGGATCCCGAGGGGGAAGAGTTCCAACAAGCATGCCCGTCATACTAATGACTCGGCTTGGGGATCGGGTTCCACGGTTATTTCCGGTCCTCTCTTAAGTGGCAAATTTCCTCCTCCGGCTGAATTTTATCCTTTCTGGGTAGTCAATGTCGATCGGGTGAGTGTGTTACCCTGTCTTTCTAGCTTGATTGATCGGCTCGGGCGACTCGTGGGGTGATATTTTTGTTTTGGTGTTTTTCAGACTAAGTCTCAGGGTATCCCTTCCTCAAGCTCTTGTTCATCTAAGAGAGATAGAATTGGCAGGAGCGAGGAGGAGACAGGGAAGGTAACAAATATACTTTTTTTTTATTTGACGTACATGTACGTGCCCCTATTTGTTGCCTTGCATGGTTCGACATCGGCTCATGCACGAAGGAAGGCGAGGGTCGACAAGGTCGGTGGTGCCTCGGCTAAGGACGGTGAGGATCCCGATGATCGTCTACCTTTGTCACATTTCCTGAGGAAGTCGCCTCAGAAGCCTTCTGACGTTTCGTCTACCCTTGTAGGTGAGAAGCCCAAGGGGAGGGGTAAGGAACCCAAGGAGGATGTGTGCTCGTCCCTGATAAGGTCAGTGCCTCTGGGAAGTGGTGATGAAGGGATTGTTCTCGCCGATGGCGTCGTGTATGTTGTGTCTGAAGGTGATGATGATGAAGGTCTTTTGATGATGAGGATGACACCCTTGGGAATGAGGAGGAGTTGGGTCAGACGGAGAAGTCGGGTGGTAGTGGGAACCTTGTGATCGATCGTGATGTAGAGAATGTTGTGTTGTAGGATTCAAATATCGCACAACATATTTTCTTAGTGTGCGAGATTCAATTATTTTCTTAACTCGAGAGAGTGTCTCGAGAGAAGGTAGCAAGGCTCGAGAGAGTGTCTCGAGAGAATGTAGCAAGACTCGCGAGAATGTCTCGAGAGAAGGTAAGCAGGAGCCCGCGAAATCATTAAAGGGCTCGCGAGAATGTCTCGAGAGAAGGTAAAGCAGGAGCCCTGCGAAAATCATCAAAGAGCTCGAGAGAATATGAGATTGTATGTGAGCTGTCATCCACTATGTAAACACCTATATAAAGAGGAGAGCAGGAGAGAGAAAGGGAGGAATAATTTTGGAGAGATAGATTTTTGTAAAGAGGAGGAATAATTTTGGAGAGATAGATTTTTGTAAAGAGGAGGAATAATTTTGGAGAGATAGATTTTTGTAAAGAAGAGGAATAATTTTGGGAGGACACTTTTAGGAGGAGAGAGATATTTTTAGAGAGAGATTTATTTTCTTTATCATCTTCTTCCCCAAATAATTAGATCTAGAGCTCTACAAATTATCCATTAATGGAGATTGTAAATGTAATTCTTATGTAACCTCAACAATCATAGTGAGAACCGTGGATGTAGATCACATTGATCGAACCACGTAAAAAATCTTATGTGTCTATTTAAATTTCTAGCACTTATATTTGAAATTTAGGTGATTAATATGATTTAGATCTACAAAATATAGTGAGGGGTGTAGTGTGGGATTTCCCGCAACTACAGCTGTCGGGGGCCAACCGCTGAAGACTTTTCCTTCCGTGGTTCCTAATTCAGGCAGCAGTACTTCCTTCACCGTCTCGGGCCCTATTTGCAACTCGCTCGGGGCACTTATCTCTCCCGATTTCGCCTCTCTGTCTGATGAGGAAAAGATCAACGATGTCTCGTTGTATGAAGCTGGTCTGAAAAGTACCTTTGATATGCTGGTGAGTTGAGCTGTTTGGGTGTTGCTTTGATGTTTTTGTTAAGTGCTGACTATGTTGGTGTTGGTTGTAGGATATCAACCGCCACATGCTGAATCTTGCCATCCAACGTAGGGAGGTCGCCGGGAAGGAGGGTCTTCGTCTATTGTTACAAAGCAAGAACGCGAACGATCTCGAAGGTTGGAGAAGGAGTTGGCCGAGACCCAAGGTATTCATTTTACTTTTAACTAGTTATAATTGATCTTGTAGTGCCAATATCCTAATCTTAGTACTCCCTGCCTAGCCGAATCTTTTAGTGCGGAGGCCGACGCTGCCACAAGGTGTCGTTTGTTGAAAAGGGAAGCGAACATAGAACGAGATCATGTTTCGAACTTACAACAAAGAATAGTTAATAAGGATGCTAAGATCGATCGTTTAGAGACCGATATTGAAGATCTTCATCAAACTTCATCGCTTTCGAGACTTTTGAGTATGTCCCCGAGGAAATTTATAATCTTAGGGCGAACTTAGCTCGGTTCCAAGGTGTAGCGGCCGATAAAACATTATTGGCCGAAAACTTAGAGAGTCAATGTGGTCGGTTAAGACTTCAGGTTCGAGATCTGCATGCAGATCGTCTTCGGATCTTGGGGGAGAGGGATGCTGCCGAGAAGTGTAGCCGCGAGTCCTTTGAGAAGCTTAAATAGTCCATTAAGGTTTCTGAGGAGTTGGACTGGGTTCGTGCTCAATTATCAGGTTTGCAGATAGCCCACTCTCGGCAGAGGGACGAATGGAGTGATCACAAGAAGTATTGCCCCACTAATGAATTTAACGAACAAATGGTATCTGGAACTTTCTTCAAAGATGTCTTCTCTCGAGTGTAGCTTTGTCTGAGTCTCAGGAGACTATTAGAGTAATTGCCCCTTTGTTGGAAGGTGGTGTGCCTCGTATTGTGTCTTCCGTGTCGTTGTTTTAGCGTTGTTGATGTGTGACTGATCGTTCTTGTTGTTTTGGCAGCCGAGCAGAAGAAGGCGGCATCGTTGGAAGAGGAGAACACTCGTTTAAAAGGGAGGGAGGCTCAATTGCTCGATCGGGTGGCCACGGCTGAAGCAGCGTCGGTGCAGCTAGCGCAGAACCTTCTTCGAAAAGGCGAAGTTCAATGACGAACTCGTCTCGAAAGCTAAGGCTGTGTGAAGCGTGCTTGATAAGAAACGAGCCGATGCTCTGCTGCTAAGAAGGCGTTTCCGGGTTACGCTTCTTCCAAAGAGTGATCATGTTTTTTGCAGTGACTGGCCAGCTATCTTACCCTTTTCCCTGGGTTGTAATTTGTTAGAACACCTTTACTTTCTCGTAAACTTTGATTGGGGTGCTGCGTCGCCGATTTGGTTGTGTTTCTTGCTACTGACGTTGTTGTGCATTTTACTGTTTTCTTTTATGTCAAGTTGAAGGTGTGTGGTTTGTTTCACAATTTTGTTACGTGTGCCTGCACAGATAAGTTGGTTAAATCATGAATGCCGTTTCTGTCGAACACGCTCAATAAGGAGGGTCATCGGGCCCAATGCCATATCCCGATTGAGGTATCTCATCACCGTCTCTTGAGATCTAGTGGAAAGGTAGTTGGTCTTTCCTAATTTCTATGGGATCGATATCCCAAGAAGTTATCAAGCAACTTTCTTGGGCAAGTGATTTCGGCCACTTGCGCGGGGAGCAATGTTGATCGCTTCGATTGTCGAGTACTCATGCCCAAACAATCGACCACCGGCTTCCAACCACCAGGGCCCTAGAACTACCTCAAAGACTTGCACACTTTGCCATCGCCCCGAGTTCGAATAGTCCGTCTTAGTGTAAGTCGCCCGCACTTGCACAATGCCATCGCCCGGTTCGAAACGACCATTAAGATGCCTTTGCCATATTCCCAACCCCACGTGGCCTTTTACTAAATAAGTGACAATATATCATACCCGATCTCATGGGTGATATAGTTTTAACCGCCTTGCGTTCCATGGTCGTGGCTCGGGTGTCCCATCGTGTTTTAGTATCTTGTAAGCCCCTTCCCAACCTTCTCGACAATGGTGTATGGCCCTCCCCATCGTCTTGCTAACTTTCCGCCTTTCTTATCTCGCTCGCTCAGAATCTGGCAGATCCTTTAGTACTAATCGCCCCGGTTGGAATTCCCTTGGTCGAACCCGTTTGTTGTACTCCTCGTTGGATTCTTCGCTGGTAATTTTCCATTTTTTGTAGGGCCATCTCCCTTGTTTCTTCTAGATCGTCGAGTTTGGCCAAGATAAGGTCTGCCGAGATGTTTCGTCTCTGCCGAGATGTTTCGTCTCCACGCTTCCGTCCTTGTGGTTGGTATCATTGATTCTGTGGGGAGGATGGCTTCGGTTCCATACGTTAACATGAAGGGCGATAATCCGGTTGCTTCTCGGCGAGTTGTTCGATATGCCCACAAGACGTTATAGAGTTCTTCACACCATTCCCCATATTCTCCATCAAGCTTCTTCTTCATGTTATCGGCAATGGTCTTGTTTGTGATCTCGGCTTTGTCCATTGCTTTGAGGGTACAAGGGTGTGGATTTGCTCTTTCGGATGTTGTAGGTGTTGAATAGCGAGTCGATGTTCTTGCCTTGTAATTGCTTCCCATTGTCGGAGACGATTGCCGCTTGCACTCCAAAGCGACATATGATATGTTCCCGATGAATCGGAAAACATCTTTATCCCTATGTGTTTCAATTGAGCGGCCTCAACCCACTTGGTAAAGTAGTCGGTGGCCACAATTAGGTACTTCCTCTGCCCCCGATCCAACGTGCAATGGTCCTACGATGTCGATTCCCCATTTGGCGAAAGGCCGAGGACCGATAACCGAGTTTAAAGTTACTGCCGGCGCATGTATCTTTTTTTTCCAAATTTTGGCATTCATCACAGAGACGAGGGCCATGTGCCTCGCGTCCTCATTCATGTACGGCCAAAAATACCCCATGGTTTTTGCTCGTGCCGCCAGGCTACGGCCCGAGCTATGGTTTCCCGCCGCCCCATAGTGCAACTCGTTAAGGATTGTATGCCCCTCTTCTTTACTTAGGCACCTCAACAATGGTCCTAGGTACGATTTTCTGTAGAGAGTGCCATCTCGAATTTCGTATGCGGCTGCTTTGCTTTTGATTTTGTTGATCTCGGGCATGCCCTTTGGGCAATTTTCTGTTTCGAGATACTCGTGAATCGGCTTCCTCCAATCGTCGGCCCGATATTGGTCGGTAGTGGTAGCTGCAACATGTGCGCCGACGTCCTCGGTCTCGGGTACTGATGGCATTAAGACCCTCATAACTCGATGCCCTCGATGCTTGAGTCTGTTAACTTGGAAGCAATGTATGCCAGGGCATCCGAATGCCGATTGTCTTTTTCTGCATGTGTCGGAATTTGATGCTTGGTATTTGTCCGATGTAGAATTGGGCGAGTTCCCGTCTTTACGTAACAAGGATCATGTATGGCGTATTGCCGTTGATTTGTCGGACAACTAGCCGAGAGTCGCTCGTAAGTCGTACTCTCTGGATGCCCATCTCCACTATCAAGCGTAGGGCATGTACATCGTTCGTACTCTGTGACATTGTTGGTTGCTTTAAACTCGAAGCCTAAAGGAGTGGACCATTTTCTTGCCCTTTGGTGTCGTGAAGACCAGTCCTAAACCCGATCCGTCTTTATTGGATGACCCGACGACGAAGACCTCCCATCGTGTCGGGCCGTAGGTCTCGAGTAAGTCGGGTGGGTCATCTCGATCTTCTTCCATTCCGGGATGTCTTCTACTTCGTCTTCGTCACCGAGGGGGAAGTTCTGCCAAAATATCGCCATCGTCAGTGCTTTCACCGTTTGTCCTCATTTCGTAGAAGACATCGAATCGCTTTATTTTGCGCTCCACTTAGAGATCCGCCCCGACCTAGCTGCGTTGTCAAGTACTGACTCTATGGAGGACTTGGTAAGCACTCGAATCTTGTGAGTTTGGAAATACGTCCGGAGCTTCTGTGTTGCAAACACTAACGCTAGTATGAGCTGCTCGATTCTGGTGTAGTTCTTTTCCGCCGGGTTCATGGTCTTGCTTATGAAATATACCGGCTTTTCCTCTGCTCCCTCGTTCTTGACCAACACGGCGCTGATGGCATGACTGGTTGCCCCGAGATACAGTGTTAGTATGTCCTCGGGCTCGGGTCTTTGTAACACCGGTAGGCTCGCCATATGTTGCTTGATTTTCTGGAATGCTTCCTCACACTCCTCGGTCCATTTAAACTTCTCTCCCTTTCTTAACGTCCCGAAGAAATCCTTGCACTTGTCGACGATCGAGAGATGAATCGTCCTAAAGCCGCTGTTCTCAGTTTCGGCGTTGCACGTCCTTAATTGTTATAGGTGATGGCATTTCTACTACGGCTTTGATTTTATCTGGATCTGCCTCGATCCCTTTGTCGGTGATTACGTATCCTAGAAACTTGCTCGAGGTGATCCAGAAGGTGCACTTGGACGGATTTACCCTCATCTTGTACTTCCTCATGGTTTGGAAGATGCCTTTAAGGTCGTCGATGTGAGTATTGGCCACTTTGCTCTTGACCAGCATGTCGTCCACATATACTTCGATGGTGTCGTGTATTTTATCCTCGAACATGTCTTCCACCACCTTTGATATGTAGCACCCGCATTTCTCAACCCGAATGGCATTTTGGTGTAGCAACACAAATTCTCTTGGCGTGAAAAAGATGTATGCTCCCGATCTTCGGGGCCGGGGGATTTGGTTATATCCCGAGTATCCGTCCATGAGTGTTATCGCCTTATACCCGACAATGGATTCCACTAGCTGATCGATGCTGGGGAGAGGGAAGCTGTCCTTTGGGCATGCCTTGTTCAAGTCGCTATAGTCGACACAAACTCGGACGCCCCCATTCTTTTTGGGGACTATCACCATATTAGATATCCATTGCGGGTATTGGGCCTTTCGGATAATTCCTGCCGCGTACAGTTTCTTCACTCGGCCTCCACCGGTTGCAGTAGCTCGGGTGCGATTCTTCTCATCTTTTTTTCGATAGGTTTGAACTTGGGGTCTATCCGCGGATGGTGTGAGCACTTAGGGTCGATTCCTTCCATGTCGTGCATTTTCCAAGCGAATACATCCATGTGATCCTTCAGGAGAGTTATCAGCTGCTGGGATTGTTCGTTCGTTAAGCGTGACCCTATTCTCACTAACCTCGGTTCCTCCTCGGTGCCCAGATTGACTTGTCGGGTTGGTTCTAGGGCCGAAAAGTTTTGCTTTGGCTCGCCGACGGTTGCCGGCTCCTGTGATTGCTACAAGATTTCTGTCTCGCCCCGCTTCGTAGGTGGCGATGGCTTGTGACATTACCTTTTCCAATTCCTCTCCCGCCTCCATTTCCTTAGACTTCTTCTTTTCTTGGCGTTTCCTCGACCGTCTCTCCTTATTCTGTTGGATGTCTATCTGTATGCACTGCCTTGCCGCTTAGGGGACGCCTAGCACCTCTACCACTCCGCGATAGGAAGGGAAGCGCAATCTTTGGTGGTAGGCCGAGGCAACTCCCTTGATTCCTGCGATCCAAGGTCGTCCCAGAATCGCTTCGTATGGTGATGCGACATCGACTACACAAAAGGTGGTCAGTGTGTCGAGGAACCCTTCCCGTCCGAGACTCGAGAGTGACTTCTCCTTTGGCACTTTGTCGTACCATTGAAGCCATAGATTCGGTAAGTTGACGGGATCGGATGTCGTCGAGCAGTTCCATCCTCTTGAAGGTGTCATAGAACAGACTTCAACTCAACTACCACTGTCCATTAATATCTGCGGACGCCCCATTCCTCGATCAGCGGGGTTATTACCAAGGGATCCCCATGTGCTTGCCCGTTTAATGGAACATCTTTCGCCGAAAAAGTAATGGGCGTATCATCCATGGCTCCATAGGTAGGGTCTTGGCCACACTAAAGATTTCTCTCGCCGATCTGTCCCTCTTGTGTATCCTCGAGGTGATACTAGGTCCCTAAATTGTATCCTTGTGTTGCCGAGTGCGATATGGTATTGCAAGTGAACCCAGCGCCACGATTGATTCTTATTTGGTGTCATGGGACCTCGGGCTGAGCTGGTGTCGACGGTGTTTTGACGAAATGCCGCAAGTACCGTCTCGGATCAAATCTTTGGACGATATCCTTTACTTCCCGACAATCATTAGTAAAGTGGCCTCGAAACTGATGGTAGCTGCAGAACTCGAGGTGGTTTCTTGTTTCGTCAAACTGGACTCCCCGAGTTTAGGGTACCGAATGTCATTTCTTTTTCGACCTCTTTAAATATCTCCTCCAAGGGAGCGTTTAGCGGAGTGTATATTCTGGGCTCGTGACGGGGTTTCTTCCCCTTCTCGGTCCAAACCTTCCCCGTTCTCCCCACGGTGGTGAGTACCCTGATCTCTTTTTTCGGAGTCGTTTCGAGGCCTCATGTGGGATCGCCTCTATGGTGGTGCTTGCCTCCTATACTCCTCTATCCTGCGCTCCTTCCTGAATTTCTTCCAAGGCGATGTAATGCTCTTGCATCTTCCGGATCTCCCTCAGTGTTTTAGGTTTTTCTGTGTACATCGCCACCCAAATGGGATCTGACTTCCCCAACGAGTTCTCGAAACCAAATATCTGCTGATCGACTGGGACCTTTCCGATATCCGTACACAACTTCCTCCATCGGTCTGTTAACGAGCGCAGCGGCTCCCTGAATCTTCGCGCAAGTGTGAACAGTTTGTTGACTCTGGGCCGAGCTATGCTGTTATGCATGTAGGTCTCGAGGAAGGTTTCTACCGAGGGCCGCATAGCTTCCAATGGACTCATTGGGCGGGGTGTAGAACCAACTCTTCGCCTCGCCCTCCCGATCCTGCCGGAAAAAAACTTGCACATGACCACATCATAATTTTTCCACCGTAACAATGACATTCCGTACATCTTGATGTGTTCTCCCACGTCGCCCGTACCGTCGAACCTAGATGAAGATCGGTAACGTGCATTTGGGCGGGAATGGAGTTCGATCCAACTCCCTAGTAAACGGTGTCTTCCGGGGCTTCACCGATTACTTACGCTAGCTTGTCGTCCTCACTATTCCCTCGTCGCTTTTTGACCATTTGCTCGAGTTGTTCGATCTTTTGCTTGGTTGTTGCGTCCGTACCCTCGCTGGTTGCTTCTTCCTCGGTCCAACAATCTTTGGTTGGCCCATACCCTCCTCTCGGCCCGGTTAGGATCGGGCATACGTTCTCGGCCCGGGAAGGGGGTAGGGTGTTCCTCGACAGTATGGTTCTTTGAGGCGCCTCGACTAGATGATCCTCTCGGCCCGCTCTCCTGATTCTGGTAGTGGTAGTTTTCGTGCTCTAAAGCCAGGTTTCTCCTTTGTAGTTCTCTCATTAGGTCTTCCTGCCTTCTCTGGATCGCTAATATAGCGAGCAACATCGGGTCGGTGCTTTCGTGGCTAGAGTGGCCGTTTACTTGGTGTCCTGCTACGTTGGGATGTGCTGCTGGAGGCCTTGTTGGGAAGATGACTGGGGGGACGATTGAAGCTACGGGATGATCGGCCACCGTTGGGGGAATGTCTCGGGTGTGATTGTCCCTCGCCAAGTTTACTCGCCTAAGCCTCTCTGCTTCTCGTTCTAGTTCTTGCTGGTACTCCGTCGGATGCCTTTCTCGCCCTTGCCCCTCCTGTATCATCTGCACTTCCTCCTCTTCCTCGGTATCTGATACGGTTCTCCCATCTACCATGTTATCCTCGTTCCCTTGCCTCATCTGGGTTGGGTTAATCCTTAACATTCCGGGCGGGAGGTCATCGCCTCGGCCTAAATCGACTTCTTCGTCAACAGTTGTCATTCCTCCGTTTGGTGCCAGGATCTCGCCTTGATGATTCTGTCGGGTGTTCTGCTGTCGGGAGTCCGTAAGCCCTTCCTGCATGCTTGATCCTGCTACGGCACGGTTCCTAAGAATCCTACTCGTCCGGGAAGTGCTCGCCATTGCCTTTGGTGCAGCTCTTGCTCCTCGGCTCGCCTGTTCCTCACCTACATAAGCAAAGTACACGACCCTTACTTCGAGCTATTTTCGAAAGGGTTAAGAATGAAGTACAGCAGTTCTGTTGTGCGGGGTAAAAGGGAAGAAACTTTGTAGTACGATTCTTTCTATGTCAACGTGTTGGTCTTAGCTACCCAGTGGTCTTAACCAAAAAGGACAATCTTTTGGAGGGATATCTCCACACGTCGCTTTCGGTACCTTCCCTATGCATTAATTATTATTTGTCCTAACATTCCTTGTGCCAGAAATCATTAATCATCCGTATACTGATCGAAAGACTTCTTTCTTGACTATAATAATGATAACCCTCAGGCGGTTTGTGGTGACGATCCGTCTACACAAGTTGCCGGGAGTCCTAAAAGCGATTGTAAAGTAGGATTCCCGAGGTTTTTTACTGGTGATATGAGGCTCTCAGTGTGGGATCAAGGTGAGGCTTTGGTTACGAGGCGCTCACAATAATCCCTTCAGCCGTGGTTCCTAAAAAACTAAACCCGATGGCTTGAGTCGCTTTTACCTTCGTTGCTACCGTACTCTGATCGATTAACCGGAAAGGACTTTGAATGGCCTCATACATTTCCACTCAGCTTCTACCGATCATCGGAGGTGATCCATTCGGGAGCTTTAGGGTGTTATGATGGGCTTTTCAAGGGTTAAGTACTACGGAGTCTAGCTTTTAATCACAAAGGTGACCTGTGGACGTTAAATCTGACAGACAACGCACTCTGACCGTTAGAGTTTTCACTTAGCGTCGACTATCATCCGTAGAGGGTTATAGGAACCGTTGAATTTCTCTTTTAACGATGTTGAATCTATGAGCGGCGACCAGCAAGATGGAATTTCCTTCTAGCTTCTACCAACATCAAAAGATGTTATCTTGGGAGCTTATTGATCTTCCAAAGTCTCGCCTAGACAACTCAAAGATATAGCCTATCTTAATGGTTCGTCCTAACGACCCAACTCGAGTGAAAGGCGGCTCGGACGAAAGAACACAAAGCGAGGTTTGTATATAAAAAAAAAAAAAAAGCACAAAGAACTGTTTTGACGACTCTACTCATACGGAGAACACAAAGTAGACTCATATCGAAACTTCATAAAGTTTAGCTAGGAAAACAGGGACAAGAAAGCTTCTCAAGCTCTGTTTTTTGAACATTCTAACCAAGAGAGTTTCTTCCTTAGCTTCAACTAACGCACGAGCGCGCTTAGGAGCTTGGGTTTTTCTCTCTTGGTCTCCGATTTCAAGGTATCCGTAAATGTTATACGGTCCCCTTAGTCGGCGCCAGATTGTAGATGTAGAAAATCCTACTACTACATCCAAAGAACTATCTTAAGAAAATGTAATACGCGTAAACATAAAAGAACACAAGATATACGTGGTTCGGCATGATTACCTACGTCCACGGGGGTTAAAGGATGATCTTATTACTTGATTCAAGGTTACAAGACGAGTGTTTTTCTCTCAACGCTCTAGGTATGCTCTCCTATCTCTCCTGTTACTTGAGTTTTACCTCTCTACACGGTCTATATTTATTGTTACAGGTGATGATACATCCAGTGCTACGGTGTTAGGCTTGGCGTAGCTTCCTTGATGTTCTTCTCGGGTGATCAGTTGATACCTCAGCCGATGTTCTTATTTGTTCGGGTCGAGATGCCTAGCCGAGTGATGTCTCCTTATGCTATCCGTCACTCGATGTCGCTCACTTGGTGGGGATGATCGATGTCGCCCTTTGGATCCTTGGCCGAGTCTTCCTTGACCGAGCTCTTCTTATCTCTTCACCAACTCTTTCAGCGCATTTATTGCTCCAGCACCCAATGACCATCACATCATAACTTTTCCCCTTTTTCGTCGAC
Organism: Papaver armeniacum; assembly: GCA_023531295.1. Classification (NCBI taxonomy): domain Eukaryota; kingdom Viridiplantae; phylum Streptophyta; class Magnoliopsida; order Ranunculales; family Papaveraceae; genus Papaver; species Papaver armeniacum. Next base: position 149,006 of record JAJJWW010000796.1, on the reverse strand, counting down.
TTCTCTAGCTGTCTCCTCTCCTCTTTCCTCGCGCCCAGATTCGGAGAAGCGATCCGGTACTCCAAATGCATACTTTCCCCGGTACACCATGGCTTAGGATTATTCCACCTGTCCCTGTGGATTATTTACACCTACATTGACAATACACAGAGCCAGTCTAGCTGCTCGAATTATGCATTGAAGACAACTGATAATTAATAATCCTGTATACATTGTGCATAAGGTGACCTTTCAAGCTTCTATGTTTGTAGTTTCTGTAAACAAACCATTCATATTTGAAATGTGGCATACAGCGGCTTCGCCATCCGTAATAACAAAATGACAACCTAAATTTCAGCTCTCAAGTTTTGAAACAGGAAACGTGATTCTAAAGTACGTATAAGCATGTCATACACCGCTGAATCAACAGACTCCATGTGATTTATAGGGGAAGTATCATGCTATCCACTCCATGGCAGGGGCGGAGCCTGAAAATCTCCTATGGGGTGGCAAAATTGGTTTAGGGGAGGCAAAAGGCAAAATATAGGTTTGGAATGAAGGAAAAACGCATGGAATAAGAAAAATTAGGCTTGGGAGCCATCTCGTCAGGGTAGGCAACTGCCTGCCATTGCCATGGGTTGGCTCCGCCACTGCTGCATGGTACCGACTTTCCAACTATGCTGAGAAAGAAACTCTGAGAATATCATTAGTCATTACCCCTATCAAGACATGTGCAATTTGCTTATGAGCATTTTTTGAAAAATGAATTACACTGCAATAGTGCAATGAATGTATCAAGTACAACTTGAGACTATCATTCCCCATACCTAACCCAGAGATGCCAAACCACTAATACTAATCAAAGTATCAATAACCTCATCTAGTATTAGACGTACATATCTGCCATCACCGACGTGTGCGGCCACAACACACCAATACTTCAATACAAAGCCGAGTCTTAGTCTGTTGCTACACTTACGTAGAAATCTTGGTTTGTATAGTCCTGGTTTAATGTTGTAACTGAGTCGTACATACCTAGTCTTGAGTCCTGTAAACTCGTCAATATAGTTGTAACTGATTCATTCCTTTCCTCCTCTTGTAACAAGTATAAATACTTAATGAAAAAGCATCAGTCGACACAATTGTGTGAGACTCCAAAACTCTGTTTCTTAGAATCTTTGATGGTATCATCTTGATCCATCCTAGGACCTAATTCATCTTCCGCAAAGTTTTTTCCTTTTCCTCTGTATTCTCACAATGGTTGAGTCAACTTCTCAAACAGCACCTTCAAATCCTAATCGTGAAAACCAAGTCATTCCACCCTCAGGAAACCCTAGAATTTCTGATCCATATGTTATACATCCCAGTGATAATCCAGCAACTGTGTTATTTTCTCCATTGCTGCAGGGAGACAATTATGGATACTGGGTACGAGGAATCACCAAGGCTCTCAACGCAAAAGGTAAGCTTGGATTCGTAGATGGTTCTCTTCCCCCTCCTACTGATGAACTCGCCTATCAGTGCTGGAAGAGGTGTGACGATCTGGTGGGAAGTTTGCTTCTCAATTCATGTCAACCTGATATACGGGCAAGCTGTTTATATGCTCCTTCCTCTCATGCAATATGGAAGGATCTGCAAGTGAGGTTTTGTATCTCTAACGCACCTATTTTGTTTCGATTGAAATCTGCAATAGTGATGAGTGCCAAATAGTGCATATTTATACACCTTTTTATTGGCATTTTACTCATCTTTTGCGCTTATAAATCAGATATTATCCCATATTCTGTATTTTCTTTGTTTTCAAGAATAAATATTTGTATTAATTAATTTTGTGTTTTTAGGTAGTAAATAAAGTCCGGAGAAATTGAGGAGCCAAAAGAGCGAAGAATTGGAGTCGATCATCTATGGAGCATATAGCCAAAGCCCGCGCGCGAATCAGTTGCAACCCAACAAGGAAGACTTGGGCTAGAGCTACCCACGACCCGGATCCGAACCCGCTCATCCCGAGCCATCGAGATCTCGTCCAGATGCATCCCACGGTCGCTCCATCGCTTACATCTATCTCTCGATGCTCCCGTGCGACACCGGATCACACCAAAACCGTCTACATCCCTGAACCGTTCAGATTTCACTGCTCTTCATCCAACGCTCGGTGCAGCGTTCTCATCAAACAGCGATGCACCTGCTTCACAGCAAAGAGACCCACACCCTATACCCTAATCGAACCAACCCATTTCTCTCCATCTCTCTCTTTCTTCTCCCCTACCTCTCGCAACCTTACCATCCCCTCCCCCGACCATCTCTGCCACCGTCTCTCTGCCGACCACCTACACCACCAACTCCATCATCTCCGACACAACACAACCACTGCTCCGCCACCCTCGTTTTGACTTGTCTCCATCGCAGCTTCTTCCTTAGAAGCTAGGGTTAAGACAATCGAAACTAGGGTTACAACAAATCAAGGGTAGGATGTCTCGAGCTAGAGGAGCGAGAGGAAAGCTCGATTCACACGCGAATCAGAGTATGGGTTCAATTTATTTTCATTAAATTTCTATTTTAATATTATATTAGGGTTTGGGAATTTTGGATCAGTGCATGTATAAATAGAGAGTGAAGAGCATGTTTTCAGACACGCCTGGATTAGCCAGAGCTGTCAATTAGTTTTTATTTGTGTTTAATTTCTTGTAATGCTTTAGTTTAATTTTCCAGGGTGTGTTGAAACCCTAGATAACATGATGAGTGAATTGTATTGATGTTGTTAATCTTACTGTGCTTCATAAAAATAGAAGTATGATTAGCTAATAACCCCAATTCTCCTGTGATTGGTTGTGCTGTAAGAAGACAGCCAATACTAGGGGGGATTAGAGTTAAAAGATTAATCAATGCTACATTAGAACTTTCCAGGGAAGAAGACATATGCTTAATAGAACAGGGAATGTTGCTTAGCTAATTAACCAAGGAATACGTGATAGAGTGTACTCTAAACAGACACTCTATACTAGGGATGAATTAGGAAGATTAGCCGATGCATCATGCCGTAGAATCTTCCTTAGGTAGGTGTAAGAATACAGCATGAGTTAATCGACCTTAGCATAGAATCTAGTGGTGGATTCACCACCTTGGTACTTCCCATTGTCACATTTTATTTGTTTCCTTAAACTAGAATCACAACAACCTCGGCCGTTTCGGCACAAAACTCGTTGTCACACTGCGCCATTCTTGAAACTCAGTCTAAGAAGCCATTGAATCACCCTAGAGCACACCCTAGTCCTTGTGGGATCGACTCGTACTTGCCGCGTCTCCAATAGACGCCGTGCACTTGCGGTATCACCGTAGGCTTCATTTTATACATCTTTTCGGGCCTACCAAATAGCTGCCATACGTCAAGAGTCGATGTCAGTGTCTTTGTATTACACTAAAATCAAGACACTATGGGATCAATACGATTCGCTTATTGCCGTTACTGAGGTATGCATCTGTGGTGCTGGGAAGTCCTTACTTGAACGCTTAGAACGTGACAGGGCCATGGAATTTCTTCAAGGTCTGTACGATCGTTTCTCTAACCTCAGAAGTCAGATTTTGCTCATGGACCCATTTCCTACAGCCTTGCGTATCTTCAATATGGTGCAGCAAGAGGAAGAACAACAACACATTACTTCTAGCCCTCTTCCAAGCATTGAATCTGCTGCTCTGAATACTAATCGTTATGCTGCGCCATCCGCAAGTACTCGTTCTACTGCCAGCCATAACAAACGGCCTCGACCACACTGTGATTTTTGCAACCGCCATGGGCATGTTCGTGACAGATGCTACCGCTTACACGACTTTCCTACGCCATCTGCTTCACAACCAGTTGCCGCAAACACTACTGTTGTCACTTCAGAGTCCCATACTGCTCATTCCCCTGCGGCTCCTGTGTTTTCGGCTGAACAATATTCTCTCCTGTTGGCTCTCATCAATCCTCAAACTGAGGATACTCCAATGGAACCACGTGTGAATTTCGCCGGTAAGTTACTTAATACTTTTTTCTTTGAACCATGGTTTGTTGATAGTGGTGCTACTCACCACATTTGTAATTCGTTATCTATTTTACTTCCTATTCTCCCTAAATCATTGATCCAAATGCAACTTCCTGACGGGACTCTCTCTTTGTCAAACATATTGGTGAAGTGGTTTTCTCACCAACTTTGAAATTGTCTAATGTTCATCATATTCCAAATTTTAAGTTCAATCTTTTATCTGTGAGCCAATTAACTCGCTCTTTGAATTGTGTTGTTATTCTTACCCACGATTCTTTCACTTTTCAGGACCTGCTCACGACCAAAGTGATTGGTCAGGGTAAACTCACTTCGGGTCTCTATCAGCTACGGATTTCTACACCTCCAACAGCATCACCTAGAATTCTTTTCAATAAGACGTCCTTTGATATTTGGCACTGTCGCCTTGGACATCCTAGTTTAGATCGTTTTCGTTTTCTATGTAATTCGCATGACTATATTCAGTCTACTTTTTCTTCCACTTGTGATGTATGTCCGCTAGCTAAGCAGACACGATTATCTTTTAATAAAAATCGCATTTCTTCTAAACGTTGTTTTGAACTTATTCACTTTGTGACATATGGGGACCATTTTTCTACACCATCTGCCTCTGGTGCAAAGTACTTTCTCACCATTGTAGATGACTTTTCTCGCTGTACTTGGGTATATCTCATGCATACTAAGAGCGAAGCCTGCAAGTTTATTAAATTTTTTACTCGACATGTTGTGACTCAATATTCTACACAACTTCATACTATATCTACAGGATCATGTTTACCTTTTCTGCCAATATTACAACGAATCCAATTAGACAATGGCACTGAATTTTTATCTCGTGAATTTCAGGCTTGGATTCATGATAATGGCATTCATCATCAGCGCAGTTGTGTTTATACTCCACAACAAAATGGAGTAGTCGAAAGGAAACACCGCCATCTACTGACCGTGGCTAGGGCTCTTCGTTTTCAGGCTAATTTGCCTATCACTTACTGGGGTGAATGTATCTTAACAGCCACCTATCTTAGCAATAAAATGCCAACCCCAGTTCTCTCTAAACGTTCACCTCATGAGGTTTTATTAGGTACGAAACCAAACTACCGCAATCTTCGTATTTTTGGTTGTCTCTGATATGCTCGTAATACTAAGATCACCAACAAATTTGATCCTCGAGCTCAACCAGGAGTATTTCTTGGTTATCCATATAACCATAAAGGTTACATCATTCTAGACATTTCTACGAAATCTACTTATGTATCTAGAGATGTTATATTTCATGAACACATATTTCCGTTTAAAGATGCACAGATTTCTAATCCTAATTTTTTACAACCTGTTATTCAGGAAGAATTTTACTATGACGATTCACCTCCTTCGTCAGAAATCCAATCGTCTCATCCTCCTTCTCAGACTATTCGATCCATATCTCAGAATTCACCTGTTTCATCACTTTGCCTTCGACAGATATATCCACTTCATCTCCAGGTGCCACAGATTCTTCGGCAGTTTCTTTGCCAACTGCATATCCTGATGTTGTTGCACCTACAGCTTCTACATCAACTGTTGATGAATCAACAACTATTTTACGTCGCTCTTCCAGAGAACATCACCGTCCCTCTCATCTAAAGGACTATGTATGTTCTGTTCAACAGAGTACGTCACGCACTCCCTATCCTTTTGCTAATTATATCTCTTTTAATCAGTTTACTCCACAACACCGTGCTTTTCTTTCATCAGTTATCAACACTGATGAACCACGCACTTTTACTGCAAGCTATTAAAATTCCAGATCAGCGTGATGCCATCATCAAGGAACATACGGCTTTAGTGGAGAATGACACATTTACTCCTACTACTCTACCACCTGGCAAAATTGTTATCGGCTGTAAATGGGTTTTTAAAACCAAATATCGACCAGATGGTACGATCGAACGACGTAAGGCGCGTCTTGTTGCTAAGGGTTATACGCAACAAGAAGGCATTGATTATCATGATAATTTTGCTCCGGTGGCCAAGTTGGTCATTTGTTAGTGTTCTTTTATCTATTGCGGCTATTAATAAATGGCCACTTCATCAACTTGATGTTAATAATGCCTTTTTACAGGGTGATCTCCTTGAAGATATTTACATAAAACTTCCTCCAGGCTTCCAGAAAAAGGGAGACACTCGTGTTTACAAACTCAATAAGTCTCTATATGGACTTAAGCAAGCCTCTCGCCAATGGTTTGCTAAATTTTCTTCAGCTCTACTTAATACAGGCTTCCATCAATCTCGTGCTGACTATTCTCTTTTCACTTTTCATTCGGGAACGATTTTCATTTACGTTTTAGTTTATGTTGATGACACTATTATTACAGGTAATAGTGATTCAGCTATTCAAGACTTGAAGCATAAACTTGAGTCTCAATTTTCTCTCAAGGATCTTGGTCGTTTACAATATTTTTTAGGCATTGAGGTATCTCGTTCTCCAAAAGGTATTTTTCTATGTCAGCGCAAATATATTCTTGATATAGTTAATGATTCTGGTCTTTTAGGCGCTAAAATTTCTCCATCTCCGATGGAACAACATCTTAAACTTCTACCAACTTCTGGTGATCCTTTACCTGATCCTAGTATTTATCGACGTCTCATAGGTCGACTCCTTTACCTTCAAGTGACACGTCCTGATATCACTTACTCTGTAAACTATCTAAGTCAATTTATGCAACAACCATGTTCTAGCCACTTAGATGCTGCACATCGAGTAGTTCGTTACCTTAAAGGAACTGTTGGTCATGGAATTTTCCTTTCTGCCTCCAGCTCCCTCTCTCTAGATGGTTATACTGATTCGGATTGGGAAGGTTGTCCAACCACTCGTCGATCCACGACAGGTTATTTTACTATGTTGGGAGATAGTCCAATTTCTTGGAAATCCAAGAAACAACCGACAGTCTCTCTTTCTTCCGCTGAGTTTTAATATAGAGCTCTTGCACGCCTAACTTGAGCTGCAATGGTTGCATTATTTATTTTGTGACCTACGTATTTATATTCCAAAACCTATTCTTATTTATTGCGATAATCAAGCTGCTATTCATATTTATGAAAATCCTGTTTTTTCACGAAAGAACTAAACATATTGAAATTGATTGTTATTTCGTACGTGAAAAACTGTTATCTGGTCTCATCAAACCTACTTATCTGCCATCGGCATTGCAACTAGCTGATCTCTTCACAAAACCGCTGGGTGTGGATCATTTTCGACGACTTGCTAGCAAGTTGGATCTTCGTCCAGATTCTCCTCAGGCTCCAACTTGAGGGGGGGTATTAGACGTACATATCTGCCATCACCGACGTGTGCGGCCACAACACACCAATACTTCAATACAAAGTCTTGATCTTAGTCTTTGCTACACTTACGTAGAAATCTGTTGTATAGTCCTGGTCTAATGTTGTAACTGAGTCGTACATACCTAGTCTTGAGTCCTGTAAACTCGTCAATATAGTTGTAACTGATTCATTGCTTTCCTCCTCTTGTAACAAGTATAAATACTTAATGAAAAAGCATCAGTCGACGCAATTGTGTGAGACTCCAAAACTCTGTTTCTTAGAATCTTTGATCTAGTAGTACCAATCTCGCATACCTTAACATTATATAAATTGGAGTTGTATAATATGTGAAACCATGGCAATTGTTGTCCTTATTGCCAATGGTAGTCCTATTCCCACCAACAATTTTCATATGAAAGTGGTGAAACATAACCGGGTTTAAATCATTACCTCACCCTTACCAAGCCGTGCACCAGTCTTTGGATCAACAGCGACCGAACCAATAACTATCAAATCCATCTTGAGAAGATCAGTTGGCTTTCTATACTTGGCTACACCAACAGATGTACATGCCTCACCCATAGTGCTAATAGGCAACAATTTCTTCCCTAATTGCACACAAAACCGATAACATACTTAGTTCAATTCTGACCAGAAAACCCGCATAATCAAGCTACATTCATCAATTAGGCACAGAACAACATTAACCTGAGAGTGTTAGAAACCGGACCTGCTTTTGTGGGGAATCTGGATTAACTTTAACACAATCTGATGTTTTAAACACTTCCAATTCTGATAACTTTCTTCAACCAACACTGCAGGTAATCCAAACTACCTTCAATGGGCGTAGTTGAATACCGACCTTTTATGGGCTGCATTCAATGTTGCCATTTATTGAATGAGAAACTACGGCCCGTTGATTAGAAAATCTAGTGTCAAGCAGTTTTTATGGATTACCTGCCCATTGGAGGTAGTTTGGATTACCTGCAGTTTCTATGGATTACCTGATAACTTACCTGCAGTTTTTTTTTTTTTTTTTTTTTTTGGAGAATTGGTGATAACCAGCTTCCGCACATTATTCAATAACAACCTTTAGCTAACTTAATTATATGCACTGGCAACCATTAACCTATCCGTCCACGAGTTAAGAAAGCAACCAAATATGTACATTATTTTTCGGTTTAAATGTAGTGTTAATGACTAGTATCAATGTAATTTGCATTCAATATATTTGTTCACCTTTTTTTTTTTTTTTTTTTTTTTTTGACTAATTAAGACTTTTCAGTATCCACTATCACAATTAGTCCCAATGCATAACCATGGGTCCACAGGTTAAGGGATGGAACAAAAGTATTTAAGTTTTCTAGAGATCCTCACGGTTGATGATAAATACATTTAGGAGTAGAAGTTAGAAAGGCAGCCTGCCAGTGTATCAGTGTATGTGGTGTGGAGTCAAAGATAGGTTTAAGTAATTAATAACCACGACTAAATTTTAGCATATATGTGAATACCCTTTTCGACTTACTCTTCATCTTCCGGAAACTCAAGCAACTTTGCGAAGAGAAGAAGTCCAGAATGAATTGTTCTATTTGTAAAATGAATGGAACTACACTAAGACTTTCTGATTCATATAGCTATTCACCCCGCAATGGAGTTGCAGTATGCGATTCTTGTTATGGGGAATTCAACAGCATGATGAACTTGATGAACAAAACCAATAATTCAGGAACCATAGGCTTTTTAGCCAACTGGGTAAGCACCTAATCTTGTAGTCAATGTTTAAGAGGAACCAGTTTAACTTGAGGTTGCATTTTCGTTTGTGGGGAACACCTTCCCTGATCATATACTACTGGCATTTTGCTTTTCCTTCTTCTTTAGCGTAACATTTTACAGCAAGTTTTAGTGTTTTTAGCGTAAACCGCAAGTGTTGAAAAGTGGTGTGATTAAGGATTTGTTCTTTTCGATTTGGTTAAAAAGCACTACGTGCACATTTTATAAATATGGAACTATGTGCATGTATCCTGTTGAATGTTGAGATGATATTAATTGACTATTCATAATTTTTACTGTATATGTTGCGATGATCGAGTCCGATTCTTTATAACAACTTCTTGTCATATCCCTTAGGGTAGGGATAGTGCTAACCGGTGGATCATGGAAGCTAATGGAGAAGTAGCACGAGTGAGATTGGAAGCGGAACGATCAAAAGAGAAAGTAATAAAACAAACGAAAGAGGAAATGAAACAGAGAGAAGAACAATGGATAAATTATCTTGGTGGATTGGCTGCTGCATTTACGGAGGAAAGTCATTCAGATATTCAAGTCAAACCAAGCGATGGACCTTCTATACCTGCACACAAATTTTTGTTGGTTAGTATATATGCAATTCTATCTAGCAGCCTCCAATTACCATAAGGGTATAAGTAATTAACCAGATCTCCCGGCTTGCAATAACTTGGCAGTCTGTATTCCTGAATTGTATGATGTTGATTTCTTGTATTCATTGTGCTAACAAATGCAGGCAACTAGATCTGAAGTTTTCAAACACATGTTATCATCAGATACATGCAAATCTGCCCAAATTGACTCAGTATGTCTCCCTGAGTTCAATCATGAAGAGCTTCAGACCTTCTTGGAGTTGCTTTACTGTGGAAATTTGGCCAAGGAAAAGTTTGAGATGCATTATTACTGTCTAGCACTTGCATCTCATAAGTACGCAATTCCACATTTGGAGAAGTTTTGTGAAGAACACATACTAAAATTGATAGATTCGTCTAATGCGCTCAAAGTGCTGGAGATCTCAGAAATTTGTGCAAATGAGACATTAAGAATTGCTGCCTTGCATATGATAATCAACCATAAGAAGGAGATAATTTGTGCACCTAGTTTTGAGGAATTTGCAATACAAAACCCACATTTGGTGGTTCATATCACAAGGTACTCTTGCACTCAATTCTAGTTTCGAGGATCTACCGTGTATTGACTCCTCCTTTATGGTAGTATATTCATTCTACTTTTGACAAGGTTTCTCCGGTGTTAAGTACGTAGTAGTTTTTCATTTTTCAGAAATTTAGCCAATAGAGCTAGACGATTGTTTCTCTATTTTGTTTTTCTTTTTCTCTTTTTCTTCATTGCAAGTTATGTTGGACAGTGACATAGAAATGTTTACAAGCATTGGCTTCTATTTCAATATTTTATATTTGCTAATTTAATAGAAATAGTTGAAGGTCGCATAATTTAGACTCGGAATTTTGTACGAAGGTCAAAACAAATAACTCATTGATAAGAATTTGCCAAGACACACCAACCGTGATTAGTTACTTGAATTAAACATAATTATGTAATTTATTAAGAAACGCGTCGCTATATCCCCTGGCATGGCCTTTAACTTTGCAGGACTAGATACACGTCATAGTCGTATCCGCAAATTTCCTACAGGTTCTTTGATTATTATGCTGGTGATTTCGTGTTCTTGTAATAGTTTCACCTATAATGTGACTTGAGACCAGTCTGAGAATACGTTGCAATATTCTTTAAGCTAAACATGAATTTTATTTTATTTTTGCAATTCTGTGGTAACAGAGAAAAGATCTGCATTGTCAAATAGCGCCCTACGATGTGCAAACAGGGATGTTTTGATATGCAAGACGTCCTTCGTGCGTATGGATTTAACATGATTAGATTAGATATCTAATTTTCTCAAAAAGGTCACTTTCCCGATTTTCCCTATATTCAACTAGAGGTGTAAATTGGGTTGTGCCAAAGACGTAACCTTGACCAAGACAAAGACGCTAAAATTTGAAAGATTGACGGCGACAAACACGTGACTTAGCCCAGCACGGCACAACACGTTTGTTAAATGGGACGTGTTGGGTTTGACTAATTGGCACAGTAGCACAGCACAGCACGCGGCACGGATAAGCACGTGGCCCAGCCCAGCACAGCACGTTAAGAGAGCACGTCATAACATGTACAAATACACCATATAACAAGGCATAATACATCACATCTTTTGTATATTTCACAAAAGAGTCACTATTCTAGCTAGTTTTTAACATTTCATGTTGGGTTATTTATAACAACACATATAATACCTTAATATTTAGAAAATATATTTCAATATCATTGTTACAATGTCGTCACCTATATTTAACTAGAACATTAATTTACATGAAAATAATCCAATTTTATATTTGATGGGTTATTTCTTTTTATTGAATAAACTTGTTAATTTATTTGAAATAATTTCAAATGATATGTTGTCTAATTAAATTCTTGTGATAATGTCCGACTTAATATATACGTTAATTGATTTCAAATTATTTATAACACGTGTGCCAGCACGGCAACAAAGACGGACGTTTATTCGTGTGTTGTGCCGTGGGGGTCATGGCTGCGTGCCTAGCTTTTGACTAGTAAAGCACATCACGGCACAACACGTTTAAATCGTTGGCACAGCACAACACGGCACATGGCAAGTGAAGCACGCGACTTCGTGTGCCGGGCGGTGCCGGGCCTGCATGTTTTACACCTCTATATTCAACCATAACTATGCATGGCAGGAAATAAATATGATCATATGCAAGAATAACTAAGATATGAGCCAAGAAAAGAAAGAAAGAATTGGAAGGAAAGAAATAAAGCAAAATAAAAGGGAGAAAGGAAACAAAGATCAAACTCATTAATTTGAATGGAACTGATATTCGCAATGCCCTCCCTCGAGGCCAGATAAATCCCTTATATAGCATGTTTTTGCATAGAAAGATAAGTTACCACCACCTTCGACTTCATCAAAATCTTCCCTTTTCGACTTCTTCTCTTCATCTTCCATAAACTCATCTAGCAACTTTGAGGGGCTCCGGATCCCCTAGTCCCTAGACTGATTATTTTCTTTGGTCTCACAAGCGTTTCTATAAGCATGTTTTGAACCTTCCACTTGTATTAAGTTGTATAGACCAAGTGAATTGTCGTCATACCGTCTGAGTAAAAATTTAAAGATCGATTCATATCACCATTTTGCCACTATAGTATGAAATAAAAAAGGTTTGTGATACATTTGTCTCATGATATGCCATAAAAAAGGCAAACAGGTAAATGGTTCCTGGCAATTAACTAGAGCCGGTAAGATCAACTATTTTCTGCATAATTTTTTTTTTTTTAATTTTTTTTTTTGATGGTTTTCTGCATAACATTCGGTCTTTATAAATCTATAAAATTGTTGATAGATATAAAAATGAGGTCTAATGGACGACGTATGTGATATACAACGTCGGCACAGTCTTGTTCAGAAAACGTGGTATGCAAATAAAGAAATCAAGGTTATAGTACGCATAAAAATCGATTAGTGAAAAATGGCACCATTAATAGTTTCAATCATGATTAGTAAAATAGCACTGTATCTTCTGATATTTACTCATTAATATAAAATGTGAAACAATAGCTTATGTGTAAATAATCTACTTAGATTAACAAAACAAGGTTAGATGGAGAAGAATTTTCGAGGAGGTGGAGGCTCCATCAACTAAAAAAAAAAACACAAAAGAATAATGAACTGAAAGTGTTGAAGAGAGTCCAAAGTGTTCGTCAATTAGTCTATATGGGGAATATGGTACGACGTACGAGTAAGAAGGGATAATTAAGGAAGGCTCTCTCTGGTTCAATAAAAAAATTAAGAAATTAAAGCCACATCAGACTGGGTGCAATGGGTGCAAGAAATTGGGTGCCACAAATCATTTTTGTTTTCCTTTTTTATCTCTATGAAAATCTTTTGTTTTTTTTTTTTTTTTTTTTTTTAAGGGAAACAAGAAAGTCAAAACAATGAAAAGAGAGAACCTAACTAGTAAGAGAAGCCTCAATCTCAATGAGATTAGTGATACAGGAAGGAGAAGAAGTTAACCATAATCCAGTAGAATGGTTTGTTGCAGCTTGAGCTGCTAGTTGATGCGCCACGTTATTGGCATTATTTCTGACGAACCGGAACTCCACCGAGTTGAATCTGTTTAGCTTGTCCCTTATCCTGTGAATGATGTTTTGGATACGCCAGGGATACAAGTAGTTGCTGTACTTGAGAGAGTTAATTAAGATGAGAGAGTCTCCTTCAATAATAATATCCTTCAGTTCTTTGATGAGGGCTAGATCGACTGCAAGCATAGCACCATGTGCCTCAGCTTCAACTGCAGAAACAAAACCAAGTGTCTTATTCTGCCCCCCAGAGAATTGAGCAAGACTATCTCTGGCCACTGCACTACAAGCATATCCCTTTGACCCTGCTGCACCATCAAAATTGATCTTCACCTTGTTGCTTGGAGGGGGTTCCCATTGTTTTTTCCAGGTCTGCAGCATATCTTTTTCAGTGGGGATGATGTCTAGCGCATCATAAGTTGTCTTCATATTGAACCAGTACATGGATTCTTTTATAGTGTCTTGGATGTTGAACTTACCATTATTGAAGCTTATGTTGTTCCTAGTTTTCCATAAAGCCCAGAATAAACTAACCCCCATCTTTAACTTTAGCATTTCTCCACCTTCATTTAACCAGCTTTTGATGAGTTCCTTAACTGTAGTGTTGTGGTTAGTGTTTACTCTGAGACTTAGGGGAGATGCAAATAGGACTGCTTGGGAAGCTTCACATTGAATAAACAGGTGATCAACAGTTTCAGTAGCTTTATTGCACAATTTGCACTCATTATTGATCCCGCTTATGTGTTTACTTATATTGCCCGTCACTGCCACTCCATTCTTCAGCAATCTCCATATGAAAATTTGAAGTTTAGAAACCAGGATACTAGCCTTCCAAAGTTTCTTCCAAGGGAAATCAAAATTGTGGGATCCAGAAGGTTTCTTAGCTGTCAAACTTTTGATGAATGATTTTGCTGAGAAGGTACCTTGAGGGTGATACTTCCATATCATCTTGTCAGTTGAGTCAGTTCCATTGAATGCTGGCAGGTGGATCTCCAATATCTTCGAGACCGTTGAGTGGTTGAATAGCTGCTTCAGCTTGTCTTCATCCCATCTTCGCTCTTCCTTGATAATTAGGTCACTCACTTGATTAGTGTTTTGCATAACAGAATCTGCACAATCAACTCTTCTTTCAGGTCTATTATTAGGCAGATTTGGAATCCAGGGATCGTGCCATATGTTAATACTTTCTCCGTTCTTCATTGTCCAGCAACATCCATCGTTCATCATCTCTCTACACTTCAGCATCGCATTCCAAGTTGAGGAGCAGACAGCTGGTTTCTCGGATTTCCAGAAATTGTTTGTCTTCAGATATTTTGCCTTCATGAGGTTCCCCCATATACAATTTGGATCATTTAAGAACTTCCAAACCAACTTGGCTATCATTGCCATATTCAGATCCTGTAACGATCTAATGCCCAAGCCTCCTTCCTCTTTTGCTAACTCCATTTGTCTCCAATCAATAAAATGCATCTTACTGTCTGTCCTAGAATGCCCCCACCAGAAATTACGCATTGTTCTAGTTAGTGACTGGATTGTTTTCTTTGGAATGATCGAAGTAGCCATATAATAAGGAGAAATTAGACCCAACTCCGTTTGATTAGGATCGTTCTGCCTGCTTGCGAAATCGTCTCTTTCCATCCAGCTAACTTATAATCGAATTTATCTTGTAGAAAATCATAAGAAGAGTTTCTGAAGTCTGATTTCAGCAGATGATGCCCCAAATACTTGTTTGCGTCCTTCATTTGCTGAACTCCAAGATAATTTGCCACTTCAGTTTTTCTGTCATTGTCCACCCCTTTACTAAAGAAAACTGCAGATTTTTGCATATTAGCACTCTGACCTGACCATGCCGCGTAGATGTTAAGTATATCCATTATGGTTTGTATATTTCTGTTATCCAGCGTACCAAACAGAAGTAGATCGTCGGCGAACATTAAGTGGGAGATGGTTGGGGAATTTCTACAGATCTTGTACCCATTATACAGCGCGTTCTTCTCCATGGTTCTCATCAACCACGACAAACCTTGGGAGCACAAGATAAACAAGTACGGAGATAAAGGGCAGCCTTGGCGCAACCCCCTTTCACTATTAAAGTACCCTTCAGCTTGCCCATTTATGACTATAGAGAAAGACGCAGTCGAGATACAGTTCATTATTAAATCATGCGTATTCCCTACAATACCAAAGGTTCTGAGACAATGACTCAAAAATCTCCAACTGATCTTGTCGTAAGCTTTACTTATATCTATCTTCAGTGCAAAAGCCCCTAAAATGGACTTGGAGTGTGACATAGTATGAATGATTTCCTTGGCAGTTACTACATTATCAATAATTAATCTACCTGGAATAAAAGCTGATTGTGCAGTGTCGACTAACTGATTTAGGTGACCTTTTAGTCTTTGGGCTAAGATTTTAGTCACCACTTTGTATAAAATGTTAGTCAAAGCGAGAGGTCTATAATCCGAGGGTACTGTGGGGTTTTTACCTTGGGAATCAACACCAGATTCGTGTGATTCAGCCACAGTGGGAGCGACGCCGTATTGAAGCAATCTTGGATAGTCTTTATCACATCCCTCCAATCATTTCCCAAAGACCTCTTATAGAATAGAGCAGGCATTCCGTCCGGCCCAGGTGATTTGAGGCTTTTCATCCTCTTATTAGTAATCCAGATTTCTTCCGAGTGAGGAACAGCCATCAATTGAGCATTGTCAGTACTATTAATGGACCTCTCAGCTTGGAATAACATTGCATACTTATCCTCATTAGGGTCTCTTCGAAATAAAGTAGTGAAATGGTTCACTAGTTGATTTACCACACCATCTGCATCAGTAACCCATTGGCCTTCTGGGTCTTTTAGAGCTACAATCTGATTCTTCTTCCTCCTTTGAATGACTGGCATATGGAATGTGCGGGTGTTTTTATCCATATTGGGGATCCATTGCAGTTTACTTCTTTGCTCATAGTATTTGTGTTGCATTGTGTTCAAATTATCAATCTTACTGCACAGTTCCTTCTCTTCTGCTCTAGTATCTCTGATATGGGCTTCACTTTGTACTTTCAACAGCTGGTTCTTGGTCTCTTCTATTGCTTTGAATATATTACCAAATTCTTTCTTGCTCCATTTACTAAGACCCTTTCCCACCTCATCAATATTTTGTAAAGTATTGCTGTGATTTGAATGCCATGCCCTTTGAACTACATCATTAAATTATGGATGCTCCACCCAGTAATACTCAAATTTGTAAGAGAATCTTCTTTTCCTTTTATTTGTTCTGTGGGTATTGATTAGAATGGGAGCATGATCACTACTCACTCTAGGTAGGTGCAGAACTCCATTATTAGGGAACATAAACATCCATTCAGTGGTGCATACTGCTCTATCACTTCTCTCAAAGATGGGGTCTTCAGTAAGAGCTCCATTCGACCAGGTAAAGGCTGGTCCAACATACCCCATATCAATCGACCTTCTATCATTTAGAAAATTTCAATTCTCTATTTGCAGGATTTAGATTCTGATTACCACCATGTTTCTCTAAGATTGAATTTATAGCGTTCAAGTCACCCACCAAGCACCAGGGATTTGAAAGTTTTTCTGTATATTGAGATAGCTTAGACCAGAAACTGTTTCTCAAATGATGTTCCGGTGGTCCATACACACACAACAGGTCCCATTCGTGACCTAAAATTTGGCTAATTCGACAGTGAATGACATTCTTGTCAGCACTGAGCACAGCTAGATCTATCTCATTGTTCCAGAGAATAACATTCCCTCCACTTCTACCAACTGCCGGAATAGCGATGCAATTTTCAAATCCAAGAGAATTAAAGAAATTTTGAGATATAGACTCACCAATCAAAGTCTCTGAAAGAAATGCAATGTGGGGATTGCAGGCCCTGAGAAATGCCTTCAAATTGCGGACTGTCGAGATGTTTCTCAGCCCTCGACAGTTCCATTGGAAGATTAACATCGCGCTTGTGGCTGATTTTGGGCAGCCACCACACCCGATTGAGTAGGATGAAATTGATACAATTTTTTACTTGGTTTACCGATCTCCATAGGACTCGCTGTTCGTTTTGACCCACTTGCTCCATCATCAGATTTGGTGTCTATCAATAATTGCTCTTGCTTCCTTGCTGATCTCTTCCACCCTTTCTTCCTTTTCTCTCTTTGGGACTCTGTGATATCGATGTAGATTTGGAAGATGAAGTGTATCTGATGAGTGCCAAATAGTGCATATTTATACACCTTTTTATTGGCATTTTACTCATCTTTTGCGCTTATAAATCAGATATTATCCCATATTCTGTATTTTCTTTGTTTTCAAGAATAAATATTTGTATTAATTAATTTTGTGTTTTTAGGTACTAAATAAAGTCCGGAGAAATTGAGGAGCCAAACGAGCGAAGAATTGGAGTCAAACATCTATGGAGCAGATAGCCAAAGCCTGCGCGCAAATCAGTTGCAACCCAACAAGGAAGACTTGGGCTAGAGCTACCCATGACCCGGATCCAAGCCCGTATCATCCTCAGCCGTTGAGATTGCTATCACCACATCCAACGCTCGCTGCTCTGTCCTTCCCATCATCAGCCGATGCTCCCGTTTCACACCAAATCACTCCAATCCTCCCTACACCGTTCAGATCTCACTCCCACGCATCCAACGATCGCTGCCTTACTCCCATCAAATCTCTGATGCACCCGCTCAACACCACACCACCTATATAAGCCCCCTAGCCAAAACCTAAACCTAATTTTCTCTTCTCTTCTCCTCTCCACCCGACAGAGCTCTGCTCTGCATCTCTTCTCCACCCGACCAAAAATGGCAGAGCTCCATCTCCTGCCACAGACAACTCCGCCACCACCTCCATCCCGACACCAACAACATCACAGTCTTGACTCCGCCACCTAAGCTCTATTTTTCTCTCACATAGCTTGTCTCTCAAACCCTGAGGCTATGTAAGAGATAAATATAACTAGGGTTTCATTAGCAGATCGACTCAGAGCCGCAAGGACAGAGGGAACAAGGGATTCAGAGGCGACTAGAAATAGGGTTTGCCTTTATTTTCTATTTTGTTTCGATTTTGAAGAAATTAGGGTTAGGGTTTTATGTTGCATGTATAAATTGAAGTGGTCTGTGTATGTAGAAGGGCATGCCTGGGCTAGCCAGAGCACAAGCTTAGTGTTAATTTACCTTTGTAATGTTTTAATTTTAATCACCAGGGTGTTTGATGAAACCCCTGATCTTCATGATAAAGCATATTTAGCTTAGGCTTTAGTCTTGTTGTGTATAACATGATAAGATTAGTAGGTAATTGAAGAAGCTAATGACCACCGTGATGAGCCGATCGTAAGAAGACAAACTCATACTAGGGGGAGTTAGTGGATTTAGTTAGCAAAAATCTACCTTAGACCTTCAAATGAAGGCACAAGAATAGAGTTAAACCAAATTGCCTGAGCATGAGGTCAGGAGGTGGAACTGATCACCCTAGTGTGTTGCAATCCATTTTTCTGCCTTAGTTTAGAGTCACATCTTCACCTCAGTCGCTTCGACAAAACAATATTTGTGTTACCACTTCTTAGAAAGTTAGTTTAGGAAGCCTAGAATCAACATACGGCACCACAAGTCTCTGTGGATCGAACCGTACTTGCTCTGTTCTACTTTAGACACCGTGCACTTGCGGTATAACAAGTAGGCCATAAAATAAACCCACTTCTCAGGCCTACCAAGTTTTTGGCGCCGTTGCCGGGGACTTGGCGAGTGCCCTGTTGTTCTTTGGCCTTGCTTAACTGATTTCCCTTTTTCCCTGTATATACCCACCTTTTATTGTTATTTTCAACCTTGTGTTAGTGTAACTTAGCTTCTATTTCTATAACTTAGCATCTTGTATAACTTAGCATCTTATTTCTATTTTCACCCTGTCTTAGAATAACTTGTAGTCATCATAACCCTGTACTTGTAGCATTAGCTGTTTGCATTTTCTATTACATCTGTTCATTGCTCAGGATCATTGCATTTTTAGTAGCTGTCCACTCTTGCATTTGTTCATTGCATCTTCAGTTAGCCTCTCATAGTTGCATTTTCTTAGTGCTTGTTGCTAGTTGCATAACATCTTTGTATAATTGCATCATTCTTTATGTGACTCAGCTTGCAACATCTCAGCTGAGCATTGCATTCAATATCTTATTTAGCATTGGCCTGAGCTGTCACCACTCAGCTACTTCACTCAGCTGCTCCCTGTAATAGCTGAAACTTGCAGCATACTCTCTTTGTTTTAACCTGCATATTCCTGGGTACTAAACTTCTGTGTTGAGAAACAGGTACATGCTGTGCTGCTGTACCTGAGAGCAGCTGAGCCAACCCAAGGAAACCAAGGAAAGCCCAGGACTTGAGGTAAGCAGAACAAACATAGCATATTGCCCTGTGCTTTGTAAGCACTGAGCAGTCCCTGCTATTCATGCTATTCATGTGAGTGGTTCAAAGCTAGTTGATGATGCTCTGATTTTGTGCTAAGCATGCTATACCTTGTTTGAAATCTTATCTGAACCACCACTTTGTTGAACCAAGTATTGTTAAACCCTGAGCATACACTGTGCAACACTCAGCCTGTTGACCTGAGCATCACCTGTGCAACCCTCCAGCCCCCTGAAGCTGTGAGGCTGTGTTGCAACTTGGTTAACCAAGTTTGGCTGTAATTCCAAGTTGAAGTCAACTAAGGAAGTTGATATCAACTCAGAGAGTTGACACAACCCATTAGCCCTGTGCCCTGTGTGAGTTGTTGTGCCAAGCTATTTTTCTGTTACATCTCTGAACTAGTGACATCTTGTGGAATGTTAGGACTGCTATAGAGTGCTTCAATTGTTCATCTGTGCATCTATGATTACTAGAAATTGTTCATATATGAGTTTTGAGGTCAAATCATTCATCTGTGACACTTGAGCAAACCTTAAAAATCTGAGATGTATGCTTGTGTGTAACCTGTGTGTTAATTGGCTGAGCTTTCTCTGTGCCCATAACTTCAAGTTGCCTTGAGCTCCAGCCCCTGTAGCTGAGAGCTTAAGCTGCAATTGCTCATCTGTTGCATCTGCAGTGAACCTTGCATACCCTGGCACAACCCTGAGCTTACCACGGACCCTGTTGAACCTCTTCAACCAGCCCTGTGCCTTGTGTGAGACCTTGCTATAAATTGCTCATCTGTGAATTTTGAGGTCAAATTGTTCATCTGTGCATCTGTGAAGCTAAACTGGTTGCTGTAGTATCATACAACCTGCATTTGCACATAACCATCACCCTTGTGTGCTGAGTATTCCAATTACTAGCAATGCTATGGGCTTAGAATAAAATGTCATTGCTGTGAGTTTGTGACCTGTGTTGTGCTGTATAATATGCCCTGTGCTGTGCTTTGACCTGCTAAGCTTAGCTGCACTTAGAACTGTGCTGTGTCATTAAGAGTGAGTTGTGAGTGATCTAATTTGTGTTGTGAGTTGCACTTACACTTGTGCTGTGATTCATCTGTGTCTAAATTGACCTGTGCATAGACCAGCCTGCTCATTTGCAATCTGTGCTCTGTCAGTGTGTGTTGCTCTGAGTTTATGATTGAGCACATAAACTCTGCCTCACTTAATCATGTCCTTCACAAGATGTGTTGTGTTTAATTTTTGCATCAGTTGGCCAAACTACAAACGCCCTGAAACCTACAGACTGGGTTGTGTAGACAACCTGCACAAAAAGAACCTGGGCTGCTAATTGCCAAACCAAGCTATGCATCTGGGCTGTGCAGTTCAATGTGCTGGGATGTTTCTGCCTAAGCTGGGCTCTGCTGCTGGGCTGCTCACAATCAAACCCCTGGGCTGTCTGCACAAAACTAAGCCCACACACTTAGGCTCTCCACATAAACCAAACCAGCCCACACCCATTAGGCTTTTCAAACAACAAATCCCAACAAACCTAACCCTTTCTAAAACCTGGGCTTCCCACATAAACCAAAGCTTACAAAAATGAGCCCATTTAAACCAAACAAAGCCCACATAAACCAAACTAGTTTTTGAGTTCAATTTGAGTGATAAATCATGTCAGGATTTTGGTCTGCATCTGGGGATACGAACAAATCCATTAAAGAGCTTGCATACGGGCATGATTCATATTATGAACCCCCCACAGACCATAGTGATTTTAGGGACTATTATGAGCCTTCTCAGGGCCCTGACCTTCAATATTCATACCCTAATCATTATAACCACATGTATCATCAACCACAGTGGGGAGATGAACAACTTTATCCTCCCTCAACTACTCCTAGTTGGCAATCACTAATGGAAACACTCATACAGCAAAACAATGATATACGTGCAATGAATGCAACTCATGACCATCCATATAGCAACACGTCTGAATTTCCCTTCTCTAGTGAACCTCATGCACAACCATACAATGAATATCCATATGAGGAATGCATACCCACTAGTGAAACCTCTCCTTCAATAGAACAACTCAATATGATTCTTCGAATGAACCTGCTTGAGTTACAAAATAAAAATTGGAAAGAAACTTATGATAAGATGTCTGTTATTCCTGATAATTCTGAAAATAGTGTTTCTAGTCTTACTCATGTAATTAACACTGAATATGAACCTAATCTAGAGGTAGATGAGTACACTAAAAATGCTACAATTTTGAATGGAGAGATGGATTTTTGCTATGATGATGATGAGGATGAATATGACATGTTAGAAGAACTTGTTCATACTGAAAATTTACTGAAATCTTTGGGTTCAAAAACATTAAGTTTCTCTTCTGTGAACCCTATGAATGATGCTTCTTCTAATATTCATACATGTGATGCTAATTTGGGGTCTGAAAACGAGCATGGTGCCCCACCTGTGTGTAACTTAGGGAATGATGAATTTCTTGTCGACACCAATAATTCAATGCATGAAATTGATGTGTCTGATTCCATGCCTAGGTTGCATCATGAAGTCTCTCTTGGCTATGTTATGCATGAGAATGAAATTTTGAGTAATAATGATTATGACATGGAAATTGATGAATTGTTTAATGCAAGTGAACATGATTTGTTTAATTCTCAGCCTAAGTTACACTGTGAAGTTTCTTGTGATCTCCATATGCATGAAACTGAAGTTGTAAATGATGATTATGGACTAGAGCTGATAGAAATGTTTTATGAACATGAGCATGTTACAACACTTGTAAATGATTTGGGAAATATTGTTGTGAGTGATACTGTCACTCTTGATCTCACACATGTGAACAATTTAGATAAGCCCAACATTCGGCCCATGTCACAGTCTGATAGATTTCCACCAAACCTAGGTGTAGTTTGTAACAAAATTGCAAAACCAACTTTTCTAAAAATGCCTAACTTAGGCCTAGAGCTTTGTGCTTCCCAAGTCCTCTTGGACTATTTTGCATCAAAGTATAACACTCTTAAGGAGCCACGGTTGGAATGTGTATGTCTGTTGTTATTAGCAAAACTCATTTTGAGTTAGACCTTTTGCATGATGTACCTTTAAAATTGCAAGATTTTGTTCTCACAAACACACCTGTTCACAAGTTTAGGTTTGGGGGAAACTCCTTCCCATTTGCAGTCTTACTTGCACTCTCATATTATATTTGTGTAAGGTTGTTGATGTTTTTACATATTTTCTATTGGGTTGACCCTCAACTCTTTAGATTGTTAGTGTATGGTGAATTTTTGTATATAATCCAGTAGGACTTGTTAAATTTTTCTTTTCTTGAATCGGTTGAGTCTTCTTATGCATATTTTGTGCTAATCCGATATGATCTGTTGGATTCTAGCCTTGATTAATGAAGCTCTAACCGTTCTCCCGCCGACATCCGGTAATCTCTTCCCTTTTTTCTTATCAGCATAGTTCTCTCGGTATGTGACTCTTTAAATTTTTCCTATCTGTCGACACATTGAGGACAATGTTTGATTTAGGTTTGGGGGTGCTTTTGCATATAGAGTTTTTAGTCTTTTTAATCTTTTATTTTCACTTATTAAAAAATAAAAAAAATAAAAAAAATAATTAAAACTCTTTTTGTAAAAACCTCCAACTTTTAGAGATTTTAGAGTCACTAGCATGCTTCTAGCTATGTTTACATAGAGAATTTTTTCTGACCGAAATAACAAAAGTTAGAAGTACCGGAAAACGCAATCGGGTTTCTTAGTTGATTAGAGCGTTAAAGTTGGATTTAACCATACCGAAGAGCGAATTAGGTGCTGTTTAGATATTCGGTAATAGAATTGTGATCAACCATAGTGGAGACTACCCATTTTACATCAAGCGAGGTACCGACCTTCACTCTTTGTGACTTTCTAGAAAAGCTTTTAGAGTGTGTGTCACCGTACGTCAATTCCGGTAGGAATGGTGAGCTACCCAACTTCGCACCACTTTCAAGCACTATTTTTGCTCTCTTGAGTGCTAATTCCGTCAACCATGAGGGTGACGTCTAAAGATGAAAACTCCTTCTAAATATCGATTTGCAGTTAGCATCACTCTCTCTCTCAATCAACATATCCATAGAAACACATCATCGTCAGCACGCGGAGCAACATCAGAATATTTGAAGAAAAGTTGATATAGTCCAAGGTTATGTACAACAAAGAAAAATAGGATGAGAATTAATAAAATTTATAAAATCAAGACAATACAAGTTGTGGAAAAATTGAGTGATATAGTCCTTCACCCATGGAGTTAGTTGTTTCATTGTTTTAAATCAAAAATCAAAAAAAATATTGTAGTTCATTTTTATTTTTTTATACCACCATGGTAATGAAGAGTTCAAGAAGAAAAATCCAAACAACAAGGAAATTGAGTATAAAAGATAAAAATTGTCAAGTTTTGTGAAGTTTAGAAGATCGTCATCAACAATTGAAGACCGAAGACCGAAGATTGAAGACGTTTCTATGGTTCTTATGAGAGAGTGATATTAATTGCCGATCGGGTGAGAAGTGAGTGAGTACTCCCACCCCTTGCTAATGGTTGATTTCCTTTCTTAGAGATCACCGGAAAAGATTCTTTTTTGTCCACACTTTTGTGGAGTCTCCAGATTTTACTTCGGAAGGTTATCCTTCTTACCTACAACGTGTGCAGGATTTCTCTCTTTATTCCTGCCTGCACACATGAGAGACTAAAAAAGCAATCTTTTTGAGTGCAATTATCATAAAACCCTAATGGTGAGGCAGAAGTTGAGACTTATGATCACAATCGAATCCGAATTCTTTCATATGGTATGGTTACTTCTCGCTCAGCACTTAAGGATGAGAATGCGTTCTTTGGTAGTTCTAACTTCATGTTACTAGCACGAAGAAACTCTATGTCCTCATAGCTTCTTGGAGGCTTAAGACTCTTTTACACTCTGAAGTTGGAGAAGGTTTTGTGGGTACACCTCTGGTAAACCCTCACGAGACTACAACTCGTCCACTAGGGACACCTAGGGGTTTAAAGGCTTAGTGCATACGCTAAATGCATTCGAGACTGCGACAGGGGTATAGTTAGGATTTCTTAATTTCTCGTTTCACTTGAGGACAAGTAAAATTCGGGTTTCGGGGTATTTGATGAGTGCCAAATAGTGCATATTTATACACCTTTTTATTGGCATTTTACTCATCTTTTGCGCTTATAAATCGAGATATTATCCCATATTCGTATTTTCTTTGTTTTCAAGAATAAATATTTGTATTAATTAATTTTGTGTTTTTAGGTACTAAATAAAGTCCTGAGAAATTGAGGAGCCAAAAGAGCGAAGAATTGGAGTCAAACATCTATGGAGCAGATAGTCAAAGCCCGCGCGCAAATCAGTTGCAACCCAACAAGGAAGACTTGGGCTAGAGCTACCCATGACCCGGATCCAAGCCCGTATCATCCTCAGCCGTTGAGATTGCTATCACCACATCCAACGCTCGCTGCTCTGTCCTTCCCATCATCAGCCGATGCTCCCGTTTCACACCAAATCACTCCAATCCTCCCTACACCGTTCAGATCTCACTCCCACGCATCCAACGGTCAGTTGCCTTACTCCCATCAAATCTCTCGATGCACCCGCTCAACACCACACCACCTATATAAGCCCCCTAGCCAAAACCTAAACCTAATTTTCTCTTCTCTTCTCCTCTCCACCCGACGTAGCTCTTGCTCTGCATCTCTTCTCCACCCGACCAAAAATGGCGAGCTCCATCTCCCGCCACGACAACTCCGCCACCACCTCCATCCCCGACACCAACAACATCACGGTCTTCAACTCCGCCACCCTAAGCTCTATTTTTCTCTCACATAGCTTCTCTCGAAACCACGAGGCTATGTAAGAGATAAATATAACTAGGGTTTCATTAGCAGATCGACTCGGGCCGCAAGGACGAGAGGGAAAAAGGGATTCGGAGGCGACTAGAAATGGGGTTTGCCTTTATTTTCTATTTTGTTTCGATTTTGAAGAAATTAGGGTTAGGGTTTTATGTTGCATGTATAAATTGAAGTGGTCTCGTGTATGTAGAAGGGCATGCACAGGCTAGCAGAGCACAAGCTTAGTGTTAATTTGTGTTAATTTACCTTTGTAATGTTTTAATTTTAATCACCAGGGTGTTTGATGAAACCCCTGATCTTCATGATAAAGCATATTTAGCTTAGGCTTTAGTCTTGCTTTGTGTATAACATGATAAGATTAGTAGGTAATTGAAGAAGCTAATGACCACATGATGAGGCACATTTGTAAGAAGACAGCTCATACTAGGGGAGTTAGTGGATTTAGTTAGCAAAAATCTACCTTAGACCTTCAAATGAAGGCACAAGAATAGAGTTAAACCAAATTGCCTGAGCATGAGGTCAGGAGGTGGAACTGATCACCCTAGTGTGTTGCAATCCATTTTTCTGCCTTAGTTTAGAGTCACATCTTCACCTCAGTCGCTTCGACAAAACAATATTTGTGTTACCACTTTTTAGAAAGTTAGTTTAGGAAGCCTAGAATCAACATACGGCACCACAAGTCTCTGTGGATCGACCCGTACTTGCGCTGTTCTACTTTAGACACCGTGCACTTGCGGTATAACAAGTAGGCCATAATATAAACCCAC
The DNA here is from genome assembly GCA_023531295.1 of Papaver armeniacum. Lineage (NCBI taxonomy): Eukaryota > Viridiplantae > Streptophyta > Magnoliopsida > Ranunculales > Papaveraceae > Papaver > Papaver armeniacum. The sequence continues at coordinate 122,641 of JAJJWW010000796.1, read as the reverse complement.
TTCTCAGGCCTACCAGTATCCATCATTTTTTTCCTGTGTTATGTCTTGGTGTTTTATCAGTGAACTATTATTTTGCAGGCTTGTACTGAGACGTTGTTCTTTAGTGGGCTGTATAAAACTACGAACTGCATTCTCGTCAATCTTTAGTGATGGGCTTTCTATTATATGGCCCGTTACTTTTTGACAAGAGATACTCTTCATTGCTAATTCAGTTTTTTCCTTCATGTGTATGTAATCACTTTCCAGACTATTGTACTCCACTATCTTCTGCTTGCTATTCTGGCCTATTTGAACCACATTCTTTACCCCATGCTGTAGTTTTGGATCCGGTGATGCCTTATTACTTCCTTCTGCTCCCCTTGTCTCGTCTGGTCCACATTTATTTTGTGACACTCCACTCAGTGTGCTTACCATCCCATTCCCTTCTCTTGGTACAGGTTTAGTGCCATTCCCTTTCACTTTACACGTACTTTCTTCTTCTCTCATATCTGTACTATTCTGTTTGTTTTCTCTCCCACTATTTTTAACCTCATTCCTGCACCTGACGTCCTCCTTCTGAGTAACTTTCTCCTTGACCTGCACAGAGTTTTGTCTTCTACTCTGCCCATTTGAATCGCCCATTTTACTTTAAAACTTTAGGAAGTCTGAATTTGGAATGTTGAAAGCCAACACATGACAGCAATTTATTGGCGGGCGCCATCCCACTACCCCCTTGACAATATTTGACCATTAAAAATCATTCATTTTTCATATTCCTCTTCTTGCTATCGATCTTTTCTTCTCTGAAAGTGGGTGTTCATCCTTTCATATACCATATTTGATATATTCTTTAATAGATCAGATGGGTGTTCTTCCTTTGATTTACCATCGTATATTCTGCAATAGCTCTAATCAGATATGATGAAAAATTATTTCACAATCTACATAAAAAGATATAATCATTGATTAGCAAAAAGAAAATCAAAATACTAAAGAATGAAGATGCATATTATTGGGAAGATTTAACATAACAAACACAGTATATCAATAAACATTCACCATTAAGATTCCACTTGATCTGCTTTATCTTATTTTCCATCTTTGTTTGGAATTTTAGATCGGTTTTTGTTAGGGTATTCAGACCTGTTTTTTCTCTTTTTAAATATAGACCAAATCTTTTTTTTTGCATGATCTAATATTTTCTTTGATTAATTTCAATCTTGTTCCCAAAAATAAATGAATTATGCTTAATGTTTGGATCAACTAGAATTACTTGCCTTTACCGGCAAAAAGTAATCTCTCTATCTCTCATGCCAAAAATAGAGTCCCAAAATACTTAAATTTAGAATTTCCTAAAATATCATTTAGAATGAGAATAATTGTAGCATTACTTCAGTAACATGCCAAACACCATCAATTTCATCACGTGTAATCGAATGCAGTGTAATAGAACTACCTGCAGTTCAATTACCTTGTAATAGGAAAAAAATGTGTGCCAAACGGACCCTAAGATGTAACCTGCGAACTGCTTTAGGTAGACCAAGAGCAGATTTATTAGCACACCTTTTTTTTTTTTTTTTTTTAACTGGGATTAGCACACCTATTAACATACACACAAGACCATCTTGATTTGAAATGTTGTTTGTTTATACAGACTAACACACTTATTTAAGAGAGTACTAGATTACCAAGGAAAAAGAGGCAACCAACTATTACATAAAGAAGTAAAATTTTACTGTCTGATTCCGATATAATCTTATCCCAATTGTGAGTTGTAGCCCACAACATAGATTCAAGAAGAGCCCAAGTTTCTGCCTGATTTGCATGAATTATCCGCTTCAGACTTTTTTTTTTTTGCGCTATATGCCCCTGCAGAGTTTCGCAATATCATAACAATTCCAGCTAAATAAAAAAACTTTCCGAAATGAGGCATCAACATTAATCTTTAAAATATTTTGTGTTTGGAGACTCCAATCACATGACCTATTGATGTTCTAAAATGCTTAGAGTGATGAGATGTTGAATCAGAATTTGCAATATCAGTTACGTACATAAAGAGAGGATATAAAACAGAATTAATATTAACTGCTGCCTGTTGAAAAATAACTTGACATCTAAATTTCCAAATATGCCAAAGGATTGTTGGGACACCATGGATAGAAGAAACATCTGAAGTAATGTTACTTGTTGCATCCAGAGAAGTCCAAGAAGCAAACTAGTTATTAAGAGTTTGGAACTGTTGAAGATAATGATAGTGCTGAGGCAGAAACACTCTCCAAATAGCTTTTGCAAATGGACAATCAAAGAACAAATGATTCATATCTTCAATATGGGTTGCATTACAAAGAAAACAACATCTATCAGCTAATAAGCATGATGTAAATTGGTTATAACAGGTAAAGCATTGTGAATGAGTTTCCATAGAAAATCTTCAAATGTGTATCTTACAGAATTTTAACCACAATCTGTCCTGAATGTATAAGTAGAAGGTGTTGAATTGATACTACATAAATGGTTGTATGCAGATTTTGTTGTAAAATTGCCAGTTGATATAAGTTGCCACAACAAAGTATCTTCATGTTGCAAATCAATAGGAATGGTCAAGATAGAATGTACCTGAAAGGGCATAAAAAGCTTATGTAACAAAGTATATTCCACTGAGAAGTATCTGAAATGATTAGCAGTGAAACCCACTGAATATCATTTGTATTCAAATCATCCCATTTATATAAAGCAGTTTCTTCACTGGGAATCCATTTATGCTTCCAAATGTTAATTTAATTACCTTTACCAACTTGCCACTTACTGAATTGTTGAACTCTTTGAACACCATGCACAATACTCTTCCATATCCAAGTTGAATTCTTGTTAACCGGTGGAGGCTCATACTTCAAATCATGATAAGGAAAATATTTTATTTGTCTTTTAATAAACAAACCCAAGGTTCTGTAGAGTTATGAATTAAATTCCAGGACAATTTTTCTAGCATAGTAGAGTTGTAATGTGTTAAAAGCTTTAAACCTAGTTCTCCAATTTTTTTAGGAAGATGCAATTTGTTTCAAGATAATAAGTGTCGGTTATTATGATGAGGAGAATTGTTTCACCAATAATTTCTTTGGATACGATCCATTTCTTGAATAGTTGAATCACGAAGTTTGAGTACTTGCATATGATAAGAACTCATAGTACTTAGTACAAAATTAAGTTGGGTAGTCTTACTAGCTGGATTTATGATTTTAGTACTCCAACCTTGCATCCGTGTATTCATGTGATACAAAATAGCTCGACAATTCTAAGTTCTTGAACGATGCATAAGAAGTGGAATACCCAAATATTTAACCCCGAGCCTCATAGTCTTCATTTGAAGAATATTTGGTGAGTTCTTTGAGCTGGAGAGGCATTTTTGCTAAAAATGATTGTTGATTTCTGCAAATTGACCACTTGACCAGAATCAATACTAAATTGGTTAAGAAAAGTTTGAAAATTTCGAAGATGTGTGGGAGAAGCTTCTAGAAAAAGTAAACAATCATCGGCAAAAAATAAGCGACTAACCTCCAAACTGTTTTTCATAACCTTAATATCTTTCAGATTACCTTCCAAAATATGAGACTGAATTGTAACATCCCCTCGACCACGGTATACGATATTTCTTACCCTTTAGACACCCCACAGGGGTAGGTGGTTTTGTTCCTAGGGATTTTTAGGACCCCAAAATGCCTCGTCAACATGGAGAATCCGAAGCATACCTTATTAGCCAATCTGCTTCTTGAGCAATATGAGACTATTTCACCCACACCCCCAAGAGAGTCGTCCTCGGCTCTGATAACAAGTTTGTAACACCCCCTCGACCACGGCCGACGATGTTACCCAGACTTTAGACACCCCCACAAGGTAGGTGGTTTTGTTCCTGGGCTTTTTAAGACCCCATAAAGCCTCGTCAACATGGAGAAGCCGAAGCGTACCTTTTTAGCCTAGGAAAGAAAGAAGAACCAAAAGATAAGGAATGGATAGTCTGGAGTTTTACCAAACAACTTCTCAAAAGGTGATATAAAACTTAAACTTCTGTCAGGAAGCCTGTTGATAACATAATTTGCTATCTGAAATGCATCTACCCAATATTTATCTGATAAACCAGATTGAATTAAAAAAGTCCTGCCAAAGTCAACTAGATGCCTGTGTTTAGATTCAGCTACTCCATTCCACTCAAGAGTATGTGGACAAGAGAACTCATGAATTATGCCATATACACTTAAAAAAATCTTTCAGCTCATTATGCAAAAACTCACCACCCCCATCTGTCCTTATTGTAACAATTGAAGTCTGCAGAAGATTTTCAACCATAGTCTTGTAATGGAAGAAGATTACTCTGAATTCTGATTCATCATATAATAGGAAAATCCAGCAAAATCTAGAAAAGTCATCAATAATGTTGACATAGTATCAAAGTAGTCGAAATCGTTCCTCGGTCTTACTCGGTTGCGGAGCTTGGAACGAAGAGCAATAAGTTCGGACTTGAAAATCGCCAAAACTCGGTCTAGTAATCGGAATCTATTTATTAGAGACTTATATATTGTTGCTCGTAAGTCATGATTTGTACCTAATTAAAATTGAAATTCTAACATTGTCATGTAATTAAGTGTGTAATGTTATTATAATGAACATATTTATCATGTATTTAGAGGTTTTTCTATTTGATAACTCCCATATAAGGGGTTACAATTTTTTTTTCCTGATTTTAGTATATGCAAGGCCAACTCCGAAAAACCGTCAACTCGTTTTGCTCAAAAATTGGTCCAAATCGGCAAAATCGTCTTCCTTAATCACTAAAAATCGGAAGTGGCTTGGAATTGGAAATCGCCTCGGTCATATAGCCTATAGCGATTACTCGGCGAGTAATCGGCCTTGCAGAGCGATTTTTACTACACTGCATAGTATTTAAATCCACTAGAAGAAGTTACAGGACTTGGACCCCAGAAATGTGAAGAAGCTGAAGTGGATAGGTGGCTCTATAAGTAGAAAAAGTGAAAGGTAGTTTATGACACTTTCCTAATTGACACTCATTACAGAATAATGGTATTTTTATTGACGTAGACAAGTCTAAAGTTTTACAAACTTTCTGAAACACTTGAAATGATGGATGAGCCAATCTTTGATGCCATGCAGTTGCAGATTGAGTAATACTTGAGAAAGCCTTTGGGTAAAGTCTTCAGAAACTGCATTGGATACAAACTTCCCTTATGTGGCCCTTGAAAAGTGATCCTCCCAGATGAGTGATCCTTAACATAAAAACTAATAGAATCAAATGTAATAGAACAATTATTATCACTAGTGAACTTGTGCAGTGAGAGAAGATTTTGGCACAAGCATCACATTATTCAGATTAAAATGATAAGAAGTGCCAGATTTAGTAGTATTACCAATATGAGTTATTGGCATACCTTCTCCATTAGCTGCATGTATCTCCTTTGTACCTTCAAAAGGTGTTGCTTGTTGAAGCTCAGATTCATCATTTGTAATATTATTGTTTGCACCAGAATCAGCATACCAAGGATTCTCACCTATAATATTTGCAGTAGCCATCATAACACTTAAGTTCTGTGGAGTGTAGGTATTTTGATATGCAAAACTCAATCTATGATGACATTCCAAAGCAAGATGACCAAATCTATTACAGATCTGACAAATCTTGTCAGATATAGGTGAAGGATTAATTTGAAGATGAAGCACTATGAGGTCTTGCAGTGAAGTTAGGGATAAAGTTTGGTACTGGATGCATTTGAAACTAGAAAATACTCTAGGATAATATGATATAGAAGGTCTGGTATAACCAAGAAAATATACTAAAGATCTTGGTGCTTGAGTATAACCTCTAACACTACCTATGAATACTGATGAGCTAGGTTTAGACTATAGCATCAGCAACAAATGCTTTGGAGTTTGCCTTAGTTAACAAATCTTTTTGTTTAGATTGTACAACAATCTCTTCACTCAAAAGAAGATTGTGTAATTCCTTGGATGTAACTGGTGGACTGTGGATCCGAATAGAAGTAGAGAAAGAACTATAATCCGATCCTAAGCCATTCAAGATAGTAACTATTAATTCGTCATCATTAATCCTAGATCCAGTAGGATAAGTTCATCAGTGACTCTCTTGATTTCACTAAGAAAGTGAGAAACAATACCTAAACCAAGTTTGAGAGATTGAAGCTTAAGACGAAGTTGAATCGAGTGTGTAGAGGAACTTCTAGAAAACATTTCTTCAATTATATCCCATAAATCCTTTGAAGACTCTGCTCCAGCCACATAATGTATGACAGACTCAGAAATAGACATCTTAATCCATAGTATGAGAGTAGTATCATCATCATGCCAAGTTGCACAACCAGGATTTACAGCATTATCGAGCAAATACGGAGGACAAACAAGAGACCATCAAGAAAACCATGGACCTTGTATCTTATGAGTAAAGGAAGAAGAAGAGATTTACAAGTAAGGAAATTATCATATTTGAGTTTGTAAGAAAGGATTTGTGAGATTTTATTGAGAGGCACGTTTGAGATTCTTGATTCGTAGTTGTTCATGATTGAGAATAAACGATGAAGAGGATAAATCAAATGAAATCGAAGTAAAAATCAAGAAAACACTAGATCCGAAAGGTAGCCATTAATGGCGGTTGCGGAAGTTATCATATGATACCATAGTTTCACTAAAAGAAATGTATTCAATGCTCAAATCATTACAACACTGAGTACACGATACACCCAGTATTAATACAGTAGACCATACAGGATAGGTTGTCATTGACAGCTCACATTAACACTCTGTCAATAACACGAGTGACTCACACAAACAACAATAACATGTACGGATACTGTACAGACACAAATATTACTCCCTCCGTACCACATATATAGGCGGAGAGACCAATTCTCTTAGATTAAGAAATTTTTATTGATTTTATATATTTGTATCTTCTTTCTTGTTTTACCCTTAATTATATTCCCAATATTAGAGACATATACTTAATTGTGATGATTCCCAAGTAAATAAATAGGGGTAATATAAGTAAAAAACCGCTTTGAAATTTGGACTCCGCCTATATAGTGGTACAAGGAAAAATGGAAATTCCGCCTATATAATATAGGTACGGAGGGAGTACAAAGATATTACAATTAGTTCAATCATTAAATGTCACGTAAGTTTGGAGACAACTTGGACTACGAATATGGAAGATGAATAGATTTTGATTTTTCCAACTCATAGGCAAATATTCCATGGAGGGAGGAAAGCAGGTGGTTGATGTAATGAGTCTTTTTTGACTCAAAGTCATCACTATTGGACGGTATTTAACTAATCTTTCCCTTCTGAGTTTGAGCTTATTATCTCAAGATGCGCAAAATCTTAGTGTATCCAATTAGGCTCCGGTTGTTTAATATGATGTACTTCCGTTCATATACTAATCATGACTAGGCGTGACTGTCATGGCATTGGTGTTAAGAAGTTTTTGTACGTTTGTCTTGTGGACTCATGGTCCTTGGTTATATGAAGTGTTAAGGTATAACTTTTATTTCCCTTATTCCATATTCTTTATGATAGGGAAATCTTATGCACCAGCCAAAGGTTTCTGAGGAACAATCTAAATTTTAATTCACTCTGAATGACTTATATACTCCCTCCGTTACTTTTTAATAGGCTGGTTTGGTTTTTTGATAAAATTAAGGAAATTTAGAAAACTAATCATTGAAAGTGGTCCTCATGACACTTGTCAATAAAAGAAGTGAATTGAAATGGTCCCCATGACACTTGTCAACAAAAGAAGTAAAGTGAAATGGTCATGCAATGACACTTGTCGTCAAAAAGAAGTTAAGAGAAAAGTGGTCCCTAAAAACTAAACTAACATTTGACTTTCCCAATTAGGAAACCAGCTTATTTTTTTGTAACATTTATTTATAGAAACCAGCCTATTAAAAAGTAACGGAGGGAGTACTCTTTTTTAGTCGATTGGCCAACGAAAAAAAAGAAAAATGATGATCATCCATAGAACCGTACACGGGATGGTGTGGAATGTGAGGTGTTGGTGGAAAATTGGATTTTACCTTTGGTGAAATCGTGAATTTAATGGGATCAACGGTAATATGGTAAGATAGTGATTCCAATTGAGCTTTAAAGCTAAGAATGTTGGATTTCAAAATGTCAACAATAGAAGTAAATTCATAACTATTTTGTACTTGGCATTCGATTTAAGCAGTTCCTGGAGAATTTTTACCAAACAATTGTTAGTGTATTGATGGTTGGAGGAATTTTACCTCCTACTCATAGGGATGTATTTTTCCTTTATTTTTGACTGATTTTTCCGTCCCTTGTTTCCCTGAAACAATTTTGGTTGTGGTATACAAGTACAAAAAACTCATAACAGAATTCTCTCTGAGAAATTAATGTTTCAAATTCTCTGCGTTCATCTCAGTAGCAATGAGCGAAAAGGTAATTGAGCTCCGTACAAGTGAACAAATGAATCAATAGTGATCCAATCAAACGAATTAAGGTTGCATCATTTTCAAACTTGTGAACGAAGTCAAATTATTATGGGATATATAAATATTTGTTCTTGTTTCGTTTTTACTTATAATTATGTTGCAACCACATAAGCAGTAATCTGATCATCTAAATGTTAGAAAATTCACAAATCCGTTGTTCAGTAAATCATTTTATTGAACATATATGTCATTTTTATTTTTCTTATGGAATGATATAGTAAGAGAAATTGTGTGACCAAAATGCAAAATTTACACGTTAATTCAAAAATCTCAGGAAACATTATTATTACAATGTCAATATAGACGCTTATTACTCTCGTACAAAAGTGTTGCCGTTCTTGCGAATCATATATAGGCCGGGTGCATATGCAAAGTTCCATATAAGAAGGAGAGCAGGTGGGTTGATATTCTGAGTTTTTTTTTGACTCACTAGTAAAATCGCACGCACGATGCGAATGCCGCTGGAACCAAATTCATCCGTGATCAAAAACTTCCCATGTAACACCTCATCATGGCACCCGCTCATACTCAAACCTCACAACTTTGTTGAGTTTTTTTTTTTTTTTTTTTTTTTTTTTCCATAAGAAATCGTAAAGAGAAAGCACACCCCTTACTCCTGAGATACATTGTTGTTGTTTGCAGGGCATAAGAAATCCATCAGGTATTTACCCTTGATGTTTTTCAAATTAGCGAAAAAGTGAGCATAAGAATAAAAAGACGGGAGGGTGATTTGGTCATTTAACTGTAAGCGGACCAAAGTTTTGACGGGAGAAAAGACCCCTTTTCTTTATTACAGGAAGATAGGCAAAGTGCATCACCGTTGACAGTGTCTACTAACCAAGATGATATGAATCATCAGCTTATGAGCCTGAGGATCCTTTAAGGCTGAGTTTGGTAATGCTTATTTTTTTTCAAAAGCACTTTTAAAACCTATATATGTCAATAAATTTTGAAGTTGGTGTTTGGTAAAAAAAAAAACTAAAGTGCTTTTTATCCAAAGCACTTCCCAAATTCCTCAATTTTTAAAAGCTGGGGAGGAGGAGCTTTTAAAAGGAACGCACAATTGGGGGATATAAGAATTAATTGGGGGCTATGAATTACTTCCCCCAACCCATGGTGTGTGCTAAGGGGTGACTTTTGGGGGCAAAAATACTTAAACACCCTTCCCTCAAAATAAAAATCAAAAAACTTAAAATCAATAAACAAAATCATAATCCCCATTTCCATCTCCACTTCTTATTAATCTTTTTAGGGTTAAAACTTTGAAACCCAAATGTTCCCCATTCTAAATTTTCCCCATTTCCTTTCAAATTCTCTTCTCCTTCTCTGCCGGAAGTGATGAAAAACATGTCGGAAATGATAAAGAACATGCCGGAAATGATGAAGACCACGCCGGAAGTGATGAAGACCATGCCGGAAGTGATGAAGAACATGTCGGAAATGATGAAGGTCACGCCGGAAGTGATGAAGACCATGCCGGAATTGATGTAATTCAATGCCGGAACTAAATTCCGGCATGCTCGATATAAATCTATTAATGCCGATAGTCAAGTGAAAAAAAAATCAATTTTCTGAATACTTTTCATCATGTGCCGGCATAGAAATTTAGGATGAAAACCACACCGGAAGTGAGTTCCGGCATGGTTATTTAGGATGAAGACCACACCGGAAGTGAGTTCCGGCATGGTTATTTAGGATGAAGATCACGCCGGAAGTGCTGAAGAACATGTCGGAAATGATGAAGACCACGCCTAAAGTGATGAAATTCAATGCACGGAACTAAATGCCGGCATGCTCGATATAAATCTATCAATGCCGGTAGTTAAGTGAAAAAAAATCAATTTTCTGGATACTTTTCATCATGTTCCGGCATAGAAATTTAAGCAAAAACCATGCGGAAGTAGTTCCGGCATGCTCGAAATCGATATAAGCTGTGCTTAAGTAGGCGATTAAAACCAGAAAAAATAGGTTTTGAAGATCAAAACCTGAAAAATTTTGTACCCCGAACCCCCCCGGATAGTGGCAAACAATTTATGAAAATTTCCATAAAATGCCGGCATGGTTTTTTGGTTGAATACCATGCCGACACCAAGCTTTTTCAATTTGCAACAATCTTTGGATTCAAAGAAAAAAAAAATCAAATTTTCAACCTCTTAGCAGCAATTCTCTCATCACAATCATCTTCCATTTTCAAAAAAAAAAAAAATTCCACTCAATTTTTTTTTCTCTCCTTCTACTCCCACTCACACAAATTAAGATAAAAACAAACACTAATCTATCCCCCAAATACTTAAGATTTTTACTAATTATTATTAATCACTAATCCTGATTAATGAGGGCTAGATTAGGAATTAAAAAAATACTAAGATAAGGGGTGACCCCGATTTGATATTTGGATCCAATTTTTGTCTTTTTCCTCTATCCCCCAATTAGTTTTGATATACCCCAATTAATTCGTCTTTAAAAGCTACAAAAGCATAAGTTGTGGTCCCACATAAATTTAATGCTTGATTTATCTTTTTTATCCCTACTTTATTTTATAAAAATGACAAAAGTTACCCTTAAATTTATATACAATCAATTTTTTACTATTTCTTATATTGCATTCTTTAAATATTATTATTTTTTATTATTTCGAACTATTTTATATACCATTTATTTAATTTGTCAACAGTAGAAATAAAAACAAATAGTAAATAATTACTTAATTTTAGTTTCATTTTTTGCTTGAATAATTACTTAATTTGTCAACATTAAAAATAAAAATAAAAATAAAAATTAAATAATTTTCTAATTGTTAAGTAAAATAATTTCTTCACAATCATAATGATTGTGTAATTAGTATGAACATGAATATTATATAGTAAAAAAATTAGTTATTTTTAAACCCAATAAAATTGAATAAAACTATCATGAGTGATATGTCTGCTTTTGTCATTTGTTACAACAACAATGGTTGAATCTGAAATTTTACCAAACACATTTTGATTGCATTTTTAATCAGCTTCAACTTTAATTAATATTTTACCAAACGTCTAACTGCTTTTTTCTCACAGCACAGCACAGCAACGCACAACAGAAAAGTGCTTTTACAAAAGCTGCAGCAATACCAAACTAAGCCTAAGACGAGAAGTTACTTCTTTCAAAAGTCGGGAGCAAAGAATTTTTTCTCCAAAAAAAAGTAGTTTTTCTACTTATAGAAGCCGTTTATAAAGTATATCTCCAAACTGACTTTCAACTTTTTGATTTAAAAAACCTGGCGTCATTAGGGGCAACCCTGAAAGAATTAGGGGCGACTAGTAAGACAAAATAGGGTCACCCAAACCTAAAATTAAGTCATCCCTTATCGGTGATTTTTCGAAATGGCAATTATACCCTCCATAATCGGTAGATAAAACTCAAGTTGAACATGGTTTTGGTTTTCCATCGGAACCGGACCGAACCAGACCGATAAGGAAGAAACCGAACCAAACCATTTACTAATGGATTGGTTATGGTAAAAAAAAAAAATTACTGGTTTGGTTTTAGTTTGACCTGAAAACCGAACCAAAAACCAATGGAAAACCGATAAGTATAGGTCGTTGATTAAAATCAGATAAATTTAATCTACCCCGTCCATCTCACACTTTGTAAACCTAAGTTCTACCCTTACCCAGACGAGATCATATTTGGAGCATGCAGAACTTGGAGTTTATGTATTTTGAATCTGTAATGTTTATGTTTTGAACTATGCTTATAAACTTGAGTTATGAACTACGCTTGTGTGTTAATTACATTCTGCAGGTAGGTTAAAATTTTCAAATATGTTTTTTTTTAAGATTTCAACTGTCAGTTTCAGAAAGCTGACATACAATCGGTTTTTCATTAACCCAATGGAACAAACCAAAACCGGCTAAAACCATTTAGAAACTGAACCAATGGTTAATGGATTGGTTTGGTTTAGATTTTTAGAAACCGATAGTATTCGGTAGTTTACCTCCATAATCGGTAGATTTTAGGATAATCGGAGGTTATTGTGTACATATGTAGTTTGAAAGTTTTGTTATTTTGAAAAAAACTATAATCGGAATTTATGAAGTTCACCTAATCTACCGATTATGGAGTTGCCCCAAAATTGATATTTGAAAAAATCTCAAGTTTTTCGAATTTGGGAACTACCCTACAATCGGAAGGTACTTAGTTACCATGTCTCCCGACTATGGAGTTGCCCCAAAATCGATATTTGGAAAAATCTCAGGTTTTTCGAATTTGGGAAAAGCTATAATCGAAAGGTATTGAAGTTCACCTAATCTACCAATTTTAAACCTCACGTTAATCGGTAGATAATGATAAAATTTTGTGTCCGATTATAAGGTTGTTTAGGTTCAGAAGAACAATAAAAATGAAGCCACTATAATTGGTAGAAATTGTTGATAACATTACTACCGATTCTGAACATATCTCACAATTTTTTGTAAAGTCATTAGAATCGGTAGGTAAGGTTGATAACATTACTACTGATTCTGAACATATCTCACAATTTGGCTAGTTAAGTCACCAGAATCGGTAGTTAAGGTTGATAACATTACTACCGATTATGAACATATCTCAAACTATTTTGAGAATTTACCAGAATCGGCAGGTAAGGTTTATTTGTAACCTCCGATTATGGTGAAAAATTCAGCAGTTTCAGATTATGGAGTAATAAACATAACTCAAAATACATTCATAACCCATAAACTTCAGAACATATAATCCAAAACAAGTATTTAAAACACCATAATCCAAAAGAAACTGTTAAAACAACATAATCCATAACATCGACCAACACATTATCACCTAATTCCTAGTTTTCTTCTTAGTATTGTCCGCTAGAGTTTTAGAACGGTTCGGACGAGCCGCACGACCCACATTATCACCAGCATCACCTTCATCTCCCTCAATATTTCCTTCAGCATGAGAGCTTGAAGAAGACTGAGAAGCCTGAGATCTTTTGTTCGCCTTTGATGCTTTTTTTTTGGGCGGGTTCTTCGTCACTTTCTCCCCAAACTCAGCTGCATACTCTTCATTATCAACATTATCAATCATCTCCCTGAAACTAAAACTGTTCGAAAACAATGAGAGGAAAAAGGAGAAATGCCAGCCTGCAAAATAAAATGAAATGAAGTAGGGCCTGAAACATGGTCGATGAGTTATTAGAAGCCTAAAAAGAGATTAGTTTTTTTAAAATTTTAAGACATCCCTAATCAGATTATCCTAAATGGAATTTACCACGTCAACACCCGGTTACTATCAGCAACCCTAATAAATGAATTCAATAAACAAAATGGTTCAAGTTTATAATGCCTAGAGGTGTGGTATCGAATTGGATAGTTGTTCTAAACAACAAATCAAACAATCAGCTAGATGCTTATAAAACTCAGGGTCGGTAGGACGTTATAATTCGAAAACACTAAATAACGCATTTGGATATATATCCAAAAGTAACTCTTTGACTTCTAAAAATCAAAAATAAGAAGTTAATTTGGGTGTGAAATTTCAGAACGACTTGTAGAAATAAATAAGTCAGATCTTTTTGTTAATGGCGCATTTGGATACCAGAAGCAAAAGTCAGAAGCAAAAGCATTCTGCTTTACGAGAAATTGACTTTTTTGTTTCGAGAAATTATTCTGAAACTATGTACCCAAACTAACTTCTGATTTTTTCGCTTCCAGAAGTCAAACTAACTCTGCTTTTAATATCCAAACGCATAATAAATGTTCATCAAATGAATGCAAACAAAAGGTTGATGGAATTCATAAAGAACCCACAATTGGGGGATATTGAATCTAATTGGGGGATGTGACTAGATGACAAAATAGGGATCCAAATATCCTAGCTGGGTTACCCCTTATATAATTAAATTATTAATTTCTAATTTAACCCTCACTAATCAGGATTAGTTACTAATTATGATTAGTAAAATGTTAATGATTTGGGGGATATAATTAGTGTATTTATGTTTATTTGATTTTGAGTAGAATTTTTTTTTTTTGAAATTGGAAGATGATTGTGATGAGAGACTTGCAGCTGCTAAATCTTTAGCTCAATTACAACAACAATCATATCTTCATTCTTCGGTTAATGATAACAACTCACAATTGTTATATGATGAACCAACACCTTTGAATCATGATTTTCGTGACCATGAAGTGTTTTGTGAAGAACCAACTCAAGAAAGTAAACATTTTCAGCATACAAGCAACCCCAATACACAGGTAATGCTTCAAAGAGGTCGAAAATTAGTTTTTTTTTTTAAACCGCCATTTTTTTCTCTGCAAAAGCTTAGTACCGGCGTGGTCTTCAACCCAAATATGCATGCCGGTACCACAAGAAAAACATACAGGAGTTCTTTCAGAAATGAGAACTCAAGGTTTTAGACCGAACAACTCGACCTTTACAAGCTTACTTGGAGCATGTTACGCTCTTGAAGATCAATTGGTAGGGTCTAAAGTGCATTGTCAAGTATTCAAATTTGGTTTTGTTGAAGATGTCCGGGTACAGACATCGTTACTTGGAATGTACTCACATTGTGGTAACATGGAATCTGCTGCCGAGGTTTTTGGAGGTATGGCTGATAGAGATTCCATTGCGTGGAATTCAATGATCTTTGCATGTATGAAGAATGATAAGCTCGGGGAAGGGGTTCAAATGTTTGGCAAAATGGTAGGTACGGGTTGAAAGCCGACACTGTTTACTTATTCTATGCTGTTGAATGGTTGTGGGAAGTTGGGAGATCATGTCAGTGGGAAAATTATTCATGCTTAAGTAATTGTTTGTGATTTATCAGCTGATGTTCCTTTGGAAAATGCACTCCTTGATATATACTGCAAGTGTGGTTATATGGAGACTGCATTATGCCTTTTCAAATACATGGAGAAACCCGATATGGTTTCTTGGAACTCGATGATATCTGGGTATTCAGATAATGGAGATGGTAATATGGTTGTTTCTTTATTCATACAATTATGCCGAATATCTTACAGAAAGCCAAATGAGTATACTCTTGCAGCTGTTATCTCTGGAACTGGAGACTTACCAGCCTCCTATTATGGGAAACATCTCCATGCTCAAGTTCAGAAACTTGGATTTGAGAGTAGTGTTTTTGTAGGAAGCACATTAATTTATATGTATTTCAAGAATGAAGAAGCACGCTCAGCTCAACGACTTTTTTCAGCAATGCCGACAAAGGACGTAATTACTTGGACTGAAATGGTCTCTGGTCATACACGGTTAGGTGATTGTGTAAATGCAATCAAGTTCTTCAACAAAATGCAGGAGGAAGGTCACAAACTAGACAATTTTTCTATAAGCAATGTTTTAAGTTCATGTGCTGATATGACTGATCTGAGGCAAGGTGAAATGATTCATTACCAGGTTGTTAAAGCTGGATTTGAAGAAGATATGTGTGTATGTGGATGTCTGGTTGATATGTATGCCAAAAATGGTGATCTCAAAGCTGCCATTTTTTTCTTTGCAAAAGCTTAGTACCGGCGTGGTCTTCAACCCAAATATGCATGCCGGTACCACAAGAAAAACATACAGGAGTTTTTTTAACTCACATACCGGCTTGCTATTTAAATTATCGGGAACGCCGGCACCAAGTACCGGCGTCGTTTATATATTACGGAATACGCCAGCAGTAGATACCGGCTTGGGACCTTACATATCTACCATGCCGGTAGAGTTATTTGAGTTTCCCTCTTCGTCACTTCTAGCTTCAACGGTTTCATCATCAATGAATGGATTTTTTCTCATCTTCTTTCTACCTTCTTCATGCTTAATTACGAGGCGTATCGTAGTCATAAGATTCTAAAGTTTCAAAAGAAAGGTTTTAAGTCTCTTAAAGGTGTACGAGCTTGGGTTGAGAAGGAGATGGAAAAAATTGGACTCCCACAAACAAGAAATGAACCCGACGAGGCTACAAAAACCAATGATGACAGACCACCGAAGAAGGTGACAAAGAAGAAAAATTGTTTGCCACTATCCGGGGGTTTAGGGGGCGTAGCCGGTACCTGTTCCGGCATAGTATTTTGCTTAAATTTCTATGCCGGTCCGGGATGCAAAGTATCCAGAAAGTTAAAAAAAAAAATTACTTGACTACCGGCATAGTCTTCATATTCTCGAGCATGCCGGTACCAATTTCCGGCATGATCTTCATCAATACCGGCATGGTCTTCATCACTTCCGAATTTTCTGGTTTTTTTCACTTGACTACCGGCATTGATAGGGAGTTCTCGAGCATGCCGGCACTACTTTCCGGCATGGCCTTCATCAATTCCGGCATGGTCTTCATCACTTTCAGCATGATCTTCATCACTTCCGAATTAAGAAAAAAAAATTTATTTCTAAAGTGAGGAGCCGGTGAGAATTTGATAGGGAGTGGGGAGAGTTTAGAATTTGAAAGGGAATGGGTATATTTGGGAGTGGGAAGAGTTTAAAATTTGAAAGAGATTAAGAAGAGGTGGAGATGGAAATTGAGGGATATGATTTTGTTTTTTGTTTTTTGATTTTAAGTTTTTTGATTTTAAGTTTTTAAATTTTTATTTTTAGGGAAGGGTGTTTTAGTATTTTCGCCCCCAAAAGTCACCCCTTAGCACACACCTTGGGTTGGGGGAAGTAATTCATATCCCCCAATTAGATTTCATATCCCCCAATTGTGGGTTCTTCATAAAGGATCACTCCTCAAAATCTAGAGTGGAGCGCATTAATCCGCTCTTGGATACCCAAAATGTTCCACCGTAAGTCGGGTTGGTTATGATCTATAACCGGTGTAATCTTATTTTCTTCATAATAAAAATTATAACATTTTTTATCAAATATAAAATAATATTTTCCAACATGTTCCTTTAAAGTTTGCAATTTCTTGAGCTTAGAAAAAAAACATACTCCCTCTGTCCGTTTTTATCTGTCCTAATTTCTACTTTGGTATGTCCATTTTTATTTGTCCGCTCTGTTTATAGACATACTTTTCCCTTAAACTATCAAATATACCCTTTATTTTTATAATTATAAAATCATTTTTAATATCCAAATATTAAATAATATCACCATATTTATGGAAAAAAACTTACTCAATATCTTTGTATTAATTGTCATTCCTTTTTTTAAATAAAAACATTTATGAATATTTATAAAATTCCTAATAAACTTCTACTTATTTTAACACTAATAATTTAGTTTTGGTAATAATATAACATTAAATAGGCTAGTCAAGGGCTAGTCATGACAATTTATAGGATTTCCTTAATATCTTGACTTAGTCAAAGCGGACTCTTAATTTAAGACGGAGGGAGTACATTTTTTCGGATTAAAATTGGAGAAAATGGGTCATTTGTCCAAAAAAATTTAAAACACGGTTCAAATGGACGAGTAAAAAAAAAGTACGAGTGAAATAGCCAAAAAAAAAAAATAGCAAGGATGAAACTGGATTCATCCTGGCTTATACTTAAAAAATAGCAAGGATGAAACTGGATGCATCCTGTGTAAAATAAAAATAAGAAAAAATATTTGAAAATCGAAAGGATGAAACTGGTTACATCCTGCATATTTTTAAATTTTTGTCCATTTAAACAGTATTTTTTTAATTTTTGGCTATTTAAACAGTATCAAAACTTAAGTGTATTTTTCACCCAGAAATTATTGATTTTGGTCTTTTTGACCAATTTTGTGTTAAAATTGATGTTCTGTAGGACATGCAGTAAAGTGGTGTCATTCATGAAATATTTAAGCATCACTTACTCTAGTCATGTGATTGTGCCATAGCGGAACCTTATTTGATCCTAATTGTGCCATAAATAAACCTCGTTGGATCTTGGATCATTTTAACGGTCGTTTTTTTTGTTTCTCCACATCTAGATTAGTAAAAAAAAATATGGTATGCGATATCGGAGTAAACTAAAGAATAGTACTAATGAACGTTGCCATGACCAGAAGACCGGGGAAACACTTCAATTCTCATAGATATTGGAAGAAGTTGTGGCTAATTCCTACAAAGTTCAACATCAACTTTCTCATAGAAAATTTATCGTGAGAACGCTCAAGCCGAGTACTTACGGAAACATAGTTTGCATAGACACGCAGATCGTGAGGCATTTAAGAGAGTCATGCCTATTGTTACTTAGGAAGAAATTATACCCGACAGTGATCCACTCATCACCATTGGTAATACTTTGTCAATTTTCTACCAATGCCCTATTTCACAATTTTTAGCGCACCGCGGGAGTTCACAAAGAATGAGGATATCAATACCAACAACTAAAGAGAAATCGAGAAAAACACTTTTGTTAAAGAGGCAAAACCTTATCCTTGTAATAAACTAATCTAAAATGAGATTATTTTTTTTTAATAAGTTAGAATGCATTCACAACAAACTAACTTAGAGCAACCACAACGGGCGACTAAACTCAAATATTTGGTAAAAGAACGAGACGTAGTGGGACGTACTATCGACTAAACCCCAACTATCGATTAAATCCCAGACTATATTTGGTCTGGGACCAAGACCAAACCCAAATATATAGTCGAGCGAACGTATAGTTAACGCCCCACACCAGGCGAACGTAAAGTTAACGCCCCACACCAGGCGTTAACTATACCTCCACCCCATTTGTTTTGTTTTTTCTTTATGGTGGGGTGGTTGTTCATAAGTTCGCCCCATTATTTGTTTTTGTTTCTCTTGAGTGGGCCGGGCTTTATACCTCCGCCCCATAATTTTTTATTTTTTTTTTCATTTACATGAACAGGATCTCGCTCCATCGGGCGAACTTATAATGTACGCTCCACCATAATGCACGCTCCACCATCGGGCGAACTTATAATGCACGCTCCACCAAATTTAGTCTTCTACCCGTAGTGTCACAACACGGACTAAACCCAAATTTTGGTCTTTTTTTCCCTCTTTGGTCTTTGGTTATACTCGCACCACTGCAGTTGCTCTTAGGGAGTTAGTAACCCTTACATCAGAAATAGTAGAGCCATCTAATGTTGGGCTATTGATTCCAACCCGAACATTAGATTTATCTACTTCTAAGGCTTGCAAAATACAAGATGGAGGTTCACTCCTCCAATTAACAAGAGTTTTAAAGGATTTAGCCTCCTTAATTAGCAAGGATATCAGCTACATTGTTTGCTGATCTAGGAATTAAAAAAAAAGCTAAAAAATTCTGACAGATATATATTAAATTCTCTTTTTACTTCATCCATGATCTTCTGGTTCCGCCAAGTAATTTGAGATGTTCTTACATTCAAGTAGTCAAAAAGGTTCTTATAGTCTCCTTCCACACTGAAGTTTGACAGTCCCTCCTCTATTTCCCATTTAGCTGCCTGCAAAAGCCCTAAAGCTTCTGCTTCTTCTAGGGATGAGGCTGAGATGGAACCTGCTCTTCCCTGCTCGAAATTCCCTGAATTTCTTCATGTTCCGCAGATGGAGAGTCCATTAAGAAGGGCACTGGTTGATATATAACGATCCTTCGCCTGTGTCTGTTCCTTTAGATTTGATCCATATTGGTCAATTTGAAGTAAATTGCCATTATTTGATGCTAGAATGCAAATTCCTTCCGACGAGGAAGATGATAGGAAATCAGGGGTTGAAATCTTGAATGATGATTTAGGTTGAGTTCTAGGAGATGCTAATGATGCAGAGATGCAATGCAAGGTAGAGTGATTAGAATTAGCAATGATTGAAGAGAAAGATGATTAAATTGAATCAGAGAATAGAGGAGAACCAAAACTATCTCTAGCGTCTTCAAAAGGGGATGAAGAAGAAAAAGATCGTCTTCTATTGACCATCAGAACCACAGGATCAGTTCTAGGACAGAATGGATTAACTGTATCCTATAAAAGCTCATTAAACATGTTCAGAGTTTTCTTCAATAGGTTCTATGAAATCTATCACTCTGTGAGTTTCTGAGTTAACAGTACAAAAAGAATCGGAACTCGAAATATCCAGCGGTATATAGTTTTCGGGGAGGTTATAAGGAAAGGTTCTTTTACCCAAGATAGAGTTAGAAGCTAAAGGAAGTTCTTCATCATAAATAACAGGGCCTAAGACCTCATATGATTATTCCACTATCCTAGCTGATTCATCGGTAGTCTTGGGACCGGAATGCTTTACCTGCTGATGTTCTTCCCTGAACAAGTCATACAATGTTTCACTAATCCATGGAACAACTAAGAATTTCTCTACATATTATGAGTTACCATGAGATATGATCCCTACATTTGTATTAGAAGTAAACTTTTAATAGAATTATCAACCAACCTTTATATTAGAAAGTTCTACTCTTGATATTGTAAACTTTGTTAGTCATAAGTTTTATTATAGCCATCCTTAGTGATAAAGTATAAACCCTATAAAATAATAGTGTTAGGACAAGTAATGTTAATTTATCGCGATATTAAATTCTCGATAAAATAACAATTGTTAATTTATCTAAACATTGTTTAATTCTTGTCACCAAATACTATGTTAAAAATCTAACTTTGTGCACTGGATTATATGAGATTTCAAAATGCATTTTATCAATTCTATCGTAGTGTTTTGGAGGGTTATGAAGCAGGAGAACCAAATCCAGGAAAATTAATGTTTTAGACGCTATGAACCTTGTTGTTTCAGCTTCAACAATAGATGTTTGCGCAAAGCCATTGCATGTAAATTTTTTCGCCCTCGTAGAATTCTTTGAATAGCACCGCGCTAGAGAATTCAAGTGAAATGTTAGATAATTAAAGTACTAGAGAAACTACAAAATTTAATCAAATGATTGAACTATCACAATGGAATGGACGTTAAATACTTTTTGAACTTCCCTCAAGACTGCCAAAGTGAACGAGAAAAGTAATGATGTGGAAGTCAAATATAAAATTGTATTTATGGAACCTTCATGTAAATAAGCTTTATATCAGAATTGTGAAGGCATTGAAACGACAACACCAAAATCTCTTCTGATGTCAAAAAAATCATGTCACAATTAATTGAAACATTCTTTACCAAATTCACATAAATTTAAAACGAACTTTATATAAATTAGAGACTTATTAATTTATATATACAGGAAAGGACCCAGATGAATTCCCATTTTTTAAAATTATATTATCAATATAACGAATTATTAATTTAGAATATTAATCACTACACGAAACCAGCAAAATTCTTTAATTTATCGCAAATTAATTTATAAAGGTTCTATTTTATTTATATCCAAATTGATGTCCTCAATTCAAAACTCACTGATTTATCGATTAATAGAGGAAAGCAAAATAAATAAATAAAATAAAAATTACATGCAAATTGATTATCGGTGTCCAACAAAACAAGATTAAAAAAATGTTAGAATGTCTTGACCAGGATGGAGCAGTTTCCTTTCACATATCTTGGTATGCCAATAAGGGAACATTGGCGTAGTAGTTATGTCTGGGAGTATGTCTTGACCAGGATGGAGCATAAATTGGCGACGTGGAAAAAAATGAAACTAAACAAAGCAGGTAGACTTATTCTTATAAAAAGTTATCTTGCTAGTTTACCTATTTATTACTTGTCGTTATTTCATCTCCCGGTAAGTATGGATAAGAGAATAATGCAGCGGAAATTTGCATGCCTAAAGAAAATGGTAGGTTGGGAGTGAAGATTCTGAGAGTTACTAATCAATCTTTGTTGATAAAATGGATTTGGAGATTCTCAAAGAACAAAAACAACCTTTGGAGGAAAATAGTGGAATCAAAAGTTCGAGAGAAGCCCGAATTTTTTAATATCGGATGTGGATAGAAAACCTCAGTGTAAGAGTTTATGGAAGAATGTAGTGAATATGGTTATGGTTGTTTAATAAATGGCAAAGTTCACGGTGAGAAACGGTAAAGGGATAAGGTTTTGGAAGTGTTAGAGCACTGCTCGGTAGAACTCGCAAGTGTTACTATCTTAATCTTGTTTGTCAAGTTTAGGTGATCAAAACTATAAGTCTTGATTTATAGTATACTTATAACTATGTCTCGGATTAGGATAGAATGTGTAGTTAAGCTTTAGACTTCACGACGTTCACCGATTGAAGACGAAGATCTTCTGAGGAGAGATTGGAGGAACTTCATCAACAAAAGGTATTTGGACACTAAAACTTATCTATCACTCAGAAGTCTATTCTATTTTATCTCCTAATAAGACTAAGTCGTATAGCTATATAGACTTTTACATTATACATATTTGATATTTCGAGCTGAGTTTAACTCACTTATATCTTTCTCGAAATATGTGTTAGAAAGCTTTTTTGCTGCGTTCATCATTATTCTTGACGAGTTTAGTTGTAAACAATTTATTTGTTGGAAACTAAATAATGAGTCAAAAGATGATCATGTGATTGCCTTGAAACATCTTACATGATTTTTGTAAAAAAGTCATTTGATGTAGACTCGGAATGTTTCGTATTGATCATTCAATCACTTGAAAATTACTTATTATAAGATAATAGTTTGTGTGAGACAGCTATTGTCGTCTTCTAAGGATGTTTCAATGATTGAAATGGGAGTTTAGAACAAATAACCATTGTCTGGATATTGCACAGTATGCATACTAGTATGCAAACTGTTGTAGTATGATTTAGGTCCTGGAACCAAGTTTACAAACCAGTATGCGAACAATATTATCTGTCAAAGTCCGGGAACCAAGTTTGCATACCAGTATGTGAACGGTTTCACCCGAGTTAGGTACGAAACGACAGTATGTATACCGGTTTGCGAACTATCGGACATGACCTAAGTCTGTAACTTAAGTTTGCGTACCCGTTTGCAAACTGAGTTGGTTTAAGTTCTAAAATCGGTTAAGTATGATTTCATACTCATGAACAAATACATTTATAAATTAAGGAATGCAATCTTTGCAAACTTTGGCTAAATGTTCATGAATTGATTCTCTTGAATCAAATCCGATTTTGTTTCAATTGTGTCCTGTATACTTGTATGAGAATATAAACAATTGAACAACTCTTTGAGTAACACAATTAGATTCATTTGATTATTATTTGATCTAGAAGTGTTAGATGAATGTGGTTAATACAAAAGTGTTCATATGGCTAACTTCGGTTAACTATTGTTGAGCCAACTCAATATACACTTTTAGGTACGGTTACCCATATCTAAATGAAGGTATATTTCATTTGTGTGTAACAAACTAAGACCATCTAACGGTGGAGAGATATTGCTTTGGTTTTAAGCAAACTTAGCTTGAATCTTAAATCAGGTTTTCATCTAACAGTGAATATTGATAGCTTTGTTTCAAAGCTATCAAACCCTGATTTGAAGACTATATAAGGGAGAACTCTAGCAACTGGAAAACCTAATCCCCACACCTCATGTGTGATACTAGTTGCATACTAGAGTCGATTCTCCTTTAACCTAGGTTTTTCCTAAAGCCATTATAGGTTAATGACTTAAAGACTTCATTGGGATTCTGAAGCCAGACCCAACTATTTTCTATGTAGTTGCGTGTTCTGATCTTACTTGTTCTATCATATTGATTACTATCTTCTCTAAGATTTGCTTGAGATTTATCTCCGGTAGGTAAGATATAAAAAGTAATCATAAAGCTCTTCGTCTCATTATTTGTGATTCCACAATAACTTGTTTTACTACCATATAGTTAAGTTATTGTGAGGTGATTGATATTTCTAGGCTGTTCTTCGGGAATATAAGACCAGGATATAAATTGGTTCATGTTCACCTTGATTTATTAAAAGATGGAACAAAATGATACGTGTCGTAACCACAACAAATTAATTAATATTTTTCCACCTAATTAACAAGTAATATAGTGTAGTCAAGTTCGTTCCCACGAGGAGCAAGAGATTCTAGTTGTAAAAATTGTCACAAAAGGGGGGTGTAAAGCAAAAGAAAGTAAATAAAGCAATTAAAAGATAAAGTTGAAATCAATAAAAGAGAAAAGATCAAGGAATCCTTCTTCGTTTCAAAACAATGATTCAAGTTATGTTCTTTTCCACTTGTTATTAGTCACAGATTATCACCAACCGTAGGATAGCAGGTCCGCTTAGCTAGCCCCAAAATCCCTTGTTTCACTGAGTAACAGGTCCGCTTAGTTATCGATTCTATTCAAAAGAACCACCTTGAGGTTCGCTTACAAGATGTAATTCCCTGAATGCATTAAGATTTATGAATTTAGGTTTAGTACTAGTAGTTAAACTCGGTTCGCTTGGTCCACTTTCTAGCGTTGTTTTTACACACAATTGCTCCACGGAATCCCTCCGCAAGGTCTCGTGTTTTCTACTTGTGTAAAGTGTCGAGAACGATTACGTATTCCCTAACTATACTATATTTAGGTTGAATTAACAAATCAATTTAGCGTGCACTCTAAATAACCTATCAAACAACCATGAATGAATAAACATTCCTATTAGTAAAAACAATCGATAATCATGTGAAAAACTTCAAGATAGAATTGAAACAAAACTCAAATCATATATTAAGAACTAGGAATTCATCCTCAATCAATAGAAAATTAGCTACTCATGCTAAAGAGTTCACACAAAGAATAAAGAAAAGAGAAGTGTTGTGTGTGTAGAGAGGTGTGTAAAGATGTAGAAAACTTCTCTATTTATAGGCTTCAATATTCTCCAAATCTTCCAAGGATTAGAATCCTTTTCCTTTAGCAATTCAATTTCCAAATCCAAGCCTTTCTCAACTCTTCCATCTTCTCTTTCCACATTTGAGCCCAATTCTCCATCCAATTCCTAGTCCAAGTCTTCACACCCATGAGAGAAGTCCATAGAAAATTTTGGAATTTTTTTGCTCGCCGGAAAACTGGTATTATAGCCGGAATCCGGCATTTAATAGTCACTGCAGGCTACACAAAATTCTTCTCTTGTTGGAGAATATTCCGTCAGTCCACCGTTAGGACTAACGGTCAAACGGGTCAACCGTCAGTCAACGGTCAAGGCAAAGGAATGAGTCAGCTTCTAACTCAGCTGACTGGTCTTACTGGGGTGAGTTGAGTCGCTCTGACTCGTCTGGATCGGTCATCGCCGAGTTGACTCGGCGGTGTAGAAAACCGGTCGAGTTCTGTTTATTTCAGAGCTTTCCCGGCCGAATTCAGGCCTCAATTTTCTTCAGTCTTCCCCTGCTAAGAACCTACACATACATCTAAGTGCAATCAACACAGCATTTCATTCACAATTGTTGCCTCAGACCACTTCTTTATTCACTCCTGCTACTGTGTTCTTCAGCTGGGCTGTAGCATCAACACAAAACACTAATCTGCAGCTCTATTTCCTCTTCAATTCAAACAGCAGCAGCACTAGCATCCTTCCTGTTCAGCTCAACCCAATCACACAGCCACATACCCATCTGCTTCTCTGTCTAATTTCTCAACTCGATTCTCAGCAGCGACTTCGATTCCATCTTCTTCCATCTCTGAAACCGGCAATACCCATCTTCAATTTCATCTCTAATTTCAAACTCAAACCCCATCAATCTCTTCTCCATCAATTCAGCTTCACTGACCCATCAACGGCGGAAGGGTCTTCTTCTTTTGCTGCTAATCAACCAATCTCTAAATCAGCTCAAACCCCTTTTGTTCTGCATCAAACTGCAACAGCATCGAACCCTGATTCTCTGATTTCTTGAACCTCAGACGCCACCCTTCTCTCCACGGCACCGATTTACTTAAACCCATTCTATACTTTCATCTCAACTCACAGATTCAATACACATAACCCACTTCAAATCCATCGAGAACAGCAACATCATCTACACCTCTTCACAGATCGAACCCATCTTCGATTTCTTATCTCTTCCTCAAATTCAACCAGCAAACCCATCTGATCTTTCTCAACAGCAGTGGCTTGAATCGATTCGGTCAGAACAGCTCATTCATTCTCTCAACCACTCTGCCTGTTTCTCGATTTGTTCTTCAATTCCTCCTGAGTCTCTCCCATTAATCGATCTCGCTCTCATGATCGCCACAAAGAAGCGCTGCTTTTACTTTCATCTCTCGGCAAACCCATCTCTCGATTTCGAGCGAAGTTCTCATTCGAACCCGAAAGCACCACCAACTCGGTTGCTCCCTCTTCTTTGAATCAGTACCATCGAGACATCTCGATTTCTTCTCCCGATCTCTTTATTTCAGACAAGAATTCAATAGCAGCTGCGCTGCTTTTCAACAATTTCAGTTCAGGGGAAAAAATGATTGAGAGATGGTTTCTCTCGATTTTAGGTTTAGGTTTATAAATTGGGTTCGGACTCGGCATGGATCCGGGTACGGGTGTGGGTCTATGGGTTTGGGTTTCAACATCCATGGACATAACCCATCCATTTTACCAACCGATAACAAAGACTACGTTTCGGATAAGGGCTACCCAGTTTGGCGCCCCCTTAACTTGAACTGTCCTTTCTTTAGTAATTTGAGTCACCTTTTAACCTTGACTGGGCTCCGGATAGTGTTCGCCGTGAAATGACTTTTCTGGCCTTTTGGTTCAAATTGAGTGATTTCTTCTTCTTTTCTCTGTGCGACTCAAGTACCTAATAACTCAAAAAACACACGTAAAATACATAATTTACAAGAAAAATAGCAGAGAAAGCATAAACTACTAGATAGTAAATTAGGTGTATTCTACACCTATCACAAAACTTCGTAGGTATTTCTGCGGGAGACAGATTTATCTATCATAATAGATATTTTTATGGGAGAAAATTTGTTTATAAAGTCTTCGGATTTGGGTCGTAGCAAATCTTAGTTGTGGGTGAGATCAGCTAAGGGAATCAAGTGTGTAGATTCTTGCTGGGATTCAGAGACGTAAGGAACGCGACTGTACCTTAATCGGTTTGAGACTTGGTTAGGGCTGAACTACATTCCAGTCTGAAGTTAACTTGTAGTAGGCTAGTACCGTAGCGGCTTAGTATAGTGTGGTGTTCAAATCTGGACTAGGTCCCGGGGTTTTTCTGCATTTGCGGTTTCCTCGTTAACAAAACTTCTGGTGTCTGTGTTATTTCTTTTCTGCATTATATTTGTTTATATAATTGAAATATCACAGGTTGTGCGTAGTTCAATCAATTAGTAAATCCAACCTTTGGTTGTTGATTGAAATCGATTCACACTTGAATATTGGTCTTTGGTACCGGTCAAGTTGTTTCTCATAATAATCAGGCTCACAGAATTCTATTTGTTTGATTTGCTGATTACATTGAGAAATAGATATAACTCTTGGATATATTTCTTTGATTGAGTCTGTCTGTCTAGTTGATTCTATTGGAATAATATTTGAGTTAGTCAATACATATTTCCGAACGAAATATTGGGTGTGGTTGTTAGATCCCCGCTTTTTCAGGAAGGATAAATGGCTAGATAGAAGGAAACTTCAAGATCTAATCCCGGTCATTTTCAAGGCCGCCTAGTCGAATGATGCGTCAATAGCTGATACGATTGTGAATAATAGTTGGAATTATGAATTTATGAGGCCTTTGGATGCAAATTAAAAGTTAGAGTGGGACTTTCTTAGACGCGACTGATACCCAGTACCTGAGTTAGTGGATGCCGAGGATGAAGTGGTTATTATGGACAATTTCGGTGGAAAGAAGTATTACGAGATTTTGACATGACCCTATCCCCCTTATAACTTCGAGTCTCATATATGGAAGCAAAATATTCCAAACAAGGTAAGCTTTATTCTTCGCGCAAGTTTTCACGATTCAATCCCTACTAGAGACATGTTATTTCATCGTGGTATAAGCATTCAAAGTGACTTGTGTTTTTTTTATAACAGCGAAAAAAGAAACTCCTAATCACATGTTTCTTCATTGTCAGTACTCTTTTGTGATATGGAATTACAATAGAACTTAGATAAATTGATGATCGATAAATTAATTGCTTAGCTAAAATAATAAAATTCCCTGGTCCCAATTAGGCTTGGATAAACTAAATTTTAACTCGATAAATTAATAACTTCGCTAAAATAATAATTTTCTTTGGTCCCGACGCTATTAAATTATCGAAGTTTTACTGTATTTTTATTAAGATATCATGGCCGATGCAGAGAACTTTGTTCCAATTGTTTGAAGCTTTGTCTACTAATGTGCTCCAGGGAAGGGGAAAGGAGGTGTGGAAGATTATCCCATACGCCATTTGTTGGTCTTTATGGAAGGAGCGAAACGAGAGAGTTTTTGGTGGTCATTAGAAAAGTGGTGCGGAGAATATTGATCTTGTTAAGCAACTTGTAGTTTTATGGTCTCGTGAAAGTGATACTTTTAGTTTTATTCCCCCTAATCTCTTAACCCAAGACAATTGGAAAACTCTCATGAATGAGGGATTTCTTCCGGAAAAAAGGAAAAAAGAAAGAACAAATGGTAATAAGAAACTTTGACTGTCGTGTAAGAAAAATTATAAAAGCACCCTCTAACTTATTTTTATTGGGCTTTCATTTTTGCACACTTCTTGCACACTTCATTAAACCCTAAAAATCTCAAAACACCGAAATCTATTCGTCTCCAAGTTTCCCCAATTTCCTCTCTCTGCAACTCCATAGCCCTAACTCCATTCCTCAATGGCGAAGAAACAAAGAGTTGAAGAAGATTCAGAACCAGAAACGGATTCAGAAGAAGAAGAAGACATGACAAAACTTCTTGAACCATTTACTAAACAACAATTAATTTCCATTATTCATTCAATCTCAACAAAAAACACAAAAATCATTTCAGAAATCCAACAACTCGCAGATCAAAACCCATCTCATCTCAAAATTTTCATTCATGGACTTGCTCTAGAAACCACACCAGATAATCTCAGACAGATTTTTTCAAGTTACGGTGAAATTGAAGATTGTAATGTTGTTATTGATAACAAAGGGAAATTCCTCTCATCAAGACGTTGTTATGGATTCATATTATACAAACACAGAAAATCTGTGATTAAAGCATTAAAAGAACCAATTAAAAAGATTGGAAATCGAATTACAGCTTGTAATTTAGCTTCTTCTGGACCTATACATATTCCTCAGTGGGCAATGCGAGAAGAAATTCTACAGAGGAAGATCTTTATAGGTAATGTTAACAATTCTCATTTTGAAATTACTGCTGAAAAATTGTATAAGTTTTTTTCTAAGTATGGGGAAATTGAGGAAGGTCCATTTGGATTTGATAAGTACACTGGGGAACCTAAAGGGTATGCTTTGTTTATATATAAAACTGTTGACGGAGTAAGAAAGGCTTTGGAACAACCTGTTAAGGATTTTAATGGACATCCATTGTATTGCGAAATAGCTACTTGTTGTTATACTAATAAGCAGAAATTGGGTTCTTATGAGGAGCGAAAATCTGGTTCTGATTCTGGTTATACTGAGAATTTAACTCCGAAGAGTGACTTGTATAATGCACCTAAGATGCCAAGTGCTGGTAAGATTCCAAATGTGAGAGCTGTTGGAATGAGGAATCAAAAATCTGGTCCTGGTTCTGAAAATTTAACCTTGAAGAATGATGGGTATAATGCACCTAAGATGCCAGGTGCTGGTAGGAAACCAAGAGTGGGAGATTTTGGAATGAAGAACCGAGTTTGTGAAACACGACGTTATCAAGGTAGTAATTCAGGCCAGGTTGGACCTTCTGGACATGGTCAAATTATGAGACCTGCATTGGTGCGGACAGGAGTATGTGTAGCTTGTGTTGGTTATTTTCTTGAAAAACTCATGTTGTTTATCCTGTTTTTTGTGGTGATATTGTTTCTTCTGTCTATAGTTTTCTGATCATATCTTTGTTAATCGGTGTTTACTTTTTCAGAATGTGGTTATTAGTGTTGCGTTAAAGAATTCGGAATTTGAGACATGGGAAATTAGAGGTTTTGAACATTTTCAAACACATTGCACTCCTGTTTTTGGTTTATCCTTTTTATTGGTGTTTTGTTTTCGAACATTTCCTGCTTCTGCATTCTTTTGACGTCTTTAACGTTTTTTTGCCACTTAACTACTCTAATTATAATTATCTTCCTCTAGTAGAGTTTTTTGGGACATTAAGATGTGACATTCACTTTTGCTCATATCTTGCTTGTTACTTTTGTTGGTGTTTCTGGCTTCTGCATTCCTGGAAAATGACTTTTCTTGCTTCCTGTGCACACCTTTTTTTGTCACCACCAATGTTCTATTTTCCAGTGGCACAGCACAACTAATTGATATGAATTTGAGTCCTTCCTCTTCTTTCAGTTTGTTCTCATTTCCTTGTACTCCATGCTGCCAGCATTTATTGGGGCAACTGTCGTAACATATGGCCCAGTCCTCTACTTGTTCTCCTGTTACATTTGAACCTACGTTTAAACTTCGTAGTCAGAATGCATAGGTTCCGTACTCTCTCCATCAGTGATGCAGTAAAAAGCTTGAAGGTCAATATCAAGTTGGATGGTCTTGGACTCTTGGTGGTGTCATTCACTTGCGCATTGAGGAGAACCCTCATTAACTAAGGTAAGGTAAGCATTAGTTGTATTTTCTGTGATATAACTTTCTTAGAGCATCCTACTCTTGAATGTATTAAACACTACATACATTACAATGTTATATTTCTTGTCGAAAGTTTGCACTCCATATCTGTGGTCATCGTCTTATCTTTTTCTGTGAGATACTAGAAGACAGAATACATTCTTCCATATTGACACCATATTTTCGGAATTTTTGTTATGTTGGAGCTAATGCCATCTTTAGATAGAAATAAAAATAAACTAAATTTTATTATTGAATGTGATAATTTACATTGAGAACCCATAGGATATATGGAGTGATATAGTAACTTGGTATTGACGAATAAATACTTATAAATCAATTCATTCATATAAAGCACTGTTATCAGTCATATACTCTAACAACGAGGAGGTACAAGTTGTTGGACTGGTCAAACTGTTTGTATGGCTGGTGGGTTTTGCGAAGATGATGACTGTTGTTCCTCCTGCATACAGGCACAGCAGATTAAACACTTGCGACAACATAAGTAGCCTAATCCGCAGCAACAAAAACAAATTATGAGAACCCAACCCATCATAGCCATCAGATCCCCTCTCACAGCCTCAAATTCAGCTTGCAGGCCCATATGTGTGTCTTGAAAATATGGAATGTATCAGGTTATCTGGAAAGCAAGACTGAGTGAAAATATGGATGTCGGAAAAGAGAACCGGAAACCTGATCCTTATGGGATTCACAACTAAGTCCTTAATTTGACTATTGAGACAAGGGGACGAGACCTCACGGTTGGTTGCAGTTGCAATGGCTTGGCCTCGTGTTGATGAATCGCATTTATGGATTTCTCCAACCAAACACAAACTAGAAAAAACAAAAGTCAACTCGGTGAAACTGCTGACTCAATTGAGTTGGATCACGGTTCAGTATCCTTCTGTTCTCCACAAATATTGCAAAAGAAAATTGAGTCGTCATAAAAATATTGCAAAAGATGTTGAAAACATTATACATGGCTTTGAATAAACAGAAGTACTAGTACTCCGATCGGCTGAAGTGTCTTGAAAACCGCATCCCTTGGGATCTGTATTGACTAGTAATGACAAAATTGAACTTCGGATTCGGAAATTCAGTCGAGTCAACAAGGATTAGGAACAGCAGTAAGTGCCATGTTCACAGTATTCACCCTCTCACTTCGTAACTAACTCATGAATGAATGAACATCCATCTCCTTATTGGTGTTTTGGATGCTAGAATCAGAAGTCAATTTTTGAAGAAATTATTTGCTAAAGTCGTTCTGAAAACATTATTTTAGTTTGAATGTATAAAATTTCAGAACGACTTTTAGAAACAAAAAAATCAATTTTGTGAAGCAAAGTATCTTTATTTCTTACTTATGTCTCTGGTGTCCAAACGTGATATAAGTTGACTTCTGAATTTTTTGTTTCCGGAAATCGAAAAACAACTTCTTAGATACATGCTAATGTATGTATTAAAGTTAAAGTGATTTTTGATCCATACCATGTACAAAACCAACAATGATCGTTTTCTGTGAAGCGTTCTGATTTTGGAGCTGGGCCCTGGGGTCATGTAAAAAAATTGGTTATTTGGTAAAATGTTGTCTGTTAGTCGGACTTCACTCATTTATAGAAGTCGTTAATTGTCTGTGCGGTACAATTGTACATTGTTATTTGTTACATCTCAAAATAAAAGAAGAAGTTCTTTGTAAATAAACCTTTCAAACTGTTGTCACCAAAGGTTTCGTGCTGTAGTTGGTTATCACGTCAGTCTAACACACTGAAGGTCTCCAGTTCAAACCTGGGCGAAGCCATTAATATTTTTTTTTTACACAATGGCAGTTATCTTCATTCTTCAATGGTAACACGAGTCACATGAATAGTGTTTTGAAGCACACTCTTCACCGATACAAAGTGTGCATTTTTAGCACAATCTTAAAAGGTTTTCACCATAAAAGGGTAAACATGCAACAACACATGTGCTCATGAAATGAGTATACGCCAGTTATGCTGCTGCTACTCAATCATACAATTGTGCTATAAAGTCTTTATTTGGATCGATTCGTTGGTGGTTTTCTAATTTCAGAAAACATCATGGATGCTAGATTTGGTTTATTAAAATTATTAGAAACGGCATGGGGAGTTGGAGAAAACTAAAAAATAACTGTGCAATGGCATCGGGTATATTTGGCTTTTCTCTGATTGGCTTTTTCGTTCCTCTTTATGTGTTAATGCTAGTGTTAGCGAGGGAATTACTTCGATGAAGGGGTGTCCTTCCACCTCAATGTATAACTTCGGTACGTTGTCTAAGAATATTGGTAATTCTGAAGTGTTCGATTACTTATCTTGAACCTTTCGTCTTCCATCACACAAACCATACCTAGCAAATAAGAAAGATGGGTAGTTTCATTATGGAGCAGACTTTCATCTCAACAAACAAGTTGAAGAGTTCATGACACATCAAGGGTTCCCGAAGAAGCTTTGTCATGCAATATTGTTGGTGGATGAATTTGGAAGCAGGGACTACTATTCCGCGCCCTTAGAGGTTTTTTTGTTAGATAAAAGTAGTGATTTTTATTAATAATGAAAGGTGCTCAGGCTCAGTATGGCCATTCAAAAACAGACTGAATCCAAGGAGTGTAATCATAGTACTCCACAACAAAGAGTTCATCCCTCCTAACTCTCTTTGAGATAATATAATTATAAGCAATACTATTACCATCTCTTCTAACAAAAGAAACTTTGCCGGAACTAAAAGAAACAAGCAGAGTTTTGATATCTCTAATTATTTTGTTATTCTCCCATCTGACACTAACATTGCCAGAGTTGATAGACTGCACACTACTTCAGCATCCGAGATTAGATGTATTTTTGAGATATTTAGGCCTTTAATACAACCATGCATTCTCCAGCTTCCGGATCAATTATTCCATCTGCATAGGTTCCTTTTGAATCCTTCATGAGTACCTGTAGGAGAACATAGCACCATGCCAGTGCATGAGATTCTTTGTCAATGGGTGTTACTTTTTGGAATGTGGGTATTCGTGTTGCTTTAGTTGCTTTAAAGAATTGGGAATTTGAGACATGGGAAATTAGAGGTTATGAAAATTTTCAAACACATTGTTCCATTGATGAATGCACTCCTGTTTTGGGTTTTATCCTTCTTATGGATGTTTTTGTTTTCAAATACTTTACTTCTTCTGCGTTCTTTCGACGTCTTTAACGCCTTTTTTTTTTTTGCCGCTGAACTACACTAATTATGCTCCTCTAGTAGAGTTTTTTTGAGACATTAAGAAGTGACATTCACTTTGCTCATATCTTGCTTGTTACTTTTGTTAGTGTTTCTCGCTTCTGCATTCCTGGAAAATGACTTTTTTTGTTTCGTCTGTGCACAGCTTTTCTTGTAAGCACCAATGTTCTGTTTTCCTATCGGCACAAC
Organism: Papaver armeniacum; assembly: GCA_023531295.1. Taxonomy (NCBI): domain Eukaryota; kingdom Viridiplantae; phylum Streptophyta; class Magnoliopsida; order Ranunculales; family Papaveraceae; genus Papaver; species Papaver armeniacum. Next base: position 88,239 of record JAJJWW010000796.1, on the reverse strand, counting down.
TAATTGCTATGAATTTGATTCCTTCCACTTGGTTCAGTTTGTTCTCATTTCCTTGTACTCCATGCTGCCAGCATTTTTTTTGGGGTAACCGTCGTAACATATGGTGCAGTCCTCTACTTGTTCCTGTTACATTTGAACCTATGTTTAAACTTTAGGGTAATATTTCAATCTATAGAATTGATCAAATTTCTTGCAAGTTTTTCCCATTCCAAGATCAAAACATGTAGGTCATATTATATATATCATGGTCGGCCGTTTCAGGAGGGCTTGAATTGGAACAGAAAATTGAGTCTGCCATAAAAATATTGCAAAAGATGTTAAAAACATACATGGCTTTGAATTAAAAAAAAAAAAAAAAAAAAAGTACGTACAAATACTGTGATCAGCTGGGGTGTCTTAATAAACCATAATCCACTCTGTTCATGCAATCGGTATTGAGTAGTAATGACAAAATTGAACATCGCATCCGCAGTCGAGTCGATAGGAATCAGGAACAACAGTGGTCAGTGTCGTATTCCCAGTATCTACCCTCTCTCTTCGTAACTAGCATAAAAACCAGCAATCTCCTTATAGGGGGTGTTTGGATACTAAAATAAAAAGCAAATTTCGGAAGTCGAAAGCAGCAATATTTTGTTTCAAAAAAAATTTCGTTACTTGCTTGCGTGCTTTTTGTTCCGTTGGATCAACGTTACTTGCTTGCGTGCTGATCCATCGACTTAGGTTATGCCATGTCTAGAATCTAGATTAAAATCTTCAAAATAAATAGGAAAAATTGCAAAACAGCCATACTATTAAGACCTGATTTACAAAACAGACATACTGCTACAAAGTACAAATTTTTGCGCCGATCCTTTCTAAAATTATGCAAGAGTAATTTAGAAAAAATCATCAACTAAATTAAGCCACAGACGGGAAAGAAATAATCAACCTTCAATTCAAAGAATCGAGAGATGGATTGCTATCTCACTATATGATTCTAATTTGGTTAGGCGATCTGTCGAGTAATTGTCAGTTTCAACTCAGTTTTTTGAAATCTTTCAAAATATGAACTACTGATTATTACTTGCTAGTGAATGCATCATCGAATTTGCTTCGTTTAGCTACATTATCAACCGATTTTGAATCTGTTTTCCCCTATGTTTTATCATCATTAATAGTCTGTTTTGATTTATCAATCGATTTTCTCTCTACAAATTTTAATCTTTTTTCAATTAAGAATGTCTTTCTAACTTCCTCAATCCCCCTTAATGTGTTTACAGGTAGTTTTCCCCTCAATGGCGTTTGCCTTTTTCAGTGTGTTGATTATAGCGTTTGCTCTGTTTGCCCAGTTGCTTGTTGAAGCCATGTTGTATCCATTGTTTCTTCATCAGAGGAGAAATCAACTCAGTCAAGAACGATTCAAGATGCACCATAAGAAAAGTCAAATTGGAAAAAGGCGGAAAAAAAGGAAATTCGAATTTCAAATTAGTCATCCAATCTTTGGTAACAAACTCCTGTTTCTACTCAAAATCTTAATAGTCAAATACATTGTTACTATCAATATAAGATCCTACCATAACCATAATATTATTTTGAGCCAAAATTTTAGCTGAGAGAATTCCTATGTTAAAACAAACCCTAACCAAGTCATACTTCTAAACTATATCAGTCAAGAGAATACACACAAATTCCATAATCCAAACCCTATCCTTCCCAACCATGGCAGCAAGAGATGATGGAAAAGTCCTGGATCTAGCTGAAAAATTCAAGCAGGCTGCTCTGGACCTGGATGCAGATGATGAAGATCCAAATCAAATAACTGAAGAGGTAAGTAAGGAGTTAATTGGAGAATGGGAAAACTGTCTCATAGGTATGATTATTATGGAAGATGGAGCAATGGGTTTCAAATCAGTAGAATATCACACTAAGTTCACTTGGCCGTTCATTCCTGAAGGTGAACTCAAGGTGGTAGAAGTAGACAAAAATATCATAGTTTTCAAGTTTAAGGATGAAGACACTAAGAACAAAGTCTTCATAACAAGGCCATGGAGCATAAACAAGAATTTGTTTGTTCTGCATGAATACAACTCAGAAATCATGTATAAAGAACTTGATTGGGATCATCAATTTTTCTGGATTCAATCAAGAACCTTCTCGTCACGAGCATATGAATGTCATTTCGGTAACAAAAATTGGAAAAATGATGGGGGATGTGACAACCATTGAGCCTAAAGATGCAATCCCGATAGATAAAGATGGTGTAAAAGTTTGTGTCCTCCTAGATATAAACTTCCCATTAAGAAGAGGAGTGATGTCAAAGACTAATGCTGGTTACACTAGATGGATAAAATTTTTCTATGAGAAACAACCTCATAATATTTGTCCCAACTGCTATATCATTAAGCACACTAGAGGAGCATGTAAGGCAGCAACGGATTTTCTCACAAAAGCCAACTCTAAGACATATTTCTTTGGAGTTAGCAATCCTGACGCTAAAAAGAAGTTAGTGATATGCGCTCTACTTCATCTGTTCCAAGTGTCCAGAGGAAAAAGACAATTAAGAATATCCCTTTCATACCTCCAAAAGATGGCATTCTTATATCACCAGCAAAAGACACTTTAATTCAAAGGGAAGAAGAGGAAGCAGTAAGGTTAGGAAAAAGAAGCAGGATCTCAGAAGAAAAGAGTGCAAAATCAATTTCAACAACAAGCATCACTCAGGGTGAAAACAATTGGATACACAGGCAACAGACAGAATCACACGGGAGGGGAAACTAACTAGTAGCACCACAGGGGAGACTAAGGTTATTTTCTATACCCATTCTTGTTATTTCAATTTTTTTGCGCTCTATTTTAAATTTCTCTCACTGCACACCAGCAATCTTGAAAATTATACTAGATACACCTTTTTTCCATACAACACCCTTTTTCAAACCAATAAAAGTCTTGAAAAGATGAAAATTATATCTTGGAATGTATACGGTTTTGGTAATAAGGATACTAGGAATCACTTGCATATGTTAATCAAATCCCAAAATCATGATATTATTTTTTTGTCTGAGACAAAAAATCAACAAAAGAGAATGCAATATCTCCTAGCTAGATATAAATTCCCAAACATCACTTACTTCAATCCCATTGGCTTATCAGGGGGGTTATGCTTATTATGGAAGGATAACATAGATGTGCAAATAATTGATAAAAATTGATTAACTGTCTTGTCAAGATTGATAGTCAGAATGAGAGCTCTCTTGTCACATGTCTTTATGGTGCTTTGAATGATGTTGACAAGTCCAATCAATGGAATCATATAAGTAACCTTAGGGATACTCACAAAAATCCTTGGATTGTCATAGGAGATTTGAATTTCATTTTACACAGGGATGAAAAAGAAGGAGGCAACCAGGTAAGTCAATCTGAACTAGATGCTAATAACATTCTGTTGAGCCAGAATAATTTGATTAGCATGTCTTATATTGGAAATCCCTTCACATGGAAAAATAGAAGAGTTGGAAATGAACTTATTCTTGAAAGACTAGATAGAGCCCTTCCCTCTTTTGATTGGATCAACATATATAACAATCTTTGCTCTTTATCATCTTATGCATGTTGTAGGAAGTGACCATCAATATGCTGATTACAAATAAATTAGAAAGCAATACCAAGAAACCATTTAGGGTCAACAAATCTTGGTTTAGAGACCCAAGTTGTACTGATTTAATTAAAGCTCGATGGAAATGCCATACTAATGGTTCTCATGCTTTCCAGTTAATTCATTGTCTAAAAAATACTAAATATGGCCTTAGACACTGGAACTACCACCATTTTGGGAATATAGGTACTCAGATATCTAATTTGGAAACACAGTTGTCTGATCTTACTAGAAATAATCATAATCATAACAACATCAGTGTCAATGAGCTAACTCAAAAGCTCAAATATTGGTATGATATTGAAGCTGACTTTTGGAGACAAAGAGGTAAAGAAGATTTCTTGCTTAATGATGATAGAAACACTGCTTATTTCCATCATAAAGCCAATTTTAGAAGACAAGAAAACCCAAATTGATTCCTACAAAATAATCAGGTATCCTGCTAAGTGATATAAGGGACATTGAAGAGGAGCTGCTAAGACACTTTAGCACTATGAGTAAAACTTCAAATCCTCCTAACTCTGGTATGTTTCTTAACAATGTCAATGCTATTATTTCTGATGTTGATAACAACATGTTGTGTGCTATTCCTAGTCCCGAGGAGGTTAAAAAGGTTGTTTTTGATATGAAACCTTGGACTACACCTGGCCCTGATGGTTTCCCACTGTTTTTACCAACTAATGGGAAACCTGTAGGGCCGTATGTAGTTAAAATGACTCACTTTTTCCAATCCCACTATCTACTAAAACAACTTAATCACAATTTCATTACTCTTATTCCTAATAGTAACTGACCTAAGAATGCTATTGATTTCAGACCAATTAGATTATGTAATGTTGCTTATAAGATTATATCAAAGTTGTTAGCCTCTAGACTGAAATGTGTTCTTAATAGGATCATTTCTCCTGCTCAAACTGCTTTCTTACCTGGTAGGCTAATTCATGATAACATCATCATAGCACATGAACTTATACATTCCATGAAGAAAACTGAGGCCAAAGATGGGTGTGTTGCTATAAAACTTGATATGTCAAAGGCTTTTGATAGGGTACAATGGAATTTCCTTATTGATAGCTTAAAATCTCTTGGTTTTTCTGAATCTTGGTGCACTATGATTGAACAATGCATAACCACTGTTTCCACATCCATATTACTTAATGGTTCTCCAGGTAAGGTGTACTATCCTCAAAGAGGATTAAGACAAGGGGACCCTCTGTCTCCCTATCTTTTCATACTTTGCATGGAAGATTTCTCTAGAGGTTTAAGAAATGCTGAAAATAATGAACATATTCATGGCTTTAAAGCAAACAAAAATTGTCCACCTATTTCCCATTTATTCTTTGCTGATGATTGCCTTATATTTATAAAAGCTAGAACTAAGGATGCTAGAAATTTTTCTGCTCTAATTGATCAATTCAGTAAATTCTCTGGTTAGGCAGTGAACTTTGAAAAATCTACTTTAGCTTTTAGTAATAAGGTTCCAAGTAATATTAAGAATGATATCTCTAATATCCTTGGCATCAAAAGAATGTCTTTAAATGAAAAATACTTAGGTGTACCACTGTTATTGCAAAAAAGAAAATATGAGTCTTTTGCTCACCTCCTTGATAGCTATAAAAACAGGTTGCACATATGGGATACTATTTTCTTATCTCCTCCAGGTAGAACTGTGATGAACCAAGTTGTCCTTGGTAGCCTGGCTAGTCATCATATAGCAGTCTTCCCCATGCCTAAGGAAATGACTGATAAGATGGATAGCATTCAAAGGAATTTTTGGTGGGGAAAAAAAGAAAATGACAGGGGTTACTATCCAAAAGGGTGGACTGATATTGCTCTTCCCAAAGAGCCAGGAGGCCTTAATATTAGAAGAACAGATATTTTAAATATAGCTCTTCTGACTAAGCTGGCTTGGAGATTGGTAACATCTCCAGATGAACCTTGGGCCATCATCCTAAGAGGTAAGTACTTTGATAATCTTAATCCCTTTAATCGACAGGTTGTAATGGACAAAAGGCCCTGGATTTGGAAAGGAATATGCACTGGTATGAAAATTGTTAAGAAGCACTACATTATGGAAATTGGTGATGGTAGTATTGTGTCTATATGGAAAGACAATTGGATCCCAAATAGACACAGTCCCCCTTCAAACCAATATTCTTCATCTGGTATGTCTACTGTCAGTCAGTTAATAGACCAGGATAGCAAAACTTGGAAAGTTGATACTTTGAATACTTTGTTTGATGAAAACACTGTAAGTGACATTACTAGAATCAGAATCCCTTTTATAGGTAAGGACAGAATAAGATGGGAGCCATCAAGTAATGGGACTTTTACTGCCAAGTCTGCTTATAAAGTCATTCTCAATGAGAAGTTAGCTGCAAAACCAACCAAAAATAATCTTCTTATCAATTGGAAATCTTTATGGAAGCATAAACTACCTCCTAGGGTCCAGTACTTTGTCTGGAAATTCATGCATAACTGCTTGCCTACAAAAATTAGATTAGCCAGAAATACTAGATATCAGGATGAATCCTGTCCTTTTTGTGAAATTTCAGCTGAAACTGTCCAACACTTGTTCTATGATTGCAATCATGTCAGGGATATTTGGAACTTGGTAAATTCTACTCTATCTCTTCACTTACAGAATCAGGATATTCACCACTGGTTATGTGATTTCTTCATAGCTCCCAGTAATGCTAAATATTTTAAACAGTATGATATGGTATGCTTTACAATTTGGCTAATTTGGAAATCTAGATGTGATAAAATTTTTGAGAATAAACCCTTACTGTCTACAACAGTGGCTAATAATGTTTTGTTGCAGTTAAATGACTGGAACAGAATCCAAGAACATCTTGCTATGCAAAAGCAATCTCGTTTGCAGATTGTACATAACTGGCTCCCTCCAGAAAATGACATTCTAAAGATAAATTTTGATGGCTCATTTCTGGATAAGGACTGTTTGTCAGGGTGAGGACTAATATGTAGAAATGTTGCAGGTGATAGCTATGGATTGCGAGGTGGTGCATCTCATACAATAGATCCTGAACAAGCTGAAGCCCAAGCTCTTCTGGAAGCGGTACTGTGGGAAAAGAATAATGGATGGAGAAAGATCCATCTAGAAGGGGACTGTGCGAATGTAAAAGCTGCTCTCAATGGAAATTCTTCTGCTGTCAGATGGACAACTTATAATCTAATAAGTGATGCTTTATATCATCTCAAAACTTTAGACTCTTGGATATGCAATTATGCACGTAGAGATGCAAATCACATAGCTGATACCTTAGCCAAATTTGTAAGAACTCATTCTTTATGCTTTCATTGGCAGAATAATGCTCCTGTCTGGATTAAAGTTTTAATCCAACAGGATAAAAACAATTTGTAACTTGCGGAAATCAATCAATTTCAATTTCCTATTAAAAAAAAAATACTGTTACAAAGTATTAACAAAATGGTCATACTTCTGTCAAATAGAGAGTTAAGTGGTGATTCACAGTTAAATATGTTAATGAAGTTACCTACATACCCTTCCTAAAATATCCCTCCATACATAACTTTAAATTTTGCTTTCATTATAAATTTTTTGACGGTGGTGCTATTTGTAGGTGGTGGTGCCGCCGCTTACATATCGTTACGTCAGATTCAGGATCGTTAAAACGTATTCAGGTTCGTTAGAACGCATTCAGGATCATTACACGTATTCACCCAAAGGGTTCATCGCTTCCCCTTCGGGGTTTAGCGAACTTAAGCTTCCACCACCACCACCACCGCTTCATCACCACCACATCAACCAATTAGTTAAATGAGGAGGGTATTTTGGGGGAGGGTATTATGGGAAAAGTTAACACCGTTTTATTCAAAAGTGTTAAATCGGATGGAAGTGTGACCATTTTGTAAACGAAATACAAAAATATGATCATTTTGTGAACGAATTACAAAAAGTATGACTATTCTGTAATTGGCCCAAATAAATACTAGCTACAAATATTAAACCCCGACCTATGGGAATGGTCCTATTCCCCTTCTTGAAATGCAGGTCTCCAAAGAGGCTAGTGCCTAGTGCATTAAATGTGAATGCGAACACATACAACAGACTGGTGGCTTGATTTTTTGACTTATTCCAAGACGCCTAATTTCTTGATCGTATAGAGTCAGAGCTTCAGTTTGTTGTTTCTGAGTTCGAACAACGCTTATTCCCCCAGTCATTTGTCAAATCCATGCAGATACAAGATTTTAGAGGATATGAGGTTTCCTGTAATCCTCAATGATAACACGAGTCACATGACTAGTGTTTTGAAGCACACTCTTACTCTTTAGCATGTGTCCTCAGTGATACCTTTTGCACCGATAAGAATTGTGATTTTCTTTTTACATCGCGAACGTGAAAAGGTTGTCACGATAAAAGGGTGTGCTCATGAAATGAGCATCACCACGCTAACCGCTACTAATCTATCATGTACTTAAGTGTTATATAAAAGGCTTTATTTAGATTGATGCGGAGGTGATTTTCTAATTCCAGATAAAACATATTGAATACATTTGGTTTATTTTTATTAGAACATGGGGAGTTGGAGAAAACTAAAGAAATTAGTATCATTAAGCAACGGCAGACTAACTCTATGATAGCCAAAACATTTAACCCACAATAACATCAAGCGGGATCAGTGGCGGAGCCAGCTTTTGAGTTTAAGGGGGGCTAAATTTTTTTTTGATAAACTTGGTGGACTAGATTATTAAAAATCAGGAGGCTAAATCCTAAAAACTAGAGGATTAAACCTAAAAACTGAAGAAAACTAAGGGCTAAACATGAATTATTGAAATTTAGGGGGGGCTAGAGCCAAGGTTAGTCAACCTTTGGCTCCGCCCCTGAGCGGGATAACAGTGGTTTGTTAGTAATCGTTACTGACTTTCACTGTCTTCTCACCGGAATAATTATGGAGATAGTAGTTGCTTAAGGTTTAGGCTAGTTTGTTTAATTAGTATGTATCGGAATAAATCTTTGTTGGAACAATTGCCGATTTCACACCTGCAAAACAAAGATTAAAACACAAAACAAAGTAACGGCTGAGTCACGACCATGTCGCTCTCTTTAGGACGTTTTGTGGCTCTGCCTTGAATTTTGTGCAAGCAGTTCTTTCCCCGTCACAACGCCCCCAGGATAAAACAGCCGAGAAAAACTCTCTTTCGATCTCTCACGCACACAATGAGAAATCGATCACTTCAACTCTCTATATTCTTGCTCAGTATTTTTGGTCTCTTGATTCTTAGAAAACAATAGTGGAGAACTTGTATTTTCTTTATGTTCTCAAAACTGTTTTTATAACCAGGCAGTCAATGCAAATTAATGGAGAATAAATTGGATTTATTGCTACAGTTAAAATTCCATTCGAAATAAGTCAAAAACGGGCAAATAAATCATGCCATAATTAGCGCAATTAAAACATAATTAAGTGCAGTAAAAACAGTTTGAAAAAATCTTTTTAAAACCAGCAAAAAATAATTTCCAAATTCAAGAGACCTCCCAAGACCCCCAAGGCCCCGCTCCCGGACTAATGTTATATACATATATAATATATATATATATATGCACAATCAGTAGGGGGAGGGATTCGATCCTGAGACCTAACCCTCCAGGCCCAAAATGCTTAACCACTGGGCAAAACTCGAATTGTTGATATAAATGTACAAAAGAACTATTTTAAAACATATATCCCAACAATCCCCCACTTATATTTTTTAAAAATCATTGAGCAAGATCCGTATAGTTATGTGCATAAGCAAAGGTATCTTTCGATTTTGAACCTTTACATAGTATTAAATTCTCCGAACTCTGACACAGAGTGAACACATGTCTTTGAACTCTATGGAGAGAACAGATTACTTAACACACACACAACTATACTAAGAGTAAAGTCTTAAATACCAACACGTTACGGCCCTGTGCTTATCCCGATTTCAATGAATGTTCTAGAGAACTCGCCCATGTTCTCATAGAAAGCGGCCACACTTTCTCATTCATATAGGTGAGTCTATCAAAGTTACTCCTGTAGCTTGGTACCCCACTCTATATAGAGCTATAGACTTCATTAAGAGTTAATGAACTCAACCTTAACTCGCTTCAGGATATCATGCCATGGGAAAGATGCATGATTCTATCTCCATATCATTTGTGAATCGTTATTCCCTTTGAACCTATTTCTAGGTGGGTATCCATCACAAAATGACTCAATTTCTAGCGGGCAAAAGTCCCATACCTTTAGAGGTATATAATACCTTTTCTCTAGCTAATCCTTTCGTCAAAGGATCAGCTAAGTTCTCTTCCGACCTAACATGATCCACACGTACAACACTAGTTGTGAGAAACTCTTTAACTGTGCTGTGCTTTCGACGCATTTGCCGATTCTTACCATTATAAAAACAGTTCTGTACTTTTGCAATAGCCGCGGTACTATCACAATGGATCATAATAGCTGGTATCGGTCTATCCCATACAGGAATTTGAGAAAGCAATTTTCTCAACCATCCTGCTTCTTCACTAGTCGCTTTAGTGCTATCAATTCGTACTCCATCATAGATTGAGCCGAATTGTCCGTTTCTTTGACTTCCAAGACACAAACCACCAAAGAATATTAAACAAATATCCACCAAAGGGCCTTGGAGTCATCCGAAAGAGAGTTCCAATCAAGATCGCAGATCCTTCAAGGACTGCAGAAATCTCTTATAGTGTATTCCTAGGTTAACGGTCTTTTTAAGATACCGCATAACCCTCTCAATCGCATTCCAGTGTTCCAAACCAGAAAACTGGTAAACTCGCATAGAACCCCACTTTGCATATGCAATGTCCGGTCTAGTACAATCGCTGCATAACGAAGACTACCAATTATACTAGCATATTCAGATTGTCTAATGCTATCACCAAGTATTCTTAAACAGCTTTAACACTAGCATCAAAAGGAGTACTCACAGGTTTACAATCAAAATAGTTGTACTTCTTTAAAATCTTTTCAATATAATGAGACTGATCCAAAGAAATACCATCATTAGTTCTAGTAATCTTAATTCCCAGAATTACACTAGCTTCACCCAAATCTTTCATTTCAAAGTTAGACTTAAGCATATTCTTAGTTTCTTCAACCACAAACAAGTTTGAACCAAAAATCATCAAATCATCCACATACAAACAAATCATGATGCATGCATTGTTTTCAAACTTATAGTATATGCATTTGTCACTTTCATTAATTCTCAACCATGTGAAATCATCAAGTTATCAAATTTTTCATGCCATTGCTTAGAGCTTGTTTCGGACCATAAAGTGACTTATCTAACTTACATACTTTTTGTTCTTGACTGGAACAACAAAACCTTCAAAGTTGTTCCATGTAAATTTCTTCTTCTAATTCACAATTTAAAAAAGCTGTTTTAACATCCATTTGAGGAACAACAAGATTATGCACAGCAGCAACAGCAATCAAAACACGAATAGAAGTCAATCTTGTAACAGGAGAATAAGTATCAAAGAAATCTACATCTTCTCTTTGTCTAAAGCCTTTGGCTACCAACCTAGCTTTGTATTTGTCTACTGAACCATCAGGGTTCAACTTCCTTTTAAGTACCCATTTACAACCTATTGCTTTGCAACCAAGGGGTAAATCTGCTAGGCGCCAAGTTCCATTAAGATTATGGGAGTCCATTTCATTATCTATGGCTTCCTGCCAAAAACCAGATTCAGGAGAATTAAGTGCTTCTTGAAGACTAGAAGGGTCTTCCTCTAGAGTATAAACTTCAAATTCAGAACCGAAGTTCGTCGCAGTCCTAGCCCTTTTGTTACGCCTAGGTTCAATTTCAGCATCACTGGTTTCTTCATTTCTAGGTTCTTCTATTCTAGGTTGCGAACTTGTACTAGGTACATCACTAAGTAAAGAACCCCCACTATTTCTAGATTTAAAAGGAAATTTATCTTCGAAGAAATCAGCATCAATAGATTCAATAATAACTTTATTATTAAGATCAAAAAATCTATAAGCTTTACTGTTTTGAGCATACCCAACAAAAACACATTCATAAGCTTTACTAGCTAATTTTGATCTTTTAGGATCGGGAATACGAACATAAGCCAAACAACCCCATACTCTAAAATAAGAAACATTAGGTTTTCTGTTTTCCAAAGTTCATAAGGTGAAATTTTTGTTTTTGAATTTGTAACACGATTCAAAACATAACAAACAAATCAAGAAAATTTCTCCCCACCAATGAGAGGCAAGACACTTAACTAAGCAAACAAGCAGTCACAAGAGTAGTAAAAGTACGATTCTTTCTTTCAGCTTTTCCATTCATTTCAGGGTTATAAGGAGCAGTTTTTTAATGTATAATTCCACAAGATTCATAAATTTCAGTGAATGGTTTAGAATCATATTCAGTGCCTCTATCACTACGAAATCTCTTAATTTTTCTACCAAATTGATTTTCAACTTCAGCAATAAAAACCTTAAATTTTTCAATAGCTTCATTCTTATGACTTAACAAATAAACATAAGTATAATTTGAAAAATCATCAATAAAAGTCATGACATATCTTTTTCCATTTCTAGTTAATATACCTTCAAATTCACACAAATCAGAATGCACCAACTCTAAAGGCTCAGATTCTCTAACAACATATTTATGGGAACTCTTGGTTATTTTTGCTTGAGTACAAGATTCACACTTTTCAAAATCATGCATGGATAGTTTTGGAATAAGACCTTGTTTGCTCATGGTATCTACTGATCTACTGTTCACATGACAAAGTCTAGCATGCCAAACATTAAAAGTACACACCATATAAGAAGAAGATGCAATTTCATTCATTTCAACATTAACCTTAAACATTCCATCAGTAGCATAACCTTTTCCTACAAACACTCTATTTTTAGTAATTGTGTAAACATCGGATCCAATAGTTTGATACAACCCAACCTTGTTGAGAAGATAGCCTAAACAAGGTTCTTTCTCATTTCGGAGTGTGAAGAACATCTTTCAAAGATAAGTGTCTTCCCAAAAGTGAACTTCATTCTACCGTACTGCAACCCCTCACAATAGTGCTGTGGAGTCTCCCAACAACACTTTCTTATCCTTTGTTTCAGATAGCTCTTAAATAGGGACCTATCAAAACAACAATGGCGCGAAGCACCACTGTCTATCCACCACCCATCAGTTCCACCAACCATGAAAAATTCTGGGTCAGAAACCATGGCAATTATAACGCTTTCAACAACATTAGCTTGAGCGTTATTCTTTCCTTTGTTATTCATGCAATCCTTAGCCATGTGGTTAGGTTTACCTCAGGCATAACAAAGAAACTCAGAATTGGAATTCTGAACATTTCTTGATGGGTGTGGGTTCATGTTTTGAGTAGGTTTTCCTTTCCTTTGTTTTGGTCAGGTTTCATAGGTTTTTTCTTAGGTTTCAAGCTCGCTTGAGTCTGATTTTTATTGTTGACAATAAGAACCTCTTCCTTTCTATCTTGTTTACGTGCTTCCTCTTCAACCCTGAGCTTAACAATCAAACTTTCAAGAGAAAATTCCTTAGACTTATGATGCAAAGCATTACGAAAATCTTTCCAGTTAGGTGGTAACTTGTCAATCATAACAGCTACTTGAAATTTTTCATCAACTTTCATACCTTCGGTCAGAATTTCATGGGCAATTTTCTGAAGTTCATGAGCTCTGCAACAACCGATTTATCATCCACCATTTGATATTTCATGTAGCGGCTTACGCATATTTCTTCGATCCGACTTCTTCATGTCGTATTTTTCCTCGTAAGGCATCCCAAAATATTTAGCAGTATCAAACGTGGAGTAATATTCATATAAATCGTCAGACAATGCATTGAGAATATAGTTCTTGCAATCAAAATCATCATCAACCCATTTTTCATAGGCTTTTTGTTTTTCTTCAGCAGTTTGGGTCACAACAGGTTCTTCAGTTTATTGAGGAGTTGCACTTACTGCAGCTGGAGTTGCTTTTATCGCAGCTTCTGCATCTTTTGGATCAGCTGGTTTGATGGAAGTCACCATCATGTGCAACTTCATCACTTTGAGGTAGAAGAACAACTTTTGCTTCCATCTTCTGAAGTGAAGTCCTTCAAACTTGAAGGGCTTGTTGATATCAGCAACGGTTTTCTTTTCAGATTCCATGGCAGAAGGATCCGTCCTAAAATTGTTGGAACAATTGCCGATTTCACACCTGCAAAACAAAGATTAAAACACAAAACAAAGTAACGGCTGAGTCACGACCATGTCGCTCTCTTTAGGAAGTTTCGTGGCTCTGCCTTGAATTTTGTGCAAGCAGTTCTTTCTCCGTCACAACGCCCCCAGGATAAAACAGCCGAGAAAAACTCTCTTTCGATCTCTCATGCACACAATGAGAAATCGATCACTTCTACTCTCTATATTCTTGCTCAGTATTTTTGGTCTCTTGATTCTTAGAAAACAATAGTGCAGAACTTGTATTTTCTTTCTGTTCTCAAAATTGTTTTTATAACCAGGCAGTCAATGCAAATTAATGGAGAATAAATTGGATTTATTGCTGCAGTTAAAATTCCATTCGAAACAGTCAAAAAACGGGCAAATAAATCATGCCATAATTAGCGCAATTAAAACATAATTAAGTGCAGTAAAAACGGTTTGAAAAAATCTTTTAAAACCAGCAAAAAATAAATTCCAAATTCAAGAGACCTCCCAAGACCCCCAAGGCCCCGCTCCCGGACTAATGTTATATACATATATATAATATATATATGCACAATCAGTAGGGGGAGGGATTCGATCCTGAGACCTAACCCTCCAGGCCCAAAATGCTTAACCACTGGGCCAAACTCGAATTGTTGATATAAATGTACAAAAGAACTATTTTAAAACATATATCCCAACAATCTTTATGCAATTTTCCCGAATCAAATATGAAATGCAATAGAAGGAGGGGTATTTATTTAATTTCCATAATATAATAAATATTTTTTTGACGAGTTGAAACATCAACTCAATTCCTAGTTTTAGAAAAAGGTTGAGTTTTTTTTTTTTTTTTTTTTTTTAAATAAAAAAGGGTAAAATTTTATTAGAAATCGAAAAAGGTGTTACACAACTTGAGGAGTGGCTCAAGCCCAACCACAATTACAATCATGCGACATTGCAGTCCATAACAGTATCTCAGTGTGATATTAACTCCCTAAAAGAGTGGAGTTTAAACCAATTTTGTATCTCTCCCCATTGAAAGATCATGTGCTTTATCTCTATTATGACTTCATCCTTATCCCTGCCGCGTTTTTTGGCGATTACTCTTCTATTTCTCTCTGACCATATTGACCAAATCACAGCGAAAGGTAAGACTGGCCATACTTTCCTGCCAATTTTTATTCCTTTCCTGTACTGCCAATTCTGCAGCTGTTCTTGTAATGTGGGTCTATGTGTCCATTGTTGATCCATTCTTGACACAAAGTAGTCCCATATGGCCTTTGAGAATGGAAAAAGAATGAGAATGTGATCTACTGTTTCCAACTCATTGTTGCATAGGCTGCACATGGTGTCTGTGATATTACAACCTCTATGATTCAAGTTATCAGTGGTGGGTATTGCATTCTGTACTGCCAGCCAAGCCAAGACTTGTGCTTTAGGTGGTACATGCTTTCTCCAGACATATCCAAACTCCTGAGGATTAGGGTGCATCTGTTTCATAATGATTTGATATCCTTCTTTTGCAGTATAATTACCAGTTTGGAAACAGATTTGATCAGTTTTTGCTGTTAGATTTGGTGGATTTCCAATTGTAGCAATGAGATTAGAGAGTTGAAGTTGGGCTTATGAAGATGCTGTCTGCTTTAGTTGGATGCACCATCTCCCATTTTGAATGAGTTCAACAATTTTGGCTCTCTTGTTAGATACAACTTTATATGCTAAGTTGAATGGTTGGCACAAAGGAGGTTGATCAGTCCATGGATCAATCCAGAACTTAACTGAGTTGCCATCACCAATAGAGAATTGTGAATTTGTTTGCATCATATTCCCTCCATGTTGTATCCCTTTCCACATACCCCTTCCATGAGGAATTTTAGATTCCATAGGACACAAATCTTCAGCATCATACTTAGATTTCAGTTGAACTGCTCTTCTCCAAAGTGCTTCCTTTTGGTTTGCATATCTCCAGCTCCACTTGGATAATAAAGATTTATTTGTGGCTTTCAAATTTCTGATTCCCAGCCCTCCTAGTTTCTTTGGTTTGTTTATTCTACCCCATTCCACCCAATTTATTTTTTTCCTTTCTGAGCTAGCACCCCACATAAACTCTCTCATTATTTTCACCATCTTCTTTTCAACAACCACTGGAATTTGCAGTAAAGACACGAAGTACACTGCAAGGCTTGCCAATGCACTATTTATTAAGATAATTATTTGAGCTTTAGATAAAAACCTCCTCATCCATTTTGCCAATTTCTTCTGGAATTTGTCAATAAGGGAATCCCATACCTGTAGCAAAAATGAATACCGTTCGTGTATTGTTGTCTGTAGCAGCAAATTTGGGTTGGCCACTACAACAATACAATGTGAAAAATGTTTTTTTACATGGAGACTTAAAGAAAGAAGTTTACATGTCACTGCCACCGGGATTTGGTGATTCAGATCCAAATATTGTGTATAGATTGAATAAAGCTTTATATGGCTTGAAGCAATCACCACGTGCTTGGTTTGGGAGATTTCGAAATGCAATGATTAAATTTGGGTATAAACAAAGTAATGCAGATCATACTTTGTTCTTAAAGAAGTCTGGCAGTAAATTAACAGCACTCATTATTTATGTTGATGATATGGTAGTAACAGGTAATGATGCTGATGAGATGCTAAACTTAAAGACATACTTGTCTTCAGAGTTTGAGATGAAGGATCTGGGGGCTCTCAAATATTTTTTGGGAATTGAAGTTGTACGATCCAATCAAGGTATTTTCTTATCTCAACAGAAATATGTACTTGACTTACTCAAGGAAACATGTATGCTAGGTTGTCAACCTATTAGTTATCCTATTAAGAAAAACCATAAACTAGATGAGGCTTCTGATCAAGTGCCAACAGATAAAGAACGATATCAAAGATTAGTAGGGCGTTTAATTTATCTTTCCCACACTAGACATGATATTGCTTATGCAGTGAGTGTTGTTAGTAGGTTTATGCATAATCCTGGTAAATAATATATGGATGTTGTCGTGAGAATACTTAGATATTTAAAGTTTGCACCTAGAAGAGGTTTGATGTTTTCAAACCATGGAAATATGGATATTTCTGGGTACACTGATTCAGATTGGGGTGGAAAAGGAGATAGAAGAAGATCAACTACAGGTTACTTCACATTTGTTGGAGGTAATCTTGTTACTTGGAAAAGTAAAAAACAGAAAATTGTTTCTTTGTCTAGTGCTAATGCTGAATATAGAGCAATGGTTAAAGGAATTTGTGAGTTACTATGGCTTAAACAGCTCATGGGGGAGCTTGGTTTATTCATCAAGTGTCCAATGAAGTTATTTTGTGATAATCAGTCAGCAATTAAGATTGCACAAAATCCTGTTCAACACGATAGAACCAAACATGTTGAGATTGATCGAAACTTCATCTATGAGAAGTTAGAAGGTAAAATTATTGAAGTGTCATTTTTCCGTTCTCTAGAGCAACTGACAGATGTATTAACTAAGACGGTATCAAACAAATCGTTTTGTGTTTTCTATTGTCAAGCTGGGCATGTGTGATATCTATGCACCATCTTGAGGGGGAGTATTGAATTATTATTACCTGTAAACCAAGTTTGTATGTCTTGTAAGTTACGAATACTTATGACCCAAGAATGCTTGTAGGTTACGAATTTATAGATATAAATAGTTGAACATTAAGTTGTAATTATCATAATATTAATAAAAATTCCGGAAACCAAAGTCTGTGTTTTTTCTCCAAAAGGAAAAATCATCCCAGAACATCCTAATATTAGTTGAATCATCCATTACCGGTGAACTCAAAATTAGTTGCCGGAGCATTAGCACCTGCTGCTGAAAACTCATTTTGAGTCTGCAGAGTTACATATTAATCCGGTGGATTCAAAGTTTGACTTATTTCATCGTCCAATCTCAACTCCGTGGACCAGTAAGACTAAGGAATCCTCAATTGTAACTTCACTAGAACTTTGACACACCATTTATTTTTTTTTAGCAGGAAAATACCTTTTTCACCTACACAAAGTAAAGTATTTTTTTTAATCACAAACATAAATTTTTTATTCACGATAAAAGCGAATGCATGGATTAAATGTGTGTGGATGAAAACACCATGGTTTCAGTGATTGTGCTACAAAACGATATAAATCATATTCTTTCAGTGATCAATTTGTATTTTAAACACAACTACTTGAATTTGTTTATTTTTTAAATGGCATGAGAAGTTGGAGTGAACTCAACAAATAATCATAAAATGAAAGGAATCAGGTTGGAGTTATGGGCATTTTATAGGTTATTTGATCGAAGCTGAAAAATTCTTAACCTTTTAGTTTACGAATTGTACTAGTCTCTTTTTATTATTCTTTCCATTTATTCGTAAAGTTTTGTTTTCACATATATCTTAGCATGTAATATTTCGTGTTCATTAATTCTTTTTTAGATCATCTAACCTGTGTTTACTCCTCCTGCTCCATATACATATCTTCTTCTCATAGGCACATCTATCTTGATTTTCAGGAAGTGAAAGATGAAAGAAAGGAAATTAAATATGATATACAATTATTGAGGAGAAGTTAAAAATCACTTTCTCACAAAAGTCAGAAGCCATGAATTTTTGGTCCAAAAAGAAGTGGCTCTTTTGGTTTTAGAAGTATATTTAAAATGGCATTGTGAAATAGACTTTTAACCTTTCAGCTTAAAAAAGCAAAAAAGTCACTTATGTCTATAAAAGATATAAGATAGCTACTTTTATGTGTTTCGTGATTTGTTACTTGCTTTCTCATGTTGACAAGACTCCCCTGCCACACTTACCTGGAATTTGTTCAATAAAAGAAAGTCTGAATTTTCTCAAAACATTAATTTCAAAATAAGTAAGAAAATATCGACTCAGGTTAACATAGTTGAATCACGATAACGGGTACCAACTTAACCCATATGCATGGCCGGCTTATACACAAGGCCGTATAGGCAGCCGCCTACAGCCCCATTTTGCCGGGGGCCCAAAATTGTTAAGTACCTATGTATATCCGTCAAAGAAAAAAAAAGCAAAGAATTCTCTAGCCCTCGGTGTCTCTTTTTCTTCCACAACTGCGTTTACTCTTTCAAACTCTTAAGCGAGATTGCATTGCATCATTAAATCTTATCATCTCGAGCAGGCTAGCGGAAAAAGACAACTTTGATACATCCCTTTGGTGGATTCTTGGGACATGAATAATAGTAGCATCAAACCCACTTCTCCTCCTTTCTGGCTGCATTTGGCTAGAGAAAAGCAAAGTAGGACAAAACCTTTTTTCTCTCAGGGTCTCCCATTTCCTATAAGTAAGACAAAGCATAAGTAAGAAAAGGCATTAGGACATCATGTGTACCTTCATAAAAATAATTCTCAATTCTTTGTTTGATTCATTTGTTTGTATTATAATCTTACTATCTTAGTTTAGAGTTTCATTTGAATCTTACAGTAATATAGAATTATACGATCTCATCATTCTTTTATTCTTACGTTTTTTTTCTTTTACTTTGGATATTTGGGTGCTCTTAATATATTCTTTTTGATGGATATTTGGGTGCTCATTTCCCGATTTATATATTTTTTTTTTCTTCCAGCCAAAATCCTATCCCGTTTCTTCTAATAAGGGCGTAGGTAGGTTTCGGTACCGTGATTTTAAGTGATAGGAGCGGCAGGCGCATCGCGCGTGAGTGTTATACTTGTATAGAAAAATTAAGGTCTCTTGATAATAACACCTTAATGAATTCTTGTGTTAAAATTGAAAAATACCTAAGCTATGAAATGGAATCAGATATTAATGGGGATGAGTTATATACGGAATTGAAGGTTTTACGAAGCTTTTTGAAAGGCTATCAAAGTGTTGAATTTCTAAACAGCCATGGGTGGCTGCTTTTCAAATGCGTCTATTACATATAGAATTTTGTTGTTAATATTACACTTGAATCATCATTTCCTGTCAGGTAAGTTATTTGTTGTAATGTATTTGTAATTTGGTGACACAAAAAAGGCCCCACTTTTTTTGGTCGCCTAGGGTACCCCGATTCTGTAAGACGGCCCTGCCAATATGCTATCTTTTTGAGCCCAATAAAATATACTTTTTTACTTGTATAATGTACTTTTCTAGTTTGCGGTCTAGGGCATTTGTTTAGGGCCTGTTACTAAATGAAAAAAAAGGTCATTACAAATTAATTTCACAAGACCGCTTATCCAATTATTCCCTTACTACCCATTTTATCCCTGATTAATTAGTATTACTTAATCATTTTAGATCTTAATTAATCTTGTTAAATATGAGATTAACTAATGTAAATCAAACTCTAAAACATTAAAAAGCGAAACTTTTGACTTTTTTTTCCAAGAAACACAAACCAGAATTGGTTTACGTTCATGCCCTCATAAATCGATTCTGGGTTGGTGTTTTGAAATTCACGAAGAATATTCAGAATCGGTTCACGTATGCATAATTAAAATCCGATTCTAGCAATCCGGTTTTTCTTAGTCACATATAAAACGATTGTTTCACATAATTTAAACCCATAATCGAGTTAAGAATAAGTATGATTTCACACTCAGTTGGAGATCGAGTATGAAATCATATTTTTTTTCTATTTGAGAAGTCATACTCATTTTCAGTTCGAGTATAAAATCATGTACATTTTCAATTTGGGTATAAAATCATACTCATTTTCAATTTGAGTATAATTATTTTTTTTCATTTCGAGCATAAAATTTATACTCAAACTGAAATCAAGTGTACATCACTCGGATTAGAATGAGTATAATTTCAAACTCATTCTATGATCGAGTATAAACTAAAAAAATCGGTTACCCAGAATCCCCTTTTACTACTTACCACATAAACCGAATGTTGGAAATGGAAGTCGCGATACACAAACATAGTATGATTCTCAAAGTGCACTCAAAAAATGGTCCATACAAGTGCTCATAAAAAACCGATTCTAGGTTAAAATTATACTCACACATTTTCCCCTTTAAACGCTAGATATATAATCGTTTTATGTTAATATTCACATAATGTGATTCTAACAATAAAAACATACATAAATTGGGTATCTTTTCCATACCATAATCAGTTTATATGGGCACTAACTTTTACTGGTTCTGGTGAAATTTTCTTCGAATGGAAAACATAATCCGGACAATCGGTTGACGTGTTTATGAATACCGATTTATTATCATAGGAATCGGTCAATATGGACATGAACGTTGAGTGATTTTGGTTCAACACAAAACACAATATTGTTTGTAATTTTCAATCTTGAAGGGGTAAATCAATCAACAATATAATTAAGAATAATGGGTTTGCAATCAACTATGTTTATTTTGAAAAAATAAAATAAAATGAACGATGTGATTTTCTTTAATTCGATTGGTGTACGGTTAGAAACGATTGATGAAATTAGATTTTGATTTGAATTTGTGAGGGAAATGATTTGGATAGGTTTTGACTTTAAAAGAGTTTCAAATTTAGAAGGATAAAGCTTAGAATTGAATTTTAATAGTGAGGGAAATTTAGTACTTTACCTAATTTAGACACCCCTTATCCCCTAACTTTATGTGGGTGAAGAAATATATAGGTCCCAAATAAATTCCCTAGGCCAGAAACTAGGAAGGATAAACGTATTGTTGTTTGGCCCAAATTTTGATGTACTATATAAATGCAGACCAAGTCTGGGTAGAAAGTTAGTCAATCTTACTCCATACAATGATTTTAGTTCCATAACTGATCAAATTAGATTAGATCTGTGTATCGGGCGACGTTGAAAGTTAATGAAGTGTATGGCTCTACGTTATTAGCCTCGCAATAATAAGCACTAATAACGACACATCTCCTTTCCAGCAGTGATGAACATGTAACTATAATATGATAGTTCAGTAACTGAGTAATGATATCAATAACCTGTGTTTGAATTTTTTTTTGACACCTAACCTTATTCTTTATTGATAGAATTTTTTTTTACCTAGTCAATTAAACTAACTAATTTCGATTTATGTCACTAGTTCATTAGGATATCATTTGTTCTAGAAATGGGTGAAAAAGCGGGGGTACAACTACCTCACCCAATATTTCGATTAGCAATCTGTATGGACTAACTCTAATATACTTTTAAGAGAATCAACTAGACAGTCAGACTCAATCTTAATAAAAAGTATATCAAGGAGTTAATATCTCTATCTGTCGATTTGATCTTTACTCAAGCAAATGGAAATCTGCGAGTCTTTATCAAATACTAGAGAGATAAACTTTGATGTTACCAAAGACCAATATCCAAGTGTCAATCAATGTAAATCAACAACCAAAGGTTGGATATTCTAATTGACTGATCTCAACGCACAACCTGTGATATTTCAATTATATAACAAAATATAATGCGGAATAGAAATAACACAGACACCAGAAGTTTTGTTAACGAGGAAACCGCAAATGCAGAAAAATCCCGGGACCTAGTCCAGATTAAACAACACACTATATTAAGCTGTTACAGACACTAGCCTACTACAAACTAACTTCGGTCTGGACTATAGTTGAACCCTAATCAATCTCACATTGACTCAAGGTACATTTGCGCTCCTTACGTCTCTGATCCCAGCAGGATACTACGCACTTGATTCCCTTAGATGATCTCACCCACAACTAAGAGTTGCTACGACCCAAAGTCGAAGACTTCAATAAACAAATCTGTATCACATAGAAAAATCTATGATGATAGATAAATCTGTCTCCCACAGATAAACCTATGAGTTTTGTTCCGTCTTTTGATAAATCAAGGTGAACATAAAATAATTGATAACCCGGACTTATGTTACCGAAGAAAAGCTTAGTATTTTCAATCACCTCACAATAATCTAAATCGTATGGTAGCGAAACTAGATATTGTGGAATCACAAACGATGAGACGAAGATGTCTGTGATTTCTTTTTATCTTGTCCTATCGGAGATATAATCTCAGGTCAATTATTCAATTGAACTCGTACGATAGAAAATGGCAAGATCAGATCGCTCAACTACAAGAAAGTAGTTTCTTCTGGCTTCACAATCCCAATAAAGTCTTTCAACCGTTAACCTACGGGGGTCTCGAGAAGAAACCTAAGGTTAAAGAAGAATCGATCGAGCAAAACCAACTAGTATCACACGAAGGTGTGGGGATTAGTTTTTCCAGTTGCTAGATGTCTCCTTTATATAGTTTTCAAATCAGGGTTTGCAATCTAAGTTACCTTGGTAACAAAGCATTGAATAATCACCGTTAGATGAAAAACCTGATTCAACCAAGCTAATATCTTTCAACCGTTAGATCGGAACTTAGCTTGTCACACACAAATGAAATGTATTCATTTAGGTTTGAGTAACTGTACCTAAACATGTACACTTAGTTGGTTCACAAATAGTTAACCAATGGTTAGCCATATGAGCACTTTCATATTAATTGTATTCATCTTTCTCATAACTAGTTCAAATGACTCATAAGAACTAGTTCAAGAGTTGTTCAATTGCTTAGGTCTTTATTCATAGACATAATTGAAACAAAATCGGTTTGATTCACTTGAATCAATTCATGAACAATATAGCCACGGTTTGCAAAGATTGCATTCTTATAATTTATTGTTTTAAGTTCATGAACAACCGATTTGAGAAATAACCACCTTGGATACGCATACAGGTATGCGTACATTAGCTACCGGATTTGAGTTTACAAACTCAACAGAAATTTTCGGTTCGAAAACTTCCGTGAATACACGTACAGGTATGCGTACCTAAGATGACTGGTTTACTAGTTTGCAAACTTACAAACTCCAGCAGAAATTTTCGGTATGAAAACTTCCGTGGGTACGCGTACGGGTATGCGTACTCAACCTGTCTCCTTCACCAATACCGCATGCACACATATGCACGCACTTGGTTTCCGGCACATGTATTTATACACTAATGTTCAAACACACTATATATGATTATATCCATAGTTGGTAATCTCAACTCTGCATTTCAATCATTGAAACATTCTTCTATAATGTTATAACAATCGTTATTCACGACTATCGTCATCAAAGCTATTTTCAAGATTGAAACGTCTTCATGACCTGCGTCACGGGTAAAGATGAAAATGGTTAAAGCAAAAGATCACCAATACATATTTCGAGAAAAGGATACGCAGGTAAACTCGGCTCGAAATAGCAAATGTGTATGTATGAAAACTATCATACTTATACGACTTTGTCTCAAGAGTAGGAGATAGAATAGAATTTTGAGTGACAGATAAGTTCAAGTCTCCACATACCTTTTAGTCGGATGAAGTTCCACTTATTCCTCGAGTAGTTCTTCGTCTTCTTAAGATGATCGCCATGGAGTATGGAGCTCAACTGCACTTAACTATCCTAGACCGAGACTTAGTCATAAGTAAACTAGAAATCAAGACATATAGTTTTGATCACTAATATTGACAAAAATGCTTGATATAGAAACGCATGCGAGTTCGACCGAGCAATGCTCTAACAATGGGCTTTATTTTGGATTGAACTTATGAGTAACTAGGATTGTAACCATAATCTACCACAAGAAACTGGTGGCTTCACAGTTTGACTTATTTCATCGGCTCAAATCCAAATACTTTGATTATAAGGGATTATTTTTATGATTTAATATATATATAGATAGATATATGTGTGTATTCATAGATCGACCAATGTTTATAATTTCATCTCACAATTACTTAATCGTTTCGAGCCTCACCGATGGATAGAAACAAGTTTGAGTTTCTTGTTCTAAAATTCCGATCAGCGCTCTTGAACCCAAATCATTTTCCAAATCAATGCAGATATACACCTCCGACTATAAGAGCACCCCGAGCTTTTTTCCTCCCTTGTAACCTGGGGTTGATACGTAATTAATGTCCCTACATCTTCCCAAACCCCACTAACATATGCAGCTTACACGGTTGCTGCAAAATGTTTCAATACTTTGTTTTCTTACACCAATAGTAATCCTCAATTGTAAGCAAGATATTTGGCACACCATTTAATTTTAGCATGTTCCTCAACCCAAGTATTACATTTTTCACCTACACAAAGTAAGTGTCTTTTTTATGACAAACTTAAAGGGTTTTCACTATAAAAGGGTAGGAATGCGTTAAATGTGTGTCATGAAAGAAACACCACCCCTAGGTGCTACTCCTAGGTCATGTATTTCAACTTTTACTGTGCAAGGATCACAATTGAATTCTTCTAATGATCGATATCTGTTTTAAGTACATGGCAGCTAGATTTATTTTATTGAAATGACATGAGAAGCTAGAGTAAACTAAAAAATGACCATAATAATAAAGAAACTACTACTACACGCTCGAGAATATGTATTCATGCATAGAGGAAATACTGCTAAAACATTTGAAAGAATAATAACCACATTTGCATAAACTATTTGTGGATGTCATTGTCTAACTCGAGTTAAGCCTTTATTTTTGGTCTGCAAACGGTGGAATTTTTGGTGTTGTCTGTGTAGTGTTTGTTTGCGTTGTTTTCAGACACTTGTTATCAAAGTTCTCTTAACATGAAAATAGGTTTAAGCAATAAAAACATATTATTCAATGGTACTTATCCTTCCATGGATATCTAGCACGCATCACGATTAATAGGATAATGTACAAAGCAAAGCATCTAATGGTCATGGCTCATGTTTCAGAGTTTCCATCTTCTATAAGTTTTAGATCTGGGATTTGGTATAACTTTCTTGCTACAATTTGGGAGTTCATTATATAGGGCACGTATAACCCGAATCGACATGATCATTAGACAAATGTTCGTCTATTTTTGATAATCAACATGTTATATTAGCTAATAACTGTTAATTCTAGGTAGGACCCAAATTACTCAGAATCATCTTGTACACAATACATACCATGTTGATTGTAGTTATATGTATGAATTTAGTTATATGTGTGCACAAGATAATAAGACCCAACTTATTTCCATATCTGCCAATCTTGACCATAAAAAAAATACATAAAATTTGAGGTTTCCCCATGAATTGCAATCGGTTGCAATGAAATCTATATCTACCTATTGAAACAGTTAGACATTGTTATAAAGAAAACATGAGGTTAGCAATCACCCGACATAAATGTAAATACATGTGGATTTTTGTGGAAAAAATCAACCGGAAACTTCTGCATTTACTTCATTAATCGTAAATCGGCAGGTAATCCATATAAAAAATTTGGCGCTTAAACTTAGACATCAATCAAAATTTTCAAATTTTAGTTGAAGTTGTTGGTGCGTATAAGTATTAATTAGGATATTACATCCTTTAGATATCTCTTATCATGCTAACTAAGTTGGCCATAAATATTGTATGTTCCTATAAAAACCAGTATTCCTCGATGTATCCAGGAGAGAACGCTAGCTATTTGGTGAAAGAAAAATAATATGATGACTTTAAAACAGCTGATTTTAAATCTTCTCCAATTTTTCTTTTTGCTTTGTATAATATGGGTCATCGTCGGATGGTTGATAATTGGAAACAATCCTTGGTGGTAGGACTTTTTATTTATTTTTAAACAAGTATACATTGAAGGAACACCTTATAGCATGGGCCTTCAAAATTACATTTTTCACCGATACGAAGTAAGTTTTTTTTTATCGCAAGCTCCTAGTTTTTCATGATAAAAGGGAAGACACACTCAATGAATTGCATGTACACCACCCCCAAGCTACTACTTCTTCAACATGTTGTTAAGCTACAAAAAGATGTGACTTGTATACTTGGATTATTTTAGTTTTCAACGGTTGTTTTCAATTATTCAAAAAATACATGGCAGAAAGATTTGGTTTACTATATCTACTAGAATAATGATATGAGAAATTGGAGCAAACTAACAAATAATCATGGAACAAAAGTAATCACATACTCAACTATGTGTATGCATGAACAGATTATCAAACACACAAAAAATAATTGAATTGCTAGCCAGATAGACTAATGACAATTACCGGGTTAACTTTAAGAAGCTTCAATCTTCAAAATGAAACCACCGGCGTAAACATTGAGATTAAAAATCAGAATCAGACAACATATGTATAATTTTTATATCTTTTTGCATTTTTCTTTCATTTCGAGGGCTCCATTCACGAGGGAGTCAGCTAAGGCTAGATAACATACGACGACAAACATACATGACTAAATCGCAAGTAAGGATGTTAAACAATAAGCATGTGATTGGTTTCTAGTAACCGGATCCCATATAATAAAAGAATCATAACTAGTCAGAAATCACAAGTAGCAGGATTAAAGTGAGAGAGCAAAGATAATAACTATTATATGACATATATAACCCGATTTTGATCTTGGATTTGAATCATATTAATGCAATAATTTTTACCAACTGTTTCGAAGAGGTTTTTCTCTAAAGGAAGAGAACATTTCAAGAAAAAAACAAATATTAGCTGAATCATCTATCATTCGTTAACTCCAAATTAATGGACGGAGGGCATTGACACCTACTACATGAAAACACACTTTAAGTATACAAATCGATATATAAATCCGGTGGCTTCAAAGTTTGAGTTATTTAATTCGACCACGCTTAACCCCGTTGGATATAGTGGACCAACGAGTAATCCTGAACTGTAACTTTCCTACATCTTGGATGCGCCATTTACTTTTGGCATGTGAGTACTACATTTTTCACCTACACTAGCTAAGTAAGTTCTTTATAATTTTCGTCACAAATTTAAGATGTTTTCACGAGGAAAGGGAAGATATGGATGAAATATGTGTGCATGAAAACACTACCCTAAAGCTTCTACTCCTTATCATGCATGAAATTGTGCTATAAAATAAAGATCTCATTGGATTTTTTAGTGGTGGATTTATATTTTAAACATGACGGCTAGATTTTTATTTTAAATGGCATGAGAAGTTGGAGTAAACTGAAAAATAAACATAAAATGGAAAAAATCCACTACTCCATGATATTGTAAAATAGTAAACTAAAAATGTCAGTATTCGGGTTGCAAGTTTATTTTCAACTTGGAGTGATAGATTTGTTAGACGTTATTTGATATATTCAGCCATGGCATGTTGGTTCCGGATCTTTTTATCTTTCGATCATGCTAGAATTTTTATATTGTCTTTCTTTTCATAAGTAAAAGCTTGCTTTTCACATAATAATAATGTGTATTTTTGTGTTGTGTTTATTATACGATAAACTAGCTACTTTTATCCAATACACTATTATTATCTCCAAAAACTATATAAGCAATCCTTGTGTACTATAGTCCTAAGGTTGCTATATAAGACCACCTTACTTGGGGGTACTTTATATGTATATTAATTTAGTTTCCGGGTGAAAAGGCGAGGGTACCCAAATATACCTCAAGCTAAAACTTTTCCTACCTATAAGTCCTTTCTCCGAAAGTGATTGTCTATGGACTGAGTCGAGACAATACAACTAATCGGTTCACACTTTGTGTGATCGTCTATAGATACGAGATCGAGACAATACAACAATGAAGTATGTTACTTGATAAAAATATTCGGGCTTAACCAAACACAATAGGATTCACTTATCAAGTAAATAGGAATTAACGTTTGTGTAATTCACTTTAATTATAATAAAACAATTATAATGCGGAAATATAAAGTAAATGACGCAGTAAGATTTTGTTAACGACAAAACCGCAATTGCAGAAAAACCCAGGACCTTGTCCAGAATTGAATACTCTCAGGATTAAGCCGCTACACAAAATTACACCTAACATCGTATAGTTGAGACCAAGCAACTAAACCTAGCTATAGTTCACCTAGTTCCGTCTGTATTCCCACGCCTCCAACTTATAAATAAGTCACTTACTTGGAACAATTCCTTTGGTTCGTATTCCAAATAGTAAAGGAACAACAAATATGTTTGGTATCAACTCTCTTCAACCAAGTGATATGAGTCGGACAAAGGCTCTTCAGTTTATCTTAACATAAATTCCTTCGTCGGGTCCTTAGATCTATCTTATGTTCAATTACTGAAGTAATCGTTTAAGATTAAGCCAACAACACTCTTAATCCAAATAATTGTGTTGATGCCGATCTACTCAATTAATCAATCCAATCTACCACAAGGATAAACCGATTATTAATTGGATCCTCTTTTATCGAAAAAAGTATTGTGCACACCAAATATTATAAACCCAAGTCAGATCTTCAATATCTTCTTTGTCTTCAAATATTCTTAAATCTTCAATAAAAACCTGCACACAATCACTTGAATCTCTTGTGATCAATCGCGCACATAACGGAGTCTGTTAACAATGGATTATCACAAGATCGCCTTTAGAACTAACAACAGTCTAAAGATCCATGTCGAACGTCTGAACTAGTTTGATTGAATCTTATATCAGAAAAGAAGATTCTCAAGCATAAACAAACTAGGTGCAATCAGATTTCAACCACCGTTAGTCAATCAAATCAATTGAAAACAAAAGATAAACCGTAATTATCTAGTTTCCCACCAATGGTACACGCTAGAGCTTCTCAATCCCAAAGAAGACTTTAAACTGAGCGGCCGTAAGATATTTAGCCTAATTAGGTTACTCTCCTCTCCGAATAGGCGGCTACACCAGTAACAACAACAAAAGAGGAAGTATGTTGTTACGAAGGATTAGTTTGCAAGAAAGGAAAACTTCAAGTATTTATAGACAAGGAAGTTTGCACACCAAGGAATTTCCAAAACTGAAAATATTCTCAAGATATTCATTAAAGCACAAATTAGGTTTCCAAAATTCCTGGAAATGCTCTGTCCAAAAATAATGATCGAAATCTCTCGGAAAATCTAATTAGTAAATGCACATTACTAATTCTTATATTTTCTTACAAAATAAAATTAATAACCTTAATTAAAAGATTCTTAACTTACTTATGTTTCGATCTTGGGATTCTCTTCCCTTAGCTATTAAGGAATAACTTTGACCAATTAAAGAAATAAACATTCACAGCACGTGTTCAAAGTATGTCGACATCCTTACTTTGTAAGTTCTCTTTCACACTTACAACCTTGAAACCGATTTGCCACACTTCCAAACAAGTTTAGAATTGGTTCATCTGACTTTCAAGAACTATGTGATTGATCAAACAAACATTCAATCACAATCATGGGTTAACGGTTCTACCAAAACAAGTTTCGATTCTACCTTCCATGTGAGTATTGTGCGTAGTCACACTAGCTTTCCAAAATTCGGTTGACTAGGTACTAGGATCAGTTCCCCACATATATATGGTATCTAACTTATATGTGTTGCACATGTCCATAGGATCGGTTCCCCTTTCTGCTATAAACCTTATTGCACCGGTTCCAATGTACTACACCTCTTACTAGGATCGGTTCCCCTTTCCCATATTTGGTCGGTTCCCGATCGGTTTCACTTGTGATCCCACAATACACCCCTCACTATATTTTGTTTAACTAATCACCAATTATGAATGTTTATTAATAATTTTCTTTAAAATGTTTACAAAAAATGGAATTACTTACCAACATTCTCTCTTGGACTTGCTTTTTCATCCCAAAAAACCCTCTTTCCCATCCCTTTATATAGGGTAATACCCATTTTCGGGAATGTCTCGCGATTTGCAAGTATTCATACTCGCGACACTTCTTAACTTTCGCATTTCATATCCTCCTAAAATGTGTCATTCATATTTAACCCTCTGCGACTCATTCTATTGTTATCATTGTTGTTGTCGCGATATTCGATCCATCTTGCCTCTTCTCATGTCTTCTCTACGAAGGAGAGAATGTCATTACTATTTATCTATATTTGTTTCATCCCACACCTTTCCACGGTTTCACTAATAAAATTCTTGACCATTCACGTCCCCTCTCGCATAAATGCTCATTTTCTCTTTATATATAATTTTCATATCTCTCTCTTTTCCTCTTTCGTTTTCCCTGCAGAACTTTTCTTTAATCTTCCTTCCGCAAGTCGATCTTTATTATATCTTAATCTTCGATTCTTTATCCATTCCCATATTGATAATGGCTTCAGTTATGTACAAACCTCGCTTTATTGAGACTCGGAAAAGTTGCAAGAACCATTCCTAATCAAGGATGTTCAAACTCACTTTGAAGTCATCAATGTGATCACAATTATTGTTTCGCTAGTCAACTATACTTCCCATTCCTTTATCACAGATGCCACTCTTTTTATGGAAATATTGGTTGTTCAATAAGATATGTAATGAATTTAAAATAATCAAAACCAATTATGAAGTAATAGGCACACTCACGCTCGGTTGAAGAGAAAGATAATATCCACGAGGATAAATTACTCATGCAAGATATCGGCTTTAACAACACTACTCCTCGTTGAGGTGGTGGGTTGTACCTTTGCTCTTACAAACAAGTTTCCTTGGGAATGAACTATACTTGCTTTTGCAATCCCTCTTTCCTCTTGTACTCATTGAAAATTTTCAGTTGTCAAACATGTCCAGCAAAATACATTATTAAGAAATATCTTTTTTTTGTTATTTAACAATATTGTTGCCTCTATTTCTTATCTTCATTTGTATGCGAAAGGATGAAATTAAAGGCAAAACTAAAGCCAATGCACGCAAGGATAAGTCTCAATCTAAGAAGTTTAAAAACCATCTTAGCTCACATTATCAACTTTCCAAAATGAGCATTCAAATCGGTTGTTCAGCTTCTTCTGGATTCTCTTCATGAATGGGAGATACTCACCGACTTCTATATGATGTAGTATCACAAAGATCGCATTGCTAATAATGGTGCCCAGGCATTAGAACATTTCAAAAGTCCCTTCTCGAAGTGCAAATGGAGCGAGATGAATTGCGGAATTCCTTACTTAGTGAGCAAGAAAATCAAATTCGTTCACTTCTTATTATAAATAATGATGATGAATTCGCTTGGGCTGCGAAAATCTTAGATAATGCCGAGGGAATAACTTAGGTGTTGATGTTAGTCTTCATCACAGCATACTTCCTTGGTTAAAGATATAATATCGATTATTTATTATACCTTCTTGTTTCTTACCTCTGTAAATATTGTTGTTGAGTTGTTAACTTTTTTTTTTTTTTTCAAGTCAGAAAAGATTTCAAGCAAGGATTGAAGAACTTGAATCTGAGAAAGCATTTCTCGGTGAACATTTCGTATCTCTTTATTGTAAACTTCTTGAATTATAGCCCAAAATTGATCTTCCCCTTTCTTACATTCTTCCTTGTAATATAATTGGCTAGCATTGGAAGATGAATAACAACATTTCATCTTTTCCATTCCCATATTTTCCTCTGTTATGCATCTTCATATGAAAGAATGAAATTTCCTAAACCGAGGAATATGTAGTCATTCGGATTTGCTCAATGATGTTTAAATTTATCAAGATCGCAAGAGGTTTTATAAATGAAGAAATCCGTTGATCTCGCCTTATCATTTTTGGTGGTCTTCTAAACCAAGGTCGCGGACGTCTCTTACACTTGCATGCAAAACCCATTGACCTTGCCTTATCGTTTTCAAAATTTTTGCCTCTGCGGGATATTTTGCTTATTGAAATATGATACAGGCCTAAACTTTCTTGCGAAAATAAAGCCCATGACATTGTCTTGCGGAAATCGCAGGACGTCATTACACTTGCATGTAAGGACCAATTGATCTGTCTTAACCCTCGCGTTAGTATTATTGCCTCTGTCATTGCACAAATATGACAAGCCTAAGTTTCCTTGCGATACAAGGATCGGTTCCCCCATTCATTCAATCATGTTTATTCATTCAATCATTCATATTTAATTCTTTATTTTAATTTTATGAAGCCATCCATTCATTTTCTCTCCAGTTCTTGTACATTCTTTGTGGAAATTTTCACATATCATTTCTTCTTTGTCTTCCCTTTGATATATCTTTGTTTATATTTACTTTATTCCTTTTGTTCATTGCACTCCTTGCCTCATCGTTATCCCATTCCTTGGAGGACTCCTTTTCATCATTATGTTAATGTTTAAACGTTGTGATGTACTACACCTCTTACTAGGATCGGTTCCCTTAGATGCCCATGAAAGCCCCATATTTGGTCGATCATCAACTCTTTTTTCCGGTTGCATAAAATCACAAACCCTATCATACCATCTCTAATCCTTCCAAACCATTTCGTGCTTCTCCAATTAAGCTAGATGAAAAGTGATTACTTAAGATCGGTTTTTTCTCCTTCGTCTCTTTCATCAATTCGCACACCATTATATCTAACGTTCTCTCTTGGGCTCTCTATCCAACTTTCTAATAAAAGTCATACCATTACATAAGTCGCCTTTCACGCTTCATTAATAGTTCTACCAAGAACACAAACAAGTTGTGAGCGGTTATACTCAATCACACGTATTGGTTGTTCATAAGATATGTAATGAATAACAAAACCAATAACACCTCCTTTCTCCAGCAAGTCTTCCACTTCTTCTCACAGCAATTTCTTCTTTTCTCTTTTCGGTTCACAAACAAGTTTATGAACTTACTTCCTTAGAACACATGTAAAACATTATTCCCGAGGATGAAATCCTCACCTCAAACCCATACATTATCACAATAGCATTCAAATAATTATGACGATGTAGTATCTACAAAGTTTAATGGTTAAGCAATAAACCTCGTATTGTATTCCTTAATACTATGTCTATCTAGAGTTCAAATATGCTTCTCAGTTTTGTTTTCAATATGCACAACTTGAAAGATACGTTAGGGAATGAAACAGTTCAAGTCGAATATCACTAACCTCAAGTGGAAGGATGATTGTTGTCGTTGTAGCTCCTTGCTTCTTCACATCTTCAAGACTTCGCAATACTTGTAATGTCTCATATCCTAATACTTTTAAGCTAACCTATACGAAGTTGAATATAGTACATAATCAAGCGACTCTTAACATGAGTTTTGATTCACTAAAATATGACAATCAAACTTGACATACCAACGCTTGGTAGGTTCAACCGAGCCATTCTCTAACACTGGGATTGTATTATATTATATAAATCTCGATATTCCTTCAAATAATTGGTCCCTTATAGTAATTTTGAAAAATCATGTGTCATATTTAAATAGACTTATGTATGACATTTTCTTTTTTGGTGAACAGAGTGATAAAGTGTACATGTGAAGGTCAGGAGACTACCTTGAATATAATGTAGAAATCATGTAAAGTTGTTGTTTAGACAATGAATTTGCAGATATATGTTGTATATATTGGCTTTCGTTTTTTTAAGATGTCTGCAACCGTCTTGAATGTCTTTAGTTAGATTGTTTCTTGACTTTATTATCTTCTCGTCAGATTATTCCAATCTAGTTACCTGGAATCATCAAGATACCGAGTGCTTAGAGATTGCAGTGGATGGAGAGTCTCCGTATCTTTTGAAGTGTTAATATGGAATAGAGTTTCACCACTACTACTAGTCTATGATATGGAGTGTTCATCTTTTTCAAACGGTTAGATAGACAAGAAGGAGGAGTTTTTCCACTATGAGATAGAGCGTTTAGACACCAAACCAAACGTGTCTTTTTTTTTTTCTCTCTCTTAAATGTTAATTAAAGTAAATCCTAGGTCTAATGATAATCAATTAATGTTAATCGAATTTCAAAACACCAAACAACTGGAAATTTTCGATTTTTATAAAACATCAACCAATAACCGGTAGATGTTCATAAACATATAAACCGATTCTGTGTTTTCATTCGTGAAAAATACCAGAAATCGGTCGACGTATGTAAATGTAAAAGCTCATTCAGAAAATTAGTTGATTAATAGTCTTATATAAACCGATTTAGGCATCTTCATTAAAAAAACTCATTCATAATTTTAGGAAATATTCATTCATTTCAAATCAATCTAACTTACTTTTGTAGGCATCACAGACGCACTAACCACGTGTAACAATCCTTTGAACCTCTAGGTAACCTTAGTGAACTAGTTATAGTCTCGTGAGGGTATACATAGAGTTCTACCTACAAAATCTACACAAAACCTTCTAAAACTATCAATCTTCATCGGAGGAATTTTCATCCACTTGAACAAAACTTTCCATAAAGTCTGGGGCATACTCGGAAGTTTTGGATATCATGAATTGATACATGTGTATCTTCCTCTCCCTGGGAACTAGTGATCCTCAAGATGAATTGAGGATATAATCCTATGTTAGGAAGGATTCCTTGTTTAGGATAAATTCCTAGTTTAGGAAGGAGTATTATTTTGAGCAGTATTCTTAGTTTAGGTAATATATCTAGAAAGGGAACTAGTCCGACAAAAGGAAATAGATTCCTAAGACTTTTGGAAACCAAACCAAGCCTATAAATAGGGATGTTTAGCTCATAACTAAACACATCCTAGGCACAGAAAACCTAGAGAGAAGTTTGTGAGGCAATTTATTGTAAAAGCAAGCTTAGCAAAATAGTTTAAGGTTAATCCACTGTTTAGAGAAGATTGTGAGCGTAACAAAGAGAGAATTGTAATCGTTTTCTTGTTCATAATCTAAGAGAAGATATTTTCTTCGAATTACTACTTGTGTTCCGTTTTCTAAGTTTCTCGTCTATTATTATTCTGAATTCCGCCTTTATAGTAATAGTTACCAAGGTACAAAGATCAATACATATCAAGTTGGCATCACGAGCAAGGTTAGTTTTTAAGGTAAATCCCTGTGGTTTATGGTTTTCACTAGATCTCTCTACATAAAGATTGGTGAGGTACTCGAGAAGTTAGAATACGTTAAGAAAACAAGGGGATCAAGGATGACAAAATCAGATGACGAACATAAGGAAACTGAACCACAAACTATGGAAGAAAAGGTGGATACATTGCAAACAGACATGAAGTCAATTCAAGTTACCCTTAAGGAATTGAGTGAATGTATTCGTTCTCATACACGCAAGCCGAAGACGAAGAAAAAGATTACACCTTCACCCGAAGCTTCAGAAAAAGATAATTCGGAAGAAGACGATTCGGAAGAAGAAGAAGAAGATGAAGAGGATGAAGAAAAGAAGAAAAACGAGCTTCTTAAAAGTCGTAAACCTCATGGTAAGAATCTGAAAATTGATTTTCATGTTGATATTTCACTTTACGATGGGAGTATCGATGTAGAAAAATTAGATGGTTGGATTGAACGTCTAGAGACGTATTTTTCTTTATTTGAATATGTCTCAAAGGAAAAGATTGCTTTCGCGGCATTGAAGCTACAAAAGCATGCTCTAACCTGGTGGAAATCTTATCAAAGACAAAACCTAGTTAAGGGAGTATTGTCATGGAAAAGATTCAAGGCAGTTGTAAGGAAACAGTTTTATCCGGTTGGCTACCTTGAGGAGAGATGGTTCAAGTGGTACAACTTGAAGCAGACTTACAACCAAACTGTGCAAGAATATACTTCGGAATTTCATAATTAAGCTATGATTTGGATCTAGACTTGGGAGATTATTTTATCTATATGAAGTATATCTTCGGGTTCCATGAGTATATACGGAAGGAGTTGAAGATGTTTTCAGTGGATACTATCTCCGAAGCAAGTATAAAAGCTAATGCCATTGAAGGTAGGCTGAAGGAAACTGATGTTGAGGGAAACTTCAAGGGAAA
Source organism: Papaver armeniacum (assembly GCA_023531295.1). Classification (NCBI taxonomy): domain Eukaryota; kingdom Viridiplantae; phylum Streptophyta; class Magnoliopsida; order Ranunculales; family Papaveraceae; genus Papaver; species Papaver armeniacum. The sequence goes on along the minus strand of JAJJWW010000796.1, from coordinate 51,766 downwards.
GTCTGGAAGTTTCGTCGCTAAAGGAGATAAAAGGAGCAAAGATAAAGGAAAGTCTAACGACCAAGAAGGTTTAGTTTGCACTCATTGCAATTATTCAGGGCATGTTGTTGACAAGTGTTGGATGAAGTATCCTAATCTAAAACCAAAAGCTTGCAGAAGAAAGAAGTCATGATGGCAACACTAGTCGCACAAGTTCCAAAATAAGTCCAAGGACTAACAGAACCTAATCAAAAGCTCTCTATAATGGCAGGTGGCGTAGAAGAACTTACAAAAGACGATCCTAAGGAACGACTCTTCAAGGTTAAGATGCGTGTTAAGACAACACTAATAGATGTTGTTATTGACCCGGGAAGTCAGAAGAATTTACTTTCACATTCTTTGGTACAGAAGTTGGGTTTGCAGACTTTCAAACATCTGAAACCCTATCCTTTAGGGTGGCTTCAAAAGGAAGGTGGGCTAGAGGTTGCATAACAGTACACGTTCAAGTTTGCTTTTGATGAGTCATACATTGACGAGGTTACATGTGACGTGGTTTCATTGGATGTTTGTCAAGTTGTAATTGGTAGTCCTTACTTGTGGGATCGAGATGCGGTTTTACATAGGAGGGAGCAGAAGTATACCTTTACCAAAGATGGGAGAACTTTTGTAATACGAGCTATTGACTCTTTTCTTAAGGGATCAAGCTTGATTACAGCCACTCAGGCTAAACGGTTGGTGAATGCTAAAGTTCATTCTCCTTGTGATCCGTTCTCTTGACGAGAAGCCGAGTAGAGTTTGTTTGGAATTTCTCACCAAACAAAAAGAAGAGGACCTAGGAAGGTTGAAGATGTTTGAACCACCATAACTAGATGATGATGGAGATGACAAGACGATCTTGCCACATGCGGAAGACTTGTGGTTTGATAGAGAAGAACCACTCGAGGAGTATTGCATTACGGAGCGAAGAGTGACTAAGAAAAGATAAGAAGATAATGACGCTTTTCTAATTGGAAGTCAAAGTCAAGTTCCCAGCAAGGAGAAATGGTTCAGCAGGGTGAAAGGAACTCACGAATTCCCTAACCTACAAATATAACTTTCACAGGAGCTCAAGTTCTCGAGGGGGCGCATGATACATGTGTATCTTCCTTTCCCTGGGAACTAGTGATCCTCAAGACGAATTGAGGATAAAATCCTATATTAGGAAGGATTCCTTGTTTAGGATAAATTCTTAGTTTAGGAAGGAGTATTGTTTTGAGCAATATTCTTAGTTTAGGTAATATACCTAGATAGGAAACTAGTCCTACAAAAGGAAATAGATTCCTAAGACGTTTGGGAAACCAAACCAAGCCTATAAATAGGGATGTTTAGCTCATAACTAAACACATCTAGTTAGTGTGTTCTTGATATTGACGCACCTACAGAATATACTAGGCACGGAAAACCTAGAGAGAAGTTTGTGAGGCAATTTATTATAAAATCAAGCTTAGCAAAACAGTTCAAGGTTAATCCACTGTTTAGAGAAGATTGTGAGCGTAACAAAGAGAGAATTTTAATCGTTTTCTTGTTCATAATCTAAGAGAAGATATTTTCTTCGAATTACTACTTGTGTTCCTTTTTCTAAGTTTCTCGTCTATTATTATTCTGAATTCCGCCTTTATAGTAATAGTTACCAAGGTACAGAGATCAATACGTATCATGAATTGATATCTTTCATGAAATATGAATGCTTCTCCCATTTCCTCCAAGTAATGCGCTTTTACGACTCCCTCCTACAAAAACACAAATACAAACTTACTTTGTTAGTGTTGTTTAACTAGAAAGATCAAACAACTTATATTATGTAAAATAAACTCTAAAAATACTTACAATTTTTTGCGGACAGAAGCTTAAATGGCTACCGTTGAAGATCCGTTGTTGGATGCTATAAAATCAACAATCGCATGTTGGATATCTTGATACCTATCATAAAATTGTGCCAGATTTCTACTCTTTGTATTTCCATAATCTCGAACATATTGGATATATATTCTTGCGCAATAGGTTTCGGGATCTACCCTTTTCGACTCACCATGTTTTGATTATTGCCAAATCTTCACTTAAATCAAATTATTCCATGCTAGTAGAGGTAAGAAATGTGTGTTTGTAGAGTATATGAAAGTAGGTGAGTGTTGTTTGAGTAGTGGATGGAGTAGGAGTGAAAAAAAAATGTAAGTTTGAGGTGAATTGGGTATGGGATTAAGGTCTCTTTGTGAAAAGGTAAAATTATGGGGCACAATCGGTCCTCGTGAATGCCCATAAAAACCGATTGTTGTTTGGTACTAAAGGAAATCGGTTTTGTGGTTGTCAACATATACTGATTGTGTCTTTGAAAATCAACAAAAAAAAAAAAAAAAAATTCCACTGACCACAACTGGTATTGTTGCACACATAATCCGATTATGTCTAGAAAAAGATACATAAAAAAGATACATAAAACTGATATTTTTTTTAGGCTTCAAGAATTAAACTACATGAATGGTTATATAAACCAACTATATGCTTGTATTTTATAAAAACAAAAACAAAAACAAAAACAAATATGAACCATGAATAAAGCAATTGTACCTTAAACCCATTGCATAACATAATATAATTAAAATCCATAAGTTATTTGTACCATAACACCATTGTACCATAATTAAAAACCATCGCAAGTCTTACGGTAATTACAAATCATTAAGAGTCTTAGATTCTTAAACTCAATTAGCTTGCATAATAAAGCATCAGAGAGTAGAAATCATCAAGGAACATTAGTATTAGGAGCATTAGAAGCAACACCACCGTCTGCGCACCAACAACAATAACTTCTATTAAACCTTCGTCACCTAGTTTATACATCTCTCCAAGATACAACCGATCAATAATTTCTTTCTCCTCTTTTCTAAAAAGTTGATGACTACCCCAAGTTCCTCATTTGCAAGCTTATCTGCAATTTTTAAAGTCTGGTCTAGTTTAGTCTCTCGATAAAATGCAAAATTGTATTAGTTCAAAAAGATTTTTTATGGCTTCTTCTTAAGATCACTTTCTTGGATTTTTCAGTTGTAAAATTTCAGATGGCAAAAATTCATATCTACGAAAAAGTTTATTCAAAACAAAAATTAGTTAGACAATCATTGCATAAGACAATATATGTAATCTTCGTCTAGAAAACTTTACAAAAAAATAAAACGCTAGGAATCAGTGGGATAAGACATATAAATATATACCATTTCTGATAAGGGAATCTCAAAAGACAAGTGAGTTAGTTGGTAGATGAACCATATATATAAAAACTGATTGTAAGAGCACAAAATTCAAAATAAAATAGTACCCAAAATCGGTCGATAATGATCAACTTATTAACCGATTCAGGTTATGTCTTTAAAAATTTCTGACTTCTACCCAGAATCGGTTTCCGTAGATCCATCGTATCCACTGATTCTGATGCGTGTTATGGATACGAAGAACATAATCTAGACTCGGTAAAAAAAAATGATCTACAAAAACCGATTATGCATAGTAACCAGAAATTTTTATTTTCAAAAATGGGTTTTAAATGTGTAAATCAATGAATAAATTAATCTTATTGAACGAGCTGATGTAGATTTACCTTATCTTTGAATCGGTGATAGTTGGGCGAAAAGATTAATATTCTTTTTTGATTATAATTTATAGGATTTGGAAAGATTAGATGAATATATAAGTTTTCATGCTTTTGTTTTAGAAGGTTAGGCTTTTTGGTTTTTATCTAAAAATAATAATGATTTATATTTATATAAGCTATGATTAGAATTAATTTGAGGTTAGATTTAAGGGTGCATAGGAACCGAGCCGAAAAAACGGACCGTGCCGGAATCGGTGGAACCGTACCTGGTTTTGTACCGAACCGAGGAAGGGGTTACAGGTACCGGTTCTAAAACTGAGAACCGGCCTCTAGGGGTAGAAATACACGGCCCTATTCATGTTTCGTACCGTCCCGTCCCGTCCCGTTTGTACCGAGTAAGGAAAATGTCAATTATAAAATTGGGAGTTTATGTCATTCCTCAGATTTCTTGTTCTGCAATTAGTCCTTTTTCTTTGTATTACTTGATGAATACGTGTGTTCAATATTAACTGAATTGCAGATTCTAATCTTGTTTACTGGTTTTCAATTACAGCGTCCTTGTATTTCGATATAGTTAATAGTTTTAGTTAGTGCTTTACTGTTTCCATATGACATTTGTTCAGATTAATAAACATCCCATGTAAAATAAAAAGGTTTTATCAATAATGAGGTACAGGTTTAGTGTCTCAAAGGGTTGGTCTTTTGGAGTTTGTAACCCCTATGAAAAAGTTCAGTGTAATGTTGGAATTCAGACAGAAAGTACCGATTGGTACCGGAACCGTCCCTGGTATATGTACTGGTCCAAAAACTAAGAACTGAGGCTAGTGAGGTACACGTACTCGGCCTCGGCAAGAACCGAGCCGAACCGTACCGTGTGCACCCTTAGTTAGATTGGGCTTTTTGTCCAAATTAGACACCCATTACCATTTGTATATATTGGAAGAAGAAAATGGTATCTAGGCCTCAAATAGTTCTTCAAGACCCCAAACTAGCCAGGGATTTAAGTTTTATGCTATATCATACCATTTCATTTAAAATAAATTTTGAACTTTAACATACACAATCAAAGCTGAGGAAGGATCCTCTCGCACTTTTATTCTCCCACTATATGACATTTTGACGTCATTTATGTGAATACAATCTAAACAATATTAGATTTGAAGCTAACATTTGAAGGATATGTTCCTCTTATAAAGCTCTATATTCCTACTGAAAACGAGCGTATTTCAAGACGTATAACACCACCATCTACTGCTTTGAAAATAAGCCGTTGAAAATCAACGTGTTTTTGACTATTGAAATTAAGACCGGTATATTGTGAGGTTTAGTATTTAAAAATGCACTCGTTTTTGTTAGGTATTTAAAGCCTAGTAAGAGGAACATACTCTCAAAATATCGGCTTCAAATCTGATGCAATTTGTTTTCACAAAAAAAATCGTCCAAAATGTGAAATAGTGTGAGAATAAAACTGTGATATATCCTCGCCAACCAAATTATAAGAACTATATATAATTTAATAGGCATGTTTATATTTGTTAGGTAGGTGTTTTAAAATGCCTTTCAATGATATAAAGTTTATGAATGTACGTTATTTCTAAATTTTGCTAGTAAGTATCCATAAAAATATAATTGTAAAAAATATTTAAAGATTTTCCTCCCTCATCCTTAGTGCAAACTTGAACTAAGTCGTGTATCGAGTGAGGGACGGAGGGAGTAAAATTTGAACCATTTTTTGGGGACCATGGTTTTTTTGAGGGGACCATGGTCTTATTGGGCCACCTTCCCTATAGTTATAAGGGGTGTCCTAAAGTGTGGAAATGACTAACCTACCCTTAACCTAATTTAATTTAAAACTAACCTAATAACCACCTATATATATATATATATATATAACCACCACCTCCTCCCACCACCGCTGCCCACCACTACCACCACCACCACCACCAACCACCGCCACATATATATATATATATATATAAAGCACAGTTTGTTTCTGAGTGGTGGCCAGGATTTATTCTGGGCAAAGATAAATCTACGGTCGTGGTTGTGCAGACCACACCCATAACCCGCACGTGCGCCAAGGCTAACTTTGCCTATATGAGTGGTGGTCGGATTTATCCTTGGCAAAGATAAATCAAAGGCTGTGATCCTCCGTGCCACACCTACAAGTCGCACACGTGGTGTTCATTCCAATATTATGAATTAAAAATGAATACTCAAGTCAAGATATTGAATTTTAAAAATTATAACGGGGAGGTTCGAACTCATGACCTATTGTGTCATAAGAGTGGCCTCTAACCATTGTTCCACCTTGGTTGGAATTGATAAAAAGATAAATCAACAAAAGGTTGTTTGTTCAACTTAAATATTAATTAGTATAAGTATTTTATTAATTAGTATAAGTGATTTGTCTAGAGAAGATAAATCTATGGTTATGGTTTGTTCAACTTAAATATTAATTAGTATAAGTGTTTTATTAATTTAGGAAACATTAATTTCTCATGATAAATGATTTATTAATTTTACATCATAAATATCCCTTAATTAATATTAATACATATCTCCATCAATAAGTAATAATTTTGACAAAAATTATTTCAATAGATATTAGTGGTGGTGGTGGTGGTAGTAGAGGAAGAAGTAAGTGGTGGAAGCGGTGGAATGTGTTACAAAGTGGTGGAGGCTGTAACATTAGTTTTGGCGGAAGAAATAGTGGCGCTGGATGGTTTTAATGGCGGTGGTATTAGTTTTTCTTTTGAATCAAAAATAATAAAAAAATTTACATGATGGGTAACATTGTATTGTGAAAAGTATAGTTGGTTGTTTTTGACACGATCAAAAAAGCGGATAAAAATACTTTTTGGGATGATACCAAATCATATAAGACAAAATGGTTGTTTTGGTGCCACTGCTATCTTTGGTAACTGTTCGTACGCATGATTTTCAGTATTAACAAAAAACATATAGTTGAATAAATTAATTGACGACCTAAGTTTGTTAAATCTAAACTTTATACATGACGTGTGGGATTAAAAGTTATAAGTGCGCCCAATTAAGAAGAAGAAAAAAACATTTGGATGTCACGTTATATAATAAATAACACTAAAAACTACATATTTAGTATCAAGGTTTCTCCGTCCAATAGATAAATCTAAGGTTGTATTGAGATCCCGTAAGCATAGGGCGAGTTGGTCTTGGATTTACGAATGATAATGAATATAATGAAACGCTCCCTCTCGGTTTGTCCAATGAGAACCGAAACCTTCTAAAAAATAATCAATCGAACAACACTTAGATGGAACGATCACCACCAAAGTGTAAACTTCTCCGAATTGCTACATATCCAAGTGAAATTTCTACAAATTAACTGGTGATTTCCTCCTACCGCTATGGGCATGCAATTAAATCTCTAATAGTGATTTTAAAGGTATTTAATAATTATAAAATTCTCTTATAAGTTTTGTTTATGCAAGTATTGATTTAACTTGGGTTCTTTTATATTTTTGTGTTAAGTTGATGACTTTTTAATTTGAATACATGTTTGGTTAACAAACTTTGATACATATAGGGTATTTTCTTTGTAGAACTGATGTTAGTCTCTCATTTTTCCCGTTATCACATTGTTTCGATCCCGTATTTGTAGACATTATTTGACTAATATTGGGGTATTTGTTTAATCTCAAGGCCGATTAAACCCAATGTGTGTTGTATACATTGAAGGCGAGGTGTCGGCTCTACCTTGAAACTAATAATTTTTCTTCTAAGGTTAGTTGAATTTATGTAGATACAAATATCAATATGACTATGCTCTTTAAAACTCCAAATTACTTGAGTAACACTAGATGTGAGAACGTCATTCATGCACTACTTAGCATAGTTGGTGTGAAATCTTTTTATCCACGAATTTCTTCAATTTTATGTTATCAATATGATTGAGAAAGAATCTTACACATGTTTTGATTTACTATTATAAGTTTATTTTTTCAACTCACATGTGTATATCTCATCCTTCCAATAGCCAAGGGTTCTTCATTTTCATAACTCTCACATTTGCAAAAAGTAAATAAATAGTGTTTATCTATAGTAGGGAAAATATTATGGGTTTTTGCTTCACTCCTTAGAGCCTTAGTTATCAATATTTTCGGAACAAATGTATTCATAAACATCATGGAGTTGGATTGTCAGTTTAGGTATATGTACTGTTAGATGAAATATTCTTTTTGAAGTTTGAAATTATGGTATGATGGAACAATAAATGGGGAAAATTTTTATTTACTGTATTTTTTTTTCATGTTGGCGCAACATTATTACTCCGTCCGATAATAAATTGGAATAACATGCTTAAGTAAAAATAAAAAGATCAGGTAACCCATTTTGTTTCCCAAAACCTATTTGAATATCAAAATAATTACTCACGAATAAAATGAAGCAAGAGGAATGTGAACAATATCGTATTAGAGACAAAACATCCCGTGCCGTTACGGCACGGGTTAAGATCTAGTATATATATATAACTTAATTTAAATCATTAACATATTTACTCTTTTACCTAATTAAAATTATAACTAATCTACAACTTCTTCTTCCTCTATTCTACAATTTTTCTTCTTCTCTTCTTCATCAATTTATAATCATCTAACCCTGATCATATACAAATCTAATCAAAATCATCAAATTTTTAGCCTGGTCGATTCATTGAATTTTCATCGTCGATTAGTCAATCTTTTATAAACAAACATATCCATAAGTATTTTCCTACAAACCCATTACTTCTAATTCGTTTTTGATTGAAATTTTGAGCAGTAATCATCAAAATATGGTTTACATGGAAGTTACAGTGGCATGTTCGGTTAGGAATAGTTTAAAAAAAAACTAGTGTTGATGGTGGATTTTCATTTAAGGTTCAAATTGTAAAAGCCAGAAAATTATGCGCTAACATCTTGTAAAAGATAAAGCCATTAATAAGTGTTGGATACTCCCTCACTTAATAGAATGGAGCATGTGGCAACAATCCCATTCTGTGAATACATGAAATTAATCCAGGTTGGAGCACGTAGCAACAATCCCATATACCCTATGAATTTATAGCATTATTAATTAATGCACAATCAGCCTTGTATTTCCTGTACTCATTATCAGTGCGGCATGACGACTGAGTGTTACTCTTAGCAGAGCAACACGAACCTCCAAGCATTATAATGAAACCATGTACGAAATACCCGTCATGTGCCGACTCTCGGTGTGTTATACTAGCCCGATTGAGCCACTCTCGGTGTGTTATACTAGCCCAATTGAGCATCCTGGACCGACCAGTGTCGGTCCGGATATGATCACAGTCATCCAACTCCACAAGCATGATTGGATGACCCAGATCAATTCCATCACCCCCAAGCAGGTATGGAATATCCACTGCCGAACCAACGCGTACCCCACATGGTCGGCCTCCCCAAAAGATTGGCCTAGCTTTCCAAGACGTCCAAACCAGAGCAGTATGGACGGAAAACCCTAAATTAGGGTTTGCGGCATATTACATGTGTCGCAAAACAGTCTCAACCATCCATCTTTGCAGGTATAGATGGAGGGTGTAGATGTAGATTCAAAGGGCCCAGTGCATGTCAAGACAATCACCGCGGGCCCGCCTACATACATGACCAATCGGTCAGGACCAACCATGGTTGGTTATCCCAATTCGTACCCCGAACCAAGCATTGACACACGGCCTTGAAACCCAAAATTAGGGTTTTGAGCATCACGAGCGTCCATCTTCTCCAGCACGAATGGAGGGTCCAAGATTAGATTAAGCGGTCCTGGTCATACCAAGATGACCACCGTGGACCCATCTATCCCCTCACCCGATCGGCCAAGGAATATCATGCCTGGTTGTTCCAAGACGCGCGCCCAAACTAGCGTGGTCACACCTCCTAAACCGCAAACTGATCTCGACCGCTCAACTTTGCCTTCTGGACGATTTGGATGGCTCGAGATCACGTTTTCATGGGATATTCGAGTATAGGCGTGAACACCAGCCTACCACCTTCACACTGACCAATCGGCCAAGACCGACCAAGATTGGTCACCTTGGAGCGTGCACCCGGTGGGCATGACGCGCGGCTATTGCGGCAAGATTGGTTTTCTGTCACAAATTGATCTCGACCATTCAACTTCACCTGGACGAATTGAGTGGCCCGGATCATACTTTCGTGAGGTAATGGGTATAGGCGCCTACACCGTCATGTTGTCTACACACATGCACGGTCGGCCTTGTCAAAATTATATCCCATGCTTGGTTTCGACCAAGTGAAGAGTGATGCTTGCGCACCTCTTCAAAAAACCCTAATTCCATCAACGGTCGCAGATGAGTGTCTCAAAGATCATCTCGTCCGTCAACTTCACCGGCTTGGTTATACAACCATGGTCAGGAGTTAACTGGTCAGTGAGACGTCATGGTAATCACCACCTATCACTCTACCACACCAGGATGCAGTACCTGCATAAAATACACATGATACTTCACAAGTATCAACTTCCTGAATAACGCAGTTATTCAATTTACCATTACGTGCTACCTTTTGTGGATCCCAAGATCCACACACTCGAGACATCAATCATGTCACAAACTGGGGGATACATACTGGGGTATTGGTCTGGCGGTTTACAGCGTGCAGCGTGCAACGCGCCATCACAAGAACATGTCAGGAAGTCATGGACGGTTAGAGATGACAAGAGAAGTGGGCAAGACTGGTCGTGTAACACTAGCACACACCTCCACTACTCCATCATTCCACTTCCTCCACTTCCCACGAGAGACGTGAATAAGGCTCAAATGACTTGTATAAATAGATTTTCCTTCATATTTTCCAACACAGGAGAAAAACAAGAGAACAGGAGAAAAACCACACAAGTCCAGACGAGACAGAAACTAATTGTTAATACACAACATATTCAAACACCCAGAGCCTGCTTGCATCAATCGTAAGCCTGATCACCTTTCTGTTACAACACCTTCACAATCTCAACACCTTCTTCGCTTTCCTCCCTAAGATCAACCCCATATCCTTCACTTTGTGACCGAAACAAGTCTGGAACGGCCATTTCTTGGTTTAGGCCGGACTTGCACAGATTGATTTTCGAATCTACAAGCACTCACCGCTTGTGTGCATTTGTTTAGGGTTTAGATTCATTCCTCATCCACACACCCCAAATTACCAAATCCGGCAGGAATAGTTTTCACCCATAAACAATTGGCGACCACACCGGGAGGTTAATCTCTCGGTTGTAAAGTCAATTTCTTCAAAATCCGATTCAATTTTATCAATTTCAAAAAGGGTAGATCTTAGGACCTGTAGTTGCAGGAAATCCCACACTACACCCCTTACTCAATTTTGCTTAATTAGTCCATTGAAAGATGTAAGATCAAGAATATTTATTGATTGAATCTATGAATAGTTTACACAAGGAAATAGAATTACACTTAGAAATTAATACACTCTCAAACTTTCTCTCTCCTAATGACTTGCCCAACAACTCCCAAAAAGATCTCCCCTTTTACAGACTCACTTAGCCCTTTATATAGGGTAATACATAGTGGATGACAGCTAAGCTCCCCTTTATTTTCGGGAATGTCTCGCGAAGTGTCGCAGATGCACAAACATTCACTCTCGCGACACTTCTTAACCCTCGCCAGATCTCACGTCTTTTTTATGTCTTGCCTGTCGTTATTCTTTGCGTCGCTTATTTTAGCTCTCTGCGACTGCCTCGCGAAATCGTTGTTTATTAACCCCATGAGCCCCGTACGTTGCGATATTATGGTCCTACATCTTGCCTCTTTTTCCTTGAATATTGCTTGAAGAGCGATCTTTAAGGAAAAATCATTGTTGTAATAATCTTTGGTCTTCGCCGATGAAGGAACAAGCGGAAGAATATCTGTACCTCAAAAGTACGTACTTGCCTCTATTCTTTTGCGAAGTTCCGAAGCTTCTATCTGCAAGTGTCACTTCTTGCCTCTCGTGTTACTGTAGAATAATCAATTTCTCAATCTCTTCTCGCCTATTAGAAAACATGTCGTGTATTTGGATTCTACTAAAGTTCTTTCCATCGGGTTTTCCTTGGATTTAGTAGTGACCGTTTACACGTGTCTATATTTACCTCTTTTACCGGTGCATTTAATATTATCCGGTCATAACGACTTTCTCATCTATTTATAGGAGCATCCCTTGTGAAAAATTTTCCTTTTCATCTTCTTCATCGTCTACGCAAGTGTCCTTCTTCTTCATCGCTCGCAAGTGTTCTTCCTTTTCATCACTTTAGCTATTCCCTTCTAGTTGTTATTCTCATGGCGTCCGAGGTTTGTTAATTTTACCATATCCGGATCGATTTTGTGGTTGATTAAATTTGAAATTGACTTTTCTTATTGAAATCACGCTGGTATGATTAACTTTGTGATTCTTTTTCTGCCATTGTTGTTTAGCAAGAACCAACCCAGAACTAAATTTACCGTGAAGGACCCTCTTCTTTCTTTGGGCTCGCCATCGAAATCTTCATCACAACAAGAATCCCCCACACAACCAAAGCCCACTTCGCGAGCAAAATCTACGGTTACAAAAAGACAGTCTACGATCGACAAGGTATTTAAGGGACATTTGTTTTTATTAACCACGCGTTGTTGCCTCTGTTTCTTATTTAATTTGTCATTCGCAGGATGATAAAACTACTGGTTGCATTCCCAAGAGGCTTCGCTACTCTAAACCTGTTACCCCCGACGTTCCATTTCCTTCATTTACACCTTCGTCTCCTGCTGCGAAATCTTCGCAAGATAATTTTGTGCCTCTTTCCTCTGATAATGTCAATAGCGACAACATTTCTATACCTCAACTCCTCATAGACCAAGTTCCTCATAATGACCCTACTACAAACAATCTTACGCCTCTTCCTGTTATCAATACCCCTACTATTTCTCCAATCACTTCCCTTCCTGAAACCTCTTCTTCTCCTAAGGCTCCTTCGACAAAGGATGACTCCTCTTTTTTGGTGGAGCAAATTCCTCTAACGGCGGAGAATTTGGAGGGTATAGATGTGGCCTTCAGGGTTCTTTCAGATCTTGTGAATGATGCCAAGAGGACTTCTGCTGATCCTGTCAAATCCAACGTCTGCGAGATTTTAAGTAAGCACCTTGGTCCTGATAAGGTCTCGCAAACGTCTTTAATTCAAGAAATTGGTAAGCCAAGGATGATCTCCGGTGTTATGACCGCGAAGTGCAATAGTCTCCACCTTGAAAATCAAAAATTTCACAACATCTCGCTAGATCGTGATAACCTTCGCAAGAAGAATGAAGAATTAAAAGGTATGTTCTCCTTTTTTTTTTTTTTTTTTTTTTTTTTTTTTTTTTTTTTTTACAACTCAAATTCCCTGTTCGTCCTCCAAGCGTTAAACCAGAAACGAACAATGGAGATATATCAAACGGAGTCTGTTGTTGAAGAAGTTCGAGTGGAAAGAGATGCTTGGATGGAGCAATATAATCTCTTAGATAATCTTCACACCTATGCAGCTGATCAAATAAATAACTTGTCTAAGGAGAATTTTGATTTATCGCAAAAGCAAGATTCATTAAGTAATGACTTATCTCGCCTCTCTTATTCATTGACTAAAACTAATTTGGAGTTGGAAACTTTATCAGATGAGAATCGAACTCTTTCTCAAGAGAAACGTTCTCTGTTGAATAAGATGGCGAGCTATTCGCAGCAAAGATAATGCTTGTCAAAAGTTATGTGAAGAACAAGAGCAAGTCAAACGTTCTTTGAAAAACCAACTTGAAGAAATTACTGCCGAGAGAGATAAACTTATTCAAGGTAGAATAACTTTAAGTGTAAAAGCGAAGCAAATCCAAGAACAATGTGTCAAATTAGAAAAATCCAACTCTACTTTGGCGACCGAAAATTCCATACTTGTTTCCAATGAAAAGAATTTGCGATCTCGATTGAAAGGCTTAGTTGGAGATTCATTTGATGATGTCATGGACCGTTTGGGGAATAACTTCGCAGCTTTAATTCAACATCTTTCTTCTCAAAAGGAAGGTAGTCAAATTATTTGACTATCTTAATTTATGTATTTATTCCATGAATGGTTTATTACCCTGAAAATGCCAATAATGTTCGATAAGAATTTTCTCTGATCTTGTGTATTTGTTATGCAGACTCTGAGAGAAAGCTTCGTTCCACTATCTCCACCCTCAAGTCTGATTATTCTAAAATTCGCAAGGAAAATGGACTACTCTCCGCGCATCTTGCTCGTTCTCGCGATCGTGCAGAGCGAAGATTTGATTATATGTCTTATTGTAAGGACATTGATAGTAAGAATCGTCAAAAGGCATTGCTTCGCCAATTCCCTCTTAAAGCAGAAGTTCTTGTGAATGACATTTTGCTGTCGAAGTCTCTTGATCCTATTCACGTCGATCCTTTGGAAATAAGTGATGATGAAGTTCCTAATGCTCCAGATAGTGATTATGAATATGAAAGCTGCGAAGATCTCCCTGATAAGGAAGTCGTCGATGAAGATCAAAACAAAAAGACTCCTGATGAAAATCCAGTATCTGGCGAGAACGAAGGTAATGAAAACATTTCTGATGAAAATCCACCAATTGAAGAAGGCGAAGCTGATAAAGGCGCAGAAAAGTCTCAACCATCCTCCGTACTTGATAATACTGATGTAGAGAGTTAAATTCTCTTTGTAATTTGCTAGAATTTCTTTTTGTGTGAATGATTTAACTCCTTGATTGAGTAATTCACATGTTTCTTTCTTCCTTCCTTAGTTAAGACAACCTTGCGAGCATGTTCGCTCACTGAATTTTTTATTAAGTAAAACCATCCCAATCAGGGATTTGATTTTAAATCTTCTTACTGCGGCAAGGTCGCAGGCTGCCTTTACATTTTCATGCAATGGCCCATTGACCTTACCTTATCATTTTTGTGTGGTCTTCCAAGTTAGACCTCCCTAATTAGAGGTCTTCCCCTGCCACCTTTCATAGCGACAAAATCGCAGGACGTCTTTACACTTGCATGTAAAGACCCATTGATCTTGCCTTATCATTTTCCAAGTATTTTTGCCTCACTGCGGATGTTTTAGTTGCGACAATATGACAGGCCTAGATATCCTTGCGAACATAAAGCCCCATGACATTGCCGTCGTGCGACGAAATCGCAGACGTCCGTACACTTTCATGTAAAGACCCATTGATCTCGCCTTACCCTCGCGTTAGTATTATGGCCTCTGCAGGATCATTGCACAAATATGACGAGCCTAAGTTCTCTTGCGAAAACATAGCCTTATGACATTTGCGTCTGTTTTGACACTCCCCCTATTGGAGAGCGTCGCCCTTATCATCTCCCGCTTTGCCCCTTCAAGGAGGCGAAACATCGGCCATACAAGACTAGCTCCTCCCATCCTACCTTAACAACAACCAAGTTGTTTTCGCAGCCTCTTATCCCTTATACCTATATGGTTTATGGTTACGAGACTTGCACCCTAAGTGGAGTTTTCTTTGGGAGAGTGCAACGCATGCCAAGACTTGCCAAGAATGGCCGGGTAGGTTCATCCATCCCGGGCACTGCGGCTCAACTGTGTACCTCGGCGCCTTGTGCATACACTGACTCCTTGGAAGAGACCCTCGGTCGCCCAACCAGGGTATAACCTACATATATAGTTGGGAATCCAAGGTATCTCTCCCGGATAGGCTTTCATGGGCCCCAAATTTTCATGACTCAGGCTTCAGGAGCGGTGTAACCTTCCCCCTGAGCCATGTTGAGAGATACCCCCTTATATGACGCACTTTAGGTCTTACATTTGCCTCTTACGAAATGTTATTCGCGAACTAGGGTGTACGCCATAAAGGTTCGTCCCATTCATTCATTCTTTTTATCCAATCATTCTTCATCATTTGCTATTTTGTCTGCGAGATACTCGCCGATTTGTTCATTTAATCATTCCTTATCTCTTGTTGTTTTGTTAAGCCATTCATGACTTTTTTGTTATTTTTGTCGCGAGATCTTCATGATTCTCTCTCGCATTTTACTGAATGTCGCAAATATCTGGCGAAGAAGTACTTTATCTTGATTCCTTTTTCCTCTCTCATTATTACGGGTAATATTTCTTTAGATATAACCTATTCCATGGTCTATCCAATTTTTGTCCCACATCTCTTCCTTCGGGGTCCATCAATCTATATGCCCCTGTACCAACTACCTCTTTGATGATATAAGGTCCATCCCATTTTCTCGCCAAACTTGCCTCCGCTTTCACGTTGATATATTGGGGTTTCTCGCAACACCAAATCTCCTCGGTTGGAACTCGCGTATTTTTACACGCTTGTTATATTCTCTAGCCGATCTTCGCCGATAATTCTCCATGTGTCGCAAGGCCTTTTCTCGTTTTCTTCCAATTCATCCAACTTGATTAGAATGTTGCTGCGCTAAGATTTTTCTCCCAGACCTCTTTTTTGGTTGTCGGAATCACGACCTCTGTTGGAGTACCGCTTGACTCCATAAGTTAAGCAAAAAGGGGACATTCCCGTGGCTTCTCTTCTAGTTGTATTATAGGCCCATACGCATTGGGTACTTGTTCGCACCAACCCCGTTGTGTCCTTCCAACTTTTTCTTCAAGATATCGGCAATTGTTTTGTTTGTTGCCTCCGCTTGACCATTAGCTTGTGGATATAATGGAGTTGATTTTCCACATTTTATCTGAAATGCATTGAGCAGCAACTCTATATTTTTCCCTTCAAACTGCTTTCCATTATCAGATACCAATTGTGCAGGGATCCCAAATCTGCATATAATATTTTCAAATATGAAAGTAAAAACATCCTTATCACGAATGTGCTGGACCGCTTTCACCTCTGCCCATTTTGTGAAATAACCAATTCACGACAATTAAGTATCTTCTTTGTCCAGTTCCGGTAAAAATGGTCCCACAATATCTAAACCCCATTTTCCAAAAGGCCACACACTTCTTGAAGAATTTAATTTGTGCTCCTGGTGCATGTATCTTCTTCCCGTGTCTTTGACAGTCTTCACAGCGTCTGGCTATTGCTCTCGCGTCTTCATGCATATATGGCCAATAATATCCTTGCGTCTTTGCCTTACATGCCAAAGATCTTCCGCCGCTATGATTTCCGGCATCCCCACTATGCAGCATCTTCAATATGGTTTCTCCTTCTTTCCTTGTTAGACATCGAAGCGAAGGTCCATCAAAAGAACGTCGATAAAGTACGCCATCTCGCAATTCATAATTTGTTGCCCGGCTCTTTAACTTGTGTGCTTCCAATCTATTTCTTGGTACCTCGCCTTTCATTAAGTACGCGTGAAGTTCTACTCTCCAATCTTCCTCGCGACATTGCATTTCATCTACCACCATCATTATATCTGCTTCTTGTCCCTCCTCTTTATTAATTGATGGCGCTAGTAGCGTGCGTATTTTGATATTCCTCGCAGCTTGGGTCTGTCATCATACTTGATATAAAGGCAAAAGCGTCTCATGAGCCTATTATCTCTCCTTGATATGTGCCTCCATTTTATTTTCGGTATCAGACTGTCGACAACACTTCTACAAGCTTCTGTATTTCTGTAGGGATGGATCATTTGTAGCATATTTCTGTTATTTGACAGATTGCCAATTCTTGAGTCACTTTGGTAATCCTCACATTCTCCAATTTCATTTCTATTGCGAATCTTAAAGCATGTATTATAGCTTCATACTCCGTTTCATTATTAGTAGACTCAAATTCCAATCTAAAAGCAAAAGCTAATTTATTGCCTTCTCATAAAATCACAACAATTCCCACTCCTTTACCTTCTCCGTTGGATGATCCATCCACTAATATTTCCCACCGATCCGGCTCAGTTAACAAATCTTTTGGATCTCCATGCTCTTCTTCTACATCCATCATTTCATCCACTGCTTCATCTTCTTCCAAAGGAAATTCCGCCCGAAAGTCTGCGACAACTTTGTGATTTGGTTGAGGATAATATTTCATATTTGAGTTTATAATGGCTTATTTGAGCATTCCATCTTTCAACTCTTCCCGATCTTTTTGAATTTTTCATTACGGACTCGATTGGTACCTTCGTTACCACTCTAATAGTATGTGCTCAAAATATATGCGAAGTTTAAACGACGCATAGACTAACGCCAGGATTAACTTTTCAATCTTGAATAATTTCTTTCGGCGCGTTAAAAGTTTTGCTTTGATATAATAAATTGGTTTTTCTACTCTGCGTCTACTCGCAGTAAAACCGCACTTAAGGCATGCGATGTTGTCGCGAGGTATATTAATAATTCCTCTCACAGTTCCGCGCTTCGCATAATGGATATATCCATTAAATGCTCTTTGATCCCTTGTAAAGCTTTTTCACATTCATCCGTCCATTTAAATTTCGACCCTTTTTCGTAACACCGAAAAGTGTTTACATTTATCAGATGACCGCGAGATGAACCTTCCTAGCGATGCTAGTAACCCATTCAACTTTTGAACATCCTTTACTGTCGCAGGTGTCGGCATATCGCGAACTGCTTTTACTTTCTCCGGGTCAACATGTATTCCTTCCTTTGATATAATGTAACCCAAGAATTTCCCTGACGCAACTCCGAAGGTACATTTCTCTGGATTGACTTTGATGTTGAAACGCCTCATTTGTTCAAAAATTTCTTTCAAATCTCGCACGTGATCTTCTCGCCTTTTACTTTTCACCAAAGATGTCGTCTACGTATACTTCTAGTGTTTTATGTATCCATTCTGCGAATACATTTTCTACCATCCTTTGATATGTTGCTCCGAAGATTTCGCAAACCAAACGGCATTTTAGTATAACAAAGATAATCCTCTTGGAGCAAAGAAAGCAGTATGTTCTTGGTCTTCCTCGGCGAGAGGAATTTGATTGTAACCTTTGTATCCGTCCAGCGATGATACTCTTTCGTTCCTTTTCCGATTCGACCAATTGTGGAATGTCTCGTAATGGAAAACTGTCTTTAGGGCAAGCTTTATTTAGGTCGGTGAAATCAATGCAGATCCTTATTCCTTGTTCTTCTTTGGAACTATAACCATGTTCGCTATCCATTCGGGATATTTTGCTTGTCTAATAATTCCCGCATCCAACATCTTCCTCGCAATTCTTCTTCTATCTCGTGGGTGATATGTTGTTGCTATCTTTCTAATTCTTTGTTTGAATGGCTTCACATTTTTATCAATTTCCAACTTGTGACAAAGCATCGATGGATCTATACTGTGCACTTCATCCATATCCCATGCGAAGATATCTTTATAATTTTGCAATAGATCATCAGTTCTTTTCTCTTCTTCCGCTCCCATGTTAGTTCCAATCTTTAGTATCTTGGGTTTTTCCTTAGTTCCCATATTCACTTCTTTAGTTTGCTCTGCCGCGACGTAACTGGCCTTCGGTTCTCCCATAGGGGTTGGTCCTTTCGGTTCTTTCGCGGGATCATTTTCTTCTCCCGAGATCTCGCTAGGTATGCCTTTTCCTTCCTTCGCTTTGATCATGTAAACTCTGAACTCTTCTTCTTTCCTGGCCGCCCTTGCCATCTTCTTGCGGTGCTTTGATATATCTTTTTGCTTGTTTACTTGTTCCTCGCGACACTTTACTTCATTTTGATAATATATTCTTCCTTTGGCAGCATCCCCTTTGATCTCGCCAATTCCGGTTGGTGTAGGAAACTTGATACATTGATGAAGCGTCGACGCCACAGCTTTTATTGCATGTACCCATGGTCTTCCTAGTAATAAGTTATACGGTGATTCCATATCTACTACACTCAATGTCACCTGTGTTTCAATTCTTCCTAATGGAATATGTATTTTTATCTCCCCTTTAACTTTTGCTATGGATTTACCAAAGCCTTTAATATTGTATGCCGCGGAAGTCATATCTTCATCTTTATATCCCATCTTTTTGTAAGCGTGATAGAACATGATGTTCACCAGGCTCCCTGTATCAATTAAAACTCCATTCACAACCCATGTTTTCACCGTGTTCTCCAATTCCTCTCCTTCCTTATACATGTTAACTGCAATTACCAATGGAGATGCGTGATCCAAATTTTCTTTGGATATTTCCCCCGCCGCGAATGTTATCTCTTGCTTTTCCCAATCTTTCAAAGGTGATGTTATTTCTCTATCCGTAATCTTCTTTCCTTCAAAATCTCGTTTGTGTATCCTTCCTCTGATATTTTCATGAAATTCGTTAACCATTACTCTTATACCCGTGCTGTATGCCATATCTTTTTCATCCGATCTAAAATTTTTCTTTCTCATTTTTCCATTCAAACAATTTTAATTGCAATCTTCTCTTCTTTTATCACCGATTCCCTGTTTCTAGCGCATATGTAGTTGCAGGAAATCCCACACTACACCCCTTACTCAATTTTGCTTAATTAGTCCATTGAAAGATGTAAGATCAAGAATATTTATTGATTGAATCTATGAATAGTTTACACAAGGAAATAGAATTACACTTAGAAATTAATACACTCTCAAACTTTCTCTCTCCCTAATGACTTGCCCAACAACTCCCAAAAAGATCTCCTTGCTGACTCACTTAGCCCTTTATATAGGGTAATACATAGTGGATGACAAAACTAAGCTCCCTTTATTTTCGGGAATGTCTCGCGAAGTGTCGCAGATGCACAAACATTCACTCTCGCGACACTTCTTAACCCTCGCCGATCTCACGTCTTTTTATGTCTTGCCTCGTCGTTATTCTTTTGCGCCGCTTATTTTAGCTCTGCGATCGCCTCGCGAAATCGTTGTTTATTAACCTCATGAGCCTCAGTACGTTGCGATATTATGGTCCTACTGGTGACCAATTCAATCATCAACCCATTTCAAGATGGTAGAACTCGGAGTGTCTGATCAGCAATCAATTTTGATGGAGCTAGTGTGGATAACACTCCCGGTGTCGATGTACCTGTCAGTGGAGCTACCATGGTCAATACATCTTATGGAGCCGTCACTTCTACCACCAGTGCCAGCGTAGCAGGAGATGTTCCAGTAAGTGTAACACCTCCCATCACTGAGCTAAAGCATCGCAAATCCCGCATCTCATCAAGTGTAACACCTCCCGGTAGTCACCGGAGCAACAACTTCCACTCCTTCATCGGGACGAGGAGCCGAGGGATGAGAGGAGGACCATCCCCTATTACCATTGCAGACTTGATGGAGAAGGTAAAGTTATTGCTAAGACTCAAACGGATATGGTCGCAACTTTAAATAGGTACTCACTTTTTTAAGACATTAACCGATCGATTGCCACAAGATCCGCGACAGCCCCTGAGCAAAAAAAGAACGCATTCAACGCACCGGAGAAGGTACTTGGCGGCGCGGACCTCCATGGACTCGATCAAAGAAGCGACATCGATATGAGCGGTCTGTCATGGAGACTCCTACACTGGGACCGATCCTCACAACGATCCTCCTCAAGTCAATAGTTTCACTATGAACAGAGGCCGGTGGATCGGGAAGCGTTTTCTCTAGTGGAAAGTTTATGCGAACTTTCACACCTCTCGAAGAATCAGCGCACAGAGATATTTTGCTGCAATCAACCAGAGGAAGGTCATAACCGTGCCCTACATGTCACCGCACGCATCAAGGATTCAGAGTTCAAGACGGCCCTTATCTACACAAGAGCGTATTCGAATGTGATTACTCTCAAGACTCTCAGGACATCCAAGGTTCTCCCAGGAAAGGTCGTACGGAAGCCTACCACAATGACGGTCGAGGGAAACCAAACCAGCACATACGGGAGAAGCTCCGCAGAAAGAATCATACAAGTCCGTTGCGTCCCACTCCCCACGTGGGTGTCAATTCAGGAAGAAGACCGGCTTACATCATTGAGGGCTAAAACCCACGATGCATCTTTTCTGACGAAGCATTCTTCTCCATCCTGTGAAGCCACGACCCACGAAGAGGGAACGAACTTTTGTGGCGAGTCGTGACCAGAAAGGGAAAACGGTATACCGACGCTACCATTATCAATTAGCAGGGGATACTGTTACCCAGTCTATCCACCCAATGGAATGCTACAACAGCAACGAACCACAAGAACAAGTGTTAGATGCTCCACAACAGCTGCAAGATGACACCAACTCCACAACTGATGAGATTGAAATCGTTAAGGAATCTCCTAGGCCTATCTCCATCAGCTCAACCTTGTGTACGGATAAACGTATGAAGTTCGTGGAACTTCTCAAAGAGTACCAGGACATATTCGCTTGGAGATATGAAGAAATGCCGGATTTAGATGAAAATTGGTCACCCATCATCTACATGTCATATCTGTATCCAAGTCGGTTAAACAGTTATAGTTCAGACATGAGGAAAATGGATAGATCAGGTGCTATATAGACTTCAGAGACTTGAACAGGTGCTGCTCCAAAAACGATCCTCCTTTACCTAACATCAACATGTTAGTAGATGCAACCAGCGGACACGGCATGTTCTCCTCCATGGATGGATATAGCGGCTACAACCAGATAAGGATATACGAGCATGATGCAAGTAAGATAGCTTTTCGAACTCCTCTCGGAAATTTTTATTATACCATACTGCCATTTGGTTTAAAGAATACCGGTGCAACGTATCAACGCTCTATGACGGCAATCTTCCACCGGAGCCAATACCTCAAGGGAGCAGCCTTAAGAAGATAACGATGTCCAGGCGTCATATCGAGCAAGATCCGGGCGAGTCACCCTATCGATGCTGGTCGAACAAGATCCGGGAGAGTCACTTTATCGGAAAGTGGTACATGTCTATCATGCTATATTGGAGAATCCGCGCTTTTGGTCATCCTCTGGAGCTGTTGAACGCTCATCTACAACAACATATTCCCCGATAGAAAAAAAAGAACTGCCGTGTGAAGAGCCTCATAATGTTTGTAGGGGCATATATCTCACCAACGAGCGATACAACCTTCCCTTCCGTAGTGCGCTTCCACAAGCACAAGAGGAAAACCACCGAGATACAACATCCTGCGCGTCCATCAACTCCAACTCCAAGTACCACATGCACGACTCCCACAATGATGAAACAATGTCCAAGATATTTCATATCCGGCTCGACAACAACCATTACGAACAAACCATGTAAACCACGCTTGGGGATCGAGGCTCGGCATGAAGTTCCTTCACCGTCACCAAGGAATTCTTCAACATGAGATAGATGGTTAGTCAAGAATGGAATTCGCAAGGGTAAATCGAATCAAGAGGGAAACACTTCAACGCTCCCTTTAGCGGAAGGCCGCTTCAATGGTCTATTCAAGAGCCGCCTCGACGCTCTCTCCGGGACCCACGTTCGCTTGCATCCTTCTTCAACACTCTCTCCAGGATCCACCTCAACGTTCGCACTGAGAAACCACTTTAACATCCTCTCGAGCCGTTTCAACACTCAAGCCGCATCAATAATCTGCGCGCTGGTCAAGTTATCTTTGATGTACTCATTGCTCAACATACGTATCATCCATCCTTCATGAGGGCCCAACGTAGCATAAAAACCTTGAAGTCGATAGGAGAAGGGTTATCTTGTGGAACGGATATTTTCATATAGTTGAAAGGGCGCGGTGAACAACTCATCATCAACGTTCGGCATATCTTTGAAGTCATCAACACCTCCCGACTTGGCACCGTTATCCCCAGGAAGACATCTCAACAGAGTTCTTTTCTTCATCTAGAATAAAAGACATGAGTCAAGATTTCTTGTATAAAAACACGTGAGATGTGTAGTCACACACGACGTAACACACATTCACGTTGGAGTACACAAGGCTGGCATTGGGTCCAAACACCTGTATTGCTCAAGTCTCAAGTCCGGTATTGCTCAAGTCTCAATTCCGGTATTGCTCAAGTCTCAAGTCCGGTATTGCTCAAGTCTCGAGTCCGGTATTGATCAAGTCAAAAGTCCGGTATTGCTCAAGTTTTAAGTCTGGTATTGATCAAAGTCACAAGGCTAGTATTCGAATAAAACAGCGCACGCAGCGGGGCTGGTTTTCGGTCCGAAAAACAGGTCGACGTTCGATCGGGCACGCGGCAGTCCCACTTGATCCCGCCCACAGATTGGTCGAAGCAGACACAGCCGTCCCCAATCAAAGCTCTCTCTCCAGAAGAAGGAGTTTCAGCTCCAACACTTGAACGCTCTCCCCGGCCTGCTCCAGAAGCTGCTTCAACGCTTTCTACATGATCCACATTTACATTTGAGCACACAAGCAAACATCAAGGCTGGTGTTTGGTCAAAACATCAAGTCCGGTGTTTAGTCAAGCTAGCTGGTTCGGTGTTTGGTCGAAGTAGCAAGATGACACTCGAGCAAGTACATCAATCGTACAGTCAAAGTAGGCACAGGACATGGCCGACGTTTGAAACATGTACACGGTGGTCCCGCATTTGATCGAAGCATGCACATCTGCCCAGGTTCAAATCAAGCATGCTTACATCGGGTCCCACGTTCAATCAAGCGACGCAAGCGAGCCACGATTAACCAAAACAGGCACATCAAGCCCACGTTCGATCAAGCGGTGCGGTAGCCCCACGAACGAAACAGGCGTAATACCATCAAGCAAGCAAGACCGACATCATTCTAGGGAACACTCGCCTAGACGCCTCTTGAACGTGACATGCTTTAAGGACAGGATGACCCGTCTCTCCTTGTAACATCTAACTTTGTCTCATAAGCTTTGTCTCAGAATCGTCACCATCTCATGCCTACCCCACAATGGTGTAACCATTACGTGCTAGGCGAGGGGACTTAATTTTGATGGTGGATTTTCATTTAAGGTTTAAATTGTAAAAGCCAGACAATTATGCGTTAACATCTTGTAAAAGATAAAGCCATTAATAAGTGTTGGATACTCCCTCACTTAATTCACCTAGAATGGAGCATGTGGCAACAATCCCATTCTCGTGAATACATGAAATTTATCCAAGGTTGGAGCATGTAGCAACAATCCCATATACCACTGTGAATTTCTAGCATTATTAATTAATGCGCAAGAATCAGCCTTGTATTTCCTCGTACTCATTATCGGTGCAGCATGACGAATCGAGTGTTACTCTTAGCAGAGCAACACGAACCTCCAAGCATTATAATGAAACCATGTACCCGAAATACCGTCATGGCCGACTCTCGGTGTTTATACTAGCCTGACAGCATCCGGACCGACCGTATCAGTCCGGATATGATCACAGTCATCCAACTCCACAAGCATGATTGGATGACCCAGATTAATTCCATCACCCCCAAGCAGGTATGGAATATCCACTGCCGAACCAACGCGGACCCCGCATGGTCGGCCTCACCAAAAGATTGGTCTAGCTTGCCAAGACGTCCAAATCAGTGCGTATGGACAGAAAACCTAAATTAGGGTTTGCGGCATATTACATGTGTCGCAAAACAATCTCAACCATCCATCTTTGCAGGTATAGATGGAGGGTGTAGATGTAGATTCAACGGGTCCAGAGCATGTCAACACAATCACCGCGGGCCCGCCTACATACATGACCAATCGGTCAGGACCAACTATGGTTGGTTATCCCAATTCGTACCCCGAATCAAACATTGACGAACGGCCTTGAAACACAAAATTAGGGTTTTGAGCATCACGAGCGTCCATCTTCTCCGACATGAATGGAGGGTCCAAGATTAGATTAAGCAGGTCCGGTCATACCAGCATGACCACCGTGGACCCATCTATCCCTCACCCGATCGGCCAAGGCATATCATACCTGGTTGTTCCAAGACACGCGCCCAAACTAGCGTGGTCACACCTCCCAAACCGCAAATCGATCTCGACCGCTCAACTTCACGGACGATTTGGATGGCTCGAGATCACGTTTTCATGGGATATTCGGTATAGGAGTGAACACCAGCCTACCACCTTCACACTGGACCGATCGGCCAAGACCGACCAAGATTGGTCACCTTGAACGTGTGCCCGAAGTGGGCATGGCGCGCGGCTATTGCGACCATCGGTTTCTCACAAATTGATCTCGACCATATTCAACTTCACCAGGACGAATTGAGTGGCCCAGATCATACTTTCGTGAGGTAATGGGTATAGGCGCCTACACCGTCATGTTGTCTACACACATGCACGGTCGGCCTTGTCAAAATTATATCCCATGCTTGGTTTCACCAAGTCAAGAGTGATGCTTGCGCACCTCTTCAAAAACCCTAATTCCATCAACGGTCACAGATGAGTGTCTCAAAGATCATCTCGTCCGTCCAAATTCACCGGCTTGGTTATACAACCCTGGTCAGGAGTTAACTGGTCAGTGAGACGTCATGGTAATCACCACCCATCACTCTACCACACCAGGATGCGTGCACATAAAATACACATGATACTTCATAAGTATCAACTTCTGAATAACGTAGTTATTCAATTTAGCACACGTGCTACCTTTTGTGGATCCCATGATCCACACACTCGAGACATCAATCATGTCACAAACTCGGGGATACATACTGGGGTATTGGTCGGCGGTTTACAACGTGCGGCGTGCAACGCGCCATCACAAGAATGTGTCGGGAAGTCATGGACGGTTAGAGATGACGGGAGAAGTGGGCAAGACCGGTCGTGTAACACCAAAGACACACCTCCACTACTCCATCATTCCACTTCCTCCACTTCCCACGAGAGACGTGAATAAGGCTCAAATGACTTGTATAAATAGATTATCCTACCTATTTTCCAACACAGGAGAAAAATAAGAGAACAGGAGAAAAACCACACAAGTCCAGACGAGACAGAAACCAAGTGTTAATACACAACGTATTCAAACACCCAGGCACTGCTTGCATCAATCGTAAGCTTGCTTACCTTTACATTACAAGTCATAAGCAAGCCAACACCTTCACAATCTCAACACCTTCTTCGCTTCCCTCCCTAAGATCAACCCCATCTCCTTCACTTTGTGACCGAAACAAGTCTCGAAACGGCCATTTCTTGGTTTAGGCCTAGACTTGCACGATTGATTTACGAATCTACAAGCACTCACCACGCAGGTGCATTTGTTTAGGGTTTAGATTCATTCCTCATCCACACACCCCAAATTACCAAATCTGGCAGGAATAGTTTTCACCCATAAACAACTAGTTTGCTAACCGAACATTCTGAAACCAAGAACACTTCGGTTATCACGAATTAATTTTTTCTTAGCCGAACTCCGAGTTCGGTTGGTTCGCAAAGAAGGCTAAAACTATTTTCTAACCGAACTTTTACCAATATTACAAAGAAAAAAAAAAAATCAAATGTAACCGACTGTGTTATTTTTCCCACTATGTTGATTTTTGATTTAACCGAACTTTGCCCACTATGTTCGGTTGGTTCGCAAAGAATGCTAAAACTATTTTCTAACCGAACTTTACCAATATTACAAAAAAAAAAAAAAAAAAAAAAAAAAATCCAATGTAACCTAATCAGGCTATTTTGTCCACTATGTTGAGTTTCAATTTAACCGAACTTGTCCCACTATGTTCGGTTTGTTCGCAAGAAACCTTGACAAACCGAACTCTTAACTAATTGTGTGTAGTTAGGTTAGATATTGGTTGGTATGAAGTTTGCGAAACAACCGAACTTTTTACACTAATGTGCAATATTATTTTACATAAGTTCGGTTAGCTATTGGTTGAAAACTAACCAAACTTATAGACCCTAAAGTTCGGTTACATTTCGGCCAAACCGAACATAACACTGTAATCCTATTTACAAAGTTCGATACCATGTCCGTTAACCGAACTTCAAAAAACCTCCATTATTGGAGATTTCAAAGCGTGTTTAGAAAAAGTAACCAGAACTACACTTTCAGATGAGTTCGGTTACATGTTCTTCACACAAGGTAACTGAACAAGCCCAAATCTACTTAACAAATTCACATTTTTTAAAAATTTGGACCAATTCAACCAACATTATCTAAGTTTAGAGCATACCTGGGTACCCAAATAGTCTCCCTCCGATTGTGGTTGGTAAAATCCATCGTTTTCATCTTGAGATTGCTTTGGGGAAGAATACATTCACCATCTAAGAAATAATTCATCACTTGAATATTCTAGCTTAGTGAACTCAAAAAAAAAATTATTTTCCATGTTTTCTTCTTCATCTTCTCTAACTTTTATCTCTCAGTAATTCTACTTCTTTTTTAAAAATCTGATTTTTTAATCTCAAATCTTTATTCAAAATCATTTCACTAATCAAACTAACTATATTAACACTAACTAATCATTAACCAAAAATAATTAGAGGGTAATTTAGGTATTATCATAAATATCTAGATAAGGGGTGACCTAGATTTACTTCTAATATCTTACCCAAAACAAAGAATGGTCCCCCAAAAAAGGTTGGTCCCAAAAACGATTCTAAAATTTGTATTAGAATTTGAACCGTTTTTTGGGGACCATGGTTTTTTTGGGGGACCATGGTTCTATTTTTAGTAAGACATTTAGAAGTAAATCTAGGTCACCCCTTATCTAGATATTTATGATAATACATAAATTACCCTCTAATTATTTTTGGTTAATGATTAGTTAGTGTGATTAGTGAAATGATTTTGAATAAAGATTTGAGATTAAAAATATGATTTTTTAAAAAGAAGTAGAATTATTGAGAGAGAAAAGTTAGAGAAGATGAAGAACAAAAACATGGAAACTAAAAAAAAATTTGAGTTCACTAATCTAGACTATTCAAGTGATGATTCAATTGATGATAGCTCATCTGAATCTTCATCTCCTTCCTCTCCTAGATTATATGTAAGTCTTCACAATGATCGGAATATGAATTATTCTTAGATGGTGAATGTATTCTTTCCCAAAGCCAATCTCAAGATGAAAACGATGGATTTTACCAACCACAACCGGAGGAAGACTATTTGGGTACCCAGGTATGCTCTAAACTTAGATAATGTTGGTTGAATTGGTCCAAATTTTCAAAAAAATGTGAATTTGTTAAGTAGATTTGGGCTTGTTCGGATTACCTAGTGTGAAAGAACATGTAACCAAACTCATCCGAAAGTGTAGTTCTAAGCATTCTAAACACGCAGTGTTACCGAACTCTCCAATAATGGAGGTTTTTTGAAGTTCGGTTAATGCACATGTTACCGAACTCTGTAAATAAGATTAAAGTGTTATGTTCGGTTTGGCCGAAATGTAACCAAACTTTAGGGTTTATAAGTTCGGTTAGTTTGCAACCAATAGCTAACCGAACTTATGTAAAATAAGATTTCACATTAGTGTATAAAGTTCGGTTGGTTCGCAAACTTCATATCAACCCACTATCTAATGAACTTACGTACAATAAAATTTGATTTAGTATACGTAAAGTTCGGTTAGTTTTCAACTTGCTTGACAAACCGAACTCTGAGTTCGGTTATCTCGATAAAAATTATCATGTAACCGAACATTAGAGTCCATAAGTTCGGTTAGTTTGCAACCAATAGCTAACCGAACTTATGTAAAATAATATTTCACGATGTGTATACAGTTAGTTTGGTTCGCAAACTTCATACCAACCCAATATCTAACCGAACTTACGACAATAAATTTTTTTATTTAGTATATATAAAGTTCGGTTGAGTTGTCAACTTGCTTGACAAACCCAAACTCGAGTTCTAAGTTATTAAGATAAAATTATCATGTAACTCGAATTTATTTCGATTGCAATTGATGTTGTTCCATTTCTTGTAGATTGAATGTCAACCTATACCAATGGATAATCAACCTTCTCCAGTTGGCATGCTTTTTGAAGATACATCTAATCACTATGTCACTGATTTGGTTTTTGATAAACCTATTGATGCGAAGAATTGGGCTAGAGACCATGCCAAGAAAGCCATGTGCGTATTAGTTTTGAATGGAAAAGAAATCCAAACTCGTTTTGAAATGGGTTGTGAGAGAAGTGGAGATCCCGATGTTAGTCACAAGAGGAAGGGTTATGTGTATAAAGAAAAGACGACGAGGAAGAACACAGGCGTGCTCAAAGAAAATTAAATGTCCGTTCAAGCTAGTATTTAGTAAGTGCAAAAAAAAAAAAAAGAATGGATGGGTTCTATCTATGGATAAGGTGGCAGGTTATCATAACCACCCTCGTCCGGATGATCTTGAAGGACATGCAATGGCCGCACTGCTCAGTCCTCAAGAAATGGAGAAAATAGTTAAATTTAGGAGAATGAAAATTTCACCACTTAACATGCTTCTCTTACTAAAGGATGATAACAAGGATAATGTATAATATTTTACGACCATTTACAATGCAATTGAGACAATTAAAAGGAATGAATGGAAGGATAGACAAGTGATGCAACAATTATTTTTTTTTCTCTAAAGAGAAAGGCTACGCGGTTCAAAAGAAGGTAGGTCCGGAAGATAAAATAACACATCTCTTCATTGCGCATCCGAAGAGTGTTCAATTGGATCAATCCTTCCATCAAGTTCTTATAATGGATTGCACTTACAAGACTAACAAATACGAGATGCCATTGTTGAATATTGTTGGTCGTACCTCGACGAAGTCACCGTTTACCATTGCTTTTTGTTTCTAGAAGATGAGCAAGAACCAAGTTACACTTGGGCGCTACAACAAGTGAAGGCCATATACCGAGATGATGATATCCCCACGGTTATAGTGACGGACAACGATGTAGCATTAATGAACGCAATAGAGAGAGTCTTCCCATTAGCACATAATATGCTTTGTACGTTCCATATATGGTGTAATGTGATGAATATGCAAGCCTCAAATTTGTCCACCAAAGAGGAAAGCATTTGAAGAGATTAGTAAGCTACCTAAGATGAACAAGCGGATGCAAAAGAGGAATTTGATATACAATACACTATAAATCACACTCAATGGGTTGCTTTCTCACGGTGAATGGGAGTCATTGACTTGGTCTCTCACCGAAGAAGAGTATAATCTAAATCTTGCGGCATTTATCGAACATTGGTCTAGCCCCAAATATCCCGAGGATATTGTAAGGTATGTGGTTAAGCAATGGTTGGAACCGCACAAAGAGCGCTTCGTTTATGCATTTACCAACCACCATAAACACTTTGGGAATCAAGCGACAAGTTTGGTTTAATCGGCTCACCACCGGTTGAAGAAAAATCTTTTTGGATGTGTCGATAATTTTGTGATTGTGCTTAACGCAATGGAGAATTACTTCAACCGCGAGATTGATAGAATTAAAGAGAAGTTCCAAAAACCGCATAATGAAGTATAAAAAGATTGTAGACAAAGGTGGTAATATTAAGAATATGGCGTACCTTCGGTTGTTCAAGGACTCCATTATAATGTTTCACGTGCTTGCATTAAGAGGTTAATGATAGAGGTGAATTTGATTGACATATGGGGAACCAAGCCGGACGAGGTGTGTGTTTGCAACATGATGAAGTCTATGGGACTCCCTTGTCACCATATGATAGTTAAGTATGAGCATGGAATAATCCCTCTAAGAGATATAGATCCATATTGGCAACAATTAAGTTTTGTCCCTCCTCCAAAGGGCGATGTCGGAGAAGAGTTTGATGACAATGATATGGGATGAATCTTTATCGAGATGTATCGGAACATGAACAAACACGAAAAGCAAATCTTTTGGGATGACATGCGGCCAGTCGTTTATCTGCACACTTCGGAGAATGTGCACGAACCGAAAAAAGGCAAGGGCAAAGGTAGGCTAATCACCAAAGAAACAAAAAAATAAGTAAGAGAATATGCAAATGTTTTGGCTAAGACGAAAAGTGAAATAACCCCTTTTACTAGAGACCCTTCTGGGCATGAACATACCACGGCGAAGTATCAAGAAGATTCTAAGAATAGGTCTAGGAATATTGTGGAAAAGGGCGAAACAAGTGATCGAGATATGAAGAAAAAAGGACCAATGTTACGCTCGCAACCAACCCCACCTACTCTATCGGAACATAGCCAACCAATTTAACGAGACGGAAGCTTAAGGCTCCAATATGCCGCATCCAAAAATAAGTCGACCAATTGATGATACATCACCTTTTGTTAATAGAAGGTACTTGGAAGAGCTACCTCCATACATTAGAAAGTACGTCATATCCACCGATGACGTCCATCCGGATGGTAATTGCGGATTCCACGTTGTCATACAACAACTAGGGCCTTTCACTGAAGGTGCGAAGGCCGTATAATGATAATCAAATCACTTGTCCTAAGCAAAGGTTGTTGATGAAGCTAAAGGACAACCAGGAATTTGACAAGCCAATGTTGTCCGGTGGGGATGCTAGTCTCAATGTGCAGTTTGTTAGGTATCAAAGGCGTCTCCACGGGGGATCCAATCACAAGGGATCATTGGATGGGCATGCCGATATTTGGGCACTTAATCGCCAAGCATTCAATTGCGTGGTTCACTATTTCTCAAAAGGTGCTAGTTTCACATACACTCCAAAAACAAAAATATGTGTCGAGAAACTTAAACATAGGAGAGTGGTGATTGCGCTTGTTAACAACAACCATTTTATAGGCCTCCCGTTAGAAGACGCTTGTCTACGCCTCCGATATGCGGAAACTCTTATTGGCATGGATTTAACCCATACACAATGTTGGGATGGTGCATTATGTACGAGCGTAACATGGAGATGTGTAAAACTTTTAAGGATTTGGAAAAAATCATACACGAAGGTCCGGTTTCCTTGCGGATGATTAAATGTACCATTAATTAAACTAAGTATGCTTTGAACATCAACATAAGAATCAAAGATTGTATTTTTTGGAATTAAGTCTTATTTTTGGGTTATGCTTTGAACATTTTCATAAGAATAAGAGACTGTTATTTTTGGAACTTTTTTTTTCACACTGGAACTTAATTACATGACATCGCCGAAAAGTGAGACATCAAGACTTAAGTTCGGTTAGGAAACGAAATTATAGGACATTGCCGAACTAAAACTAAATCTACATAACATTTAATATCCGAAACGCGTTATGAAAAAGTCTTTAAGGAGGCGGAAATGATATTCATATTTGAAATCTTTTCTCTTCCATCTTCACCATTCGTTTTTTGATGTTAAAATGAATTCGGCGAATCCTTCACCCCTAAGTTGATACCGCCTTCCAATACGAAATAAATCCATAAATTCCACAACTATATCTCTAATCTTTCCGAATCGAATGAACAAAGCTATATGATCATGGTTATGAGGGTTTGTTGTGTCGGAGCAGAATTTCTCATGAATTTTCCCCCAATAACTTCATAATACCATTCATTCTTCGTTCTTCACTCCTCTTTGGATAGTATAGTATGTAGTTTCTGCAAAGAGATAGATCTTCATCTAGAGTAAATTTAGGAGTAGTAGCTGTCATTTTTAGAATATTTTGAGACAAAATGTTATGTATGCAAACCACCAAACTGCAAAGTTACAAATGTCTTTGTTCGGTTACCACTGTAAATAATAGCAGGTAACCGAACTTAGAAAATTATGTCTGATTTGATCTCCACATTTGTAATGTTCTTACTCGCAAAATAATACCCGTGTAACCGAACAATACACCAGAATCTTTTGAAATTTTCTTGTTATGAGTTCGGTTATATTGCAAAATATGCAACCAACCGAACTTGTCGACCACCAAGATCGGTTACCTCTTGAATAATACCGAGTAAATCCGAACATTACATCTAAATTTTGAAATTTTCTTGTTGTGAGTTCTGATAGATTGCAAAATCTGAGAAACAACCCGAACGCAAGAGTTCGGTTGTTTTGCTAAAATTGCGATTAACCAACTAAAACTACACTAAGGCTGGATTATGAACCCATAAGTTCGGTTACCAGCCATTTCTGTAGGTAACCGAACATTGGAGTTCGGTTTCCTGCAAAAAAATTGCAGGTAACCGGATACAACTCTGTAACTTTTGAATTTTTTTCGTAGCTGAGTTCGGTTAGATTTTAAATTTGAGAACAAACCGAACTTAAGATAATTAGAGTTCGGTTGTTTACGAGATTTAGTCTACTAAACGTTTCTTAAAAATTTGAATGTAATGATGAAACACTTAACCGTCAAATAGCCAAACTAATCCCTTAAAACACAAATTAAAAACCAAATTATGAAATTCATTTACTAATCCACATAACTAAATGTTGGAAGCACACGAACATTAGAAAACAAATAGCCAAATCCGCAATAAAAAAATATTCCAAATATCCAAACAAACTACCAAATCCTCAATAAAAAAGTCTTCCAAACATAAGAAAACAAAGTACTAATTGTTGCAATCACTCATTTACCACGACCAATACGAGAAACTTTTCTACTCCTTCGTTTAGGAGCTTTAGGTCGTCATTCGTCACTAGCTAGGAGTGTCATCTCTACTGCTTTGTTGTTCAACCATCCGACTTGAACCTTCCCCTTCTCGGCGACTCCTCTTCGACGGCATGGTCTGGCTTGGATCAACCTGGCTTGTATCGACAAGGTTGGGATTAAAAACATTAGTTATTTGGTTGTAGAGGTATGTTTGTTCTCGAGTATCCATCGGCTCTCCACTCCGGATTTTTGGCATCATTTTCTTCAACAATTTAGCACTTGCCTTCACCTTTTCTCATCAAAAACATAAGTAACTATTATTTTTCAATACTTCATAACATTTTGAAAAACAAAAATAAATATCTTACCGCCGAATTCCACAAGATCAAGGCCTCATCACCACACATAAGGGTATGCTTCATAGTTTTCTTAGCCTCTTTCTCCAAAGGTGTCGTCGCTTTTGATTTATCAACACGGGCTTGTTGGACACTCAAGCATTACACGAGGATGAAATTTTTTTCATACCATTCCATATATCCTCGTCAACGGCATTTGGCTCATCAAACGAATCTTGTAACTCTTCAACTGAACAAGATAATCCCCAAAGTTCTTCCAAAGTGGTCCACCGATGGAGCAGATCGTATTTTGGGAGAAATTCTTCTCGGTGTTCTTAGTTCCTCGCTTTTTTCACCTTGAAGTTGAAGTTTTCCACTTGTGGGACACTTTGGACACAAGAAACTTGTCTTAATACTCTTCGAGGATTATACATTGTACAACCTCCAGGATGAAACAACGGTCCAATATACGCCGCAAGAGGTGAGAAATCAATAACCTCAACATCCTCCTCGTCTTCATCTGATGCAATGGTGTAAGGATGGAAAACCACATCTTCCACTGTTAACTTATCCAATGT
This sequence comes from Papaver armeniacum, assembly GCA_023531295.1. Lineage (NCBI taxonomy): Eukaryota > Viridiplantae > Streptophyta > Magnoliopsida > Ranunculales > Papaveraceae > Papaver > Papaver armeniacum. The sequence continues at coordinate 16,952 of JAJJWW010000796.1, read as the reverse complement.
CTCCCTCAACTCCAACACCTTTTTTTTCTTATTCTTTCTTTGTGAGTTCAAAAATTCATATTTACCACTGTGTAGACTTCCCATAAGGCCAAGGAGTGTGAGCATGAGACAATTGCAGTTTCGGGAAGTGGTCGTACACCCAAAACTACAAGAAGAGGCAACAAATAATACATTCGCAATATGATTAGTAACAATACACATTCATTCACTTATATATTGAAACACACAAACGATAATTTAACGGGGTACGTGAACAAGGGTGTATAAGCCTCCAAAATATAGAGTCTTAAGCCTCGAAGCTTTTCTGAGTTCCTCTTGAACGAATGAAAGAACCGCGATGCCCCAAGAGTAGTTGTTCACCTTATTCAGAGGGTCCAATAGAAATGGAGGTAATGAGAATTTACCATGATGACTGAATGTCGTGAAGAAAATGGTTCCTAGTTGACATAACAAATAAGCAGTCACATGGTGCTTAATCTTTTCCTCTGTCATCACCAACTTTCCTTGAGCAACCAAATCTTTCGTCCCTAAAAACTCATCAAACAAGGTTTTGAGCTTGATCTTTTTCAACTTCTTATTGTACATGCGGTCTTCCTCAAACTCATTATACTCATCACCTTCCTTATACTCTTGTTAGCTCGTCTAAACTCACATTGTGCCTTTTTATCCCTCCATCCTAGACACCTTTCGACTAGCTTTTCAAGAAGTTCATAACTCATCGAGGGATTGTAGACATCTCAACACTTGTACCGTGAATTGGTAGGGTTGTGATTCTAAAACAATCATCCGGAGTTATTTCCATCTCACCAAAACGTAGATGAAAAGGTATCCGTCTCTCGGATAAGACCTCTCGGCAAATACAAAGAATAATGACAACATCAAATTTTTGGTGCGCATGTTGTATCCCTGCTCCATAGTACACAACCAAATACCTCCAAGCAGACCTCATCACACTCATTTTCTATATTCCATATCTTGTTCTTTGACGTTTCAAAACACGAACAACATTATTATGATCCTACAAAAGCAACATCATATCTTATATACTAATATATATAGAAAAGAACAATATATGTCAAAATATAATAAATGACTGAGAAATCTTGATGGTTAAGATTGAACCATACCTTTGTCGCAAAGATTTTGGCAGCCCATGAGTTTTTGTAGCCCATCAATACCTCCTCCATCTCTTGAGTACCATAAGTTGGCATCTTTGGCATCAAACACAAATTGTCATCAGGAATGTATGAATATCTAGCACAAGGCTTTTTAGGCGTCTATCTAGGTTTCGTTCGCACTATTTCTACTTGTGCCTCTTCCTCTTCGTCTTCCTCTTCATCCAAGTCCTCATCTGATTCATCATCATCCTTATCTCCATCTTCCTCATCTTTGTCACCCTCATTTCCTCCTCCTTCAGATGGTTCACCATCATCATTGTCACCCTTATTTCCTCCTCCTTCAGCTGGTTCACCATCATTGGCACCCTCATTTCCTCCTCCTTTAGCTGGTTCACCATCAGTGGCACCCTAATTTCCTCCTCCTTCAACTGGTTCACCTTCTCCACCTTGATGATGTTCTTGATTGCCCATCTCTTCCACGATCTCTTCATTAACTTGTTGGATTACGTTGTCAACATTATCTCTATTAACACCATCTTGGATCACAACACTAAGTAATGACCCACCTCTATACTTAGCATTTTTGGTTTCACTTGACCCGCATCACAATGTACTGCCCGAGGCGTGGGAGTTCTAAGATCTTCCAAGAAAGGTTTGTTTGATTTTTGCCTCTTCCACTAATCAAGAAAAAAGATATTAGCTTAACCGCTAAATGATTCACTAAATCGAGATGCAACATAAGGGTTCTCAGCGTAAGGTTTGGTTAATAGCAAAAGTTCACGAAAAATAGGCAACTCTAATTTTGTGTTCCATAGTATAGTTCGGTTACAAAATTTTTTTTTTTGAGAACAAACCAACTCAAACTTGGTCAATGTTAATGAAGAGTTCGGCCTGTCAAGTTTTTTTTTTTTTGCGCAACAAAGCGAACTCCAACATGTTTACAACTCATCAAGAGTTGGTTTTTCAAGATTTTTTTTAATAAACCAACTCAATATGTATGCAACTCAACATAGTTGGACAAGTTCGGTTAAATTGAAACTCGGCGAATGGGAAAAAATAACATAGTTCGGTTACATTGTTTTTTTTTTTTTTTTTTTTGGGTAAAGTTCTTACTAAATAGTTTTAGATTTTTATGCGGACAAATCGAACAAAATATCACTCCACCGGTTACATAAAAAACTCAAAATAACGAGTTCGGTTACATGAAAAAAAAATTGTTGTAAAATTTGTTAAGTTCGGTTAGAATTTTTTTTTTAGGCTTCTTTGCGAACTAAGTTCGGTGACCTAGTTTTGAATCCTAGAGAACCGAATGCTTCTTCGTGTTCTTCCTTTCGGGAAGTTCGTTTAACAAACTAGGGTTTTAGAAATTCTTCCTAACCGAACAAATGCCCAGACTGTAATTCCATTTGAATCCTATTTTGATGATTTCTATTCAATCGAAGCAATTAAAATCAAATTAAAAGTTAAGGGTTTGTTGGAAAATACCCATGCGATTGGTCCCATGGCGTAATCGGGCTTTGGCCAAGGTCTTTGATACTCGATGATGCCTCTAATTTCTTTCCTCCACTTCTTCCTCAATTTGAAATTGTTTCGATGTGCTAGATGTCCTAATGGAGGACCTGCTCCTGGGAGTGTTTTGGTTTGCTTTCGAAGAATCGGCGATTAATCGATGGAGACGATGTTGAAAGGAAGAAGAATAATTTTTTTGCTCTCCCAAAAATCAAGCTTGGCGCGGCCAGTAGGGTAGGAAGAAGAAGAAAACTCGGTTTTGATTTTTTTGTTAATATATTAGATTAGGTTAAATTTATATTTTGGTAATTATTAGTTTAGTTATAATCTCAATTAGGGTTATGGGCAAATTGGTAATGTCTACGTTTTAGGACATCCCTTTATAAGTATAGGGTAGATGGCCTTATAAAACACTGGTCCCAAAAACGGTTCTTAGAATTTAGAAGATGGACTTCTGATTCAAAGTTGTTTGAAGCCCATATCAAACGGATAGTAACAGCTGACAGCTTGTCATAAAAGCCCAACCTTCTGTTTCTCATCTACTTTCCTCGATCGAAGTTTTTCTTTCCAATATAATAAACCCTAAAATCTCCAAACACCGGAGAAAAATCTATCCATCCTCAATTTTTTTCGATTTCCCTCAATTCTTCCTCTCTGCAGCTCCGAAAACTCCTAGCCTCATCCCTCAAATGGCGAAGAAACGAAGAGTTGAAGATGAAGAAGACACAGACCCAGGAAATGGATTCATCATCAGAAGAAGTAGAAGAAGAGGAGGAAGACGACGAGAAGAAACAGATAACCTAGTCGAAATCCAGAAGCTGAAGAACCAGCAGCAGCAGCAGAAGAAGATTTAACAAAGATTCTTGAAATATTCAGTAAAGAACAATTAATTGATATTATTCGTTCAGCATCAACAGAGAAATAAAAAACTCGTTGAAGATATTCATAGATTAGCAGATCAAGATCCATCTCATCGGAAATTGTTTGTTCATGGATTAGGTTGGGAAACAACATCAGATAAACTCAGAGAAATTTTCTCTACTTACGGTGAGCTTGAAGATTGTAATGTTGTTGTTGATAAAAATACAGGTAAATCAAAAGGGTATGGTTTTATATTATATAAACATAGAAAATCTGCTTCAAAAAGATTTTTGCAAGAGCCACAGAAGAAGATTGAGAATCGGATGACTGCTTGTCAGTTAGCTTCTTCTGGACCTGTTAATATTCCTTCTCAACAGCAGCCGCAGCAGCACCAATATCAACAGATGAATCATCATGTGAAGAAGAATGGTAATTCTTCTGCTGCGGGGATGTCACCGGAGATGTTGCAGAGGAAAATCTATGTAGGTACGTACAATCTGAGATTTCTGGTGAGAAATTACATTCTTTTTCTCAAAGTATGGTGAAATTGAAGAAGGTCCATTAGGGTTTGATAAAAACACTGGGAAACCTAAAGGGTATGCTTTGTTTATATATAAAACTCTTGAAGGTGCAAGAAAGGCTTTAGAAGAACCTAGCAAGAATTTTGAAGGGCATGTGTTGTTTTGTCAGAAAGCTACTGATAATAATAAGCAGAAATCAGGTTCTGGTTCTGCACCTTTACCTACTGGGAGTTTGCCTATGAAGAATGATGGGTTTAATCATGTTGGTAATGCTGGAGTTGGTGGGTTTAATCCTCCACAGCCTGGTGTTGGTCCTGGTTTTAAATCCTCAGAATGGTGTAATGGGTCATCACGGGCTTATGATGAATCAGGGACTTATGGGTGGTGTTCCGCCGTATGGTCAAGGGATGCAATCGATTCAAGCTGCATTAGCTGTACTTGCTGCTGCAGGGCAGAATCCAGGTGCTTTTGAGTGATGAACCCTGCTTTAGCAGGTTTTAATCAATGGCACCTATGCAACCAGGATTGGGAGCTTTTGGAATGGGTAACCCAATGTATCAGAATCCACAAGGTCATCAACTAATTGGACCCCTGGGCAAGGTCCTGCTAAGAGACCCGCTTAGGCCACTCAGGAGGATATGGAGCTCGTTGAGGTAAAAGCATATCTTTGTTTATTTTGTTTTTGATGTGTTGTATCATTTATCCGAATTTTTTTGTTTGAATCATGTTTTTAAGTAATTCGTGATTACTATGTTTTTAATTTGAGAAATCAGAACGTGGTTATTCGTGTTGCTTTAAAGAATGAAGATTTTAAGCCATGGAGCTTGGGAGAAATGAACGTGTTCAGAGTCTTCAGACTCATTGATTATTCTGAAAAAGCGAACTTTCCGGTTTTAGTTTTATCCTTTCTATGGATGTATTTGTTTTTAGTTTTCTACCTTTTCTTATGTCTTTTTTAAGTTTTTATCGGTTTCTCTTCTGTAATTTAACTACTCTAAATATCTGCCTTTACTAGCTTTTGATGATGGATAAGTTTTTGAGACATAAAGTAGTAGATTTCTATCTTTATCTCGCGCCTTGTTGTTTTGGTATTCTGTACTCTTTACGATGTCATTCACTGCTGCTTTCTTGAATTGTTTCCAACTTTTCACGGTTGATGTTGCACACTGATCTTTCACTCTCACATGTCAGTATTGGATTTGTCCACTATAATAATTGATACAACTATAATAATTGTAATTGCTCATGCGCTTGGTCCAGTTTGTCCCATTTCCTGGTACTCCAGGCTGCCAACTTTATTCGTTATATGCCGCATGATATAGTCTGCTCCACTATATCCTCTCCCGTTGAATGTGAAAAGCCAAATCACGCTAGCCGTTAGCAAGAAAGTAAAAATCATTCTTTTCAGGGCCATGAAAAGAACTAGGCCTTCGTAAGCCTAACATGGTGAGTCTCTTTTGAGCTACTCTTCTTTTTTTCCTGCGGAATCTTCTCAAGTTATATCGCATGTGCCTACATGATGATCTGTTTGTATGCTGCGAATTTACTTCGAGATATTCATGATTATTCTGCTAGAGGATGTCAGAAGTTTTTCTTATTGGTTAACATCATTACCATGAATGGTGAAATAAAAGATTGTTTGCTGGTCTGCCTAGGTATGCCTGAAACATTTGGATTTGAACTTGTGTTTAACTGCTTGAGTATGAGTATGTTAAACAGTGCATCACATTTCGAAATTTTGGTTCTCTATCTCGAGGGCAGCTTGATGGTGTCAAGTTTGGTGACAATGGTCTTGGTATCATTAAGTTGAGGAGAACCAATAACCCTAATACCTGTCTCAGTATCGCCAATGTTTTAACATGCTTGAGAGTCTAGGACCACAGGATAAATTATCCTTGCTTTTGTATCGCCTACGTAATAATGGTGAAGTATTGATAGTTTGCTGGTCTTGCTAGGTTTGTCTGAAACATATGAATTTGAACTTGTTCTCAACTTCTTGAGTATGTTAAACTTTTGAGTTTGTTAAATGTTGCATTACATTTCAAAAATTTTGGTTCTTGATAAATCCTCAGAGGGCTGCTTTAATGACAATGGTCCTGATATATCATTAAGTTGAGGGGAGACCCACACCACAGTACCTGTCTCACACATTTTTTGTTAAGCCATCCTTCTTTTATATTGTGCTAGGAGAGTCTAGGACTACGGGATCATTGCTATATTATTATGTTTCTAGAAACCAACCTAGTTATGGAGGCCCTCTGATATTTTCACCCTGGGATATTGAGAAGCAGATAAACTATGTTATTTCCTGTAACAAAAGTATGATGCAGAAATTACAGATGATGAAAGGCTAACTGCTACTGAACAACAGAAAAGCAATCTCGAGCTTCTTGTACCGAAGTTGGTTAAGCTTGTTTTTTATCATTGCTATTGCCATTTATGTTGTACTCAACTTTTCATATTAATTTCCTACAAATATTGAAGACGGTAAAATTGATATGTATTCCCAGTTCACTAATTCTCGCTTCTAAACTGGCAAATGTTGAATTCAGTATAAATGACCTTACAAATTTGTCCTTGTTAGGCCGGTACACGGTAACCTGATAGTCTTGAAGCAATTCTCTTCAAAATTTGAACCTGATAGTCTTTGATGGCTCATGATCATTTCATGTAAATTTATCATGTAGTTTTTTTTCTTCTTTTGTTTTCTTCAAAATCATTTCCTCAAAGATCTGTTGCCAACCCAAAACTTGGTTCTGTTCTCTGAGTTTTACTTATCATCAGCGTGACCTTGGGCCTATTCCGGGTTTCACTTACCATCACTGATCAATCCAACATCTGATCAAAGTTTCTTGTTTCATGGTCTTATAACATCTGATGATAATTTCCCTAATATCAATAATGACCATTGTTGGGCAGTTTTTACCGTTTTTTAGAACAAAAACAGCTAGAAACCACTTCTGATACAACCAGTATAACGAAAACTGCGGTTCTTCGAACATTGGTGGGAACTATCAACAACAATTTTATGGAAATCATTATCTCAAAACTAGCATACAAAATCATACTCGCCATCTTTATTTGAACGGTTTTTTTGCACTTCAAATTTTTTAATTATCACTTTTTATAAAGTGCCATCTACCCTATAATTATAAGAGATGTCCTAAAGTAGTGATATTACCAATTTGCCCTTAACCCTAATTAACCTAATCCCCTAATCTATTATCAAAACCAAAAATCGACTCCTACCGAAGCCGACAAATCAATTTGAGAAAATAAAATTCTTCTCTTCATCTTCTTCTTTCTTCTTTTTCAACATCGCTCTCTCATCGATTAATCGTCATTCATAAAATTTTCATCGCCGATTAATCAATTCCGCTATAAGAATGGTTCTTCAAAGCAAACCAAAAGACTCCCAGAACAGTCCCCCATTAGACATCTAGCACATCGTAAACAAGTTCAAATTGAGGAAGAAGTGAACCTAGCTGAGGCATCATCGAGTATCAAAGACGAAGACGAAGCCTCGATTCTCGCCATGGGACCAATCCGTGTATTTTCCAACAAAATCATAACTTTAATTTGATTTTCATTGCTTCAATTGAATAGAAATCATCGAAATAGGTTCAAATGGCAGTTACAATACATTGTCTGCTAGAAGATTTTTAAAAACCCTAGTTTGTTAACCGAACTCCCCGAAAGGAAGAACATGAAGAACAGCTTCTGCCTATAGATTGAAAACTATCTCACCGAACTTCCAGCCTTGCTAGTTCGCAAAGAAACTCTACAACTTTTTTCTAACCGAACTTAACCAAATTTACAACAATTTTTTCCACTTGTAAATCAACTCGCTTATTTTGCCCGCTATTTTGAGTTTTTATGTAATCAATCATATTGCTTTGTCTTGGCTTGTTCGCATAAAAATTTAAAACTATTTAGTGTACAGAACCTTTACCGAAAAAAATAATCAATGTAACCGAACTATGCTATTTTTCCCAATATGTTGAGTTTCAATGTAACCAACTTGTCCAACTATGTTGAGTTTGCACATGTTGGAGTCTTTATTCGCAAAACCTTGACAAAACCGAACTCTTCAAGAGGGGCATACATGTTGAGTTCTAAATTTGTTTCAAAAACCTTGACAAACCGAACTCTTTCTATTAATATTGACCAATGTTGGAGTCTTGCTTTGTTCACAAAACCTTTGGTAACCGAACTATACTACGGAACACAAAATTAGAGTTGGCCTATTTTTCGTGAACTTTGCTATTAACCAAACCTTTACAGGAGAACCTCATGTTGCATCTCGATTTAGTGAATCATTTAGCTTAGCAGCTAATATCTTTTGTTTTCTTGATTGGTGGAAGAGGCAAAAATCAAACAAAACCTTTACTCTGAAGATCTTAGAACTCACGCCGAGGCAAAGTACATTGTGACGCTTCTGTAATCGTGGGAACCAAAAAGGCTAAGTATGAGGTGGGTCATTACGTGTTGTCATCCAAGATGGTGTTAATAGAGATAATGTTGGACAACGAATTCAAATGTTAATGAAGAGATCGTGGAAGAGATGGGCAACAAGAACATCATCAAGGTGGAGAAGGTGAACCACTCAAGGAGGAGGAAATGAGGGTGCCAATGATGGTGAACTACCAAGAAGGAGGAGGAAATGAGGTGCCAACGATGCGAACCACCAAGGAGGAGAAAATGAGGGTGACAATGATGATGGTGAAACCACCAAGGAAGAGAAAATGAGGGTGACAAAGATGAGGAAGATGGAGATAAGGATGATGATGAATCGTAGGAGGACTTGGATGAAGAGGAAGACGTAAGAGGAAGAGGCACAAGTAGAAAAAAGCCGAAAGAAACCTGTAAAGACGCCTCTAAAAAGCCTTTGTGCTAGATATTCATACATTCCCCGATGACAATTTGTGCCTGACGCCAAAGATGCCAACTTATGGTACTCCAAGAGATGGAGGGAGGTATACGGGCTACAAAACTCATGTATGGGCAAGATCTTTGCGAAAAAGGTATGGTTCAATCATAACCATCAAGATTTCTTACCATTTTATTGTATTTTGACATATATCGTTCCTTTCTATATATATTAGTATATAAGATATGATGTTGCTTTTGTAGGATCATAAATAATGCTGCTCGTGTTTTTGAAACGTCAAAAGAAGTAGATATGAATATGTAAATGAGTGTGATGAGGTCCGCTGCGCATTCGACCGTGTACTATGGAACGGATACAACATGCGCACTAAAATTTGATGTCATTAACACGTATTTGCATTTAAGCCGAGAGGTTCATCTCGCAGACGATACCCTACCTTTTGGTGAGTAACTCCTGATGATTGTTTTAAATCACAGCTCTACCAATTACAGCAAGTGTTCGAGATGGCTACGATCCTCGATGAGTTATGAACTTTTGAAAAGCTAGCTCTAAAGGTGTCTTGGATGGAGCGACATAAAGGCACAATGTGAGTTTAGACGAGCTAACAAAAAGCCTAAGGAAGGTGATGAGTATAATGAGCTCGAGGAAGACCGCACGCAAGAAGAAGTTGAAAAGATCAAGCTCAAAACCTTGTTTGATGAGTTTTCAGACGAAAGATTCGGCTGCTCAAGTAAAGTTGGTGATGATAGAGGAGAAGATTACACCATGTGACTCGCTATTTGTTATATCAACTAAAGAACTATTTTATTCCCCGATACCAGTGTCACGTGGTAAATGCTCATTACCTCCATTTATTGGACCCCCGAATAAGGTGAACAACTACTGGGGCATTGCTAGCTTCTTTCATTCGCTCAACAGAACTCGTAAAAGCTTCGAGTTTAAGAGTCTATATTTTGGAGGCTTATACACCCTTGTTCAGTAAATGCTAAATTATCGCTTTGTGTTTTTCAATATATAAGGAATAAATGTGTATTGTTACTAATCATATTGCTAATGTATTATTTGTTGCCTCTTCTTATGGTTTGGGTGTACGACCATTACCTAAACTCGGCAATTGTCTCATGCTCACACCGCTTGGCCTTATGGGAATCCTACACTGTAAATATGAATTTTTTAACTCACAGAAAAGAATAAGAAAAAGAGGTGTTGGAGTTGAGGAGACATCGATAAGTTAATGAGGATGTTGAGGTTGTTGATTTTCACCAATTACGGCGTATAATGGACCGTTGTTTCATCCTCGGAGGTTGTACAATGTATAATCCTCAAAAAATTTAAGACAAGCTTTTGTGTCCAAAGTGTCCCACAAGTGGAAAATCAACTTCAAGGTGAAGAAGTGTGAACTAAGAACACCGAGAATAATTTCTCCCAAATAAGATCCCGCTCCATCGTTGACCAATCGAAGAACTTCTTTGGGGATTATCTTGTTCCCAAGAGTTACAAGATTCGCTTCATGAGCCAAATGTCACGACGAGGATGTATGGAATGGTATGAACATTTTTCTCTATCCTCGTGTAATAAACAAGGTCCAACAAGCCCGTGCCGATAAAGCAAAAGCGATTTACAACGGAGAAAGAGGCTAAAACTATGAAGCATACCCCTATGTGTGGTGATGAGGCCTCGATCTTGTGGAATTCGGCGATAAGATATTTACTCTTATTTTTGTTTTTCAAAAATGTTATGAAGTATTGAAAAATAATAGTTACTTATGTTTTTGATGATAAAAGGTGAAGGCAAGTACTAAATTGTCAAGAAAATGATGGCAAAATCCCAGAGCGGAGAGCGATGGATACTCGAGAACAAACAGACCTCTACAACCAAATAACTAATATTTTTAATCCCAACCGTGTCGGATACAAGCCAAAGCTGATCCAAGAATACCATGCCAAGAGGAGTCGCGAGAAGGAAGGTTCAAGTCGGATGGTTAAATAAAAAGCAAGGGAGATGACACTCCTAGTGACGCATGACGACCTAAAGCTCCTAAATGTAAGAGTAAAAAGTTTTTCGTAGTGGTCGTGGGTAAATGAGTGATTGCAACAATTAGTACTTTGGTTTCTTATGTTTAGAAAACTTATTATGGATTTAGTACTCTTGTTTTCTTATGTTTGGGAAGACTTTTTTATCATGATTTGGTAGTTTGTTTCCTTATATTTGGAAGACTTTTTTATCATGGATTTGGTAATTTGTTTTCTTATGTTCGTGCTTCAACATTTAGTTTTGTGGATTAGTAAATGAATTTCATAATTTGGTTTTTAATTTGTGTTTTAAGGGATTAGTTTGGCTATTTGACTGCTAAGTGTTTCATTACATTCAAATTTTTAAGAAATAATTAGGTAGTTCGGTTAGTGTACTAAATCTCGTAAAACAACCGAACTTGATGTTCTGTTCGGTTTGTTCTCATATTTGAAATCTAACCGAACTCCTTCTACAAAAAATTTCGGTTACAGAGTTGTATTCTAAGACCTAATTTTTTTTGGCAATCAACCGAACTTATGGGTTCATAATCCAGCTTTTTAAGTTTGTTTAGTTCTAAGAACTCAGCAATTTTTGCATTAACCGAACTCTTGTTCGGTGTTTCTCATATTTTGCAATCTAACCAACTCACAACAATAAAATTTTCAAAAGCTACAAGTGTAATATTCGGTTACCTTGTATTATTATGCATATTACTGAATCCCATGGTCCAAAAGTTCGCTTGGTTCAAGATTTTGAAATCTAACCGAACTCACAACAACAAAATTTCAAAGTTACATAGTAATGTCTTGCCATAGTATTCTTTTCGCAGTAACCCAACATTACAATGTGAGATCAAAAATCAGACATAATTTAAGTTCGGTTACTCGCTATGATTTACTGTGTAACCGAACATTGCAATCAGAATTTTGCAAGCCAGGTTTCGCACCGCTCGCTACCTTTGATTTACGTAACTAACCGAATTCGTGAGTTCTGGCTTTTCTCGATGCATTTCTTATGTAACCGAACTATGTATTTTGAAATTTGAATGACACTACTCCCAAGTAACTGGCTATTTTTATAGCCTTATACACCTCAAAACTGCATAAATACGTGTTCCATAGTTAACATTTTGTCTCAAAATCTTCTAAAAATGGCAGCCACTACTCCTAAATTTACTTCTAGATGAAGATCTATCTCTTTGCGTAAAATACATACTATACTATCCAAAGAGGGTCAAGAACGAAGAATGAATGGTATTATGAGTCAAAGCACTGGGAAAATTCATGATACCTCGCCCGACACAACAAACCTCATAACCGTGATCATATAGCTTTTGTTCATTCGACAAAGATTAGACATAGAGTTGTTGAATTTATGGCTTTATTTCGTATTGTAGGCGGACGACTTAGGGGTGAAGGATTCGCAAATCATTTTAACATCAAAAACGAACGTGGCGAAGACGGGAAGTTAAAGGATTTCAAATAATATCATTTCCGCCTCCTAAAGACTTTTCATAACGCTGCTTCGGATATTAGATGATACGTGGGTATTAGTTTTAGTTCGCAATGTCTCTAATTTCATTTCCTAACCGAACTTAATTCTTGATGTCTCACCGTTTCGACGATGTCATGTAATTAAGTTCCTATATGAAAAAAGTTCCAAAATAACACTTCTTTATTCTTATGAAAATGTTCAAAGCATAACCCAAAAAATAAGACCTAATTCCAAAAAACACAATCTTTGATTCTTATATTGATGTTCAAAGCATACTTAGTTTAATTAATGTGTACATTTAATCATCCACAAGGGAAATTGAACCTTCAGGTATGATTTTTTTCCGAATCCTTCAAAGTTTTTCACATCTCCATGTTATGCTTCAGACATAATGCACCAACCCAACATTGTGTCGGGCGTTTAAATCCATGCCAATAAGAGTTTCCAGACATCGGAGGCAGTGGACAATCGTCTCAACCGGAGGCCTATAAAATGGTTGTTTGCACAAGCGCAATCACCACTTCTACTACGCCTAAGCTGCTCGACACATATTTTGTTTTCGAGTGTATGTGAAACTAGCACCTTTTGAGAAATAGTGAACCACGTAATTGAATGCTTCTGGGCGATTAAGTGCCCACATTCCAAGATGCCCTCCAATGATCCCTTATGATTGATCCTGCGGAGCACGCATTTGATACCTAACAAACTTGCACAATGAGACTAGCATCCCCATCGGACAACATTCTCTTTGTAAAATTCCTGTTTCTCCTTTAGCTTTATCAACAACCTTTGCCGACATAAGTGATTTCATTATCATTATACAACTTCGCACCTTGAGTGAAGCGCCCTAGTTGTTGTACTAAGAACATGGAACTGTAATTATCCGAGGGACGTCATCTATGGATATGACGCACTTTCAATGTATGGAGGTAGTTTCTGAAGTACCTTTTATCAACAAAAGGTGGTGTATCATTAATTGGTCGACTTCTTTCTTGATGGGTATATTGAGCCTTAAGCTTCACGCCTCGTTGAATTGGTCGCTAGGCTCCAACGGAGTAAAGGGGGTGCGAGCGTAACATCGGTACTTTTTCTTTCATATCCTGCTCACTTGTTTCGCCCTTTTCCATAATATTCTTGGACCTTTTCTTAGAATCTTCTCTTGGTATTTCGCCGCGGTATGATCATGCCCACAAGGGTCTCTAGTAAAAGGGGTCATTTCATTTTTCCTCTTAGCCAACACCTGCATATTCTTCTTACTTGTTTTTTTTGTTTCTTCGTGATTGGCCTACCTTTGCCCTTTGCCTTTTTCGCTCGCACATTCGGCGGTGTGGATAAACGATTGGCCGTGACATGTCATCCCAAAAGATTTTCTTTTTCGAGTTTGTTCATGTTCCAGACATCTCGATAACGATTCTTCCCATCTCATCAGTTACCAAACTCTTCTCCCGACATCGCCTTGGAGGAGGGACAAAACTTAATTGTTGCCAATATGGATCAATATCGCTTAGAGGGATTATGCCATGTTCATACTTAAGTATCATATGGCGACAAGGGGAGTCCCATAGACTTCATCATCATGCAAACACACACCGTCCGGCTTGGTTCCCCATATGTCAATCAAATTCACCCTACAATTAACTCTTTAATGCAAGCACGTGAAACATTATAATGGAGTCCTTGAACAACCGAAGCTCTCTATTTTCTTGATGTTACCATCTTTTTGTACAATCCTTTTAATACTTCATGATGCGCTTTTTTGAAACTTCTTAATTCTATCAATCTCATAATCAAGTAATTCTCCATTGCGTAAACACAATCACAAAATTATCGACACATCCAAAAGATTTTTTCTTCAACCGATGGTGAGCCGATTCTACCAAACTTGTCGCTTGATTCCCAAAGTGTTTTATGGTGGTTTGGTAAATGCATAAACGGAGCCAGGCGGTTCCAACCATTGCTTAACCACACAATGCTACAATATCCTCGGATATTCTGGGGCTAGACCAATGTTCGATAAATGCCGAAGATTTATATTATACTCTTTCTTTCTAAAAGAAGAGACCAAGTCAATGACTCCCATTCACTAGAGAAAGCAACCCATTTAGCATGATTTATAGTGTATTGTATATCGAATTCCTTCTTTGTATTCGCTTGTTCATCTTCCTAGCTTTACTAATCTCTTCAAATGCTTTCCTTGGTGGACAAATTTGAGGCTTGCACTTATTCATCACACCATATGGAACGCATAAAGAATATTATGTGCTAATGGGAAGACTTATTTCGTTCATTAATGCTACATCGTTGTCCATCACTATAACTCATGGGGATATCATCATCTCGGCATATGGCCTTCACTTGTCAGCCCCTGCGTAACTTGCTCTGCTCATCTTCTAAAACAAAAAGCAACGTAACGGTGACTCGCAGGTACCTAATTAACAATATTCAACAACGGTATCTTGTATTTGTTAGTTCTAGCAATCCATTATAAGAACTTGATGGAAGGATTGAGCCAATTCAACACTTCTTCGGATAAAGCTAATGCAGAGATGCGTTTATTTCATCTTCCGACATACCTTCAACCGCGTAGCCTTTCTTCTTTAGCGCAAAAATAATTGTTGCATCACTTGTCTATCCTTCCATTCATTCCTTTTAATTGTCTCAATTGCATTGTAATGGTCACAAAGATGATACATTATCCTTTGTTATCATCCTTTAGTAAGCAAGCATGTTAAGTGGTGAAATTCCCATTCTCCTAAATTTAGCTATTTCTCCATTTCGAGATGAGCTCTGGAGGCCATTGCATGTCCTTCAAGATCATCCTGGGACGAGGGTGGTTGGTGATGACCGCCACCTTATCCATAGATAAAACCCATCCATTCTTTTTTGCACTTACTAAATACTAGCTTGAACGACATTTAATTTTCTTTGAGCACGCTGTGTTCTTTCCTCGGCAGCCTTTCCTTTATACGATAACCCTTCCTCTTGCGACTAACATCCGATCTCCACTTCTCTCACAAACTATTTCAAAACGAGTTTGGCTTTTTCCATTCAAAACTAATACACACATGGCTTTCTTGGCATGGTCTTTAGCCCACCTTCGCTGTATCAATAGGTTTATCAAAACAAAAATCATTGACATAGTGATTAGATGTATCTTCAAACAAAGATGCCAACCCGCAGAAGGTTGATTATCCATTGGTATAAAGGACATTCAATCTACAAGAAATGTAACAACATCAATTGCAATCGTAAATAAGTTCTATACATGATAATTTTATCTGATAACCGAACCCTTGTAGTTCGGTTTGTCAAGCAAGTTGACAACTAACCGAACTTTACGTATACTAAATCAAATTTTTTATTGTACGTAAGTTCTATAGACAGCGGGTCAGTATGAAGTTTGCGAACCAACCGAACATTATACACTAATGTGAAATATTATTTACATAAGTTCGGTTAGCTATTGGTTGCAAACTAACCAACTTATGGACCCTAAAGTTTGGTTACATGATAATTTTATCGGGATAACCGAACTCGCAGTCTTGGTTTGTCGTGGGCAGTTGACAACTAACCGAACTTTAAGTATACTAAATCAAATTTTATTGTAATGAAGTTCTGGGTTGTAGTGGGTTGGTATGAAGCTTCAAAGCGAACCAACGAATCTTTATACACTAATGAAATCTTATTTTTACATAAGTTCTAAGTATTATTGGTTGCAAACTAACCGAACTTATGGACCCTAAAGTTCTATACATGATAATTTTATCGATAATCAACTCGAGTTCGCTTTTGTCAAGTAATTTGACAACTAACCGAACTTTACGTATACTAAATCAAATTTTATTGTACGGAAGTTCTCATAGATAAAGGTTGGTATGAAGCTCATGAACCAAATCAACTTTATACACTAATGTGAAATTCATTTTACATAAGTCTCTGCTTAGCTATTGGTGCAAACAATCCTAACTTATAGACCAAAGTTTCATACATTTCTACAAAACCAACATAACACCGGAATCCTATTTACAGTAGCTCCTACAACATGTCCGTCACCGAAATTCAAAACCTCCATTATTGGAGAGTTTGGTAACTCACGGTTTAGGAAAAAGTGTTTCTAACTATACTTTAAGATGAGTTCAAGTACATGTTCTTCTACACAAGGTAACCGAACAAGCCCAAATCTACTTAACAAATTCACATTTTTTTGAAAATTTGGACCAATTCAACCAACATTATCTAAGTTTAGAGCATAAATTGGCACCCAAATAGTCTTTCCTCCTGGGCAGCTACGGTGCAAATCCATCGTTTTCATCTTCGAGATTGGCTTTTGGGACGAATACATTCACCATTTAAGAAATAATTCATATCCCATCATTGTGAAGATTGACATATACTCTAAGAGAGGAAGGAGACGAAAATTAGATGAGCTATCATCAATCAATCATCACTGAAATGCAATAAAATAACTCAATTTTTTTTTATTTTCCATGTTTTTCTTCTTCATCTTCTAACTTTTCTCTCTCAATAATTCTACTTTTTTTTAAA